>JAPXFY010000012.1:68233822-68291322 GCA_030674185.1 Monoplex corrugatus
TCTGATATCTTGAGTTCAATCCCAGCTGGCAACTTTAAAAATAGGTCTGTTTGCTGTCCATCTTAATGTTTCTAATATTCTGGTGGTGTCAGCTTAGTGTTTCAAAGGACTCCATCCCCACTCCCCCCCCCCCTCTCCAGCTTATTGTTTCAAAGGATTCCCTTCCATACCATCTCCCCCCCCTCTCTCCAGCTTAGTGTTTCAAAGGACTCCCATCCCCTCCCCCCCCCCCCCTCCAGCTAAGAGTTTCAAAGGTCTTCCTTCCGTCCCCCCTCTCCAGATTAGTGTTTCAAAGGACTCCCTTCCATACCCTCTTCCCCCCTCTCTCTCCAGCTTAGTGTTTCAAAGGACTCCCTTCCATCCCCTCTTCCCCTGTCTCTCTCTCCATCTTAGTGTTTCAAAGGACTCCCATCCCCTCTTCCCCTCTCTCAAGCTCAGTGTTTCAAAGGATTCCTTCCATTCCCTCTTCCCCCCCCCCCTTCTCTCCAGCTTAGTGTTTCAAAGGACTTCCTTCAATCCCATCTCCCCCCCCTCCCCTCTCCAGCTTAGTGTTTCAAAAGGACTTCTTTCCATCCCCTCTTCCTCCCTCTCTCTCCAGCTTAGTGTTTCAAAAGGTCTTCCTTCATCCTCTCTTCCTCCCCCTCTCCAGCTTAGTGTTTCAAAGGTCTTCCTTCCATTCCCCCTCTCCAGCTTAGTGTATCAAAGGTCTTCCTTCCATCCCCCCTCTCCAGCTCAGTGTTTTCAAAGGTCTTCCTTCCATTCCCCCTCTCCAGCTTAGTGTATCAAAGGTCTTCCTTCCATCCCCCCTCTCCAGCTTAGTGTTTCAAGGACTCCTTCCATGCCCCTTCCCTCCTCTCTCTCCAGCTTAGTGTTTCAAGGATTCCCTTCCATGCCCTCTTCCCCCCTCTCTCTCCAGCTTAGTGTTTCCAAAAGGACTTCCTTCCATCCCATCTCCCTCCCCCTCTCTCCAGCTTATTGTTTCAAAGGACTCCCTTCCATCCCATCTCCCCCTCTCTCTCCAGCTTATTGTTTCAAAGGATTTCCTTCCATACCATCTCTCCCCCTCTCTCCAGCTTATTTTTCAAAGGACTCCCTTCCTACCTCTCCCCCCCTCTCTCTCTCCAGCTTATTGTTTCAAAGGACTCCCTTCCATACCATCTCCCCTCCCTCTCTCCAGCTTATTGTTTCAAAGGACTCCCTTCCATACCATCTCCCCCCCTCTCTCCAGCTTATTGTTTCAAAGGACTCCCTTCCATCCCATCTCCCCCCTCTCTCTCTCTCTCCAGCTTATTGTTTCAAAAGGACTTCCTTCCATCCCATCTCCCCCCTCTCTCTCCAGCTTAGTGTTTCAAAGGTCTTCCTTCCATTCCTCCTCTCCAGCTTAGTGTTTCAAGGACTCCCTTCCATCCCCTCTTCCCCCCCTCTCTCCGCTCTCACTTCAAGACCTTGCCAGCGCATAGGGCTTTGCGTAAGCTCAGGGACTCTGCCAGAATTGCAGGCAGATCTGGGTGGAGTGCATATGGAATTGTCCGAGTTCAATGAATCCCTCTTGAACAAACCTCAAACTCCAAATTGCAAACCGAAATAATCATAGAAATAAACTTAGCACCAGTTCTCATCACACATACACACACATTTACATATACATACACACACACTCACATGCACTCATACAACCCCACCACACACACACACACACACACACACACACACACACACACACACACTCACAGTTGACCTTCTTTCTTGCCAGCGCTCAGCACTTGATCGGTCACGCGCCCAGGGACAGGAAAAGGGTTCTTGTGCCTATTGCTGAAGAGGTGTCAACAGCCTCACTCTCTCTCCCTGTCTCTGTCTCTCTCTGTCCCCCCCGCCCCCCTCTCTCTCTCTGTCCTCTCTCTCTCTCTCTGTGCCTCTTTCTCTGTCTCCAAACTCTCTCTCTCTTTCTTTTTTTTTTCTCTCTCTCTCTCTCGTTGTCTGTCTCTGTCAGTCAATCTGTCTTTTTCGCTCGCTGTCTCTATGTCTCTCTGTTTCTCTGTTTCTCTCTCTCTGCCTGTCTCTTTCTCTGTCTCCAACTCTCTCCGCTCTCTCTCTCCTCTGGCTGTCTCTTTCTCTGTCTCCAAACTCTTTCCCACTCTCTCTCTCTCTCTGGCTGTCTCTTTCTCTGTCTCCAAACTCTCTCCCACTCTCTCTCTCTCTCTCTGGCTGTCTCTTTCTCTGTCTCCAAACTCTCTCCCACTCTCTCTCTCTCTCTGCTGTCTCTTCTCTGTCTCCAAATCTCTCTCTCTTTGTCTGTCTCTCTCTCTGTCGTTCGTTGTTTGTCAGTCTGTCTGTCTTTGTCTCTCTCTGTCTCTGTTTCTCTCTGTCTCTCTTTGTCTCTCTTTCTCTTCTATTTTTCTCTCTGTCTCTGTCCTCTCTCCCCCCTCTCTCTCATTCTCTCTCTCACTCTGTGTCTCTCTTCTCTCACAATAACTCCCATCACCACCACCACTCCCTGACCTCTTTGCTTCTCAGCTTCAAGTGTTTAGTGAAGTGTTGCAGAGTAAGCATTATTATATTGTACAGTGCAGCAGCCTCGCAGGGTCCTAATTCTGTCCTTGGTTTAACAACAGCGTTAATTGCTGCTGCTCTAGATAGGTCAGGTTGTACGTATTCAACAGTGAAAAACAAAAAGGGCCATATTGTCGACTGATATGGTGTGATCATATGAACAGCGAAGGAAAAATAAAAGAAGAAGGAAGCATCTTACATTGATGGTGTTATTTAGTTTTAGTCACTTAGTTTTGGTTACCAGCAAGAAAAAAAAAAGAATTAGAAGGCGTACTTAATACAACCAGACAAGAAAATTTGCGCCTGCTTAGTCTGATTGTATTAATTAAATACGCGTTCTGATTTTTTTTTTTTTTTTTTTCTTTAAATTTTTTTTTGTGGTTCCTGTTTGCTTGAACGCGGTTTAGTTCTGCGCATATGTTGACCTAGGAGATCGGAAGGTCCTCAACCCTTACCCAGCAGCTGGGAGGTACCTGGACAGGATCGAACCCAGGCCTCCTGATTGGAAGTCTGATGTCTTAACCATTTAACTTCTGTGCCCGTTGTACACGGGTTAGACGAACGAAAAAAAAAAAAAAAAAAAAAAAAAAAACGATAAAATTATCAGAGTATATACTGGCAATTATTCTCATTTTCATACATTGCTTGAAACCTTTGCATACTTTCGTATCGGTTTGTGCAGCTTTGACTTTAGAAATCAATCAGTATCTGTGACATTTCTGCAGCTGAAAATTCTTGTTGAGCAAACGCATTCATTCAGTTAAAATCTATCTTTAGGGTTAGGGTTTGAGACCATATCTCACATCAAAGTATGACCACGCCACCAAAGCCAAATTCGCGAACTGGCCAGCTATTTTGACCAGAGCTATGGGTTCAAGATCTCATTTCGAGATCTGAATGCCATCCAGTAATATAAAACTTGGCCTGTTCGCCGTCCATCTTAAAGCTCCGATCATTCTGGTGGTGTCGCTATTTTCATACATTTCGTCCCCCTCCCTCAGTTCAGCATCCTGCCAACGCATAGCTTTTTTTGTTGTTGCGAAGGATCGAGGAGTTTTTCCAGATATTAGCTGACAGATAAGGTTGGAGCGTGTATGGAACTATCCGAATGCGATGAGAATCTCTTGAACACATTCCAGACTCCGATTCCTAAAAAAAGATTTTCCATGAAGAATTTACGACCAGCAAGGAACTGATCGTCTCCAGCTACGATCTAAAGAAAAAAAAAAGAAAAAAATGCGCTCAGTATGAAGAGCTTCGGGAGTATGGGAAGGGGAAGGGGAGGGGAGGGGCGAGGGGAACCCGGCCGGGGGTGGGGGTGGGACGCGCAGGAGAGCCCGGTCAGGGGGGAGGAAGGGAAGAGGGGAGCCCAGCCAGATTCATTGCCAGATTGACCTTATTAAAAACGAAAGACGAAACAGGAACTTGGCATGAAAACACCAAGTGGTTGGAAGAAGAAAAATCTCTGGCCACTGGCTTGTCGCGCGAGGCTATCCTGTCTCTTCTTCTCTTCAAAAGCTTGCGATAGTTTGCGAACAAACCGATGACTTTACGAGTTTTGCGTCAACTATTTATGATGGTAGTGGTGATGGTAAAGGTCTTAAGTTTTCTCTGTCTCTATGTGTGTGTCTCTGTCTCTGTCAGTCAGTCAGTCTGCCTGTCTGTCTGTCTCTCTTTCACACACACAAATACTCACACATACACAAATAGACAGACACAAATATTAATTAATTAATTAATTACAATATTTATATAGCGCAAAATCTTGATAAAATCAAATCTAAGCGCTGAAGCAGACACACACGCAAGCACGCACGCACGCACGCACACGCACGCACACACACACACACACACACACACACACCACACACACACACACACGCATGGCTATAAATGGGGAGAAAGAATAAAAGCAATAAAAGCAAGAATAAAACCAATGGAAAATTATAGAGAGCATAGCATATACAATTATATACTATAACCATGTGATTCCCTCCGAGCGGAGACAGGCTGCAGAGGGGGGAGGGGGGGGGTTGAGTGAGGTTAGGATTTTATGCGGAGGAGAAAAGGTGAGTTTTGAGAGCGGACTTGAAGGAGACAAAAGTAGGTTGCTGACGGACTGAGAGAGGAAGTTTGTTCCAGGAGAGTGGACCAGAAACAGAGAAGGCTCGTGGACCATAGGTATTGAGCTTAGTGCGTGGAAAGCGAAAAGTCAGAGGATCGGAGGCAGAGCGGAGGGTACGTGAGGGAAGATAGATCTCAAGTAGGCTTGACAGGTAATCGGGGGCTGCGTTATTGAGGCTTTTGTAGCACATGGTGTCTAGTTTGTACTGTATGCGCTTTGATACAGGGAGCCAGTGAAGTTGTGCCAGGAGAGGAGATATGTGGTCAGCTTTTTTCTTTTTGAGTACAAGGCGTACAGCATTGTTTTGAATGCGCTGTAGGATGTGAATGGTGGAAGCAGGAAGACCAGACAGGAGTGAATTGCAATATTCAATGCGAGACATTATGAAGGAGAGAACGAGTTTTGCAGTTGTTTCGACAGAGAGATACTTCCTGATCAGCCTTATACGATGGAGATGATAGTAGCAGGATCTGGCACACATGTAACACACACACGCACACACACGATACATATGTATACGTATATATATGATTATGTATATATATAAATAAATATATCATTATCATCAACATCAAGTGCCTTGCCACATGGCGTTGGCGATCATGGCCCTCCATATGTATTTATCCTTTGTTGCCGCAAGCACATCGTCCACCCTCTCTGTCTTCAGCAACTCTGCGAGTCCGTCCAATATTCCCGGGACACATACATGCACATATGTAACACACACATATGCACACACACACACGCACATACACACAATATATATATATATATATATATATATACATATACGTATGTGTAATATATATATGTATATACAGAGAGAGACAGACACACGGACAGAGAAATAGACAGATAAAGAGACAGAGAGGGAGACAGAGAAACAGAGAGAGAGAGAGACAGACAGACAGACAGAGAAATAGACATATAAAGAGACAGAGAAACAGAGAGAGAGACAGACAGACACACAGATAGACAGACAGACAGACAGAGAGACAGAGACGGAGAGAGAGAGAAAGAGAGAGAGAGAGAGAGAGAGAGAGAAAGAGACAGAGAGAGAAGGGGAAAGAGAGAGAGAGAGAGAGAAAGAGATACAGACAGACAGACAGAATCACAGACAGAGAATTAGACAGACAGAGAAAAAGAGAGAGAGAGAGAGAGAGGCAAAGACAGAGACAGAGACAGACAGACACACACACACACACTCAGAGAAAGATTGCATGCGTTGGTCTCCAAGACTGTAGTTGGCCTTTGAAAACTAAATACCATCACCTCAACAGAACAGCGTCTATTTAATTATCAGTGACTGGTTTATACAGTCGACAGTTCTGGGTTATCTTGATTTGCGTCAGTCTTTTTGTGAGGAGACTGGAGTGATGATTCCCTGAATTCCTTGATAAGCTGGCACAGTATCTTTTCATACAGGATGACCTTTTTTTTGTTGTTGTTCATTTTACTGATTCTGTCTGCCTCGCTTGAGGACAAAATTACTGAAAATACAAAATTGTTGTTTCATCAATAAAAAATGTCAAAGTGTAAGATTATTTGATCATTTCTCCATATACATGACTGTTTGCGTGTGTGTGTGTGTGTGAGGGAGGGAGGGAGAGATAGAGATAGACAGAGAGAGAGACAGAAAGAGAGAGAGAGAGAGAGAGAGAGAGAGAGCGATAGAGAAGAGAGAGACAGAGAGAGACACAGACGCAGAGAGAGGCAGACTGAGAGAGACACAGGCAGAGATAGAGACAGAGAAAGAAAAAGAGAGACAAAGAGAGAGAGACAGAGATACACAGAGAGAGAGAGAGAGAGAGAGAGAGAGAGAGAGAGAGAGAGAGACAGACAGACAGACAGAAATATATATATACATAGATGAAGCAGCATGTGAACAGAAAAGACAACAAGCCGACGTAAAATTTTCCATATATACAGAGAGAGAGAGAGAGAGAGAGAGAGAGAGAGAGAGAGAGAGAGAGAGAGAGCTTGTTATATACCCCCTGGTCTAAAAGACTGTGGAAACTAACCCTTGGAGACATAATATCATTATCGCCGCAGAACGGCTTCAAAATCAGGGACTGGATTCTAGATAAGGTCGACAGTTCAGGGTCATCGAGGAGCGTCCGTCAGTCAGTGTTTCTGCGAGAAGACGGAGACAGTGACTCGTTAACCCTTTGACTCCCGCACCCAGTCCACCAGCATCCTGCATTATCAACGATGCTAGCAAAGCAAAAACATAACCATTTGACTCCCTCACCCTATCCACCAGCTTCCTGTTGCAGGAAGCTGGTGGATAGGGTGAGAAAATCAAAGCGATATGTTTTCGCAGTTGGTGGATAGAGTGCTGGGGTCAAAGGGTTAATGTCGATTGATGAGCCGACAGACATAGAAAAGCACCTGTTACATAGATGCTGACCGACTTTCTTTTTTTTTTTTAAATCTTCGTGTTTGCGTCTGCCTGGCTTTATGAACGTTATTACTGAATGTTTCCTTCTCTGGGCGAAGTTATATGCTCGATATAGTCAGCGACCTTTTCATGCCGGCTGACCGAATTTTGTTCCTCTTTTGACTTAACCCATTTAAGCCGGAATTTTTATTTTTTATTTTTTGGTTTCATTATCTTGCAAATATCATATTAAATACATTTATGTTGCCTTATTATGTAGTTTTATGTACTTTGTGAGCTCAAATATAGGTGTCCCCATATGGGAACGCTAGGACCGAAAGGGTACAGGTTTACAGCAAAACCAACAAAACATTCAGACACAATTTATAACATTGAGAAACCATTTTTATTCACTGAAAGGAAGTTTTCTTGATGGTTATAACTATAATGTCAACAGTTCGTGATTATATTGCTTATACTGAAGCAGAGTAGCACGTAGAAAAGAAAGCAAAAGCCAATTTATTTTTAAATTGAGTGGTAACGACGTGCAACACTAATTTCCATGTGCAGGTACACTCTTTTACAAATTTAAAGTTTCGCTTGACTTATTTATGCATTCAGTGACAATGCCATGCCATTTATAGGCAATAAAATTTAGAGAGAGAACTAAAAGTTGATATTATTTGATACTTGAATATCACTAGCTTCATTTTTATAACATGAGAGTAAACTGTTGAAACACATTTTGGCATTCAGCTGATCTACTGCATACTCATATTTTGTTTCCACAAAATATAATCATAGAAAATTAAAACTAAAAAAGGCAAACAAACAATCAAACGAACAAAGAAAGAAAGAAAGAAACAAACAAAAATCCAACACTTGTATCTCAGAGAAATCAACATTCCATAACTCTGTATGACCGGTATTGATAAAAAACAAAACTAAAAAGATTGGCGCTCAGCATGCAGTGCAACAAAAACGAAAACCTATATCTAACTGAACAGCAAAATCTTATACACACACACACACACACAGAGAGAGAGAGAGAGAGAGAGAGAGAGAGAGAGAGAGATAGAGAGAGAGAGAGAGAGAGAGAGTGTGTGTGTGTGTGTTTCAGGAGCGTGGAACCACATCTGATGTAGCTCAGTCAAATTCTAATGACAGATGTATCATTGGTGATTTATGCGTTTTGCAAAATTCCTCAGTCAGTTGTATGAAAGGTTACAAAACACTTGTCATGAAGGCCAACACTGCACTTGGAGCACATCTGCCTTGTTTCTTGCCACATGCAGCACATCAACGTTGTTTCTGGAGCTTCATTATCAGATTATCCTTTCCATCTCGTCTCACAGCATGAGGTACTTGCTTTTCCAGTCTTGTAGTACGTCCAGCAGGTCGTCCTGGTTGAGGTTTCTTTGATTTCATCAGGTAGGCGTTGGCAATAGCACGTCGAACCCTCAAGAGATCCAGAGGCGTCTTCTGTGCGGCCTGCACTGCTCTGTACAGGTGCCAGCGTTGCTGGACACACAGGTCTAGAAAATAACAGAAGATTGTCCACCATCACTTCTTGGAACGAGATCGCCACTCTGTATTTTTCGACATTTTGATCCATTCTGTCAACTCCTCCCATAGTAGAGTTGTAATGGGAGATGACTGCCGGCTGAGGGATCTGAATCCGTCAGCTTTCAGATCTTGACCACCGACTCGCTGTTGATAGCGAATGTACGCCAACTTTGTTTGAGATTACGTTGACAACATTGTTGTCATTCCAGCGTACCACCAACAGTCCATGTTTTGAGTCAACTCTGTAGTCGAAGGTGCCTCTCTTTGTTTTTTGCATATCAGCCACAGGCATGATTGGGCAGTCCTTCATTCGATTTGATCTGATGGTTCCAGTGCAGGCTATGCCTTTCTGAGACAGGCAGTCCGCCAGCTTCAGGGAGGTAAAGAGGTTATCAAGTGTCAGATGAAATGCGTCCTTCGACTCGTCACACTCATCTTTTTTGTCAACTTGGAGCTCTGCAATGAGATCAATGACCACGCGTGAGCCACCCATTCCCAAGCCAGGGTACTCAGTGGTGGCTCGTCTGCCTGCTGCCCCTTGATATGGTTCAAACTGAACAACATATCCCAGTGAAGTTGCCAGCACCCAGGTTTTGTAACCATACCTGATTGATTTTCCTCTGATAAATTGTTTTACATCATGACGACCACAGTATGGAATCATGCTCTCATCAATACTCAAATTTTGTGAAAGAATTTCAAGCAATTCTCATTTATCATAGCAAGAAGTGGTCTGACTTTGCTCATTTTGTCTGTAGCATCAAGATTATTATTGTCATTGACGTGACAATATCTAATGATCTCACCAAAGCGATCCCTTGTCATGGATCCAGCAATTCCAATGTTTCGAACATCATAGTCATTCGACCAGTACATGCGTCTTCGGGGAACTGGAGCATAACCTGAAACCAAAAGAATCCCAAGAAATGTGCGGATTTCATCGTGAGTGACCTTGAAGCCATGGTTCCCTTTGAAAGCTGCATACTTCTCACTCTGCTGTTGAAGAAGTTCGATCACATTGTCATCAAAAACAGCTCAAACAGTTCAACAGGATCCTGTGGAAGTCTTGACGCCCATTCAGGTTCTGGATTGTGCAATCTCGATCCTCTTCACCACTATCCTCATCAGTAAGGGTATCTACAAGCGGTGGTTCTATAAACACATCAGCTCTCTGAAGGATGCTGTCATCTTCAAGTATGTCCAGAACTTGATTGACACTGAATTGTCTGGAAAAAGGGCGAAAAACAAGCACATTAGTGAAAAACAGAAACCTGTACCCACTCGGTCCTAGCGTCCCCATACGGGGACACACATATTCTACACTACTGTGCTCAAACTGCACGTAATAACAAAAAATGCTGAAAACCGATTTCAAATGAGTCTATTAACTCCAACTTTTGTTCATAAGCATAGTTAAAAATGTTGGCAGAAAAAAAGATTCACTTACTTTTTGTGGTGGTCCATTCTTTGCTGAGGATACTTGGAACTTTTTTACAAATGGCTGCTCTCTGAAACAACAATACTGAAGAGAGAAAACTCTCAAAGTAATTACTGCAATGATTGTTATCTTCCTGACTAGTCGGTTTTTAATAAGCACGTGGAGGGCAAGTGTGTATATTGTTGATGTCCCCATATGGGGATGCTAGGCTTAAATGGGTTAAGTGTGGCTCAAAGTGATTTGTTTCTTTCCTTCTCTGAGCAGAACTATGTTCCTTTCTCGCTCTGTACACATACACAGACACACACGTACACGTGTTCGTGCGCACGCACGCACGCACACACAAACACACACATGGCAATCCGAAGCCAACCAGCCAGCCACACACACACACACACACACACACATCACCACACTCACTCACTCACACACGCAAATACACACACACTCGCGTGCGCGCACATATACACACACAGGGACTTGTATTGATCAACTCTCTATGACAAAACACATGACAATTGAATTATTTCATCAATGAAAATGACAAAATATGATTGGTCATTTCTCTATATACATGTGTGTGTGTGTGTGTGTGTGTGAGAGAGAGAGAGAGAGAGAGAGAGAGAGAGAGAGAGAGTAGAGAAAGGGATCGGGAGCCAAAGAGAAACAGAGTGAGAGAGAGAGAGAGAGAGAGAGAGAGAGAGAGAGAGAGAGAGAGAGAGAGAGAGAGAGAGAGAGAGAGAGAGGTTGAAGCTTGAAACTTGAAAACGCTATCACTGAGGTATAGTTGCGTTAGATCGTGGTGAACTGAATCTCTGTCTTACTGTTCATCATCATCATCAGGTGCCCTGCCGCATGGCGTTGGCGATCGTGGACTTCCATCTGTCTCTATCTCTAGTTGCCCCTAGCATCTCTCCCACCCCCCACCCCCCTCGTCCCCAGCCACTCTGCAAGTCCGTTCAGCATTTTCTCCCTGGGTCTACCCGGTGCTCTCTTTCCCTCCAGCTTTCCCGTTGTGACCAAGTGCTCCAAATCCCCCTTCTTCATAAAATGGCCTATAAATGTTGCCTGTCTTTTCCTAATCTTCCTTATGAGTGATCTACTTGTGTCTGCCTCCATCAAGACTGTCTCATTTGTTTTCTTTGCTGTCCATGGAACTCTCAACATTCCTCTTAGAAACCACATCTCGGCTGCCTCAATCTTGTTCTGGCTTTGTTTGTTGACTGTCCACGCCTCACATCCGTACAACAGTATTGGTTCTATATAACATTCAAGAACTCTCTTCCTGATGTTAATTGATAGGCATTTGTCGGTAAGAATGCCTGTCATCTTCCCGAACGCTGTTTTGGCCTGGCCGATTCTGCCGGCTATTTCTGATGTGCATCTGCCGTCTGATGAAATGATCGTTCCCAGGTATTTGAATTTATCAACCTGTGTCAAGGTTGTGCCATTCGCTGTTGTTTTGCATGAGGGGATTTCATGTTTTTACTGATCACCATGACTTCAGTCTTCCTGCTGTTTAGTCTTACTGTTAGTCCCTGCAATTCTGCATTTATAATATATGCGTACAAACATAAAAACGAGATGCATTAACTGACAAGATTCAATTTCAACTTCAATTTCTCAAGATGACGTCTCCACGCTCGAAATGAATTCCATATGCACTAATGTCGCAAGTGCCATGTGATGGAGAAGATCCAGAATGAAAAGTGGTTGTTAACCCATGGACTCCCTCTGATGGATTGGATGAGGGAGTCCAAGGGTCAAAGTTTTTGCTGGTGGTGGACAGGGAGGGTGTGGGACTCAAAGGGTTAACGTAACAAGAAAACAACCTAGTCTGCACGCCCACCGAAGACGGAGTATGCAAACTGTGCAGCAACATATCGCCTGCACAATGTGGGCAAAACGTACATGCATACACGCCATTCGAAAAGATTCGAAACTTTAGTGCGGAAAAAAAGTCGATGACGCAAAAGATTTTGCGTCATCAACTTGGCTGCAGCCACGCATGTCTGCCTGTGTGCTGTTTACGAGTCATTAAACACGTGCAGCTAACAAGCCGTATGCTAATAAGCCGTATGCTAATGAGCTTCAGTGCAGCGCGTGCACAATGGTAATGGGTCTCCACAGCCAATGGTATGGCCGCACCGATTGATGGCTGAAAAGTGCCGCCTCGTTGATTGGTCGTCAGCTGTTGTATCACACATGGAGTGCGCGTGCTGCCCTTATGACGTCAGCTGTTGGCACGTGGCAACAAAGACCAGTGTGCTGGGGTTCGGATTTTCCCTTGCGAAACTACTAAAAAGAGATTGATTTATATATCGCTGTGTTGAGTGTGTGCGTGCGTGCGTGCGTGTGTGTGTGTGTGTGTGTGTTTGAGTGGTGTAGGTATATGAGTGTGTTTGCATGTGTGTGTGTGTGTGCGCATGTGTGTGTATGCGTGTGCGTATGCATGAATGTGTGTGTGCATGAGTGTGTGTGCACATGAGTGTGTGTTCGAGTGGTGCAGGTATGTGTCTGTCTGTATGTGCTTATATGTGTGTGTGTGAGTGTGTGTGAGTGTGTGTGTGTGTGTGTGTGTCTGTGAGGAAGTGTGGCAGTGTGCACGTGAGGGTGTGTGTGTGTTTGAGTGATGAGAGAGAGAGAGAGAGTGTGTGTGTGTGTGTGTGTGTGTGTGTGTGTGTGTGTGTGTGTGCGTGTATGCGCGCGTGTGTGTATACGAGAATGTGCGCGCGTGCGTTTGAGTGGTGAGTGCGTGTGTGTGTGTCTGTGCGTGTGCACGCGCGCGCGCGTGTGTGTATATGTGTCTGTATGTTCGAGTGCTGTGTGTATGTACGGAGTAGAGACATGCATATGGCTGTCTCAGTCTGTGAACCAACCATTCCAAGAGGCTGGTTCTGTTGGCAGATCCATGGGCCCCTAGATCTGATGTCTGGCTTGTGTTCAGCCAGTCCCCGTCTCCAACATAAAATCTGGATGGTTCTTTGTCCATCATAACCTTTTGGACTCCCCTACACCCAACTTTCCTCTTTTCTATCAACCTCTCTTTGTTTCTGCCTTGCTCCTTTTGCTTTCTGTCGTTTCTTCCTATCGATTTTCTGCCTTGCTGTTCCATTCAATTGTACCTGTTCGATTAAGTTTTACGTACTCTCACGATTGATGATTTGGGTATTATATGTATTGAGTGCATTTTGAAAAGGCTTTAGGGAAATGACCCGACATGAAGCAGCGTGATACTGAATTCAATTGAGGAAATCTTGATGGTTTTGTCATTGAGGCCATGTGGCTTACACGCTCCAAGTTTATCTATAAGATGGGATTTTCTGTCTTTCCTGTCTATGGTGCTGTTACTATATAGAAGCCACAGATCTTTCACTCGGATGTTGTTCATTGAGTGGTTTGAGATAGTTTTATCTCTTTGATGTCGGATATCAGCCAAGTGTTTCTTTGAAACGTGTATCAAGGGTACGTCCAGTTTCACCAATGTACAGTTGGAAAACATGTAGAGCAGCTGATCAAATAGACAATGTAACAGGTTTGACAGTTAAAATGTTTTGTGATTTTCATGTGCGATTTGGAGCCTCTGATTGTGGTGGCTGAGCACACGAAAGGACATGTCCTGCATTTAGGTTTGTTACATGGAGAGGTTCCTGGAGGTTGGCTGGCTGTTTTTATTTTAATCTTGAACGGACCAGCAAGTCACGGAGGTTCGTGTCTCGTTTGTGGACAATTAAAGGAAGCGAGTCAAAAATTTCAGCTACAGTAGGACTGGATTGTAGTATGTCCCAGTTGGACAAGATGATTTCTTTTTCACACAGTACATAGAAGAGTGATAGACTAAACTGAGAACCGGACGATTGTCTGTGGCAGCTTTTGGCTCAGAGTGAAGGGCATTTGATCGAGAGACAGATTTGACTTTTTTACGGGCTTCGTTAATGGTACTCAGTGGGTAATGTTTACGAAGGAAGAATCTGGTCATTTCATCTGCTTTGTCATGGAAGTCATCATTTGAGCACAGGCGTCATAGTCGCAAGAGCTGAGAGTAAGGAATGCTGTTTTTGGTGTTGGAAGTGTGAGATGATCGATAGTCCAGATAAGAATGTGAGTCTGTTGCCTTGTAGTGGACTGTAGTAACCAGTTTTTCAGATCGAATTGAAATTTCATAACTTGATGGACGGATGAAAAGTTTGAACGTAGTGAATGTATTCTAAGAGCTGGTCGTGACTGAGGGATGTCACACCAGTGCCATCATCAATGTATCTTTTGTATATTTCAGGTTTGGGTTTCTTGTATTGTCGCAGGATTTATATTGTTCCAAGAATCCCATGAACAGACGGGCATAGCTGGAGCCCATTTCTGTAACCACTGCGACTCTGCATATTTGTGAAAATGTCTCCTCACCAAATGAAAATGTGTTCAGTGTCAAGACCACTTCTGCAAGTCGGATGAGGGTTGATGTAGACAATGGCTGATCAGGTCTTTTGTCTGGAAAATGTTGGAGAGCTTTTAACCCATTAGAGTGGGGTATACTCGTGTACAGAGAGGCGACATCTACAGTGAACAAGTACTTGGGCTTGAAGGTGTGGTCTTTATTTATCATTTCAGATTCAGCGTGTGGTTAGTATCACACAACGCAGGCACAAAGTGTGTGTGTGTGTGTGTGTGTGTGTGTGTGCGTGTGTGTTCTTGCGTGTACATGTAGACACGGTTTCATGTATATAGTATGACCGTGTGTGTGTGTCTATATGTCTGTATGTGTGCGTTAGTGTACACATGCGAGAACTGGCCTACGTGTATGTGTGCGTGCAGACAGACAGGCGAGCCCGTGAGCACGCCCACGTGTGTTCATACGCATACGCGGAAAAGAAGAATTAGTGGAGGGAATGATTCATCGTAACTGTTACCAAGTATACTGATGAGATATTCGGTTAAAAAAAAGTTAAAAGGAAAAAAAAAAAGAAAGAAAGAAAGAAAAGGTAGAAAGACAAAGAAAAGGAAATGTCGTTTTGACCCAGGAATCGCTCCAAGTTTAGCGTAACAATGCAACAGCGAGAACATTAATTCTGGCTTGTGTTGCGTTGTATATGTGTGTGCGTGTGTTGTATGTTTGTGTGTGTGTAGGTGTGTGTGTTTGTGTGTGTGTGTGTTGTGTTGTGTGCTTGTGTTGTGTGCGTGTGTTGTGCTGTGTGCGTGTGAGTGTGTTCGTGTATGTGAGTGTGTTGCGTGTATGTGAGTGTGTTGCGTGTGTGTGTGTATTGCGTGTGTGTTGCGTGTGTGTGTGTTGTGTTGTGTACGTGTGTGTGTGTTGTGTGTGAGTGTGAGTGTGAGTGTGTGTGTGTGTGTGTGTGTGTGTGTATGTGTGTGTGTGTATGTGCGTGTGTATGAATGTGCTGTTATTCCGATCGTTCTCGGATCATTCTGCCCACACTGTGAGTTGCTGCACAGACTGCACACACCATCTTCAGTGGGTGGGCATGCGCGCGCGTTTTCATGATTCTTTCAGCCACCAAACACTGACATGAACGACTCGCAGGATCCTTTAACCCTTTGACTCCCACACCCTATCCACCAACTGCAAAAAAAATTAACCCTTTGACTCCCTCACCCTATCCGCCAGCTTCCTGCAGGAAGCTGTTGGATAGGGCGAAGGAATCAAAAGGTTAACTTTTTGCTTCGCTTGCATGGTTGACAATGCAAGGTGCTGGTGGACAGTGTGGGAGTCAAATGGTTAAACACGTGTATTTGATATTCTACGTGTGTATATTGACAAAGAAAGTTCAGACACTAAGCTGACCTCGGAGATAAAAAAAAAAAAAATCCTCACCCTTTACCCACCAGGCGGGAGGTGCCTAGGCGGATCGAACCCAGAACCAGGTCAGATGTTTGCCCACTTGTTATTGTTGTTTAGAGCCCAGCCGACTGCATAGAGCCATATCAGGGCTACAACCGCTTCAAAACATACGAAACTTCAACAGGAAAAGAAAATAAAGTACACGTATCAATGCATTCGAGCACATAATCTAAGGACATGCCCCCGGCGTTGACCACTCCGTCCAATTCATCGCAAAGGGTATTTTAAAAACGCATCTGAATACAAATTCAAGCATACCTAAGGACACCAAAACATATATAAAAACAATCATAAAGTACCTAAAATTGCTTCAGCATATCTCACCTCCAAAGAGCCAAAAATGCACTTAATCCTGTACCCAAATATCAATCCTAAGAAAATGTATGTAAGACTTTATCGAACACATACAGGTAAACGGACCAGCAAGGCAGAAAATTATATGAAGAAATGAAAGAAAACAAAGGAACAAGGCAGAAACAGAGAATGACAAGAGGAAATTTCTAGAACAGAATTTCCAGAAGGTGGGGATACTATTTGTACTGAAAGAGCCCCCGGCATCCCCACGGGGGGCTTTGCCCACTTAACTGCCGCGAAACAGAAAGAACTAAAAATACGGCAAGCAATTGCTTTTTGTAGCTTTAGAGTCTTCCTTCAAAACCTGCAACCTAGGAAACTTGTGCAAGCATTTTGTGTACACACACACGCACGCCTTATGATGAAGAAGCGCAGCGCATGCATATAAACAAACGCGCGCACGTTTGCACTCAAATTTGCACGTGCACACATTCACAAACACACACACACGCAACAGATACAAACGCATACACACGCACGGAGTGTTACCGGGCATCGGTGGGATCGTTTGCTTTTGCGTTGGCAAAGATACTGTATCTGAAAGCAAAGAAAGCAAGATAGGATTGCTAACAATAGCGTGCCATCGCCCGTTTTCCTGAGATATTCGTAGGATTTCCATGCCATTTATTAAATTCCTGACGTGGATGGGAACACAGAATCAGATGAGTGTACAAGAACTGAGATGCGAACAGCCAAAATGGACGAGATATACCCATAGGGTTAAAAAAAAAAACCCTATACAACCCGAGTTGTTTGCCAGGCTTCAGGGTATTCACAATCTGAGTTTGATAAACCCAACACTTAGACATTGACTGGTAGATTCTTCACCATGCAGTGGATTTGTGAATCGAGGTCTTCTACGGTGTCTTAGGGCTCAGGAGGCAGTGACTTCCTGGACAGAGTGTCTGCGACGGGCACCTGCTTGCCAGGGATGTGCTCCACTTTGATGCTGTACTTCTGCAGGCGCAGCAGCAGGCGCTGGAGACGCGGGGGTGCTGATGCCAGTGGCTTCCTCATGATGGTCCCCAGAGGCTTGTGGTCTGACTGGACGATGACCTGATGCTGACCATAGATTGTACTGGCGGAATCTCTCGCAGCCAAACACGATCGCATGCAGTTCTTTGATAAAATCAAATCTAAGCGCTGAAGCAGACACACACGCACGCACGCACGCACGCACGCACGCACGCACACAACACACACACACACACGCATGGCTATAAATGGGGAGAAAGAATAAAAGCAATAAAAGCAAGAATAAAGCAATGGAAAATTATAGAGAGCATAGCATATACAATTATATATTATAACCATGTGATTCCCCTCCGAGCGGAGACAGGCTGCAAGGGGGGGGGGGGGGGGGTGAGTGAGGTTAGGATTTTATGCGGAGGAGAAAAGGTGAGTTTTGAGAGCGGACTTGAAGGAGACAAAAGTAGGTTGCTGACGGACTGAGAGAGGAAGTTTGTTCCAGGAGAGTGGACCAGAAACAGAGAAGGCTCGTGGACCATAGGTATTGAGCTTAGTGCGTGGAAAGCGAAAAGTCAGAGGATCGGAGGCAGAGCGGAGGGTACGTGAGGGAAGATATACTACACGTCATTATTGAAGGGCCAGGAACGTTTTTGAGTCAATTTTTGAAAGGAGAAATAACCTATTTTCTCTTACTCTTTTCTCCAATTCGTTGCCGTAACTGAATGGATAAGAGCTCAGACAACATTGCAGTTTCCTTTTGGCACGTGTTTGGGGATTTGCCGATTTGCAATGGGCGGCCCAAGGAAGACAATTTCCACACGAAATTGTCGAATCTTCAGCAGGGTCTCTCTGACGACGCAGGCAAGGTAGCGACAAAATTCGCTTTGCACGTGCAAGGCAAGCCCTTTTTGAACACTACTCCATCCAAAGTTGCCCGCAGACGAGGATAAAAAGGACCCGTTCTTGGTTCGTTTTAACCATGCTTGCAAGACGACGGATGACGGATGAGCAGCGGGGGAGAGCCCTCGCTCTGCTTGATGAAGGCCTAGCGCAGAGGGAAGTTGCTAGACGACTTGAAGTGTCGCATTCCACAATCCAGAGACTGCTGGAGCGCTTCAATGAGACTGGAGCAGTCCAGGAAAGGCGTCACACGGGTCGACCCAGAGTAACGACAAGACAGCAAGACCGCTACCTTGCCCTCTCCGTCCTGAGGGAAAGGGCATCCACTGCGGTGACCTTGAGGGGTCAGCTGAGGGACGCAACAGGTGCTAACATCAGCTGCAGCACGGTGAGAAGACGGCTACATGAGGCAAACTTGAGGTCACGGAGACCGGCCGTCCGACCCGTGCTGTCACCGGTCAACAGAGTGCGCCGCATGACCTGGGCCAGGGAGCACGTGACCTGGACAAGGCAACAGTGGGCCCGGGTCTTGTTTTCGGATGAGTCCAGGTTCACCCTGACCTTTAACGATGGACGGGCTCGGGTGTGGCGACGTCAAGGGGAGAGGTTCGCTGACGCCACTGTCCAAGAGCATAACCGGTACGGCGGCGGGTCGGTGATGGTGTGGGGTGGCATGAGCCGTGGTACCCGGATCCCCCTGCTCCCCATTGACGGCATCCTGAACGGGGTCCGGTACCGGGACGAGGTTCTGGCGGCCGTGGCACTGCCTGCGCTTGTGGACCTTGGTCAAGGCGCCATCTTCCAGGACGACAATGCACCTGCGCATCGAGCACGCCTTGTGACCGACTTCCTGGAGCAGCATGAAGTCGTCCGTAT
Organism: Monoplex corrugatus; assembly: GCA_030674185.1. Taxonomy (NCBI): domain Eukaryota; kingdom Metazoa; phylum Mollusca; class Gastropoda; order Littorinimorpha; family Ranellidae; genus Monoplex; species Monoplex corrugatus. The sequence continues at coordinate 68,252,832 of JAPXFY010000012.1, forward strand.
GGCCTGGCCAGCGTGCTCACCTGACCTGAACCCAATTGAACACCTCTGGGATGTGCTCGGGAGGCGCATCAGGGACAACCACCCCCCACCGGGCACCCTGGCCAGGCTGGTCGACATCCTGCAGATCGAGTGGGCGGCCATCCCTCAGGACACACTCCGTACCCTTGTGGGGTCGATGCATCGGCGCTGTGAAGCATGCATCCAGGCTCGGGGCGGACACACGCGATATTGAAAACAGATTGGCCAAATCTGACACTTTGTTTTTTGAAAAGGGGGGATGTTCCTTTAAATGCATGTGCTGTTCACTAATGGGTCATTGTGCTAATTTCTTTTTCCAAAACAGGTGTGGAAATGATGAAATAAAACATAGAATCAATTCTAAACATTGTCAATTATTTCAACTTAAAATTAGAGAGGAAGGAAGAAGTGGCCCTTAAATTATGATTAGGAGTATAGATCTCAAGTAGGCTTGACAGGTAATCGGGGGCTGCGTTATTGAGGCTTTTGTAGCACATGGTGTCTAGTTTGTACTGTATGCGTTTTGATACAGGGAGCCAGTGAAGTTGTGCCAGGAGAGGAGATATGTGGTCAGCTTTTTTCTTTTTGAGTACAAGGCGTACAGCATCGTTTTGAATGCGCTGTAGGATGTGAATGGTGGAGGCACAGAGATACTTCCTGATCAGCCTTATACGATGGAGATGATAGTAGCAAGATCTGGCAGTTTGAGAAACAAAGTTGTTCATGGAGAGGGTAGAGTCAATGCAGACACCAAGGTTTTTAGCTGAATCAGAAATTGGGACTGATGTGTTACATAATGGGAGAGAAAGAGGAGGCAGCTGAGAAAGTTTCTGATGGGTGCCAATGAGGATAGCTTCTGTCTTGTCGTCATTAAGCTGAAGTTTGTTGAACGTCATCCAGTTCTTAATGTCCGAGTAACAGTCAGTGGTTCGAGTCAACAGGCGCTGTATATTATCAGATGAGTCACTGTCTTGAAGTTGGGTGTCATCAGCATAGAAGTGGTGTTTTATAGAGTGGGAGTTGATGATGGTAGACAGGGGGGGAGGTGTAAAGAGTGAAAAGAACAGGGCCAAGGACAGATCCTTGTGGAACACCACAGGTCAGGTATGCAGGTTGAGAGTAAGTGCCATTGATGAGAACAGTTTGTTTTTGTACCGGATACATAACGAGAGCAATTGACCCCTTGCGTGACCAGTGTGTTTTTTTTTGTTTTTTTAACTTTCTAGTCAGTGTTTATTGTATCATTATTTTTTTCCTTGTCCGTTAGAGCAAGTCTCTTCATTACTTGTTTGGTATCGAGAAATGAGTAGTGAAAAATCATGACACTTTTAAAAAAGGAATATCTGAATGATGATTATGTGCAGACAATTGGTGTCATGCTCGAAACTCTTTTGGGAAATATGTTTTTCTTGGATGATTTTTTCTGATTGTGTGGCTTCAAATCCTTGTTTGTTTGGAGTCCATGCCTTTTCTTTTTCATAACAAGAGAGACGTAGACATCTAGTAATTTGTAAACACTTATTCTAAATGGATGGTGTATGTATAACTTTGCTTTAATAGCTGAGGGGAGTTCACTAAGAAAAGTTGGTTGAAGCCGATCGAAATTTCAGGTAGTTGAAATAATGCAAGGCTTCAATAAAGATGTTGAAATGATATCCTCCTTGTGTCGTGCATTTCTACATGGTGTCAGCACACCTTAGCACACAGTAAAGAATGGCATCGTCTCTATAAAATCCAAGTTTAGATTGGGACTCAAGAAACCTTCAAGAAGAATGTCGAAAATTCAAACAGCATGCTGACCTGATGTTTGCTGGACCTCTGCACAAAACTACAGCAGCAGAGGAAAAGACGTTGAGTTTGCTCATTTTGCTGTAAGAGACTGCAGGAGCCAGTAATTCTGGCCAATGAGGAAAACATCCAGGAGATTTTGAAAAGTACGACGGACACACATAGAACACTTGGTGACCCCGACGTCATATATTATAAATTGACCGATAAACAGGGCAACCAGAATTAGAAGTCTTCAGGACACGTGTCTAAGACTTTGTTGCTGACAACGTTACACAGCTGTGGAGATACGCAATCGAAGATCAGAGCCAGCCTGTGTGGTGTGATTCTGACCTATAGCTCCCTGGTGATGTTCCTCAAAAGTTGATATACAAATTGTGTGTGCGAAGGAAGCTGAACGATGCGACATTTCCTTTGTTTCGGTGTGAACATGCCTGTCTGAGACATGTTACAATCCCATGTTCCATGGATATAACCACAATAAGATTGCTAACATTAGCGTCTCAGCGCCTGTTTTCCTTAAATATTCGGAGGATTTCCATGCCATTTATTAAATTCCTGACGTGGTTGGGAACACAGAATCAATTCAATTCATATTGCTTATAGCCCAGCCGACCACTAGAGCCATATCAGGGCTAACACCACGTCAAAAAGAAAAGAACCTGTTTAGATAAACAGATAAAAACCATGCTCACCGTCAACCTTGCAAATCTAAAATGCCATTAATGAAAAACACGTAAAATTACTTCAAGTGAAATCTATTCATCTCTTGTCAAAACTGGAATATTGCATCAGGAGGGACGTCTCGGAAGAGCTCCTTTAAGGAATCTGCCGTGTCTGCTTTTGTCTCATATTGCACAAGTCCCAGCAATCGAGGAGGTGTCGGATGCTCAACGGCTCATCACACGGTATACACCATGGGAACACAGAATCAGATGAGTGTATAAGAACTGAGATGCGAACAGCCAAAATGGACGAGACATACTCATAGGGTTACAACAAAACTATATGAAATGATATCCTCCTTGTGTCGTGTATTTCTACAAAGATGATGATAATGTAGATGATAATGAAGATGATGATATATACTCCTAATCATAATTTAAGGGCCACTTCTTCCTTCCTCTCTAATTTTAAGTTGAAATAATTGACAATGTTTAGAATTGATTCTATGTTTTATTTCATCATTTCCACACCTGTTTTGGAAAAAGAAATTAGCACAATGACCCATTAGTGAACAGCACATGCATTTAAAGGAACATCCCCCCCTTTTCAAAAAACAGAAAGTGTCAGATTTGGCCAATCTGTTTTCAATATCGCGTGTGTCCGCCCCGAGCCTGGATGCATGCTTCACAGCGCCGATGCATCGACCCCACAAGGGTACGGAGTGTGTCCTGAGGGATGGCCGCCCACTCGATCTGCAGGATGTCGACCAGCCTGGCCAGGGTGCCCGTTGGGGGGGTGGTTGTCCCTGATGCGCCTCCCGAGCACATCCCAGAGGTGTTCAATTGGGTTCAGGTCAGGTGAGCACGCTGGCCAGGCCATACGGACGACTTCATGCTGCTCCAGGAAGTCGGTCACAAGGCGTGCTCGATGCGCAGGTGCATTGTCGTCCTGGAAGATGGCGCCTTGACCAAGGTCCACAAGCGCAGGCAGTGCCACGGCCGCCAGAACCTCGTCCCGGTACCGGACCCCGTTCAGGATGCCGTCAATGGGGAGCAGGGGGGTCCGGATACCACGGCTCATGCCACCCCACACCATCACCGACCCGCCGCCGTACCGGTTATGCTCTTGGACAGTGGCGTCAGCGAACCTCTCCCCTTGACGTCGCCACACCCGAGCCCGGCCATCGTTAAAGGTCAGGGTGAACCTGGACTCATCCGAAAACAAGACCCGGGCCCACTGTTGCCTTGTCCAGGTCACGTGCTCCCTGGCCCAGGTCATGCGGCGCACTCTGTTGACCGGTGACAGCACGGGTCGGACGGCCGGTCTCCGTGACCTCAAGTTTGCCTCATGTAGCCGTCTTCTCACCGTGCTGCAGCTGATGTTAGCACCTGTTGCGTCCCTCAGCTGACCCCTCAAGGTCACCGCAGTGGATGCCCTTTCCCTCAGGACGGAGAGGGCAAGGTAGCGGTCTTGCTGTCTTGTCGTTACTCTGGGTCGACCCGTGTGACGCCTTTCCTGGACTGCTCCAGTCTCATTGAAGCGCTCCAGCAGTCTCTGGATTGTGGAATGCGACACTTCAAGTCATCTAGCAACTTCCCGCTGCGCTAGGCCTTCATCAAGTAGAGCGAGGGCTCTCCCCCGCTGCTCATCCGTCATCCGTCGTCTTGCAAGCATGGTTAAAACGAACCAAGAACGGGTCCTTTTTATCCTCGTCTGCGGGCAACTTTGGCTGGAGTAGTGTTCAAAAAGGGCTTGCCTTGCACGTGCAAAGCGAATTTTGTCGCTACCTTGCCTGCGTCGTCAGAGAGACCCTGCTGAAGATTCGACAATTTCGTGTGGAAATTGTCTTCCTTGGGCCGCCCATTGCAAATCGGCAAATCCCCAAACACGTGCCAAAAGGAAACTGCAATGTTGTCTGAGCTCTTATCCATTCAGTTACGGCAACGAATTGGAGAAAAGAGTAAGAGAAAATAGGTTATTTCTCCTTTCAAAAATTGACTCAAAAACGTTCCTGGCCCTTCAATAATGACGTGTAGTATATGTCTGTCTGCCTGTCTCTGTCTCACTGTCTGCCTGCCTCTGTCTCACTGTCTGCCTGCCTCTGTCTCATTCTCTGTGTGCCTCTGTCTCTCCCTCAGTAGTAGTAGTAGTATTGGGAGTAGTAGAAGTGGTAGTAGAAGTAGCAAAAATATTCAGTGCCCAGCCGACTGCGCAGTCACATCAGGTCTTTAATCATCTCAATACACACAAAACACCTCGATGACCCTAAAAAGTCCCTGGAAAATAACATGTCAGTGCCTCCGCACACATAATCTTATTATGCCCCTGGCATTGGCCATTCTGCCCAATTTATCCACAGAGTTTAAAATATAAAGCTGAATACGATTTGTATAAAAGTAGATCAGTACACTGAAACATACAGAAATTGGCCTAAATTATCTAACGTTGCTTCTGCACGTCTCCTTAGAGCGAAACAAAAGTAATGACTACATGTACCCAATTATTATCAATCCTGTTGAAGTAATGTGTTATCTCCAGAGAGTGGAGTCAGGCTTCACAGAACACATACAGGTGAATGGTCAAGCTAGGTAAAAAAAATTATGAGACTTATGAAAGCCAAAAGCAATGCAGAAACAGAGTAACAGAAAAGAGGATACAAATAGCACAGAATTTCCAGAACACAGAGTAATAGAAAAGAGGATACATCACGCACAGAACAAGCACAGAATATCTAAAAAGCGGGGATACTGTTTACACTGAAATAGCCCCCGGCATCTCTACGGGAGGACGCTACCTCCAGAGAGTGGGGTACAAACACAAGGTGCGACCAGTAGCAGGTCAAAGAGATGATGATGACTGCCCACTTTAAATTTATTTCGGTCAATCAGAATTTCGTCAGTCGAGAGTTCGACGCCTCTGTTAAGCTGATTGCCAGCGGATGTGTGTGCATGCTAGCCCATGTGTTTTTGAGTGCTGTCATGATCCTGTACTACTCCACCCTGAAGGAACCTAAATGGGTGAGCGCTGTTTTCGTCTGTCTAATGTAGATGACCGTGGAGAGAGAGAGAGAGAGAGAGAGAGAGAGAGAGAGAGAGAGAGAGAGAGAAGGAGGGAGGGAAGGAGGTAGAAAGAGGGAGGGAGGGAGGGAGGGCGAGAGGGAGATGGAGAGAGTGCGATAGAGGGAGAGAGAGAGGGAGAGAGAGGGAGGGAGAGAGGTAGAGAGAGAGAGAGGTAGAGAGAGAGAGAGCGAGATAACGAGGGAGAGAGAGAGAGAGGTAGAGAGAGAGAGAGCGAGATAACGAGGGAGAGAGAGAGAGAGAGAGAGAGAGAGAGAGACAGACAGACAGACAGACAGACACAGTATCCTTCAAATGTTCTGTTTTGAACTTCGATGTGCGCTGCTTTGAACAGTGTGCGATAATTGCATGGCACCACGGTTTGGTAGCAGGCGCCTGGAGACCCCGGTACTTCTGACCTCAGACCTCCACTTCAAAAAAAAAAAAAAAAGCAGCTGGAAAGGGTGGGGGAGGGGGACGATTCTCAAATCGAGATCAGCACCGGAGCAGGGTATATAGTGTGACACAAATCTAACACAAGTTTCACAATGCTGGGAGGATTCGTGAGAACGAAGGTGATGGACATAAATGCTGCCAATCGTGGAGTAGACACAATTCAGGGGACTGCACGACAAGAGACAGCGCCTTACGTTTCCTTTCATCCCACCTTCAACCAGCCCCAAGACAGGTAGAAAAACTGAGCAAGATCCTCAAAGATACATCCATGAAATGGGACAACAAATGACTGTGTTGTCCAGATCTACTGAGCCGAGTTCAAGTTCATATTGCTTATAGCCCAGCCGACAATGAGAGCCATATCAGGGCTAACACCACGTCAAAAACGACAACCAGGTTAAGATAAAAGACAACAGTTAAAAAAAAAAAAAAATGCCCACCGTTAACCTTGTAAGTCTAAAACGTAATACTCAGCCCAGTTCATTAAAGATATAGATCTAACTCAAAATAGGATACTGTATCGCCTGGACCAACGTAAATCCCAGAATCATTTGAACCGGTAGGGATGCGAACAACCAACCTACTGGCCATCATTCCATTCCGCTAACCACTATGCCATAGCGACTCGTTCAAGAAAAGAGACAGGGATGTATACAGAGTGGGGGAGAGGGGAAAGAGGATTTAAAAAAAAAAAAAAAGGCAAGGAGAAGGAGGTAAGAACAATTCGCATCTCTCTCTGTGTCTCTCCCTTCATCTCCCTCTCAAAAATGAATTATAGCTAATCTTTATAATTGCTGGAAAATAAAGTATCAGTGTTGGTTATCATTATCTTTGTCCTTATGTCTCTGTGTGTGTGTGCGTGCGTGCGTGTGCGTGTGCGTGTGTGTGTGTGTGTGTGTGTGTGTGTGTGTGTGTGGCGCCTCTGCCTCTCCCTCTCTCTGTGCCCCTCATCCTCTTTTTCCCAAACTTTCGACCTCTTTCAAGAGAAATAATAAACACAATTTGGGACAGCGCCATGCATCACAACACTTTGTAAAGGGAATGTGCAGGAATATTAAGGAATAAATACAGTAAATAGGCGGATCCCAGCAACAGGAAGATGTCATAGCAAACATTTGCTATGTTGCCAATAATTCGCCTAAAGTGTGTTAATTGTGTTTGTTGACTGTGTGCGCACAATCATGTGTGTGTTTGTGTCTGTGTGCGTGAGTGTGTGTGTGTGCATGCATGTGTATGTGTGCGTGTGTGGATGCATGTGTGTGTATGTCTACGTGTGTGCGTTTGTATGATGTTATGGTAGTAATGGTGATAGTGTGTGTGTGGTGGTGTTGTTGCTGCTATCGTTGATAGTGACGATGGTGGTGGTGGTGGTGTGTGTATTAATTATGTGAGCGAATGTGCTGTGGTGATGGCGGAGACGGTGACGATGTGCTAATGTGTGATTGTGTATTGTTAACAATTCACCTAAAATATGTTAACTCTGTGTGTATGTGTGTGTCTGTGGTGGCGGTGGTGACGTGTGCTTGTGTATTGTCAATAATGCACCTAAAATGTGTTAACTGTGTGTGTGTGTGTGTGTGTGTGTGTGTGTGTGTGTGTGCCTGCGTGTGTGTGCTCAAGATTTCAAGTGTAGATATTGTTTTGTATGTTTGTCCGTTCGCGCTTGCACTTATTCAGTGCGTTCGAGTGCATATATAGGGGGCCGTGTATGCCTTTGTGTACATACTCATTTCCGTGTTAATGTATTTGGCATGTAGCAGTCTGAGTGAAAATAAACACAGTGACTGAGAGCCAGAGGAATTCAGACAGAGACAAATTGAGAGAGAGAGAGAGAGAGAGAGAGAGAGAGAGAGAGAGAGAGAGCGAGAGAGAGAGAAAGAACGACAGGCAGACAAACACAGGGATAGAGAGACATAGGGATTGACTGCGACAGAGTGAGACAAAGACTGACAGAAAGAGAGAGAGGGGGGGAAGGAGGGAGTGAGAGAATAAGAGAGAGAGAGAGTGGGAATGGGAGAAAGACAAAGACAGACAGAGAGAGAGTGGGGGAGAGAGAGGGGAGAGAGAGAGAGAGAGAGAGAGAGAGAGAGAGAGAGAGGAGAGAGAGAGAGAGAGAGAGAGAGAGAGAGAGAGAGAGATTTGACACGAGCCTACACACGAGCTTAATATCTTTGTTTTCGTCAGTAATCCAAAAAGGGGCTGGGGATGTAATGAACTAAAAATATACCCCCCCCCAAAAAAAAATGGAAACATCTTATTTCCTGAGCCAAGGCCACGCTTTCTATATAAAAATTTGCTCCATGCAAATTCTTTTTTTTTTTTTTTTTACATAACATTCACAATTTGACTTTTAAACAAGTAATATTTCCGCTGTTTAACAGCCTGGATTTTTCTTTGATCATATGGTGTTTGTTGCGCAGCATAACGTGTGTGAATATACAGGTATATACTCCTAATCATAATTTAAGGGCCACTTCTTCCTTCCTCTCTAATTTTAAGTTGAAATAATTGACAATGTTTAGAATTGATTCTATGTTTTATTTCATCATTTCCACACCTGTTTTTGAAAAAGAAATTAGCACAATGACCCATTAGTGAACAGCACATGCATTTAAAGGAACATCCCCCCCTTTTCAAAAAACAGAAAGTGTCAGATTTGGCCAATCTGTTTTCAATATCGCGTGTGTCCGCCCCGAGCCTGGATGCATGCTTCACAGCGCCGATGCATCGACCCCACAAAGGGTAGGAGTGTGTCCTGAGGGATGGCCGCCCACTCGATCTGCAGGATGTCGACCAGCCTGGCCAGGGTGCCCGGTGGGGGGTGGTTGTCCCTGATGCGCCTCCCGAGCACATCCCAGAGGTGTTCAATTGGGTTCAGGTCAGGTGAGCACGCTGGCCAGGCCATACGGACGACTTCATGCTGCTCCAGGAAGTCGGTCACAAGGCGTGCTCGATGCGCAGGTGCATTGTCGTCCTGGAAGATGGCGCCTTGACCAAGGTCCACAAGCGCAGGCAGTGCCACGGCCGCCAGAACCTCGTCCCGGTACCGGACCCCGTTTCAGGATGCCGTCAATGGGGAGCAGGGGGGTCCGGGTACCACGGCTCATGCCACCCCACACCATCACCGACCGCCGCCGTACCGGTTATGCTCTTGTACAGTGGCGTCAGCGAACCTCTCCCTTGACGTCGCCACACCCGAGCCCGGCCATCGTTAAAGGTCAGGGTGAACCTGGACTCATCCGAAAACAAGACCCGGGCCCACTGTTGCCTTGTCAGGTCACGTGCTCCCTGGCCCAGGTCACTGGCGCCTCTTGTTGACCAGTGACAGCACGGGTCGGGACGGCCGGTCTCCGTGACCTCAAGTTTGCCTCATGTATCCGTCTTCTTCACCGTGCTGCAGCTGATGTAGTTAGCACCTGTTGCGTCCCTCAGCTGACCCTCAAGGTCACCGCAGTGGATGCCCTTTCCCTCAGGACGGAGAGGGCAAGGTAGCGGTCTTGCTGTCTTGTCGTTACTTGGGTCGACCCGTGTGACGCCTTTCCTGGTTGCTCGTCTCATTGAAGCGCTCCAGCAGTCTCTGGATTGTGTGAATGCGACACTTCAAGTCGTCTAGCTGGGCCTTCATCAAGCAGAGGGAGGCTTCCCCGCTGCTCTATCCGTCATCCGTTCCTTGCAAGCATGGTTAAATCGAACCAAGAACGGGTCTTTATCCTCGTCTGCGGGCAACTTTGGCTGGAGTAGTGTTCAAAAGGGCTTGCCTGCACGTGCAAAGCGAATTTTGTCGCTACCTTGCCCAGCGTCGTCAGAGAGACCCGCTGAAGATTCGACAATTTCGTGTGGAAATTGGCTTCCTTGGGGCCGCCCATTGCAAATACGGCAAATCCCCAAAACACGTGCCAAAAGGAAACTGCAATGTTGTCTGAGCTCTATCATTCAATTACGGCAACGAATTGGAGGAGAAGAGAGTAAGAGAAAATAGGTTATTTCTCCTTTCAAAAAATTGACTCAAAAACGTTTCCTGGCCTTCAATAATGACGTGTATGTATATGTATATAACCTAGAAAAGATTGTCAAGCCATTCCACTATTTTCCCTGTTTTCTTTTTACGAAACAAACTAAATCCAAATTTTGTCCTTCGCAAGGTCACTGTGACCTCGAAAAGTCTTCGACTGGAATAAATCTTGGCGTGTTATTGGTGGACAGTCTAAAGCTGTTACAACGATGAAACCAGTAAGAAAAATATTTGTCACAAGTTTTTGAGAAATTACGGTTCACACACGTTCAAGGAATGCTGACAACCAGCATATTGATGGAAAATAGGGCAGCCACAGACCAGTTTTTAATATTGCGGGCTGGATTGAACTCGAAACATCCATGGTTCTAATATGATAACAATTAACAATTACAGTATTCATACGGCGCCAAATCTTGACAATTAAATCAAAGCGCACTCACAGACAAAGCATACAAATCGACGAAGACCACATTACTATATTTAATAGATTGACGAAAAGAAGTAGATGTAGAATTCATTATTGGGAAAACAGGGTTTTTAAATTGGACTGAATTAAAAGTAGAAAGGGTAAGGCGTTAGGCGAACGCAGAGCAAAAGTCTATTCCAGGCTGACGGTCCTGAGACAGCAAAAGAACGCTGACCAACATTTGATAATTGAAATCTAAAAAATAAAAAAAATAAAAAAAATTAAAAATTGTAAAAGGCAGCCCTAAACAACAAGCGTTCTTGTGTGTGGAAAATTTTGGAAGAACAATCTCTAAGTTGTGCACGATGTCCGGTAAAAGAAGGGGGGGGGGAGGGGGGGAGCAGGGGGGGGGAGCAGGGGGGGAAGGAGCATAAGGCGAGAAGCGGGACAAGGAAATGATGGATGACACAAACAAGCATGGGCGGAAATGTTTAACTTCCGTGAATATGTTTATATAACAGCTATTAATCATACTACGTATCATTGTATTTTTTTTGCACGCAGTGCAGAAACTACGCCCTTATTTGTGTATTCATTTATGTATATTATTTATTCAATTATTTATCTAATTTTATATATTCATTATAACTGTGTATTTATCTTCATTATTCATTTATTTATCTTGTTTCATTTATTCATTCTAACCTTATTTGTGTATTTATTTGTTTCTTATTCATTCAGTTTATATTATCTATATGTATTCATCGTAATTCTTTTTATAAACTAATTGATAAGTCGTATTGATGGGGGGGGGGGGGGGGGGAGGCGGATGGAGTTAGTATTGTCATATTGGAGGTACGCATAGGTTTCTCTGACCTAGTTATGTTGGGCGACGGTGAGGTCAGTCGGTGGGCCTGGATATGTTCTTAATCCACAGGAACCAGAAAAAACAAAAACAAAAACAACAACAAAAAACGAAAAGAGAATTAGATCGCGTATCTAATACAACCAGACAAGACAGGCGCAAATTTTCGGCCTTTTCTCACAGCAGGGAAGTTTGTCTTTTTCTCCCATTTTTTTTTTCCTGGTTCCTATTTCCATGGGCGTTCTTTTCTTTCACATGGCGGTATACATTTCACCAGAATGTGGCCCACGTTGCTTCACCTACGGACAGATACAAAGATAAACATAAAACCCATATGCTAGACCAGGCCAGCGGATAAAACTTACGCGAAGGCTCGAGGCTTATATAATTATGCCATTATCGTTTCTCCATCACATGACATTTGTGGCATCAGTGCGTTTGGAATTTTATTGCAAGTGCGGAAAGCTATCTAGAGAAACTGTAACTGACAACTCGTACTGTTGTTGTTGGCTGTGATGATGTTTAATTATTGTTGTTGTTATTGAGCTTGATGGTCGTCATAAATCGTTCTTCTACATCGCTTTTCTCCAAACTCTTGGGACTCGCTGTACACTACACATAATCAGACGTTTTCGTGAAGCATGGAGAATTCAAACAGTTGGGTGAGCGGGACGATATTCCAATATGTTATTACACAGTCCATTACATTTTTGGTAGGCGTTATTGCCCTTATTGTTATAGTTGTTTAAAGCCCAGCCGACTGCGTAGTCATATCAGGGCTACAACCGCTTCAAAACACAAAACTTCAACAGGGAAAATATGAAGTAAAATTAAGTACACATATCAATGCATTCGTGCACTTAATCTAAGGACATGCCCCTGGCGTTGACCACTCCGGCCAATTTATCGCACAGAAGATTAAAAAAACACACCTGAATACAAACACAAAGCGTACCTAATCACACCAAAACATAAATAAAAACGGGCATAAATTACCTAAAATTGCTTCCACATATCTCACCTCCCAAGAGCCAAAAATGCTCTTATTACATGTTCCCAATTATCAATCCGAAGAGAAAGTACATAAGACTTTATCGAACACATACAGGTGAATGGGCCAGCAAAGCAGAAAATGGGCAGAAATGACAGAAAGCAAAGAAACAAGAGTGACAGAAAAGAGGAAATTTCTGGCACAGAATTTCCAGAAGATGGGGATATTATTTATACTGAAAGTGCCCCCGGCATCCCCAACTGTGGGGGGGGAGGGGGGGGGGCTGTGATCTTTGGTGGGCATGCATGCTGGACGTTTTCATGTTTCCATAAGCCATCCTCTGTCAGGATCTTTTATCTTAACGTGCGTATTTGATAATCTGCTTGGGTATTCACACAGAGATTAAGACCCAGGCAGGTCTGCACACATGTTGACCAGGGAGATCGGAAAAATCTCCCACTCTTGGAGAAGGGTGGTAGAATGGTTCAAACGTTCGCCTGCCGATAACTAAACTCCAGGTTCCAGGGTTCGCTCCCCGTAGAGGTCTCGACTTTTCTCTCCAGTTTGACCGAAATTCGAACTGAACGTCTAGCCCTTCTAAAGGGGACGAAAAACGAGTCGGACCCGTGCGTCTTCTGGCCGCGCATGCTAAACATTCCACGACAGTTAAAAATCGTGAAGAGCAAGGAATTGCCTGGCTGCCTTGGAATAAAACATTGGAAAGATAGGTTGATTTCCCAGGTCCCTCCCCATGAAGATTAACCTTTTGCCTTTCTGAAGTCTCGGTAAAAAAAAAAATGAATAGAGGGAGAAGAGATGGGCACCGCCCTCATAATGCTGGCCCCGAGAAAAGTTAAGGTCTCTACCACCTCACTCCTCTACGACCCAAACAGGACTGTAGGACTGTCTTTTCCCACCGAGGAGGGGGGGGGGGAGGGGTCTCGGCGGATTGAAACCAGGATCTTTCGATTGGTAATCAAAGGTTTACTCACTTTTGACTCCTCAAACATTATGGAGAATAAGCCATTAAAGGCTCTTACGACGTAATGTGCGAAGAAATATTGGACGAACTTGCGGAGTGGATTTAGACAGAGGGTGGAGAAGCACTTGCAACGACAAAAGATATTCATATGGAGGAAAGGCCATGATCGCCAACGCCACTCGGCAAGGTGCATGTTGTTGATGAATGTTGGAAGCTCAGAATTATGATTTATTCAAAAGGGATTCATCGCACCCGGACAATCCCCTACGAGCTCTTCCCAATCCGCCATCTGTTATCCGGCAAACTCTTGAGTCTGCACAAATATCCTGTGCTCTGGCAAGATGTTAGTTAAATTAAAATGAAGAGAGGGTGGACAGGACCTATGAAACACTAAGCTGACACCGAACCAGAATAATCGGGCAGCAAACAGGCTAATTTTTCATGTTGCCGGCTGGGAACGGAACTTTGATACCAGATTTGGAATCCACGGCTCCCTAGTGCCGTCTCAGATCTTGGGTCAGGTCGGTTCCGGTCCGGTCGTCATCTGGGTCCTCGGTGCGGTTTCTGGTCGCGGTTCCATTCCAATCGTCGTCTGGCCCCATAATGTGGTCTCTGTTCTCGTCTCGTGTCCGGTCGGATCAGGTCAGATCCAGTCGTCGTCTGGGCCCTCGATGTTGTCTCTGGTCTCAAGTCAGGTCATGTCCAGTCACTGTCTGGGCCCCCAGTGCGGTCTCTAGTCTCAGTTCGGGTCCGGTCTGGTCATCGTCAGGGCATCAGATGCAGTCTCTGGTCTTGGGTCAGGTCATGTCGTCGTCTGGGCCCCAGTCTCAGGTCAGGTCGGGTCCAGTCCGGTGCAGTCTCTGGTGATCTTGGGTCAGGTCAGGTCGTCGTGCTGTCCCGTCTCGTCGGTGCCCCCGTCCTGTCTTGTCCTGTTCCATCTCGTCGGAGCCCCCGTCCCGTCTTGTCCTGTTCCGTCTCGTCCTCGTTGGAACTCCCGTCCCGTCTTGTCCTGTCTTATCCCGTCTCGTCCTCGTTGGAGCCCCCGTCAAGTCTTGTCTCGTCCTGTCCTGGTCGGAGCCCCCGTCCCGTCTCGTCCCTTACTGTCCCGTCTTGTCCTCGTCGGTGTTTTGTCCTGTCTTTGTCCTGTCTCGTCCACGTCTGAGCCCCCGTCCCGTCTTGTCATCGTCAGGGTCTCGTCCTGTCTTGACATCTTCAGGGTCTCGTCCTGTCTTATCGTTGGGGTCTCGTCCTATCTTGTCCTGTCTCGTCATCGTCAGGGTATGGTCCGATCTTGTCTTGTCTTTGTTGGGAACTCGTCCAGTCTTGTCCTGTCTCGTCTTCGTCGGGGCTCCGTCCTGTCTCGTCAATGTCGGGGCTCCATCTTTCCCGTCCCGTCCCTACCCGGAACCCCCGCCCCACCCGGCATCCCCATCCACCCCGCCCCGCCACCCACACCGTCATCCCTCACCCAGTACCTCTCCCCCCACCCCCCTGGATTCTTTTCTTGTTGTCCGTTGTGATCTGCTCAAGGTTTTGTTGCATTGGTTTTTCTTCATACATTTTGTTGACTTCAGATTTTTTCTTGTTTCCTTTTTTTTTCTTCGTTTGATTAACTTTGTTGTACATTTTGCTTCATTTCTTTATCTTTGTTTATGCTGTTTTGATTATTGCGATTGTCATTTTTATGAAGTTGTTTTCGTCTTGTTGCTTTTGTTTCATTTTGTACTTTTTTTCTTGTCTTGTTGACGCTTTGATGTGGTTTCATCTTTTTTGTCCTTGACGCTCTTGATGTTTCATCTTCTCGTCCTTGTTCACGCTTTCGATGTCGTTTTATCTTCTTGTCCTTGTGGACGCTCTTGATGTAGTCTTAGCGATTGTTGTTATTCTTATATTCTTGCTGCTGTTTTTTTGTTTGTTTTTTTCGTTTTTATTTTTGTTTTTCCCCAGTCTCGTTTATCTTGTACTTGTTCCTCTTCTTCCTGACTATGTAATTCCTTTTTTCATTTTGTGCTCGTGCTGCTTTTTTGTTGTTTATTTTTGTCTTCTTGCTTTCATTCTCATTTTTCCTTATTTGTGTTCTTGTTTTTTGGGTTTTTTCTTCTTCTGTGTTTTCTCTCTGGCTCTCGTAGACATTGTTCTTGCGCTTTTGTTTGCTCTTCTATTCTTGTTCTTCATGTGTTTCTCTTCTTGTTGACTTTTTGTTTGTTTCGTTTTTGTTTGTTGACCTCTTGCAGTGTTTCGTTTTGAGTTGCATTTTCTTGGCTCGTTTACTTTCCCATTGTTGCTCTCATGTATTTTGATAATTTCATGATTGTTTTCAAAGGGCCCCGAGTCGGTTCGGGTCGGGTAGTGTCGTGTCGTGTCGGGCCCCGAATCGGCTCGGGTCGGATCTGTTCAGGCCCCAGTCGGTTCGGGTCAAGCCTAGGGCCCCACTAGGGTCGGGCCAGGCCTTGGTCGGTTCGGTTCGGGCCGGGCCAGACCTCGGTTGGTTCGATTCGGGTGTGACCAGGCCTCGGTCACTTCGATTCGGGTGTGGCCAGGCCTCGGTTCGGTTTGGGTCAGGTCGGTTCGATTTGGGTCGGGCCAGGCCTCAGTCGGCTCGGTTCGGGCCAGGCCTCAGTCGGTTCAATTCGGGTCAGGCCAGGCCTCGGTTCGGGTCGGGCCAGGCCTCGGTCGGTTCTGTTCAAGTCGGGCCAGGCCTTCTTGGTCCGGTCAGGTCGTGTCCAGTCATCGTCTGGGTCCCCGGTGCGGTCTCTGGTCTCAGGTCGGGTCAGGTTTGGTCATTGTCTGGGCCCTGGTGCTGTCTCTGGTCTCGATTGAGGTCTAGTCGTCGTCTCGGCCCACAGTGCGGTCTCTAGTCGCAAGTCGGGTCGGGTCGGGTCGGGTCGGGTCGGGTCGGGTCGGGTCCAGTCCGGTGCAGTCTCTGGTGGTTTTGGGTCAGGTCAGGTCGTCGTCCTGTCCCGTTTCGAAGGAGCCCCCGTCCCGTCCCGCCAGGCCTCGATCGCTTCGGTTCGGGTCGGGCCAGACCTCGGTCGGTTCGATTCGGGTCTGGCCAGGCCTCGGTCGGTTAGATTCGGTTCGGGCCTGGCCTCGGTCGGTTCGGTTTGGGTCAGGTCGGTTCGGTTCGGGTCAGGCCAGGCCTCAGTCGGTTCGGTTTGGGCCAGGCCTCGGTCGGTTCGGTTTGGGCCAGGCCTCGGTCGGTTCGGTTTGGGTCAGGTCGGTTCGGTTCGGGTCAGGCCAGGCCTCAGTCGGTTCGGTTTGGGCCAGGCCTCGGTCGGTTCGGTTCGGGTCAGGCCAAGCCTCGGTCGGTTCGGTTCGGGTCAGGCCAAGCCTTGGTCGGTTCGGTTCGGGTCGGGGCAGGCTTCGGTTGGTTCTGTTTGGATCGGGCCAGGCCTTGGTCCGGTCGGGTCGTGTCCGGTCATCGTCTGGGCCCCCGGTGCAGTCCCTGGTCCAATCATCTGGGCACCTGGTGCGGTCCCTCTCTCGTCTTGTCTCAGGTTCGGTCGTCGTCTGGGCTTCCGATGTCTCTCGTGTCGGGTGCGGTCATCGTTTGGGCCCCTGGCGCAATCTCTGGTCTCTGGTCCTGTCGTTGTCTGGGCTCCTGGTGTGGTCTCTGGTCAGGTCAGTGCGGTCTCGGGTCTCGGGTCTGGTCTGGTCCGGTCGTTGTTTGGGCCCCCACTGTGGTTCGCGTCCGGTCGTCTAGGCCCCTGACGTGGTCTCTAGTCGCGGGTCGGGATCCAAGTCGGTTCGAGTCGGGCCCCAGTCGGTTCGGGTCGGATCTGTTCGGGCCCTAGTCGGTTTCGGTTAATCCTAGGGCCCACAGTCGTGTCGGGCCAGGCCTCGTCGGTTCGGTTTGGTCGGGCCCCGGTCGGTTCGGTTCGAGTCGGGCCCCAGTCGGTTCGGATCGGGCCCCAGTCACATTTGGTCGGTTTGGGCCGGCCCCAGTCGATTCGGTTCATTTTGAATCAGTTCGGGTCGGGCCCCAGTTGGTTCGCGTCATGTGTCCGGTCATCGTCTGGGCCCCCAGTGTGGTCTCTGGTCCAATTTTCGTCTGGGCCCCCAGTGTGGTCTCTGGTCCAATTTTCGTCTGGGCCCCCTGTGTGGTCTCTGGTCTCTCGGGTCGAGTCCAGTCATCTGGGCCCTTGGTGCCGTCTCTGGTCCTATGGTTGTCTGGGCTCCCGTGTGGTCTCTGGTCTCCGGTCAGGTCCTGTCATCTGTGCTCCCGGTACGATCTCTGGTCTCGGGTCTGGTCCGGTCAGGTCGTTGTCTGGGCCCCTGGTGTGGTCTCTGGTCTCGTCTCGGGTTCTGTCGGGTCAGGTCAGATCCGGTCGTCATCTGGCCCCCTGGTGCAGTCTCTGGTCTCAGGTCGGGTTGGGTCATTGTCCGGGTCCCTTGTACAGTCTCTGGTCAAATCGTCGTCTGGGCCCCCAGTGCGGTCTCTGGTCTCAGGTCGGGTCAGGTTTGGTCATTGTGTGGGCCCATGGTGCTGTCTCTGGTCTCGATTGAGGTCTGGTCGTCGTCTCGGCCCCCGGTGCGGTCTCTAGTCTCAGGTCGGGTCGGGTCGGGTCGGGTCCAGTCTCTGGTGGTCTTGGGTCAGGTCAGGTCGTCGTCCTGTCCCGTCTCGTCGGAGCCCCCGTCCCGTCTTGTCCTGTCCCGTCGGAGCCCCCGCCCCGTCTCGTCCGTCCGTCGGAGCCCCGTCCCATCTCGTCCTGTCCCCGTCCATCCTCGTTGGAGCCCCCTTCCCGTCTTGTCCTGTCTCGTCCTGTCGGTGCTTTGTCATGTCTTTGTCCTGTCTCGTCCTCGTCGGTGTTTTGTCCTGTCTCGTCCCCGTCCTGTCTTATCGTCAGGGTCTCGTCCTGTCTTGTCATCGTCCAGGGTCTCGTCCTGTCTTGTCATCCGTCAGGATCTCGTCCTGTCTTGTCATCCGTCAGGATCTCGTCCTGTCTTGTCATTGTCACGGTCTCGTCCTATCTTGTCTTCGTCGGTGCTCCGTCCTGTCTTGTCCTGTCTCGTCAATGTGGGGGCTCCATCTTTCCCGTCCCGTCCCCTCCCGTCCCTACCCGGAATCCCCGCCCCGCCCCCCCCCACCCTGCCCCGTCACCCCCCACCCACATCGTCATCCCTCACCCGGCATCTGTCACCCCCCCCCCCCCCCAACTCCCATCCCAGGTTGTTGTAGTCTTCTTGTTGTCTGTTGAGATCTTCTGTTCAATGTTTTGTTGCACTGGTTTTTCTTCATACCTTTTGTTAACTTCAGATTTTGTTTCTTCTTCATTTCTTTTTTTTTTCTTCTTTGTTTCTGATCAACTTTGTTGTACATTTTCCTCATTTTTTATCTTTGCTTATGCAATTGTCATTTTTATGTGCTTCCTTTCGTCTTCTTACTTTTGTTTTATTTTGTACTTTTCAGTTTCTTGTCCTTGTTGACGCTCTCGATGTGGTTTCATCTTGTCCTTGACCTCTTGATGTGGTTCCATCTTCTTGTCCTTGTTGACGCTCTTGATGTCGTTTCATCTCGTCCTTGTTGACGCTCTTGATGTCGTTTCATCTTCTTGTCCTTTTGACGCTCTTGATGTTTCTTCTTGTCCTTGTTGACGCTCTTGGTGTTTCATCTTCTTGTCCTTGTTGACGCTCTTGATGTTTCTTCTTGTCCTTGTTGACGCTCTTGATGTGTCTTGTCCTTGTTGACGCTCTTGATGTTTCTTCTTGTCCTTTTTGACGCTCTTGATGTCGTTTCATCTTCCTGTCCTTGTTGATGCTCTTGATGTTTCGTTTTCTTGGCCATATTGACGCTCTTGATGTAGTCTTAGCGATTGTTATTCTTGGTTTTGTTGTTGGTTTTCTTTTTTTGTTTTTTTCTTCTTGGTTTTTTTGTTGTTGGTTTTCTTGATTTTGATCTTGGGGTTTTTTTTCTTGTTTTTTTCTTGTTTTTTTTGTTTTCGTTTTCTTCTTGGTTTTCTTAGGGGTTTTTTTTTTTTGGGGGGGGGGGGGTGTCTTGATTTTGTTCGGTTTTTTTGTGGTTTTCTTGGGGGGTTTTTTTTGTTGTTTTTTGTTTTCTTCATGGTTTACTTTTTGGTTTTCTTTTTTTTTTGGTTTTGTTCTTGGTTTTGTTCTTGGTTTTCTTCTTATTTTTTTGGTTTTCTTCTTTGTTTTGGTGGGGGGGGGGGTTCTTCTTGGTTTTTGTCTTTTTGGTTTTCATGATTTTGTTCTTGGGGGTTTATTTTGGTTTTGTTGTTGGTTTTCTTATTTTGGGGGGTTTTCTTCTTGGTTTTCTTCTTATTTTGGGGGTGAGGGGTGTTCTTCTTGGTTCTCTTCTTTTTTTTCTTAGTTTTCTTCTTGGTTTTGTTCTTGGCTTTTTTGGTTTTCTTCTTGATTTTCTTTCTGGTTTTCTTCTTGTCGGGTTTCTTCTTGGATTTCTGCTTGGTTTTGTTCTTGGTTTTCTTTCTGGTTTTCTTCTTGTCGGGTTTCTTCTTGGTTTTGTTCTTGGCTTTTTTGGTTTTCTTCTTGATTTTCTTTCTGGTTTTCTTCTTGTCGGGTTTCTTCTTGGATTTCTTGGTTTTGTTGTTCTTGGTTTTCAACTTGGTTTTCTTGGTATTGGTTCTTGGTTTTCTTCTTGTTTTTCTTTTCTGTTTTCTTCTTGGTTTGCTTTTTATTGGTTTTGTTCTTGTTTTTGTTCTTAGATTTCTCCTTGGTTTTCTCATTGGTTTTCATCGTTTTCTTCTTCGTTTTGTTCTTGGTGTTGTTCTTGGTTTTGTTGTTCTTGGTTTTGTTCTTTTTGGTTGTGTTCTTGGTTTTCTTGGGGGTGGGGAGTTGTTCTTGGTATTCTTGTTTGTCCTTTCGGGTTGGTTTTTTTTTTGTCTTTGGTTTGGGTTTTTTTTTTTTTGGTTTGTTTTTTGTGAGATTTCTTCTTGGTTTTATTCTTGGTCTTGTTCTTGATCTTGTTCTTGGCTTTGTTGTTCTTGGTCTTGTTCTTGGTTTTGTTATTCTTGGTTTTGTTCTTTTGGTTTTGTTCTTGGTTTTCTTCTTGTTTTCTTTTCGGTTTTTTTTTTGTTTCTGTTTCTTTTTGTTGTTTGATTTTTGTTATTATTGTTTCTTTTTCTTGGTTTTGTTCTTGTTTTTCTTGGTTTCGTTGTTCTTGGTTTTGTTCTTTCTTCTTTTTTTTTCTTTTTGTTTTGTTCTTGGGTTTTTTCTTATTTTTCTTTTCGGGATCCAAAACAAGATTGACTACCCGCGCCCAAGCAAACACAAACCAGAAGAACAAGAAAACCAATGTAAGCGCGTCTCCAACAAGACAAAACAAAACAAGCGCAAATTTTCGGCCAACTAGCCTTTGTCAAGCGCGAACGCACGGTCACAGACAAATCACAGACACCAAACAATGGATAATAAAAACGGGACTAAAAACTTCCCTGCCGCCTCGTCCAGTTTGTTTTGTCTTGTTGGAGACGCTTACATGGTTTTCTTGTTCTTCTGGTTTGTTTTTTCTTTTCGGTTTACTTTTGTTTTTCTTTGTTTTGTTTTTTCTTGGGGGGGGGGGGATTCTTGGTTTTGTTCTTGTTTCTTTTCCTTAGATTTGTTCTTGGTTTTGTTGTTCTTGGTTTTGTTTTCTTTTTTTTTCGTCTGTTTTCTTCTTGGTTTTCTTCTTTTGTTTTTTGTTCTTTTTTTCTGGGGTTTGTTATTGGTTTTGTTCTTGGTTTGTATTTTTGTTTTTGTTTTTCTTCTTGGTTTTTTTTTTTTTTTTTGGGGGGGGGGGGGTGGTTCTTGATTTTAATTTATTTTTGTCGTTTTCTTTTTTTTTTGTTTTTTGTTTTGTTTTGTTTCTTTGGTTTTTCTTATTTTTTTTTTTTTTTATTTTGGGGTTTTCTTCTTGGTTTCTTCTTTTTTTTGGGGGGGGGGGGGTGGAGTTCTTGGTTTTCTTCTTTTTTTGTTTTTTTCTTCTTCTTGGTTTTTTCCTTGGCTTTTTTGGTTTTTCTTTTCTTTTTTTGGTTTTCTCTTTGGATTTCTTCTTGGTTTTGTTCTTCTTGGTTTTCAACTTGGTTTTCTTGGTATTGGTTCTTGGTTTTTTCTTGTTTTTCTTTTCTGTTTTCTTCTTGGTTTGCTTTTTCATTGGTTTTGTTCTTAGATTTCTTCTTGGTTTTCTCCTTGGTTTTCATCGTTGTCTTCTTGGTTTTGTTCTTGGTGGTGTTGTTCTTGGTTTTGTTGTTCTTGGTTTTGTTCTATTTTTCGTCTTTGTTTTCTTCTTGGTTTTGTTCTTGTTTTTGGTTTTGTTCTTGTTTTGTTTTCTTGTTCTTTTTTTCTGGGGTTTGTTCTTATTGGTTTTGTTCTTGGTTTGTATTTTTTGTTTTTATTTTGTTTTCTTCTTGGTTTTCTTGCGGTCTTTTTTTTCCTTGGTTTTCTTGTCAGTTTTTTTTTGTCTTTTTTTTGTTTTGCTTTTGTTTTGTGTTTTTTTTGTTCTTCGTTCTGTTTTTTTTTAGTTTTTATCTCGATTTTTTTCTTGATTTTGTTCTTGGTTTTGTTGTTCTCGGTTTTTGTTCTTGTTTTTTTGTTTTTTTGGTTTTTGGTTTTCTTCTTGTTTTTCTTTTCTGTTTACTTCTATTTTTGTTTTGTTTTGTTTTATTGTAAGTTTTGTTCTTCTTCGGTTTTTTTTCCTTGGTTATGTTTTTTAGATTTGTTCTTGGTTTTCTTGTTTTTTTTTGTTTTTTTTCTTTGCTTTTCTCGTTTTTTCCTTTCGGTTTTCTTGTTGTTCTTTGTTTTTTGTTCTGGGTCTTGATCTTTTTTTTCCCCCCTTAGATTTCTTGGTTTTTCTTCTTAGTTTTGTTCTTGGTTTTGTTGTTCTTGGTTCTGTTGTTCTTGGTTCTGTTTTTTGGTTTTGGTTTTTTTTTGGTTTTGTTTTTGGTTTTGTTTCTTTTTGTTGTTTGTTTTTACTTGTTTTTGTTGTTTGTATTTGGGTTTGTTCTTGTTTTTGGGTTTTCTTTTTTTTTTCTTTTTCTTTTTTTTTTTCTTTTGTTTCTTGGTTTTGTTCTTAGATTTCTTCTCGATTTTCTTCTTGGTTTCCTTCTTTTGGTTTTGTTGTTTTTTTTGTTTTTGGGTTTTCTTTTGTTCTTGGTTTTCTTCTTAGTTTTTGTTGTTCTTGGTTTTGTTGTTCTTGGTTTTGTTCTTGGTTTTGTTGTTCTTGGTTTTGTTGTTCTTGGTTTTGTTGTTTTTTGGTTTTGTTCTTGGTTTTGTTGTTCTTGGTTTTGTTCTTGGTTTTGTTGTTTTTGGTTTTGTTCTTGGTTTTGTTGTTCTTGGTTTTGTTCTTGGTTTTGTTGTTCTTGGTTTTGTTGTTTTTGGTTTTGTTGGTTTTATTGTTCTTGGTTTTGTTCTTTGATTTCTTGTTTTTTGTTCTTGGTTTCCTCGTTTTTCTTTTTTTGGTTTATTTCTTGGAGTTTTTGTTCTTGGTTTTATTTTTCTTGGTTTTGTTCTTCTTGGGTTTTTTCACCTTGGTTTTGTTCTTGGTTCGGTTCTTTTTTAGTTTTGTTCTGGGTGTTCTTGTCAGTTTTTTTGTTTTTGTTTTTGTTTTTCTTGGTTTTCTTGTTTTTCTTTTCGGTTTTCCTTGTTCTTGTTTTTTGTTCTGGATTTGGATTTTTTCCCCTTAGATTTCTTCTTGGTTTTTTTTCCTCTTGGTTTTGTTGTTTTTAGTTTTTGTTGTTCTTGGTTTTCTTCTCGGTTTTGATCTTGGTTTTGATCTTCTTGGTTTTCTTGTTTATTTTTCTTGGTTTTCCTTTTCGGTTTTCTTCTTTTTTTTTGTTTTTTTTGGTTTGTTTTGTTGTTCTTGGTATTGTTGTTCTTGGTTTTGTTGTTCTTGGTTTTCTTGTTCTTCCTGGTTTTGTTCTTCCTGGTTTTGTTGTTCTTTGGTATTGTTCTTGGTATTGTTGTTCTTGGTTTTCTTCTTGTTCTCTTCTTGGTTTTGTTGTTCTTGGTTTGTTGTCTTTCTTTTTCTTGGTTCTGTTCTTGGTTTTCTTTTTGGTTTTGTTCTTGGCTTTGTTCTTGGTTTTCTCGGTTTTCTCTTTGTTTTTTTGTTTGTTTTGTTTTTCTTTTTGTTGTTGATTCTTGTTTTTCTTCTTGTTTTTCTTCTCGGTTTTCTTTGTTTTGTTTTTTTCTTGGTTTTGTTTTTGTTCTTAGAGTTCTTCTGGGTTTTCTGCTTGGTTTTCTTTTTAGTTTTGTTCTTGGTTTTCTCTTTGTTCTTGGTTTTGTAGATTTTATTTTTTTCTCGTTTTTGTTATTTATTCTTCTTCTTGGTTTTCTTCCTGTTTCTGTTCTTGGTCTTCTTGGTATTCTTCTTAGTTTTCTTCTTGTTTCATTATTTCTACTCTTCTTGTCTCTTTTTTTCTTCTCCTCCTCTTTTCTCCTTGTTCCTTGCTCCTTCTCGTTTCTCTTTCCTTTTTTTCTCGTTTTTTTTTCTATTTCTTCTTCTGCTTCTTGTTCTTCGGCTTGTTCTGCTTCTGTTTCTGTTCTTTTTCTCTTTTTCTTTTGCTTCTTTCGCTGTTTTATTATTTTGGTTTTTCTTTTCGTTTGTTTTAGTTTTTTTTTCACAAACACATTTAAATGGAAGACTTACTTGTTCTTGTTCTTTCTGCTTCTGTTGCTGCTCTTTCGTAGCGCAGTGCGTTTGGTTGTATCTTTACGTGGTGTATCGTCTTTAAGGCAAACTGAAATAAAAATGATGAAAAATGATTGCTTGTGCAACGATTGAAAATGCAAACTAAAACAGAGAAATCAATACGTTAAAATACATAGAATTATAGGTATTTTTCATGTTCTATCATTTATATGCGTCTTGTAGAAACATAACCTAAAAAGTAATTATAATAGAACTATAACAATAACAATACTACTACTATTACTACTAATGATAATAATAATAGTAATGATAATAATAATAATACAGGAACATACTACTGCTACTACTACTATTGGACAACAACAACAATAATAATAATACAGAAACAGACACTTCGTCAGTCAAGAATAATCGACAAGATGAGCAAAGCTTAAACACCAGAAACATCAGTTTCTTCTTACCGTCAATGTTTCGATGACTGAAAACAGGCCTAACCCTAGCACAGGTATGGCTCTTCGCAGTTGGCTCGCTTTAAACAAAAATATTAACACTAGGCCTAACTCTTATCGTCAATGATTTCATGAATGAAGCGGCCGTTCAGTTCAGTTCATATTGCCTATAGCCCAGCCGACTTCCAGAGCCATATCAGGGCTAACACCACGTCAAAAAAACGACATCCCGTTAATGGACCATCAGGCAGCTTCAACATCAAATCAAGCTTCAACTGCAAATCAACCAACGTTGTTTACATCCTGTCATGCTCAGTGTGCTCCAGACTGTCTGTGGGTGAGACATACCGCTCATTGGATGACCGTTTTGTGGAAGATTTAAGATCCATGAAACTGAACTAAGCTACGCACAAAAAGTTAAGGATCACTATGAGAAAACAGGTGCGTAATAAACTCAGTTCGCTACTGTTATTTATTTCTCAGTCCAGCCAAATTGTTATGAATTCTTGTTCAGCTGTAAGTGGGCGATGTTGTGTTAGTGCGAAAATTGCACGGGATTCTCTACTACTGAGCTTGGCCGCAAACGGAAAAGCGGAAACTTGCGAAAAAGGACCTTGTTTTGGACGTTCTGCCTGAACACATTGCACAAGCCAGATGGAAAAACCATTATGCACGTGCAAGCACTGCTGTTTATGAGTGAGATGCTGTCTCTTGCTTGGCTTTATAAGAAGACATTCCACCAGTAGTAGGCCTGATCTGACAATGCCTCCACGACGAAAATTGAGCGAGTTTGAGAGGGGACGAGCTGTTGCATGGTTCCAAGATGGTGTTCCCAAGTGAGAAGTGGCCAGGCGACTTCAGGTGTCCATCTCGGTCATTGTCAGACTGATTCAACGCTTCACAGCCACTGGGAGGGTCCATGAAAGACGCAGATCTGGTCGACCGAAGAAGACAAACCCACGTGAAGATCGTCTCATTGAACGACAAGCCCTGCAGACAAGAACAGCCTCTTCCAGCATCATTCGAAGGCAGCTGAGGGTGGCTACTAACATCAACATCAGCCAGCAGACCATACGGAACCACCTTCATGGGTTTAACCTCCGTTCTCGTCGCCCAGCTGTACGGCCACGCTTAACTCCAGCCATAGGGCAGCACGCCGCGCCTTCTGCAGACGTCACGTGAGGTGGACACGTCAGCAATGGTCCCAGGTCCTGTTCAGTGATGAATCACGCTTCACCATGAACAACGACAGCCGACTGAGGGTCTGGAGGCACCCAGGGCAACGCTTTATTGACACCACTGTCCAAGAAAAGGTGGCCTTTGGTGGAGGTTCTGTAATGGTCTGGGGGGCCTTCAGCCTTCACCACAGAACACCCTTGTATCATGTACAGGGGTAACCTGACTGGCCTCCGATACCGGGATGAGATCCTTGGACCGCTGGCTGTGCCTACACACAGCAGATGGGACCGACGGCTGTCTACCAGGATGACAACGCTCGCCCCCACAGGGCAAGGGTGGTCAACGACTTCCTGCAGCAGTCTGGAGTCAACAGAATGGAGTGGCCAGCATGCGGTCCCGATCTCAACCCGATTGAGAACCTCTGGGATGAGCTGGATCGCAAAGTGAGGAGCAACCACCCCCCTCCCAGGGATGCCCAACACCTCTACCAGATGCTGCAGGCTGAGTGGCAGGCGCTTCCACAGAGGATCTTCACCAACCTGGTCAACTCGATGAGGATCGCTGCGTCGAGTGCCAGAACAGCCATGGCGGTTACACGCATTACTGAACTTTTGGGAGCATCAGAATGCCCTGTCTTGTGATTTCAATGACTTTGGGAAATCAAATTTCGATACGTACCCACTTTGATCAAATGTACACACCAAACGATTGCTCGAAATTGAAGGCAATTGTGTATCGTTATCACTAAAGCATGGAATTAAATGTTTGCCAAACTTCAACGCATTGGCTTTCTTATTTTGAAAGTTATGAATTTTTGTGCAAGTGATCCTTAACTTTTTGTGCGTAGTACAACAATCCAATAGGCCAACTTTTCAATAGCCCTCAACACAACTACGTCAATGCACAAATTTCAGCAGTGTGGCAAAAACACCAGAGACCGACAATACAGGAAATGCATGGAGAACTGCATCATCCACAGAATGGGAACAGTCCAGCCGGCGGGCATTAACACCCTAACTGCCGACGCGTAGCGGTGCCCGGGCCCTCTCCTTGTCCTACTAATCCCTACTGTTTCCCCCTCTTCTCCCCCACCCCCACCGGTACTGCTCTGTCATTTTTATTTTCCACGTCACTTTCATCTACCACTTTTCATTCACTTGACAAAGAGCCTGGGCTCGAAACGTTGTGCTTATATTACTCCAGCTCCATGTGATCTTTCACAAACAAGCTACTTTTCAATGTTTTATGTTATACCTAAGATAGATACTTCAACAACGGAATCATTACACTTTGTCAAAGAAATTTGAGAGAGAGAGAGAGAGAGAGAGAGAGAGAGGAAGGAGATCGAGGACATAGACCTTGACATTTTATTGTGAAAGCCAACGACCTGTACAGAAACCAGGGATTGTGGGGATGGGATTACATTGTTAACATATACCATGCATACTTTTCATTCGTCGTCGTTAGAGAGAGAAAGAGAGAGAGTGAGAGTGAGAGTGAGAGTGAGAGAGAGAGAGAGAGAGAGAGAGAGAGTGCACGCAGTAACATCACGAGCCGAATCAGCAAGGCCAGAAGCACCTTCAGAATGCTGAGCAACGTGCGAGAGGTTCCCTCCCCCTTCCAAAATACAGCACCAAAACCAAACTGAAATCGTTCCACTGTTGTGTCCTTTGCACCTTCACAGTTCAGGATGCTGGAGGATGACGGAAAAGACCTTACCAAGTTAACCTTCTACACGAAGAAACGAAGAACTTCCGAAGGGTCATACGAATCTTCTGGCCCAACACCATCTCCAGCCAAGAACTACTTGACCAAAGCAGTCAAGAGACTATGGACACCATCATCATGAACAGACGATGTAGATGAATTGGGCACATCATCCGATGAAAGATATCACCTGGTCTGCCGGTGAGAGAAAGATCACGTAACTTGGGCACTGGGCACATACAATGAGACAAAGATACCACCCAAAGTGCCTTTTAGTGGACACCAGAAAAACTACGCAGAGAGAATGACAGAGATACGCGTGACAAAGAACAGTAGGACAACCTAAGAAGCTGAAACACATCTAGAATAGGCCACCATAACAGGTAAGCTTAGAACAATCGTGAGTGTACGTACATTTGTAGAGGTGTATAGCAGGACCTATAACAGAATACGTTAAGGGAAGAAATTCAGTGTCTTCACCTAAGGGAGACAACAAGGAGCAGGTGATAACATCACGAGCATCCTCAGAAAGGCCAGAAACATTTTCAGAATGCTGATCTTCATTTCTGCCCTTCATGCCAATGACAACCAGCAGTAAGTCATCTGAAGGAGGAGAGACTGGTACAGCTCTCACAATACTGATCCAGAGAAAAAGTTATTGTATTGTTTGAAGCCCAGCCGACTGCGTAGAGCCGTATCAGGGCTATAACCGCTTAAAAGCATACAAAACTTCTACTGGAAAAAAAAAGGAAAAAGTACACGTATCAATGCCTTCGCGCACATAATCTAAGGACAAGATCCGGCGTTGACCACTCCACAATTTATCGCACATGGAATTTAAAAAAACGCACGAATACAAATTTAAGCAAAATTAAGGACACCAAAACATGTGTAAAAATAGGCATGAATTACGTAAAATTGCTTCCGCATATCTCACCTCGCTAGAGCCAAAAATGCATTTAATACATGTACCCAATTATCAATCCTAAGAAAAAGTACATAAGACTTTATCGAACACATACAGGTGAATGGATCAGCAAGGCAGAAAATGATAGAAATGACAAAGCAAAGGAGGAAGAAAAACAGTGAGAGAAAAGATATTTCTAGCGCAGAATTTCTAGGAGGTGGGGATACTATTTATACTGAAAGAGCCCCGGCATTCCCACAGTGTGTGGGGGGGGGGGGGGGAGAGAGAAAAAGAGGTCCCTATTATCTTGGTACCCTACCACTACACCCTCACTCTTGCCCCGCCTGTCTTCCATCCATCCCCTCCTCCACAGTCCATTCCTAAGTTTTTGGTCAGGTTACTTACCGTAGCAAACTGAAGGTCATGCATGATGGACCAGGAGGTGGGCAGAACGTGTAAAGGACACCGTGTGGAGTCTGTCATCACCCAGGGTGCTCACACGTGTCCTGGGTGTCAGGGGCTTCTTGTCCGCAGACGTCGCGGTTCAGGAGGATCACAATCGCTATCGTCTTCCTGTGGGGACAAAGGAACTTTCGTTAGAACGTACATGATCTTTACAGTTTACAATATCCTTGGCGTGTATTTGTTGTGCCTAAGATCAAATAGGGTTAATGTGAATATTGGGCATGCTCAGTGGATTCAACCGAAATGGACTGCATTGGATCGGATATATTGTTATGGTGGTGATGGTCGTGGTGGTGGTGGTGATGATGGTCGTGGTGGTGGTGGTCACGATAATTTTCACGTGAAAAAGCGTGTCGCTCTTCCCTGGGGGGGGGGGGGGGGGGGGTCGTGGCCACCCACTTTTTCCTTGCATGGATGGATTTTTGTTTATCTTCATAATTTTACGAAATCCAAAACAAGTGTGACTGCCCGCGTTCAAGCAAACAGGAACCAGAAAAAAAAAACACGAAAAAAGAATAAAAACACGTATTTAATACAACAAAACAAGACAGGCGTAAATTTTCGGCCAACTGGCCTTTGTCAAACGTAAGATCACAAACAAACTCCAGATACAAAAATTAGGAGATAAAGACAAACTTCCCTGGTGCTCTGTCCAGTGTGAGAAAAGGAATAAACTAACTAAAACTTTTAGTCACCCGATTCCTTTTCTCACACTGGACAGAGCAGCAGGGAAGTTTCAGTCTTTCTCTCCTAATTTTTATATCTAGTGTTTGTGATCTTACGCTTGACAAAGGCCAGTTGGGCCGAAAATTTGCGCCTGTCTTGTCTTGTATTAAATACGCGTTCTTATTCTTTTTACGTTTTTTGTTTGTTTGTTTCTGGTTCCTTCAGAATTTTGCCAGAGGTAATTCTTTGTTGCCGTGGAATCTTCAACGTGCTCTAGGTGTATGCTACACAGTTTATAATCTTATCTGAAAGACTAGCACCTGACCACTACTCAATGTCTAAGGAGAGGGGGGGGGGGGGTAGCAGAATCCGACCACGAACGAAACCTAGCACTCGAGACTGTATTGGGGTGTGGGGAGGGGGGAGCTGGCAAATATGCAGGCTGATAACAAGGCGGGCTGTCCGGAGAGATTAGGACCCAGAGTGGGGCGAGAGACAGAACTCTTCAATTCTCTTGGTCTGGACGCTGGGCTTGGACCTGGTTGCGCGCGTTGTGTGGCGTATGTCCCGGGGTTTGTCATTCCCCTCCACCTTGCCATTCGGTGTGTAAACAAGGTAACTGATGACTGGGTCCGAATGGGTCATGCAACGCGTGGACAGCCCCCCTCCCCCCCTATGCTTAACGAAAATACATACCGAGTGGCGTCGGAAGCTTTTAAGATGACATCATTAGGATGCCTACCCGTCACTTCTCGTCCCCTCTGATCCAGTTAGTGGGCAGGGAGTGTGTGAATGTGAGGAGCTTTTTTAAAAAAAATTTTTTTTTTATAAAGTCAGGCAGCCGGTTCGTGAACCCCCTGTTCTACCCTGTGGCAAAATAATCAAAGTGTTGATTGTGGCCACACAACAGAAGAAGACTAGTTTTTGTTTTGCCGACTGGGATTGAACTCGAGACAATCAGACCTAGAGTCCATGGTTCTGTCTGCAAAACCAGACAGCTTGCGTACAAATTAAGGTTACCAAGGGATCAGTGTTGTAACATGGTATAAAAGGACGTGAAATGCTTATTGTTAAACCATGTTTACAGCCCAGCCGACTGCGTAGAGCCATATCAGGGCTATAAGTATAACCGTTTCAAAACATACAAAACTTCAGGAAAAAAAAAATTAAGTGCACATAATGCATTTGCGCACATAATCTAAGGACTTGCCCCTGGCGTTGATGATGTTGACCACTCCGTCCAATTTACCACACAGGGGATTCAAAAAACATACCTGAATACAAATTCAAACAGAACTAAGATTTAAGAACTCAAACATATATAAGAAAAAGCCTAAATTATCTAAACTGCTTCAGCTATCTCATTTCCCTAGAGCCAAAAATGCTTTTATTGTTTGAAGCCCAGCCGACAGCGTAGAGCCATATCACGGCTATTAAGTACCGTTTCAAAACATAGTGACAGTACCTTCAACAGGAAAAAAAAAAAAGAAAAAAATAAGTGTCATGTATCTGTTGCATTTGCGCACATCAAATTTAAGGACATGCCCCTGGCGTTGACCATTCCGTCCAATTTATCACACAGGGGATTTTAAAAACCATACCTGGGAAAAAAGGCTGAATACAAATTTAGACATAGCTAAGAACTCTTAAAACACATGAAAACGGGCCAAAATTACTAAAGTTGCTTCCACGTATCTCATTTCCCTAGAGCCAAAAATGCACTTAATACATTATAAGCTACGCACAAAAAGTTAAGGATCACTTGCACAAAAATTCATAACTTTCAAAATAAGAAAGCCAATGCGTTGAAGTTTGGCAAACATTTAATTCCATGCTTTAGTGATAACGATACACAATTGCCTTCAATTTCGAGCAATCGTTTGGTGTGTACATTTGATCAAAGTGGGTACGTATCGAAATTTGATTTCCCAAAGTCATTGAAATCACAAGATAGGGCATTCTGATGCTCCCAAAAGTTCAGTAATGCGTGTAACCGCCATGGCTGTTCTGGCACTCGACGCAGCGAGTCCTCATCGAGTTGACCAGGTTGGTGAAGATCCTGTGGAAGCGCCTGCCACTCAGCCTGCAGCATCTGGTAGAGGTGCTGGGCATCCCTGGGAGGGGGGTGGTTGCTCCTCACTTTGCGATTCAGCTCATCCCAGAGGTTCTCAATCGGGTTGAGATCGGGACTGCATGCTGGCCACTCCATTCTGTTGACTCCAGACTGCTGCAGGAAGTCGTTGACCACCCTTGCCCTGTGGGGGCGAGCGTTGTCATCCTGGTAGACAGCCGTCGGTCCCATCTGCTGCAGTGTAGGCACAGCCAGCGGTCGAAGGATCTCATCCCGGTATCGGAGGCCATTCAGGTTACCCTGTACATGATACAAGGGTGTTCTGTGGTGAAGGCTGAAGGCCCCCCAGACCATTACAGAACCTCCACCAAAGGCCACCTTTTCTTGGACAGTGGTGTCAATAAAGCGTTGCCCTGGGCGCCTCCAGACCCTCAGTCGGCCGTCGTTGTTGTTCATGGTGAAGCGTGATTCATCACTGAACAGGACCTGGGACCATTGCTGACGTGTCCACCTCACGTGACGTCTGCAGAAGGCGCGGTGTGCTGCCCTATGGGCTGGAGTTAAGCGTGGCCGTACAGCTGGGCGACGAGAACGGAGGTTAAACCCATGAAGGTGGTTCCGTATGGTCTGCTGGCTGATGTTGATATTAGTAGCCACCCTCAGCTGCCTTCGAATGATGCTGGAAGAGGCTGTTCTTGTCTGCAGGGCTTGTCGTTCAATGAGACGATCTTCACAAGGGTTTGTCTTCTTCGGTCGACCAGATCTGCGTCTTTCATGGACCCTCCCAGTGGCTGTGAAGCGTTGAATCAGTCTGACAATGACCGAGATGGACATCTGAAGTTGCCTGGCCACTTCTCGCTTGGGAACACCATCTTGGAACCATGCAACAGCTCGTCCCCTCTCAAACTCGCTCAATTTTCGTTGTGGAGGCATTGTCAGATTAGGCCTACTACTGGTGGAATGTCTTCTTATAAAGCCAAGCAAGAGACAGCATCTCACACATAAACAGCAGTGCTTGCACGTGCATAATGGTTTTTCCATCTGGCTTGTGCAATGTGTTCAGGCAGAACGGTCCAAAACAAGGTCCTTTTTCTCAAGTTTCCGCTTTTCCGTTTGCGGCCAAGCTCAGTAGTAGAGAATCCCGTGCAATTTTCGCACTAACACAACATCGCCCACTTACAGCTGAACAAGAATTCATAACAATTTGGCTGGACTGAGAAATAAATAACAGTAGCGAACTGAGTTTATTACGCACCTGTTTTCTCATAGTGATCCTTAACTTTTTGTGCGTAGCTTATATGCACCCAATTATCAATCGTAAGAGAAAGTACGTAAGACTTTATCGAACACATACACGTGACAGGTGAATAAACCAGCAAGGCAAGAAAATGATAGGAAGAAATGACAGCAAAAGAACAAGGCAGAAACAAAAGAGTGACAGAAAAGAGGAAATTTCTAGCAGAGAATTTTCAGAATGGGGGGGGGGGGTACTATTTATACTGAAACAGCCCCCAGCATCCCCACAACAAGGGGTGGGTGGGAAAGTAAAATGCTTAGGCTACCTTGTCAGTTCTCAGCTGCTGATACACTTGCTGGTTTCGCTTTCACCTTGGGACTTTTCAACAGTCCGCGCACACTGCTGCGTGGCCCAATAAATAAACAAACAAACACAAAAATAGGCAAATAAATAAATATACAGATCAGTAAATAAAATCGCTGGTCTCCATTCACTACGAACACCCGCCATGGCAGATCTCAAAATGTGACTAATTTTGAACGTCCCGACAGTTCAGAACTTCAGGCTCACGGGATATAAATTCACGTGATAGACATGCTTTCTATCGCACGAGCAGATTATCCAACCGTAAGTTAGTGTGTGCGGGCGAAAACACGTGCTTTAACCGTAAGTTAGCGTGTGCGGGCGAAAGCACGTGCTTTAACCGTAAGTTAGCGTGTGCGGGCGAAAGCACGTGCTTGTGTGTGTGTGTGTGTGTGTGTGTGTGTGTGTGTGTGTATGAATGTGCACGTGTATGTTGGGGTGGGTGGGTGGTAGGTGGGGGGTTGAGGTGTGTGTGTGTGTGTGTGTGTGTGGGTTTTTTTTTGTGTGTATGTGTATATAGATGTGTCTACGCGTACGTTCGTGCGTTTGTAGTGTGCGTGTGTGTGTGTGTGTGTGTGTGTGTGTGTGTGTGTGTGTATGTGTGTGTGTGTGTGCACGCATATGTGTGTGTTTATGTGTGTGTGTGCTTATGTGTGTGTGAATATGCATATGTTCATGCATTCACGTGTGCGTGCGTCTGTGTGTGTGTGTGTGTGTGTGTGTGTGTGCGTGAGTGAGTATGTGTGTGTATGTGTGTGTGTGTGTGTGAGTATGTGTGTGCATGTGTGTATGTGTGTGTGTACGTATGCGAGCGTGCGTGAGTGAGTGTCTGTGTGCGCTTGTGTGTGTATGATCATTGATCATGGTATTCTCCTTTCTAGACTTCATCATACTTTTGGCATCTCTGACATTGCTCTCTCCTGGTTCACTTCTTATCTGTCAAATAGAAAAAAAAACTGTTCTCATTAATGGCACTTACTCTCAACCTGCATGCCTGACCTGTGGTGTTCCACAAGGATCTGTCCTTGGCCCTGTTCTTTCCACTCTTTACACCTCCCCCCTGTCCACCATCATCAACTCCCACTCTGTAAAACACCACTTCTATGCTGATGACACCCAACTTCTAGACAGTGACACACCAGACAATATACAGCGCCTCTTGACTCGCACCACTGAGTGTTACTCGGACATTATGAACTGGATGACGTTCAACAAACTTCAGCTTAATGACGACAAGACAGAAGCTATCCTCATTGGCACCCTCAGAAACTTTCTCAGCTGCCTCCTCTTTCTCTCCCATTATGTAACACATCAGTCCCAATTTCTGATTCAGCTAAAAACCTTGGTGTCTGCATTGACTCTACCCTCTCCATGAACAACTTTGTTTCTCAGACTGCCAGATCTTGCTACTATCACCTCCATCGTATAAGCCTGATCAGGAAGTATCTCTCTGTCGAAACAACTGCAAAACTCGTTGTCTCCTTCATAATGTCTCGCATTGACTATTGCAATTCACTCCTGTCTGGTCTTCCTGCCTCCACCATTCACATCCTACAGCGCATTCAAAACAATGCTGCACGCCTTGTACTCAAAAAGAAAAAAGCTGACCACATATCTCCTCTCCTGTCACAACTTCACTGGCTCCCTGTATCAAAGCGCATACAGTACAAACTAGACACCATGTGCTACAAAAGCCTCAATAACGCAGCCCCCGATTACCTGTCAAGCCTACTTGAGATCTATGTTCCCTCACGTACCCTCCGCTCTGCCTCCAATCCTCTGACTTTTCGCTTTCCACGCACTAAGCTCAATACCTATGGTCCACGAGCCTTCTCTGTTTCTGGTCCACTTTCCTGGAACAAACTTCCTCTCTCTGTCCTTCAGCAAACCTACTTTTGTCTCCTTCAAGTCCGCTCTCAAAACTCACCTTTTCTCCTCTGCATAAAATCCTGACCTCACTCATCCCCCCTCTGTAGCCTGTCTCCACTCGGAGGGGAATCACATTGTAATATATATTTGTATATAATATGCTCTCTATAATTTTCCATTGCTTTTATTCTTTTTCCCCATTTATAGCCATGTGTGAGTGTGTGTGTCCGTGTGTGTGCGCGCGTGCGTAAGTGTATGTTCAGCGCTTAGATTTGATTTTTATCGAGATTTTGCGCTATATAAATATTGTAATTATTATTATCATAATTATTATGTGTGTGTATGAGTGTGTGTGCGTGTATGTGTGTGTGCATGCATGTGTGTGCGTGCGTGCGCGCGCGCGCGTGTGTGTGTATGTGTGTGTGGTCTGTCAGTGTCAAAACTATGTGCAAAAAATGTCATTTATTTTGGGGTGGATCTTTACCAAATTTAAGCCTTCTATTGGAGCTAGTTTGGAGTTGAATCCAGAGAGATACACCCCAGATTTGTAGCAAATATCTAGCAAACTTCTTAACCTGTGCAACTCCCCCATCGGGATGCCGGGGGTCTTTCAGTATAAACAGTATCCCCATCTTCTGGAAATTCTGTGCTAGAAATTTTCCACTTTTCTATCGCTCTCTTTGTTTCTTTCTTCCTACTTTGCTCTCTGTCATTTCTTCCGGTCATCTGGTTTGCTGATCCATTCATGGATAGGGTGAGCAAATCAAAGAAGCTAGTGGATAGGGTGAGGAAGTCACAGAGTTATATTTTTGCATTAGTGGATAGGATGCGAGAGTCAAACAGTTAAAGAAAACGAGTAACAAACAGGCCGGTTTTTTATGCCTATTGTGGGCTGGGATTAACCCTGTGACTTCCGCACCCTATCCACCAATTGCAAAAACTTAACCCTTCGCCTCTCTCATCCTGTCCACCAGCATCCTGCATTGTCAACCATACTAGCAAAGCAAAAACTTAACTCTTTGACTCTCTAACCACCAACCGCAAAAATGTAACTCCTTGATTTCCTCCTGCAGGAAGCTGGTGGATAGGGTGTGTGAGTGAAAGGGTTAAATTCTTGCTTCGCTAGCATGGTTGACAGTGCAGGATGCTGGTGGACCAGGTGAGGGAGTCAAAGGATGAAATTGAAGATATCACACCTTGACTTCACGGCTCTTAAAAAGACAAATAGACAGATAAATAGATAAAAGGCAACCCCCTTTGTTCCCCCCCCCCCCCAAACTTAACGACCTTTGATTGGTGGTATAATTCAAGTCATCGAGGCACTATCTATGAACTCAAGCTTCGCTGTGCTTCTCAACAATCACAAGGAGAGTTCTTCAGTCCTGTAGTAGTTGCGTCAACCTCGTGCTTATGTCCACAAAGTTCTTATCTTTGACTATGTGTGTGTGTGTGTGTGTGTTGTGTGTGTGTGTGTGTGTGTGTGTGTGTGTGTGTGTGTGTGTGTGTGTGTGTGTGTGTGTGTGTGTGTGGCAGGGTGTGTGTGGGGTGTGTACCTCTGCGTGTGTGTGTGTGTGTGTGTGTGTGTGTGTGCGTGTGTGTGTGTGTGTGTGTGCGTGCGCGCGCGCGCTGTACTTCTCAACAATCATAAGGACAGTTCTTCAAGCCTGAAGTAGGAGCATCAACCTTGTGCTTACATCCGCAAGTTTTCATCTTTGACCGTGTGTGTGTGTGTGTGTGTGTGTGTGTGTGTGTGTGTGTGTGTGTGTGTGTGTGTGTGTGTGTGTGTGTGTGTGTGTGTGCGCGTGTGTGTGTGTGTGTGTGCGTGCGCGCGCGCGCTGTACTTCTCAACAATCATAAGGACAGTTCTTCAAACCTGAAGTAGGAGCATCAACCTTGTGCTTACATCCGCAAGTTTTCATCTTTGACCGTGTGTGTGTGTGTGTGTTTCGTGTGTGTGTGTGTGTATATGTGTAAGCATGTCTCTGTATGAGTGTGTTTGTGTGTGCGCCCGCGTGCGCGCCCGCGCGCACGCGTGTGTGTGTATGGACATATACGTGTGTAGGTGAATGTGTATATGTGTGTATGTGTGTGTGTGTGAATGTGTGTGTGCGTGCGCGCATGTGCGTGTGGAGGGGGGGGAGTGTGTGGGTGTGGGTGTACGTGTGTGGGTGTGTGTGGGTGTGACCCAATCTCTTTAAGATAAAGCATGCTGGATGGTAGCAATGAACTCTGACAAAAAGTTTCAACAGTTTGAAAACAACGAAAATGAGGGCAAGGTTACTGTGCCTGTCTGGGCCCTTTCTGTATGTACTTGGCAGAGCAAGTACACGAATTCGTAGCACACCAATTCATATATACAAGCATTAACCCTTTGACTCCCGTACCTTATCCACCAACAG
The DNA here is from genome assembly GCA_030674185.1 of Monoplex corrugatus. Lineage (NCBI taxonomy): Eukaryota > Metazoa > Mollusca > Gastropoda > Littorinimorpha > Ranellidae > Monoplex > Monoplex corrugatus. Next base: position 68,289,987 of record JAPXFY010000012.1, read on the forward strand.
CATAAACTTAACAATTGACTCCCTCACTCTCGATCCACCAGCTTCCTGCAGGATAGGATGAGAAAGTCAAAGGTTTAAGTTTTTTGTTTTGTTTTACTAGCATAGTTGATAATGCAGGATGCTGGTGGACAGGATGCAAGAGTCAAAGGGTTAACCATCACGAATAAAAAGCTCTCAACCGTGTGAAAGAGTAGTCTCTAGTTGTTTTAGTGTCTTGTGCAATCCTTTTGACTGTTTATCAGGCGACCCTATTTCATTGTTCTGCCGTGCGGATATTCAAACATTGATGGTAACACTAAAAGTGTTTATGGTCGCCCAACACTCTCCATCCTCATTTTTTTTCCTTTTTTTTTTTTTTTTTTAATGTGAATTTACTATAAAGAATCAGAACGCATATTTAATACAACCAGACAAGACAGGCGCATATTTTCGGCCGACAAACGTAAGATCACAAACAAACAAACACCAAATATAACAATTTGCAGAAAAAGACTGAAACTTCCTTGCTGCTTAGTCCAGTGTTAAAAAAAGACTGAGTTTTTGTTATTTGGTGTTTGTTTGTTTGTGATCTTACGCTTGACAAAGGCCCATTGGCCGAAAATTTGCACCTGTCTTGTCTGGTTGTAATAAAAACGCGTTCTGATTCTTATTTCGTGTTCTTTTTTTCTGGTTCCTATTTGTTTGAACGCGGGCAGTCACATTTGTTATGGATTTTGTGAACTTACTATATTCATTATCGTCAGGTGCCTTTGCCGCATGGCGTTGGCGATTATGGACTTTATCTGTCTCTATCTCTTGTTGCCTCAAGCATCTCTTCCACCCTCCCTGCCTTCAGCCACTCTGCAACTCCGTCTAGTATCTTCTCCCTGGGTCTACCCGGAACTTACTATATTGGATATGTAAAAGTACTAGCTAAACGAGAATTTACGTTTCAAATTTCCTCTTTTTCGAACCTTTCATTAAATTAACACGAATTTAACATGCTGGATCTGATCAGTGTACTAGATGAACAGGAATTGTTATTTATTTTAAATATTCCAATTCTTCCAGGAGAGGGGTGGCAGAATGGTTCAGACGCTCGCTCCTCAATAACTAAACTGGTGGCTCCAGGGCTCGCTGCCGGTAGAGGCTTCGACTTTTCTCTTCAATTTAACCGAAAAATCGAACTAAATGTCTAGTTTTTCGGAAGGGGACGAAAAATGAGTCGGACGGGCGTACTTTCTGGCTGCGCACGCTAAAGATCCCACAGCAGTTGAAAATCGTGAAGAGCAGGGCATTGTGTTCGCATTGGTATAAAAATATTGGAGAGATAGTTAGATGTCCCAGAGCTCCAGTA
>JAPXFY010000012.1:68296322-68308822 GCA_030674185.1 Monoplex corrugatus
TTTTTTTTTTACGCAAACTCCAAACTCCTCTTTTTACGCAAACTCCAAATTCCTCTTTTTACGCAAACTCAAAACTCCTCTTTCGACGAAAACTCCAAATTCATCTTTTTACGCAGGGCACAGCTCCTGCGGGGACCCTTTATCCAAGCACGTAAAATACATACAAACCAACCTATTTAACTAAGGGAATAGATTTTTGTGTGTATGACAGTCGGTCTTTATACAGTCTTAAAGACAGACAGTCATGCTCTGTTTTCGGGGAGCTTAAATTAAAGAGAGACGATGGAAGACACAGGTAGAAGAATAACCTTGGAAGGCAGAAATCAGACAGTCTTGTGAGGAAAAGAGAGCATGACAGCGTGAAAGAGTAATACCTAACTACCTCAAAGCAAAAGCTAGATAATTGCTTTACGCCAAAAACAGGAGGGGACCTATATTCCTGCACATGCCGTACTTATATCTTTCACTGAAAGCGGGTCTTTCTTCCAATGATCCTGTTGCTAAATGTTTGGGGACGAATACTGATCATGAGAGAGGCTACAATACGTACGCGTACATACTGTAACCTAAGTGTGTGTGTGTGTGTGTGTGTGTGTGTGTGTGTGTGTCTGTGTGTGTGTGTGTCTGTGTGTGTCTGTGTGTGTGTGTGTGAGTCTGTGTGTGTCTGTGTGTGTTTGTTTGTGTGTGTGTGTGTGTGTGTGTCTGTGTGTGTGTGTCTGTGTGTGTCTGTGTGTGTTTGTGTGTGTGTGTGTGTGTGTGTGTGTGTGTGTGTGTATGTGTGTGTGTGTGTGTGTGTGTGTGTGTGTGTGTGTGTGTGTGTGAGAGAGAGAGAGAGAGAATGTTGTGTGTGTGTGTGAGCGGTGTGTGTGTGTGTGTGTGTGTGTGTGTGTGTGTGTGTGTGTGTGTGTGTGTGTCTGTGTCTGTGTGTGTGTGTGTTTGTTTGTGTGTGTGTGTGTGTGTGTGTGTGTGAGAGAGAGAGAGAGAGAATGTTGTGTGTGTGTGTGAGCGGTGTGTGTGTGTGTGTGTGTGTGTGTCTGTGTCTGTGTGTGTTTGTTTGTGTGTGTGTGGGTGTGTGGGTGTGTGTGTGTGAGAGAGAGAGAGACAGAGACAGAGAGAGAGAGTGGTGGTCTTTGATTTAATGTCTATTCACTAAAGTGATTTTAGACACACAAAAAAAAAATAAAAAAAAAAAAATAAAAGGGGGGGGGGGGGGGGGGAGTGATAGAGGAGGAGTGAAGAAGATATTTGAAAATTGTCAATTTTGAATTTGAGAAAAGATGATCCAAAAAACAACTGTTTTGAAGAGGGGAAGGTAAAACTAACAAATAATGTTACCATAATTATCGATTTAAACAAACAAACTGACAAACAAAATTAGTAAATATCCGGAAGAAATGAATAAAAAGTAAAACTAATAATTGACTAACCACAACAATGAACAAGTCAAATAACATTTTAAAGGTAATTCGCTATAGGACTTTTTGACAGGCTAACAAAAAATTCATACAGTAATGATGATGAGGCAAATATGTCAGAAACTGTACTTACAGATAGTGTTGGAATATGTCGTTTTACCCTAACGCAAGAAAGAATATGACTATGTGTTATCTTCTTTCCACACAGACACACTATGTTATTGGTATATTTTGTTTTGAATGCATCAAGTTTCCATCTGTACATAAGGGACTGTATAGTTCTGCTGGCATGAAGCTGCTTAAGTATTTTGCTAACTTCAAAGTTCATGTGACATTTATCATACTTTTTCTGTTTTAATTGGAACTGCTTCCAGACGTAGTTGTCCACTAAAGTGTAATTCTCGTGCAACGAGAGAGAAAGCTGGATATTGTTTGAATCTGGTGAGTTATTAGCTCCCCGTTTGGCAGCCCTGTCAACTTTATTATTATAACTAAAAGAACTATGAGAAGGTATCCAGCAGAAAGTAATATCAGTGCCTCTTAAAGATAAATTATGAATCAAGTGACTTATTTCCAGAATCATTTCTGATCTTGTTTGTAATTTTGATAATTCAAGAGCCTGAAGTACTGATTTTGAATCAACGCAAAGAAGTATCTGAAAAATTGTCCTAGGAAGACTTATCAGAAAGTTTAAAGCCATTAATATTGCAAAGAGTTCAGCTGTAAAGATAGATTTATCAAGTCCTATGTAGAAAGATTTTTCAATTTTGAGAGCAGGTATTAAAAACGCTGAGCCTGCTTTTCTTTCAATTACTGACCCATCAGTGTAAATTTTCAAATGATCAGAATATACGTCGTTTATATGACATTTAACCTGACTTGCCAGTAAGTTTATATTGTCTCCTTTTTTTAAATTAGTGTGGTGTACGTCAAATCGTGCTCTTTGGAGTTCCCAACTGGGTACTGGCGAAAAGGAAGGTCGGATAGATACAGGATCTACGTCTAGATCAATTCCTGAGCCTTTCATGACGTCAGATGTGTATGTTGCAAGTGTGACCTGTGAAGATATTGATTTAGCTCGTTTTGGAAAGTCGGTGTCTGATCTCAGTTTAATTTCTGTTTCTGAGATGTTTTCTACGGTAGTGTTTCTTAACAAAAATTTAGTAGAAGCGACTTTCCTTTGCTCATCAAGTGGCAACAGTTTGATTTCATTATATGTCCGAAGACAGGAAGCATGCATTGGAAGACCCAGTGCAAGTTTGAAACCTTTACAATCTATGCTCTGCAGTTTTTTTAGTAAGTGTTTCGGTGCACTGAAGAAGATTTCTTGAGCATAGGTTAATTTAGATCTAACAAGCGATTTACAAAGATGAACAAGTGTTGATGAATCTTGACCCCATGTCTGTTTGCGAACTATTTTTATGAAATTTAAACTTTTTTGAGCTTTGGTTAATAAGTATTCAATATGCTGATTCCAAGATAATTTTGCTGTAAGGAAAACTCCTAAGAATTTAATCGACTCGTTAAACTGAAGAAGAGTATCTCCCAGTTTGAAAGTGGGAATATTTACTGGGTTAGCTCCATTATTAAATAAAACTATTTTTGTTTTTTCCAGGGATAGATGTAACCCATTTTCTACCATGTATCGCGCTATTTTATCAAGTTCTAATTGGTAGCATTTGCGTGTATAATTGATACAGCGCAAAGGAGTTTTCTTTTTCATATTTACCTGCATCCACATGCATAAATCGTCAGCATATTGAGCTAAAACTACATGCTTAGATACTTTACTGGGTAAGTCATGCATTAATATCATGAAAAGAAGGGGAGCTATAACGGATCCCTGAGGGATACCCATTTGAAGAATTCGTTTCGTGGAATATACATTTTCAATCCTCGTTTGAAATACTCTGTTTTCTAAGAAACACTTAACATAGCCAAAAATGTGACCTGTCAGCCCAATACTTTTAAATTTGAATAACAATCGGGAGTGCCACACTTGATCGTATGCTTTCGTTATATCAAAAAATGTAGCTAAAACACATTGACGTCTTGCAAATTGTTGTTTTATATTAGTAGTTAGCTTTGTTAGGATCTCTACTGGTGACCTGCCTTTTCGAAATCCTGCCTGATTTACTGGTATTATTTTATTCTTTTCACAATAGTGCATCAGTCTCTTTAAGATTATTTTCTCCATTAGTTTACATACATGTGATGTTAATGCAATTGGCCTGTAGTTTTTCAAATCGGTATTACATTTACCTGGTTTTAATACAGGAACCACTATTGTTTCTTTCCAGTTGTTAGGCATTATCCCACTATTCCAGCATTTTTGAAATATGTCATGTAGCAAGATTATAAAATTTTCTGGTAAATTTTTCAGCATCTCATTGGAAATTGCATCTAGTCCAACTGACGTTTTTTTACTTGGAAGGGACTGAATGGCATCTTTTAATTCTTGAAGTGTGAGTGATGCATTTATGTAGTGAGTATTGTCAGAGGCAGGGTCCTTATATACATCTTTCTTTTCATCTCGTTCCCTATAATTTCTATCAGAGACAGGGAGTCCTTCTACACGACAGGCCTCAGCAAACACGTCTGCAAAAGCTTCTGCTTTTTCCAATGAGCTAGGAATAGGGTTATTTTCTAGCTTTACTGGAATTGATGGCAACTTAATCCCGTTTTTCATTAATTTTAGTTTTTCCCAAATCTTTATCGTGTCTTTGTGGTTATTTACTTCACATTTACAAAAAGATGTCCAGTGTTGTTCTTTGGCTTGCTCTATGATTCTGTTACACTTAATGTTGGCACTTTTCATCGCTGTATGATTTTCAGGTGACCTGTTTGCTAAATAAATTTTGTATTTTTCTTTCTTTTCGTTCACTGCCTTTTGACAGTCCTCATTCCACCAGACATTTCCATGATGTTTTCCTATTTTTGATACTGTAAGTTTTGGAATTGAAATGTTAGCAGCCCTTAAGAGTGAGTTACAGAAAACTTCGTACGTTTCGTTTATGTTCATTGCTTCAGATAGATCTGTTCTTGTCTTTTCAAGGATTGCCTTAAAACTGATCCAGTCAGCGTTTTTATAATTAAACTTGGGTAAACTATCTTGTGGTATGGCGTCTATTTCTGTAGTATGGTTTAGGGTAAGACGTATGGGGATGTGATCTGATCCCAACAAGTCATCCTCTGTTTGCCATGTGGCGTTTGGGGCTAGGGATGGTGAGATTAAAGTGAGGTCGATAGCTGTGGGTCTGTGGGTTGGTATATCGGGGATCCGGGTAACGTGTCCGTTGTTAAGTAAATATAAATTGGAATCTACAATATTTTCAATCAACCTGTTGCTTGTTATGTTTGTACAATACTTTTCCCAAAATGGGGCATGTGCATTAAAATCACCTCCAATTATCCACTTGTCGTCCTGATCTTGAAAGTGTTTTAACCATTCAGTGTTCACAGAGTCTGGGCCTCTTGGTAAGTATACAGAGGCCATATTCACAACTAACGATGAGGAAAATTTTATAATGATTGCACATGATGAAATAAATGCGGTAGATTTAGGTACTGGCGATGATCGTTCACAATAGTTCAGTCCTTCACGAATGTATATAGCTGTTTGTATACGGCCACCGTCATTTACAGAGTCACATATTGGTGGATAATAAAAACCGGATATTTTAGGTAATTTGGTTTTGATGGTATTCAGCGATTGTAGGAGCATGACATGGACGTTTTTAGAAGAGAGATAGTTACTCAAATATGAGATGTTTTTAACAATGGAACGTGCGTTCCACTGAAAAATGTTGATATCACTTACTACACACGTCTTCATGAGGAACGGTTGAATAACTTTAGAACAATATGGTAAGTTTATATAGATTTCATTTAACTTTGAATTAAAAGGTACAAATAGGATAAAAATGAAGTATGTGAACAAGAAAATAATTAAGTAAAACAATATAGCTGAGAACTGAACGAAGAGAAACTGAATCTGGGCTGAATCTAAAATGACCAAGGAGAGAAGAAAAACGGAGATTGAAAGCCGGGTCTTTGTTGATGTCGTTGTCGGTTTGATCTCCTCCTCGGTTTTTCCCAGAAAAGCTGATGGATTTGCCTCCCTAAGTTTCTGGCCAGAACGCTCGCCCCTCTGATGGTTGGATGGACGTCGTCCTGGCTGACTTGAGTGTGACTGATAGTTTGAAGATTGTCATTGTTGACGTATTCGACACTCGCTGCTTTAAGAAGTCGCACTTTTGTTAGGGCATTTAGGAGCTCTCTTTTAGCGTTTAGGTGTTTGTCCCTCACAGGAGCTACCTGACTTAAAACTACCCTGGCTTTTGGAAATTGGGTGTTGATAGTTTTCACACAGGTGTCAAGAGTTGTGCTACATTCAGTGGGCTCCTTTGTTTTTAAATCTGTGATCCCCACATGTAAAACTACACAGTCAGGTTCAGGTGTCAGCTCTTCTTTTGATTTTTCAATTGCAATCTTACAGTCCTCGATGGTATGGATCTTTCTCGTGGCCACCTGAAAACCGTATGAAGAGCCCAGTCTTTTTCCATCCACCTTATTGAGGACTGAGTCGTGAACGATAAGGACACGGGGAAGAACATTTGATTGTGGTCTGGAACGTGTTGACGATAGCGCAGTTTTGACGTCACGGTTAGATTTTGTGGAGACGTCTGGTCTATGTTTGACGACATTTCTCCTGCCATTTTGTGTCCTCGCCCGATCTTCCAGTTTGGGGGGTTGAGCTGCGCATTCCGCGTAGGTGGAGAATTTGTCCATCGGTGACATGGTGGTGAAGTCACCGTGGACTGCGGAATCCGTCTGGCACGCAACGGTGGTCGTAAGTTTGGTGCACTTATTGACGTCGCGCAGCTCTTTTAACGTTGTATTGTTTTCCAATAAAAGTTTTCTGTCTGAATGTAGCATGGTTGTGAGAATGTGGATTTGTTTAGACATTTCTTGAATGGTGTTGTTTAAAATGTCTATCTCCCTTACCGCCTCTTGACAGCGGCAGCCACATGATGATCTTGATTGTAGTTGTGCGATGTGTGGCTGACTCCTGGATGGTGAAAGGGTGCAACCGGAGGTCTGTTCTTTTTGATGTTCTTCGAGTTCTGGGGTCTCTGAAGGTGGTGATGTCTCTGCCCTGGTGTTGTCTGTCCCACGGGTGGTTTTCTTTACTTTTTCTTTGATGACACAACGTTTGGACCGTGTCATTTTCAGCCTAGACGATTCCTCTCTGAAAACGTTCTAGAGAGAGAGTGTGTGTGTGTGTGTGTGTGAGTGGTGTGTGTGTGTGCGCGCGTCTGTGTGTGTCTTGTGTGTGTGTGTGAGAGTGTGTTGTGTGTGTGTGAGAGTGTGTTGTGTGTGTGTGTGATTGTGTGTGTGCATGTGTGCGTGCACGTGTGTGTATGTGTGTGTGTGCACGTGTGTGTATGTGTGTGTGTGATTGTGTGTGTGTGTGTGTGAGTGTGTGTTGTGTGTGTGAGTCTGTGAGTGTGTGTGTGTTGTGTGTGTGCGTCTGTGAGTGTGTGCGTGTGCCTGTGTATGTGCGTCTGTGAGTGTGTGTGTGTGTTACATGCTTCAAGTTTGTGGCTACACAAACACACAAGGAGCAAAGCCGGGTCCACGTGGTCAGAGGCACGTTGTCAACACATAGAGATAATAGTCCTGACCTGTCTCTGCTTCTCTCATTTACCACCACGCACGACGTGTGTGTGGGAACCCAGCAGGTGCTCGAGCACTACTAAGCTTCCAGTCCTGTTTTTATATATGTATATGTGTATGTGTATGTGTGTGTGTGTGTATGCATGTATATATATAGAGAGAGATATATGTATCTATAGATACATATGTATATAGATAGATAGATAGATAGATAGATAAATAGATAGACAATAGATAGATAGATAGATAGGTAGACAGATAGATAGATAGATAGATAGACAGACAGACAGACAGATAGATAGATAGATAATAGATAGATAGATAGTATAGATAGAGAGATAGATAGATAGAGAGATAGAGATATAAAGGGGAAAAGACGAAGAAGAGTTACGTCGGGGTGTCAGTGAACTTGATGTGATGAAGTTCGTCAGTGATTCTTCCGTTTAAGAAGGAGGTGTGGAAGGGGGGGGGGGGGGGAGGGGGAAGAAATAACATGCGAAATTATGCAGAGTGGAAGGAATGCTGAAGACAAACTGCAAGAAGGTTGGGGGGGGGGGGGGGGAAGAAATATTTAAAAATAAAAAAGGGTGGATAGTAGTAGTGTCGGGAATGACCCACTTTGGTATGTGCTCTCTCTCCCTCCCTCCCTCCCTCTCTCTCTCTCTTTTTGTGTGTGTGGTTAGATGGGGGATCAACTCACGTGTTTTATATATTATCTCCCTTTAAATAAAAAAGGGAGATTATTTCACATCGACTGGAGGGTGTGTGTGTATGCGTGCGCCTGGGTTTTTCTGTTTGTAAGTGCGTATATGTCTGTATGTATGTGTGGGTATATATGTATGTGATTTCTGTCTGTTTGTCTGTCTGTCTGTCTGTCTGTCTGTCAGTTGTCTGTCTGTTGTCTGTCTGTCTGTGAAAAAATGCATTAACGAAATATGCTATATAAAAAAAAAAATCTCAAACAAGTACGACCGCCCATGTTTAATTTAAGCTAAAAAGGAACTGGTAAAAACACGAAAATAGAATCAGAACTAATATCTAACATAACAAAACAAGACAGACACAAATTTTCGGCCATCTGGCCTTTGGTAAGCCAGACGTAAAACAACAAGTAACAAACCATCGAACAAAATACACAAATTAGAGGGAAACAACAACAAAGTTTCCCAGTAGTTTCGTCGAGTTCGAGCGTTCTGATCTTATTTTCGTGTTTTTCTGGTTCCTGAAATATTCTCATTGGGTTGTTTTGTTGTTGTTGTTGTTGTTGTTTTTGTTTTTTGCTTTTGGTTTTTGTTGTTGTTGTTGTTGCTGCTGCTGCTTTTTTCTTTATGAGTGTATCTGTACTTAATTCTGATCGAAGCTGTACACCAATGAAAATTCGCAGAAGTATATGTTTGGAAGGTAAGGCATCGAGGTGCATGTCACGTAGATTAAAAAAAAAAAAGTGCCTAAGATTAATTCATGAGGATGACAATGATGAGGATGGGGATCAAAATGATGATAATGATGATGGTGTGATGATGATGATGATGATGATGAGGATGAGGAGGAGGAGGAGGAGCATTACTATCACCATCATCATCATCTCGTCGTCGTCGTCGTCGTCGTTATCGTCGTCGTTATCGTCGTCATTCGTCGTCATCATCATCATCGTCATCGACGTCGTCGTCGTCGTCATCATCGTCATTACTATCATCATCATCTTCTTCATCATTATCATCACCTTCATTATTACTATCATCATCATCATCATCATATCATCATCACCACCACCACCACCACCACCACCACCAATCATCAATCATCATCATGATCATCATGATCTCATCATCATTACTATCAGCAGCAGCAGCAGCAGCAGCAGCAACACTTTTCAGGGACGGTGAGTGAGCAGCTTTTTCTTAGGAACTTCTGTAGATATTAAAATTCTGTTTTCACTGTTGTGACAGGCTACCATTTTCCTCCAAGAACAGCAAGTTTCAATTTCGTATCTGAAGTTTCGGCGAGGTCATAGTGAAAAATCCGAAGCAAGTGCGACCGCCTGCGTTCAAGCAAACAGGAACCAGAAGAACAAGAAAATAGAATCAGAATGTGCATTCAATACAACCACCAGACAAGACATAGTGACATTGAGAAGACGAAAGTCTAGATTTCTGTGTGTGTATGTGTGTGACTCCGTGTGTGTGCGCGCGTGTGCGTGCGTGTGTGTGTGTGTGTGCGTGTGCGTGCGAGTGCGTGCGTGCGTGTGTGTGTGTGTGTGTGTGACTGTGCGCGTGTGTCACAAGTTTTTTTTTTAAGTATAGAAAGAAGGAATATTACAATGGCTTGAGCAACCATTGTTCTTTTCCTTCTTGTCTAATCACCTGTTCCCGGTTCTTGTCCGAAGAAAATTACCCTAAGCGACCTTTGAAACGTTTGCTATATAAGCTTACTAGCTACCTTGGTAGGACTACAACAAGAAGTAGGTCAAGGAGAGTCCCATAACCTCACCCAGGGTCATAGGGGTGGGGGGGGGGGGAAGGGGGGAATGAGGTGGTAGTTGCCTCATTTCCTCCGGGTTAGCTTCTGGAGGGCGGATCCTGCTCTCCCTTCTTCATCGCTTTACCTTCCCTAACCCTACACAGGGTCAGGTGCCTCGTCTACAGCTGATAAGGTAAGATACACACATACACATGTCATTTACATGTAACCAAGATTATTCCAGTGGTCGGCTGATAACATACCAGTATAGAATATAGACTTGTTAAAACATAATCAAGGTAGAGGCCTCAGGACCTGGCCAGCTCATGGGTTTATGTGCAGGCTTAAGGCATGTGCCACGGTCACCATACACGTGGCACCTGTGACGTTAGTTCATATGGCATTCGTTCCGAGCGCGGAGACGTCATCTTGAAAAACTGAAACAAACTGAAATTGAAACAACTGATAAAACTGGCGGTTCACGCACTCAGTTCTGCAAGTCAGGCTTAAATTCGTGCTTTTTTTTTTTTCCCCCTTAAAAATTCACTCTTGAGTCACGCTTCTTCACAACTCTTACCTCGTCCTCGCCACATACAAAAACCCCTAACAACTAAAGTACATTAATTTTTTCCGTCCCCTCCAGAATAGCTCGCTTACCAAGCAAAGTTTTAAACAAACATTGTTGTTCTACATCCGATCGTGTTGGTTTTCCTCGTCCGTCTCTCCCTTCTACAAATAAAACAAGAGCAAACAGACGTCATTTGCCCACCGACTCAAGCCACCTTGGAATTATGTTAGTCATCATATCGTAATGTTTGCGCTGTGTGAGTGCAATGGCTTCTAAATCGTTCTTCTATCTCGCTTATTCTTCAAACTTATTTGGATTCTCTTTGCATTACATGTGATCAGACCTTTTTGTGGGGTGCGGAGAACTCAAGCTGTTTGTCGAAGTGGCCACATTCCACATTTTTTGTTTGTTTGTTGTTGCTGTTTGTTTTTGTTTTTTTGCACAGTCTGCATTTTTGGTGGAACGTGCATGCTGAGTGTTTTCGTGTTCCCATTCACTACGTGTTACACAGAACCAATACTGTTGTACGGTTGTCAGGCGTGGACAGTCAACACGCAAAGCCAGAACAAGAGTGAGGCAGCTGAAATATGGTTTCTAAGAACAATGTTGAGAGTTCCGTGGACAGCAAAGAAAACAAACGAGACAGTCTGGAAGGAGGCAGACACAAGAAGAACATTAATAATAATAATGATGATAAAAATAAATTAGGAAAAGAAGCGACATTTACAGGACATTTTATGAAGCAAGAGAAATTAGAGCATCTAGTCACAACAGGAAAGCTGGAGGGAAAGAGAGCACCAGGTAAACCCAGGGAGAAAACATTGGACGGACTTGCAGAGTGATGATGATGATGATGATGATGATGATAATGATGATGATGATGATTCACTAGCCAGCCATTGACATGACTTTCAGAATCTTCAACATGCATATGTGATATATGGCATTTGTTTACACACACACGCACACGCACACACAGACACACACACACACACACACAGATACACACACACACACACACACACACACACACACACACACACACACACTCTCTCTCTCTCTCTCACACACACACACACACTCACACACATTTACTCACACACACACACACACACACACACACACACACACACACACACACACACACACACACACACACAAAGTGGGTTTAGGTACTATACGAGTGACATTTTGCAATCGTTTAAACTTAAAGCAGGTTTTATGCATGGTTGGGCAATGCAGGATGCTGGTGGACAGGGTGCGGGAGTCAAAGGGTTAAAACAGGCAAGGAACAGGCCAGTTCTTGTGTTGCGGGCTGGGATTGAATTCGAGACATAAGATGTTAAGAGTCCAGGGCTCTGTCATAAGAACCGAGTCGCCTATGCATAAAACACAACCCCTCAGTTATCAGCGGGACGCCCGAGCCAGCTGAGCTTACCGGGACAATGGGAAATGCACACCAAGTCCCCTACAACCTGCCTGCAGCAATTATACCTGACACTGACAGCGGCTTAATTTTTTAGTTCCCAGCCCAAAATAACTCCGTAGTAATCCAATCCTATTATCCGCCGACCGACCGACTACATACATACACACACAGCCTACAGACACACAACGCAGAGCCAAACACACACTGTGCCACCAACAAGGCTGCTGAGCCATAGAAACTCACGCCTCACGTCTCACGCCTCATGCTTCACGCCAGACGCGTGAATAGAAAAATGAACAGACGAGGTCTTTCTTGCGCGGGGCCATACAACTCCACTCACGCCTCACGCTTCATGGTTCACGGTTTACGCGTGAGCGGAGAAGTGGGACTGCTGGTCACATTTTACGATGCGTGAAGTTGAAGTTCCTGGTTACCATTGGCCATTTCAATTCTCCTCACATGCAGTATGGATGGCTACAAAGAAAAACTGATCCGAGTTGGTCCAGGCAAGGCTCCTCCTCTGGAATCCACGTGTGCCTGACTACAAGGACAAAGATAAAAACAACAACAATAATAACAACAAAACCAAATAAACATGCACACAAGTTTGGGAAGGCTTGGTGAAGATTCTGAACGAACCCAAAGTTAAGGAGATGATGGAATGTACGGTGGAATTCTCCTCGTAATTCTGTAAGGAGAAAATGTTCTCAGCACCATACGCTTTGTCTCTTTCGCTTTCTCCTCCTGAGCAAGAGCAAAATCAGGAGGTCTTATATATATGTATATATATATATACATATACATATACATATAATATACATAATATATATATATATATATATATATATATATGTACATACATATATATACCTGAAAGGTAGGACTTTTGTCCTACATGCTGCTTTGGCTATTATCTGTGTGTGTGTGTGTGTGCGTGTGTGTGTGTGTG
>JAPXFY010000012.1:68313822-68328822 GCA_030674185.1 Monoplex corrugatus
TCTCTCTCTCTCTCTGTCTCTGTCTCTCTGTCTCTCTTTCTCTTTCTCTCTCTCTCTCTCTCTCTCTCTCTCTCTCTCTCTCTCTCTCTCTCTCTTTGTGAGATTAAATGATCAATTGTGCGAAGTGGCTGCAAATACTCTCAAGTTTCTAGCCATTCCTAAATCCACTGAGTAAATAGATGGTCTCTGTAATTATGCTTCTCGTGCGTCATCCCTGATCTAAATCTTACGACGCGTGATTGGTCAAAGTACTGTAAAGTACGTCACAAGTTGATCCTATGAAGGATGGCTGGTCCTTGTTACTAATTACACGTCACCAGTGATGGTGAAATGAAGTTAATCTGTTCCGAGAGTCGTTCTATTTCTCCTAATCTTGAGAGAAGACGACAAATACAAATACGATATGAAAAGGTCTGTGTGTAGTAGGATTATAAGAGGGCCCGTCAGGTCAACTGTATGAAAGTCAAACTGCGAAACACGTGCAGAGAGTTTTCGGTCGATTTTTCCAGTCGAATGATAAGCATCTATTAGACATTCTCACAACTAATACTACTAATAGTTACTGCTACTACTACTACTACTACTACTACTACTACTACTACTACTACTACTTCCCCCGTGGGGATGTCAGTGGCTCTTTCAGTATAAATAGATAGTATCACACCTTCTGGAAATTCTGTGCTAGAAATTTCCTCTTTTCTGTCACTCTGTTTGTTCCTGCCTTGTTTCTTTGCTTTCTGTCATTTTTTTCCTACCTTTTCTGTCTTGGTTTTTTTTTCTACACAAAAAAATCTCACAGCCAGACTCAAGCTTTTTAAGAAAATACTTCACTGACATGCGGACATGGCAGTGACTGGTCTGCTGAAAACATTTATTCATCATGCGTGTATACCTATTGGGGACTGCACAAAGACAGGTCCAAAATAGAATTGCTCATTTACCCCTTTTGGTAACATGTGTCTACACAGTGGTGTTAATTTCAGACTGGGATGTAATTATTACCGTCACGTCCCACTTGTGCGACTTTCTGTCTCTCTTTCGCGTCCCCGTTTCCGCCCTTTGTTCCCTTTTTTTTAAAATTTGAAAACGTACATATGGATATACACACCTGCACGCACGCGCACGCACACACACATACACACACACACACACAAAAGACATATGCACATACACTATCTCTCTGTGTCTCTGTCTCTGTCTCTGATTCTGTCTGTCTGTCTGTCTGTCTGTCTGTCTCTCTCTCTCTCTCTTTAACTGTTTGGATTCTACGATCTAATTTGGGCCACCATGACCCAATTTGGGCCATCACACCCCGTTTGGGGTATTATGGGCACTGTCTCAATTAAAGGTCATCATGATGGTTGGAGACAGTGACATGTGGACACAATGACATGTAGACATAATGACATGAGGACATAATGACATGAGGACATAATGACATGAGGACATAATGACATGAGGACATAATGACATGTGGACATAATGACACGTGGACATAATGACATGTGGACATAATGACATGTGGACATAATGACATGTGGACATAATGACATGTAGACACAATGACATGTGGACATAATGACATGTGGACATAATGACATGAGGACATAATGACATGTAGACACAATGACATGTGGACATAATGACATGAGGACATAATGACATGTAGACATAATGACATGTGGACATAATGACATGTGGACATAATGACATGTGGACATAATGACATGTAGACACAATGACATGTGGACATAATGGACATGAGGACATAATGACATGAGGACATAATGACATGTAGACACAATGACATGTGGACATAATGACATGTAGACATAATGACATGAGGACATAATGACATGAGGACATAATGACATGTGGACATAATGACATGTAGACATAATGACATGTAGACATAATGACATGTGGACATAATGACATGAGGACATAATGACATGTGGACATAATGACATGTAGACATAATGACATGTAGACATAATGACATGTGGACATAATGACATGTGGACATAATGACATGTGGACATAATGACATGTAGACATAATGACATGAGGACATAATGACATGAGGACATAATGACATGTGGACATAATGACATGTAGACATAATGACATGTAGACATAATGACATGTGGACATAATGACATGAGGACATAATGACATGTGGACATAATGACACGTGGACATAATGACATGTGGACATAATGACATGTGGACATAATGACATGTGGACATAATGACATGTGGACATAATGACATGTGGACATAATGACATGTGGACATAATGACATGTAGACACAATGACACGTGGACATAATGACATGTGGACATAATGACATGTGGACATAATGACATGTGGACATAATGACATGTAGACACAATGACATGTGGACATAATGACATGAGGACATAATGACATGAGGACATAATGACATGTAGACACAATGACATGTGGACATAATGACATGTAGACATAATGACATGAGGACATAATGACATGTAGACATAATGACATGTGGACATAATGACATGTAGACATAATGACATGAGGACATAATGACATGAGGACATAATGACATGTGGACATAATGACATGTAGACACAATGACATGTGGACATAATGACATGTAGACATAATGACATGAGGACATAATGACATGTAGACACAATGACATGTGGACATAATGACATGTAGACATAATGACATGAGGACATAATGACATGTAGACACAATGACATGTGGACATAATGACATGTAGACATAATGACATGAGGACATAATGACATGAGGACATAATGACATGAGGACATAATGACATGTGGACATAATGACATGTGGACATAATGACATGTGGACATAATGACATGTGGACATAATGACATGTAGACACAATGACATGTGGACATAATGACATGTAGACATAATGACATGAGGACATAATGACATGAGGACATAATGACATGAGGACATAATGACATGTGGACATAATGACATGTGGACATAATGACATGTGGACATAATGAACATGTGGACATAATGACATGTGGACATAATGACATGTAGACATAATGACATGTGGACATAATGACATGTGGACACAATGACATGTGGACATAATGACATGTAGACATAATGACACGTGGACATAATGACATGTGGACATAATGACATGTGGACATAATGACATGTAGACATAATGACATGTAGACATAATGACATGTGGACATAATGACATGTGGACATAATGACATGTGGACATAATGACATGTGGACATAATGACATGTGGACATAATGACATGTAGACATAATGACATGTGGACATAATGACATGTGGACATAATGACATGTGGACATAATGACATGTGGACATAATGACATGTAGACATAATGACATGTGGACATAATGACATGTAGACATAATGACATGTAGACATAATGACATGTAGACATAATGACATGTGGACATAATGACATGTGGACATAATGACATGTGGACATAATGACATGATGGACATAATGACATGTAGACATAATGACATGTAGACATAATGACATGTAGACATAATGACATGTGGACATAATGACATGTGGACATAATGACATGTGGACATAATGACATGTGGACATAATGACATGGGACATAATGACATGTGGACATAATGACATGTGGACATAATGACATGTGGACACAATGACACGTGGACATAATGACATGTGGACACAATGACATGTGGACACAATGACATGTGGACACAATGACATGACAGGACATAGATGACACAATGCATGGACATAATGACACGTGGACATAATGACATGTGGACATAATGACATGTAGACACAATGACACGTGGACATAATGACATGTAGACACAATGACACGTGGACATAATGACACGTGGACACAATGACACATGGGCACAAGGGCATGTTGACACAATGGCATTTGTACACAATGACACGTGGACACAATGACATGTGGACACAATGACATGTGGACACAATGACGGACAATGGACACAATGACATGTGGACACAATGACATGTGGACACAATGACACATGGGCACAATGACATGTGGACACAATGGCACTTTGTACACAATGACACGTGGACACAATGACATGTGGACACAATGACATGTGGACACAATGACATGTGGACACAATGACATGTGGACACAATGACATGTGGACACAATGACATGTGGACACAATGACACGTGGACACAATGACACGTGGACACAATGACATGTGGACACAATGACATGTTGGACACAATGACACGTGGACACAATGACATGTGGACACAATGACACGTGGACACAATGACATGTGGACACAATGACACGTGGACACAATGAAATGTGGACACAATGGCACGTGGACAATGACAGCCTGACTTTGTTTTTCTTTCTTAGCGTTCCGATTTTTCTCGGATGTGTATTTGCGTGCAGTTTTGCCCACACTGTGCAGGCGCTATGTCGCTGCACAGTCTCCGTACTCTGCCTACGGTGGGCGCACATGCTGGGTGATTTCATATTTCAATAAGCCAGCGAACATTGACCTAACTTAAGGATTTTCACCGGAATGGTTGCGAAGCCTGGACTCTGAGAAAAAAACTGATTGCAGAAGAATTGAGGCAAGGGAGATGTGTATTTATCGGAGACTACTATGTGTCAAATGGACAGGTAAAAGAAAGTGTCCTGGAAGAAGTTGACAACACTGGAAAACTACTAGCAGACATCAACAAGAGAGACGACATTGGCCATGTGTCACGCAGCAAGAACACGGACCTCATAGCAACCATCTTTCAAGGAAAAACAGTAGCAAAAAGGAAGAAAGGCAGACCTCGTCTCATACATCGAGAACCTGACCAACATCAGTGGCCTAAATATTGAAGAAATTGTCCACAAAAGGGAAGACAGAGGGGCCTGGAGGGAGATGGTGCAGCGGCCAACACCGAACCCGGTGGCGCTGACAGGTGAGACAGGTGAGACCGTGAATATATGAGGTCACGCACAAAGGGTTTTTTAAGCACTGACATGTCTGCATATAACTATGTTGACCTGGTAGATCTGAAAAAATGTCCACTCTTTATCATTACCGCGCATATTTGAGGTCCTGCGTACTTACACGCACGAAGGGGTTTTAGACACTAACGGGTCTGCACATAATTATGTTGACCAGGTAGATCTGAAAAAATCTCCACTCTTTGCCCACCTGGTACCCAGGTAGAAGATCCCACCTTGGCCTTGAGATTGGAAGTCTAACATCTTACCATCTTACCCGTTTGTCCACCGTGCCGGTCAGATATGTGTAAATAACACATGTCTTACATTGCTTCATGCTGACAAAGAAATCTTTCATCTTGTTATGTAGGCGTGCCCAGGTTGACCCAGGGAGACGGTACTGGATGGACTTGCAGGGTAGCTGAAGACAGAGAGGGTGGGAGATGTACTTGCAGCGACAGGGGATAGATTTGTGTGGAGGATCACGCTCGCCAGCGCCCTGCGACAGAGCACATGATAATGATGGTGGTGATGATATAGGCGCGTTCTTGAGAATGTTGCAACAGCGGCTGAAATGATGCAATGTCGCTTTCGATTTCTGTTGAAGATATCTCGATAATTAGCGTCTTGGTAGGGATAGGTAAAGATAGCATGCATACCTTATCATGTAATTAGACGTAATGAGACATGTAATTAGACCTGACTAACAATTTGACTTTTTTTTTTTTTAACGAGCCTTTGTGATGGGCACAATAGCCAGGCTGGTTAAGTCATTAGTCTTTTAATTAGAAGGTGTGGGTTCGATCCAGCCTAGATAACACTGGTGAGCGAAGGCAGAGATTTTTTTTTTCTGATCTGCCAGGTCAATATATATGTATGTGCAAACCTGCTAGTTCCTGAATCCTCTCTTGAGCAGTCCCCTGTTGAGCATACACCACACACACACACACACACCACACACACACACACACACACACACACACACACACACAACACACACATACACACACACACACATACACACACACACACACATACACACACACACGTGCGTGCATACACACACAAGCGCGAACACGCACACACACGCACGCACGCACACACACACATCTACAATATACGAGTATATGTAATTACAAGTATTTGCTACTATTTGAGTATACACCACACACACACACACACACACCACACACACACACACACAACACACACACACACACACAATTCTATTCATGTACATATACATTATAAGAGCACACGTAATTACAAGTATTTGCTGCTACTTATCCACTTCATAATCGAGACTTTGGTGAAGTTCACAATACTTACAACAACAAAAATCAGCGGTACATGTGAAACAGTAACAGAAGGACCAGTTGGGAATTCAACACTCGATTTATGTTTTATCAGTGAAATTGTAACAACACGACACCTGTTCAACTCTCTTACCTGTGTTTTACGCTCGACCCGTCACGTAAGCCACTCGATTTGCACTGAGCAACACCGTGAGGTCAAGTGCATTGAAACTTGGGTTACATATAATTTGATGATTCGTCACCTCCACCTACTGCCTGTTTTATCTTTGGTGGACTTTTGGTATCCGATTTAGAACACAGACGAAACGGGACGGTCAAGCCAGACTCAGAATTCTCCCCCTTTTTATGATAATTTATCTGGTTCTGTAAAACCTTTACCTTGAAAATCAGCTGATCTCCGTACACTTTAGTCGCCAGGTTTCTGATAACATCGGATATATATAAACTGATCAAATTTGATTCTGATCAAGAAATAAATAGGCGGAGATATAAATACCTTTTTAAAACCATTTACAACAGTCTAAATAGAAGCAAACGTTTTGTTCTATTTTACCTGTGCTGTTGACTATGAAGCTTCTTCTTTCTTTGTGTTTTGTGTGTGTGTGTGTGTGTGTGTGTGTGTGTGTGTGTGTGTGTGTGTGTGTGTGTGTGGCGCGCGCGCGCGTGTATGTGTGTATATGTTATATTCTCTGTCTGTCTCTCTTTGTCTGTGTTTCTCTCTGTCTCTCTGTCTCTGTCTCTCTCCCTCTGTCACTCTTTGCTTCTGTCTCTCTCTGCCTCTCTGTCTCTCTCCGTGTCTCTCTGTGTCTCTCTGTCTCTCTCTGTCTGTCTGTCTCTCTCTGTCTGTCTGTCTCTGTGTCTCTGTCTGTTTTTGTCTCCGTCTGTCTGTTTGTCTGTCTGTCTGTTACAATTTCACTGATAAAACATAAATCGAGTGTTGAATTCTAACTGGTCCTTCTGTTACTGTTTCACATGTACCGTTGATTTTTGTTTTTGTAAGTATTGTGACACACATTCTTACTCACAACACACACACACACACACACACACACACACACACACACACACACACACACATACACACACACACACACACACACACACACACACCCGCGACACACACACACATGCACACACACACACACGCACGCACACACGTACTTATAGAGACAGACACATTCATACATCCACACACACACACACACACACACACATATATATATTCACACATACTCACGCGTGCACACACCACACACACACACACACACTCTCTCTCTCTTTCTCTCTCTCTTTCTCTCTCTCTCTTCTCTCTCTCTCTCTCTCTCTCTCTCTCTCCCTCATAAACACGCACATACACAACACACCTGCTCACGCAAGCTTACACGATGACGCATAACATCATTATCAAACAAAACCACCAGATTATTCGGAAAGGTTACATCGTTACAATGTATCTCATTCGTGACTATCAGCAATCGTTCAACCGCTGCAGCCTGCTCCTTCCCAACTTAGCTTGACCTTGCCCGCTCCTGGCTTGTATTATAAGGGTGTGGTAACAATAATCTATTGTGGATATGCATGCGGATGTCTCTCTGTATAACCTCACCCAGAAAAAAGAGGGGGAAAAAAAAAAGAAAAGAAAAACTATCGCCACATATTGAGACATATATATATATATATATATATATATATATATATATATACACGCATTGCTTCATCCTGATAAACCAGTTTTGTCGTCTTGATATGTGACCTTGACATTTTTTTTTATATTATTTATTATGTTATTATTATTATTATTATATTACTATTATTATTATCATTATTATTATTATTATTTTGTTTTTGTTTGTTTGCGTTTTGTTTTCTTTTTGCAATGGTGATCAAAGTGATGCAGTCTCTGGCTGATTTGGGATATGATATTGCTGAGATCTATGAAGATCCAAATCACGAAAGAAAAAGAAAAATGACGAGAGGCTGATGAAATGTGCAGAAGAGCCTGCATTACTAAGCGGAGTACGTAGACTGCGCAGCAAAGCATCGTCTGCACAGTGTGGGTAAAATAACGTGCATATACGCTTCCACGACAAAAATCAGACGTTGATTTTTTAAAAAAAAAAAAAAGTTTCACTGGAAGGCAGTCGTAAAAAGCGTGAGATTTGACAATGTGATAATATTTGTGTTTATTCGTTTGTGTTTTACTTTTGTGTTGCATTAATTAATCATCTCTGCGTGAAGAGACATTTACACTTTCATAATAGAATCAAAGGACACAACTCTAGAGAATTATCTCCCATGTTATATAGAACTTCTCAAGTCTAACACAGTTTGCGCTACCCATTCAGCTAGCATAGAAGCAGCTACAAAGTACAAAAACAGTAAGCTCAGAACACTCCTTAGAGAATTATCTCCCATGTTGTATAGAACTTCTCAAGTCTAACACATTCATTCTTTGGTTACACTTTCATAATTTAAAAAAAAATTCTTATGGATTATGCGATCCACAATTGCCAGATGAAAATCATAAAACTGTACCTAAAACTGTAGAATTTTAAACAACAGACATGAAATTTGGTGGTTTGCTAGCTTTTTGTTTGTTTGTTTGTTTGTTTGTTTTTGAAAGCTTAATGCAATACTAGATAAGAGGACTTATCTTGGGATGATCCACATTGACAGCCTTGAGATTGTAAAGCTCGCGTACCAGGAAGTGGCTTTTTGTTTGTTTGTTTGTTCGCTTGCTTGTTTGTTTGTTTGTTCGTTTGCTTGCTTGTTTGTTTGTTTTGTTTGTTTGTTAATGATTGCAGGAAATACAGATGTTTGGTTAGTCAAAACTGCCTCCAGTAATCTTGAAAGTATTCTAAGTTCTATTTAAAATACTTTTCATTATGTGATTTATTTTGGTAGAAATAAATATCTATAATTTTCTCAGCGTTAGGTTTAATTTAGCACATTGATTTCACGAAACATGATAGGACTAATCATCATCATCAACATATCTTCTTCTTTTTCTTCCTCTTCTGCGTCTTCTTTTTTCTTATTCTTTCTTTCTTTTATTTTTGTATTCATTTATTTATTTATTCGTTTATTCTTTCTTTCTTTCTTTCATTCATTCATTCATTCGTTCGTCCATTCATTCATTCATTCTTATTTCTTTGTTTCACCATTTACATGGTCAGGCTACATCTTGCGATGAATGTGGCCATGTTTTCCCAGTTCCAGTCAGCGGCATGGAGCTTGGTGCTCAGAGGAATCATAGTCAGCCATAGTCTTTTGTCACTCCACTTGATAAGAGGTAGCATCGCTTACACTGTATATATTCAGTTGTCTGATCCTCTTCAACACAGGGGCAGTTTGTTGATGGTTGTCTGTTTGAACCTGTAGTTCTTGTGGGCATTGAGCTGTCTGCAGTCAGTGAAGAACTTCTCTAAGACCACTTGCTGTACTCTGGACAGAAGGCGGTAGTCATTTCCTGTATGTCATCACCATCATCATCAGGTACACTGCGCATGGCGTTGGCGATCATGGACTTCCATCTGCCTCTATCTCTTGTTGCCCTAGCATCTCCCCCACCCTCCTCGTCCCCAGCCACTCTGCAAGTCCGTCCAGCATTTTCTCCCTGGGTCTACCCGGTGCTCTCTTTCCCTCCAGCTTTCCCGTTGTGACCAGGTGCTCCAAATTCCCCTTCTCATAAAATGGCCTATAAATGTTGCTGTCTTTTCCTAATCTTCCTTATGAGTGATCTACTTGTGTCTGCTTCCATCAAGACTGTCTCGTTTGTTTTCTTTTCTGTCCATGGAACCCTCAACATTCTTCTTAGAAACCACATCTCGGCTGCCTCAATCTTGTTCTGGCTTTGTTTGTTGACTGTCCACGCCTCGCATCCGTACAACAGTATTGGTTCTATATAACATTCAAGAACTCTCTTCCTGATGTTAATTGATAGGCATTTATTGGTAAGAATGCTTGTCATCTTCTTGAATGCTGTTTTGGCTTGACCGATTCTGCCGGCTATTTCTGATGTTCATCTGCTGTCTGATGAAATGATCGTTCCCAGGTATTTGAACCTGTTCATATAGGCATTGATCCTTTCCCCCCTTTCTTTGTTTGAATTTTGTGCTATCAGTAGGCCAACTTTGCACAGACAAGATCCTTATGCCGAAGTGGTCGAAACAAACAGCGGTCATAAATAGGCCAAATCATTTTAATTTCGTCAGAGGGTGATGTGAGCTACCAAAAAGAGGAACACAGGAATGTGCGTACCTTAATGAGTTTCGGTTTCAGTTTTTTTTAAGACGACGTCCCCGCACTCGGAACGAATTCCATTTGCACTAACGTCACAGGTGCCATGTGTATGGTGATCATGGCACAAACCTTAAGCCTGCACATGAACCCATAAGCTGGCCAGGTCCTGTCTGGCTGTCTGTCTCCCTCTCTCTGATTCTGTCTATCTGTCTGTCTCTCTGTCTGTCTGCTGTTTGCCTGTCTGTCTGTCTGTCTGTCTCTCTTTCTCTTATTGATCATTGGAATCTACATATTAATTTTAAACTTTTGACTCCCGCACCACTGCAAAAACTCAACTCTTTGACTCCCTCACCCAGTCCACCAGCTTCTGCTGACGGAGTGAAAGACTTATGTTTTTGCTTTGCTGGCATGGTTGATCACGCAGGATGCTTGTGGACAGGGAGCTGGAGTAAAAGGGTTAATGACTGATCTGATGGTGCTCATCTTCTCGTTGTAACTGGGTCTTAGTCCTGATATGACTCTAGTAGTCGGCTGGGCTATAAGCTATGATATGAACTTACGCCGAGGCTGTTGTGTTGCTGATCTTCCTGTGTTCCTCTTTTTGCTAGCTCATCTCACCCTCTGATAAGATTAAAATGATTTGGCCTATTTATGACCGCTGTTTGTTTCGACCACTTCGGCATAAGGAATCTTGTCTGTGCAAAGTTGGCCTACTGATAGCACAGAATTCAAACAAAGAAAGGAGGGGAAAAGGGTCAATGCCTATATGAACAGGTATCTGTAGTTCACCCGTAAAAGTACAAGACACCTGTTCGAGTCTCTCCACGTGTGTTATATGCTCCACCCGTCACGTAAGCCACTTGACTTGCACCAAGCAACACCCAGGGACTCAAGTGCTTTTAAAACCTGGGTCACACACATACCTTGAAGATTCGTTACTTCGTTACCTACATCTATCTACTGCCTACTACTGCCAAGTTTTATCTTCGGCGGAGTCTTTTTAGTAACGGTGTCATGTTTAGAACGGAAACAAAACAAGACTGTCAAGTCTGTCAAGTCAGGATCAGAATCTCTTCCCCCCCCCCCCCCCTTTTTTTTTTTTTGACACGAATGTTTATCTTGAAATTTTAGCTGACCTCAAATAACTTTTTGGTGATGAGATTCTCGATAGTGTAGAAAATACCTCTTCACAATATTTTTTTTAAGGATTATCGCCCTTGGGGAGATGACCTTTGTTCTCACTTTTTTTGTTTTTTTGTTTTGGTCCCATTTTCTACACCACCTTAACGGCCACAGAATCATCGCACTGGAGGAGATGACCTTTGTTTTCACCTTTTTTTCTTTTCTTTTCTTTTTTTTTTTTTTGGGGGGGGGGGGAGGGTACCCATTTTCTACATCACCTTAAAAGCCACAGAAGGTGGCATAGTTTTATCTTTTATCAATGCGATGATGATGACGATGACGATGACGATGACGATGATAATCGTGATGCTATGGAAGTCCATCTAGGATTGAGACTGTGTCACAGGGCTGTACCCTATGATATGCTGAGACTGTGTCACAGGGCTGTACCCTATGATATGCTGAGACTGTGTCACAGGGCTGTACTCTATGCTATGCTGTCATAGGGCTGTACTCTATGCTATGCTGAGACTGTGTCACAGGGCTGTACTCTATGCTATGCTGAGACTGTGTCACAGGGCTGTACTCTATGCTATGCTGAGACTGTGTCACAGGGCTGTACTCTATGCTATGCTGAGACTGTGTCAAAGGGCTGTACTCTATGCTATGCTGTCATAGGGCTGTACTCTATGCTATGCTGAGACTGTGTCACAGGGCTGTACTCTATGCTATGCTGTCATAGGGCTGTACTCTATGCTATGCTGAGACTGTGTCACAGGGCTGTACTCTATGCTATGCTGTCATAGGGCTGTACTCTATGCTATGCTGAGAGACTGTGTCACAGGACTGTACTCTATGCTATGCTGTCATAGGGCTGTACTCTATGCTATGCTGAGACTGTGTCACAGGGCTGTACTCTATGCTATGCTGAGACTGTGTCACAGGGCTGTACTCTATGCTATGCTGTCATAGGGCTGTACTCTATGCTATGCTGAGACTGTGTCACAGGGCTGTACTCTATGCTATGCTGTCATAGGGCTGTACTCTATGCTATGCTGAGAGACTGTGTCACAGGGCTGTACTCTATGCTATGCTGTCATAGGGCTGTACTCTATGCTATGCTGAGAGACT
Organism: Monoplex corrugatus; assembly: GCA_030674185.1. Taxonomy (NCBI): domain Eukaryota; kingdom Metazoa; phylum Mollusca; class Gastropoda; order Littorinimorpha; family Ranellidae; genus Monoplex; species Monoplex corrugatus. The sequence goes on from JAPXFY010000012.1 coordinate 68,326,663, forward strand.
GTGTCACAGGACTGTACTCTATGCTATGCTGTCATAGGGCTGTACTCTATGCTATGCTGAGAGACTGTGTCACAGGGCTGTACTCTATGCTATGCATGCTGAGAGACTGTGTCACAGGACTGTGCTCTATGCTATGCTGAGAGACTGTGTCACAGGGCTGGACTCTATGCTATGCTGAGAGACTGTGTCACAGGGCTGTACTCTATGCTATGCTGAGAGACTGTGTCACAGGGCTGTACTCTATGCTATGCTGAGAGACTGTGTCACAGGGCTGTACTCTATGCTGTGCTGAGAGACTGTGTCACAGGGCTGTACTCTATGCTATGCTGAGAGACTGTGCCACAGGGCTGTACTCTATGCTATGCTGAGAGACTGTGTCACAAGGCTGTACTCTATGCTATGCTGAGAGACTGTGTCACAGGGCTGTACTCTATGCTATGCTGAGAGACTGTGTCACAGGACTGTACTCTATGCTGTGCTGAGTCATAGGGCTGTACTCTATGCTATGCTGAGTCATAGGGCTGTATTCTATGCTATGCTGAGTCATAGGGCTGTACTCTATGCTATGCTGAGATTGTGTCACAGGGCTGTACTCTATGCTATGCTGAGTCACAGGGCTGTACTCTATGCTATGCTGAGAGACTGTGTCACAGGACTGTACTCTATGCTGTGCTGAGAGACTGTGTCACAGGACTGTACTCTATGCTGTGCTGAGAGACTGTGTCACAGGACTGTACTCTATGCTGTGCTGAGAGACTGTGTCACAGGGCTGTACTCTATGCTATGCTGAGAGACTGTGTCACAGGGCTGTGCTCTATGCTGTGCTGAGAGACTGTGTCACAGGGCTGTACTCTATGCTGTGCTGAGAGACTGTGTCACAGGGCTGTACTCTATGCTATGCTGAGAGACTGTGTCACAGAGCTGGACTCTATGCTATGCTGAGAGACTGTCACAGGACTGTGCTCTATGCTATGCTGAGAGACTGTGTCACAGGGCTGTACTCTATGCTATGCTGAGACTGTGTCACGGGAGTGTACTCTATGCTATGCTGAGTCATAGGGCTGTACTCTATGCTATGCTGAGAGACTGTGTCACAGGGCTGTACTCTATGCTATGCTGAGAGACTGTGTCAAGGCTGTACTCTATGCTAGTGCTGAGAGACTGTGTCACAGGACTGTACTCTATGCTGTGCTGAGAGACTGTGTCACAGGACTGTACTCTATGCTATGCTGAGAGACTGTGTCACAGGGCTGTACTCTATGCTATGCTGAGAGACTGTGTCACAGGGCTGTACTCTATGCTATGCTGAGAGACTGTGTCACAGGGCTGTACTCCATGCTATGCTGAGAGACTGTGCCACAGGGCTGTACTCTATGCTTGCTAAGAGACTGTGTCACAGGGCTGGACTCTATGCTATGCTGAGACTGTGTCACAGGGCTGTACTCTATGCTATGCTAAGAGACTGTGTCACAGGGCTGGACTCTATGCTATGCTGAGACTGTGTCACAGGGCTGTACTCTATGCTATGCTGAGAGACTGTGTCACAGGGCTGGACTCTATGCTATGCTGAGTCATAGGGCTGGACTCTATGCTATGCTGAGAGACTGTGTCACAGGGCTGTACTCTATGCTATGCTGAGTCATAGGGCTGTACTCTATGCTATGCTGAGAGACTGTGTCACAGGGCTGGACTCTATGCTATGCTGAGAGACTGTGTCACAGGCTGTACTCTATGCTATGCTGAGTCAAGGGCTGTACTCTATGCTATGCTGAAGACTGTGTCACAGGGCTGTACTCTATGCTATGCTGAGAGACTGTGTCACAGGGCTGTACTCTATGCTATGCTGAAGACTGTGTCACAGGCTGTACTCTATGCTATGCTAAGACTGTGTTACAGGCTGTACTCTATGCTGTGCTGAAGACTGTGTCACAGGGCTGTACTCTATGCTGTGCTGAGAGACTGTGTCACAGGACTGACTCTATGCTGTGCTGAGAGACTGTCAAGGCTGTACTCTATGCTATGCTGAGAGACTGTGTTACAGGCTGTACTCTATGCTATGCTGAGAGACTGTGTCACAGGGCTGTACTCTATGCTATGCTGACAGGCTGTGTCACAGGACTGTACTCTATGCTGTGCTGAGAGACTGTGTCACAGGGCTGT
>JAPXFY010000012.1:68338822-68348822 GCA_030674185.1 Monoplex corrugatus
CAGATATGTAAGTTGCGGCTGTAATTTGTGATGAAATGTTTTTTGCTCGTTTTGGAAAGTCAGTATCAGACCTGATCTTAATTTCTTTGCTCACAAAATTATCCACTTGTGAAGTAGTTCTAATTGCAAACTTTGCTGTAGCTAACTCACGATGGTTGTTTAAAGGTAGAATTCCAGCAACTTTGTACGTTTCCAGAGTAGAAGCATGAGTTGGTACACCTAGTGCAATTTTAAGACTTTTGCAGTCCAAGCTCTGAATCTTTTTTAGTAAATATTTGGGTGCATTGAAGAAAACTTCTTGCGCGTAGGATAATTTAGACCTGACCAGCGCTGTTGACAGATGAATCAGTACATTTGTATCCATTCCCCAGGGTAATTTGCTTATTATCTTTAGAAAATTTAAGGTTTTTCGCGCTTTTGTTAAAATATAATCAAAATGGACATTCCAGCTTAATTTGGACGTGATGTAAACTCCCAGGAATTTTACAACCTGTTTGTAATTTAACACTTCACCAAGCAATTTGAAAATAGGCAAGTTATTTGAGTTACCACCAGGATCAAACAGCATCATGTTAGTTTTTTCTGCTGACAACGACAGCCCATTTTCTAACATATAGTTTCCAAGATTATCAAGATCAATTTGATACAACTTCCTGATGTAATTTCGCGTTCTCTGTGGAGTTGTCTTTTTTAAAGTGATATTCATCCAAGTGCATATATCATCAGCGTACTGTACTAAAACAACACGATTTGAAAGAGCTTTAGGAAGATCCTGTATAAGGATATTAAATAAAATAGGTGCTATCACTGAACCTTGTGGAATCCCCATGTCGAGGCATCGTGAAGAAGAATAACTAGCTCCCACTCTTGCCTGAATTGTTCTATTAGCCAAAAACGATTTAATGTAATTGAACATATTGCCCGATAAACCAACAGATTTTAGCTTGAACAATAAACGTTTATGCCAAACTTGATCGTAAGCTTTTTTCACATCAAAGAAAGTAGCTAAAACACTTTTTCTGCGGGCAAACTGTTGTTTGATCTGAGTTGTAAGTTTAACTAGGTGCTCAACTGCGGATCTTCCTTTTCTAAAACCTGCCTGGTTTACCGGAATAACGTTATTTTTATCACAGTAGTGTAAAAGTCTGTTTAAGACCAATCTTTCCATTAGTTTGCTTGTGTGGGACGTTAAAGCAATAGGTCTGTAACTGTTTTTATCGGTTTTCGATTTTCCTGTTTTTAAGATTGGTATAACTATAGACTTTTGCCAGATTTGTGGCACAGTTCCAGTAACCCAGCATTTCTGCAAAATTTTGTGTAGAAAAATAAGGTAGTTTTCAGGGAGATGTTTAATCATTTCAGTCGAAACTGCATCAACACCTACCGAACTCTTTTTGTTGTGTAGAGACAGTACTGTGTTTTTTAGCTCTTCTAAGGTGATTGGAGAATTAAACCAGAGATCATTCTGTGGTACTGGATCAGTGTAGATTGGGTTGTAATCTTCCATTTCTCTGTGATGTTTGCAGTCAGGAGATAAACCTTCAACTTTACTGTTTTTGGCGAACAGATCCACAAAAGTTTCTGCTTTGTCCATGTCTGAAGGAAATGTGTTACATGTTTCAATCATTATCGGACACCTAGGTAAGTTGGTTCCATCCTTCATTTGTTTCATTTTCGTCCAGACTTTATGGAAATCTTTGAAATCTGAAATTTCTTTTGTGCAGAATGATGCCCAATAATCTTTCTTTGCTTCAGCAATGATTTTGTTACATTGGATGTTAGCTTTTTTCATTTCGACATGATCCTCAGGTTTCCGGCTTTTGATGTAGATTTTGAATTTCTCCCTTTTATATTGAACTGCTTTCTCACATGCCTCTGTCCACCAAACATTACCCAATCGATTATTTGATCTAGAAGATTTGAGTTTCGGAATCGATAGGTCTGCAGCGGCTAAAATTGACTCTTGGAATTTAGAAAACATAATGTCTACATTTTCACTTTCATAATGTCTGTAATCTTGATTAGCTAGAGCAGTTCGAAATAAGGACCAGTCAGAACGCTTATAATTATATTTTGGAATAATTTCAGGAGAGCTGACTTTCATCCTGATGTTTTTGTCAGTTATGGTTATGATGATAGGTAGGTGATCGCTTCCCAAAGTGTCTCTGTGAGTTTCCCAGGTACAGGATGGTGCTAATTCTGGTGAGATTAGAGACAAATCGATGGCTGTCGCCCTGTGTTTGGAAACATCAGGGATCCTAGTGACACTACCATCATTTAGAAGGTAAAGCGAACTATCAACGATATTTTCTACCAAACGATTGCTCGTAACAGTAGAACAGTTCTTTTCCCAAAATGGGGAGTGGGAATTAAAGTCTCCACCTATTAGCCATTTACCACGCTGATATCTCCTCGAAAAGAAAAAGCATTAAGATGTTCAAACCATTCTAACAATCTGATTTCTTTTATTCAAAAATTATTTAAGAAGATCTTAATCTTGTACTTCTTAAGGTTATTGTCACCCTGAAGAAGCTCCACTTCACATGAAACATTGACATGCATCGAAGACAATGTTAGCAATGAAAACAAACAGGTTAATTTCCGAGGTCCTTCCCTTGAAGGCCAATTAGCCTTCTCGCCTTTCTGAAGTCTTGGTTTTAAAAAAAAATGGGTGACGCTATGCTGCGGCGATGTGCTGTCAAAAGGGAGAGCAGCCCGATTTTCACATGTTAAATCCACTGTGACAAAAGAATGAATAATTATGAATAGGAATATTTCAAAGTAAAAAGTGTCAACACTTCCTGGTGAAAGCACTCTTCACACGTCTTCCACGAAAAGTATTGATTTCAGGCACTCATTGATTTGATCCGTGTGATCATGACTTTTGGTGCTTTACATTCCAAACTTAGGATTTCGCAAGTCCTCAGCGGGCCGCACCTTGGGCAAGCATTTAGTTAATTTAAGGTCCACTTATAGGTCGCCGAGAAATTCTTGTTTACGTATCTTTTCTTCCAAAGACAGACACAGACACACGTCTCTACGGCCTTTTCAAAAATGGGGATTGAAAAATATCGAGCCGGAGAGAGAGAGAGAGAGAGAGAGAGAGAGAGAGAGAGAGAGAGAGAGAGAGAGAGAGAGAGAGAGAGAGAAAGAGAGAGAGAGAGAGAGAGAGAAGGAAGAAGAGGAAGAAGAAAGAAGAAAGAACCAAATAAATAAATAAAAGAAAAAATAGTGGAAGGAGAAGAAGGAGAAGAACACAAACGAAGAAGAAGAAGAAGGCGATGATGATAATAATGAAGAAAACTTGGAGAAGACAAAGAGAAGCAGGAGGAGGAAATAAACAAGAGAAGAAGGCGAAGAAGAAAGAAGAAGAAGAAAGAAGAAAGGAAGAAAAGAAAGAAGAAGAAGAAGAAAGAAGAAGAAGAAAGAAGAAAGAAGAAAGAAGAAGAAAAGAAGAAAGAAGAAGAAGAAAAAGAAGAAGAAGAAAGAAGAAGAAGAAGAAAGAAAGAAGAAGAAGAAGAAGAAGAAAAGAAGAAGAAAAAGAAGAAGAAAGAAGAAGAAGAAAGAAGAAGAAGAAAGAAGAAAGAAAGAAAGAAGAAAAAGAAAGAAGAAAGAAGAAGAAAGAAGAAAGAAAGAAGAAGAAGAAGAAAGAAGAGAAGAAGAAAGAAGAAAAGAAGAAAGAAGAAGAAGAAAGAAGAAAGAAAGAAGAAAAAGAAGAAGAAGAAAGAAAGAAGAAAAAGAAGAAGAAGAAGAAAAGAAGAAGAAAGAAGAAAAGAAGAAGAAAAAGAAGAAGAAGAAGAAGAAAAGAAAGAAGAAGAAGAAGAAGAAAAGAAGAAGAAAAAAGAAGAAAGAAGAAAAGAAAAAAGAAGAAAAAAGAAGAAAGAAGAAGAAGAAGAAGAAGAAGAAGAAGAAAAGAAGAAGAAGAAGAAGAAGAAGAAGAAAAGAAGAAGAAGAAGAAAGAAGAAAGAAGAAAGAAGAAGAAAGAGAGAAAAGAAAGAAGAAGAAGAAGAAGAGAAGAAAGAAGAAGAAGAAGAAAGAGATCAATACAAGGGGAAAATTACACGGAAAAAACGTGACCGATACATCCTCAGTGCCTGACCACAATACAGTCGGTCTTTCCTACAACTGTCTGGAATTCCCACCCGCTGTCAGCAGCTGAGTCAGCAGGAAGCGTAATAGAAGAAGAAGCAGAAGAGACCATGAAATGTCAGACGTTAAATTACCTGGCTGTCAGCAGACATGTACATCATCAGCAGCCTTTCCCACGTACACGCACACCAGGAACATGAAAAAGTCAAAAGTAAAACCGGATTGCGAAACAAACGACTGACTGACTGACTGACTGACTCATTATTCTTTCTTGTTTCTAGTTCTTAACTAATAACCGGTGGTGGTGGCGTTGCTAGAGAGTTTGTCTCTAATCTTACATAGTCAATAACACTTTTTCTTTTTCTTTTGTTTTTCTCTTCTTTGCTTTCTTTTCTTTTCTTTATTTAAAATTTTTTTTTTCTCCTTTTTGTTTTCTTTTCTTTTCTGTTTTATTTTATTTCATTTTATTTTGTATTTTTCTTTTCTTTTCTTTTCTTTCCTTTATCTTTTTCTTTTTCTTTTCTTTCCTTTCCTTTTCTTGCATTTTGCCGCCCCATCTTCTGCACTGCTTTACTGCCGTCGATGCCGCGCTGCTAATTTCGTCTCTTCAGCATACCGTCTAAACCCAAAGTTCATTCAAAGTCCGAGTGCCAGTAAGCCCATGGGAACCAACGATGTCAAGCCGCCGTCGGGCACCCCAGCAAAGGCGACTCTGCACCTCTGCCGAGTCACTTTCAGTACATATTTAGAGTTCAGTAGTGCCCAACTTACAAAGGGCACTACCTGCTAGGCCCCTCTTACCAACGACAGTAATCACGCGGAACCAGATCACGTCAGCGATATCCTCTCCAACCCCCACCACCACCCCCGCCCCCTAATCACCCCCTGGTAAGGAAATCACCTCCTTGTCCTTCCAAAGACAGCGCCGATGAAGCACCGACGCCACTAACCCCAACTAGAACTCACTTCGAGCATGGGAGCGGTAGCAAAAGCCGAAACTGAAATTACCACGAGAGAGAGAGAGAGAGAGAGAGAGAGAGAGAGAGAGAGAGAGAGAGAGAGAGAGAGAGAGAGAGAGAGAGCTATGGGAATCTATAGAGAGCTATAGAATATGGGTCAGTTTCCACGATCCTATGAAGATGGATGATTTCATGACTATGGGGATGATTATCATGATGATACGGTGTTCGATCTCGGATGGAGGCTGCGTGACAAGGCTGTTGTTTGCTTACTGTCATAAAAAAATATATCCCGGCGTCAACCAGGCCTGAGAGATCTAGACACTTGCAATGTTGGCCATGAAATTAGTGCAGCACCCTGAGTGGCGTATCTGTATGAGAATCGACTCTGTCAAGACCATCCATATCCTTCATTTAAATATATATCACCGGACAGGCCATTCTTTATTCGAGGTGTGACGATACTCGAAAAGTGACCCGAAAAATTAAAAAAAGATTCTGGACGTGCGACATCTAGTTTATCCAGGCTTGAATGGGGTATCCAACCTCGATTAGAGCTGGGAAAAATAAAGCAGTAACAAACAAACAAACAAACAAGAGAGAGAGAGAGAGAGTGATGATGGTGATGATGATGATGATGGTGATGATGATGATGATGACGACCATGATGATGATGATGACGATTGATTGATTTATTTCGGGCATAGCCCCTCATGAAATGATACGATTTACAAAATAAATCAAGTTATGACTTTTTTTTTCAAGCACATGAGCAATATGTATCAGCAGAGGTCAAACGATTTTGAACACGTAAAGTATAGAAGAAATGGACATGAAGAAGAAACAAGAGAGAGAGAGAGAGGGGGAAGGAAAAGAGAGAAAGAGATGGAGAGGGAGAGTGAGAGAGAGAGGGGGGGAGAGAGAGAGAGAAGAGAGAGAACACAGACAGACGGAAGAAAGGAAGGAAAAAGTTAGAGAACGAAAGAAAGAACGACGAAGAAAAGAAAGGAAGAAAAACCGAACAAGAAAAGAAGAAAGACAGGAAGGGAGAGGAAGAGAAAGAGAGAGAGAGAGAGACAGAGAGAGGGAGAGAAGAGAGAGGGGGGGGAGAGAGAGAGAGAAGGGAGGAAGGAAGGCAAAATAAAAATAAAAGAAAAGGAAGGAAAGAAGCGGATAAAACGGGGAAAAAATCATATAGAAATGCTTGAATAGATGATGAAAGCAGAAAAACCGAAAATAAAGCGAAATTGTGGGGTAAGGAGGGAGGGAGAGAGAGAGAGAGAGAGAGAGAGAGAGAGAGAGAGAGAGAGAGTAAAAACAAACAAACAAACAAACAAACAAGAAGAGATGAAAGACAAAAATCAGAAGATACAACGTAACAAAGAAAGGAAGAAGAAGAAGAACAAGAACAAAGACGATAGGAAAGAAGGAAGAGGAAGGAAGGAATTAAAAAAAAATATATATATATTATATGGAAAAAGGGGAAGGGTTCTTCACTGACCTACTCAACAAAATAGTCCACCTGTGTCTGGCATATTGAACGTATACCATTTTCGTCACGAAGAAATCAATGGCAGACATTTAAAAGGCCAGTTTAAACAAAAGTGCACTGCAAGTTTTCTTTTCAACGATCATCCCTGCAATTCCTTTTTTTGTTTTTTTCGTTTTTTTTGTTTTTTGTTTTTTGTTTTGTTTTGTTTGCATCTCCCTCCCCCACAATTACCTTCTCGTTCTTCCTCTTTCAAATACCGTAGCATAGTGACATTTCAAAGCAGGCAAAAGCCACCTTCACATACCATCATCATCCCCACCCCATCCCCACCCTCACTCCAATCCCACACCTTCCCTACCACACCCCCCAATACCTATATACGCTCGTAAGCCTAAGTGACTCATCATCTCTGTGAGAATTCAGTCTCTGGATGGGATACATACATACATAATAAATTAGCCAGTCTCGATCTTTATCATCACCACCACCACCGCCGAGGCATAATTACTCAACCGACTTTTTATCCGCTATGACACAAATATTTCATGTTCCCTGACTTGTCCCTGAAAGAAATCATGCACGTACGTATCCCACCATCGTCTCTGGCAGTTTTGTATGGTAAGCTGCTCAGTTCATGAGAGAATAAGTCTTTTTTTTTTTTTCCTTCAACATGTAACAAAAAAGCAATGCGTAAAATCTAGGGGTAAGAACAGTTTTGTTGTTTTTGGCGCAAACATACTAACTGATAACTTATCTGCGTGCGTTAGAAAGATTGTTCATTATCATTATCCTGGCATGCTTTATTGTTTATTATCATTATCCTGGCATAATTTCGCTCATTGATCTCGATTCTGGACTTTGATAAGGAGTAGAGTTAAAAAGAAATGATCGATCGATTTGGACAACGACCACGATAAGCTCGAGGAGAGAGAAAGGTGCCTTGTTGCAGAGGCTTGTGATTACCAGTGTTTCGTGCTCCTAATCCACATTTTACTACACTCGTAATATGATTCAAATATGCTGGTCATTTATGGCAAGTAACATATGCACAGAGCTAATAGATAGACAGACAGACAGATAGATAGATAGATAGATAGATAGATAGATAGACAGACAGACAGACAGATAGATAGATAGATAGACAGATAGATAGATAGATAGATAGACAGACAGACAGACAGATAGATAGATAGATAGACAGACAGATAGATAGATAGATAGACAGACAGATAGATAGATAGATAGACAGATAGATAGATAGATAGATAGATAAATAGATAGATAGATAGATAGATAGATAGACAGACAGATAGATAGATAGATAGATAGATAGATAGATAGATAGATAAATAGATAGATAGATAGATAGATAGATAGATAGATAGATAGTCCCATAACCCTGAGGTCTTGGAGGAGTGAGGTGGTACAGGTCTCAACTTTTTCTCGGGGCTAGCATTATGAGGGCGGTGCCCACTCCTCTCCCTCGATACATATATTCATATTCATGTTCATGTTCGTATTCGTATTCGTATTCGTATTCATATTCATGGTCATGGTTATGGTCGTGTTCATGTTCATGTTCATGTTCATGGTCATGGTCATATTCACTTTTCATTTCTTTTTAAGTCTTTGGGTAAACTCTGAAAAATATGCAAGTTCAGTTTCAGATTCAGGGTCTCATGATAACGTCTCCGCACTTGGAATAAATCCCCATGAAGACTGCTGCCATAAACATCACGTGATAGATAAGATCCGAAACGATCATGGTTGGTCTAAGCCAGAGAAGTGCAGTGTATACTAATAAAATCTGAAATATCTGGGGAAAATGACACACACACACACACACACACACACACACACACACACACACACACAGAAGAGAGAGAGAGAGAGAGAGAGAGAGAGAGAGAGAGAGAGAGAGAAACAGACAGACAGACAGACGCAGACAGACAGAGACAGAGAGACAGACAGACAGACAGACAGAGACAGACAGACAGACAGACAGAGGGGGAAAAAAACACCATTTGAACCAAAAATTCCAATCCACCTCCTTTTGGGAAGTAGCGGTCTCTCATAACTTTCATCTTCCGACGCCTCCCATTCGCATCAGCGTTTGCGGTCGCTTGGCGTTGTGGCACTGACAAAACAGATCGATAGCGCACGACACTACTGTGTGTGCAAGGTGGCGGGACATGGGGGGGGGGGGGGGAGACGGAGTGGTGGGGGGGAACGAGTGGTGGTGGGGGGTAGGGGGGTTACAGAAGAAAGAAAAGGTTAAAAATGAATCACCGAGCAGCTGTGGCTTGGCTCGTGAGTTCAATTATTTATGAGCATTATATATTTATCCCACGCGCTCAGGTGCCTCGCCTGCAAACTTTGCCATGGATGTGATGTGATGATGATGATGATGATGATGATGATGATGAAGAAGCTGGGACAAAAAGCTGAGGTAGTGGTTTGCAATTTTGTGCTGAGTTGGCTAAGACCGTAATTTGTTGAAAGGTAGAGAGCGAGAGAGAGAGAGAGAGAGAGGGGGGGGGGGGGGAGATTGTGAAACAGCGGGTTTGTAAAGGAGAATTGAGGTCCCCCGTTATTTTTAAAGTTTTGCTTGTGTTATGTTAATTAAGCATTTTCTTTTATTCCCTAGTTATTTTTGTTCCTTGTATGTATGATGTAATTCGACTTTGCTCAAATGAAAATGGGCCGAAGAACGCTGGTTTTAGAGCTTTCTGCAAAATGGATGTGTGTTGTCTCTTTGTTCCAGGCTTGACCTGTTCGTTTCTTCCCTGCTATGACCTTTGTTTCTTTCCTTCTATATTATGACCTTTGTCTCTTTCCTTCTATGTTATGACCTTTGTCTCTTGTCCTTCTATATTATGACCTTTGTCTCTTTCCTTCTGTATTATGATCTTTTGTCTCTTTCCTTCAGCATGACCTTTGTCCCTTTCCTTCTATATTATGACCTTTGTCTCTTTCCTTCTATGTTATGAACTTTGTCTTTTTCCTTCTATATTATGACCTTTGTCTCTTTCCTTCTATATTATGACCTTTGTCTCTTTCCTTCTATGTTATGACCTTTGTCTCTTTCCTTCTATATTATGACCTTTGTCTCTTTCCTTCTATATTATGCCCTTTGTCTCTTTCCTTCTATGTTATGACCTTTGTCTCTTGTCCTTCTATATTATGACCTTTGTCTCTTTCCTTCTATATTATGACCTTTGTCTCTTGTCCTTCTATATTATGACCTTTGTCTCTTGTCCTTCTATATTATGACCTTTGTCCATTTCCTTCTATACATGACCTTTGACTCTTTCCTTCTATATTATGACCTTTGTCCCTTTCCTTCCATATTACGACTTTTGTCCATTTCCTTCTGTATCATGATCTTTGTCCCTTTCCTTCCATATTATGACTTTTGTCCATTTCCTTCTATATTATGACCTTTGTCTCTTTCCTTCTA
>JAPXFY010000012.1:68361322-68371322 GCA_030674185.1 Monoplex corrugatus
TTTCCATTTTAAGACTTTGCCAGCGCATAGAATAGCACGCAAGCTGAAGACGTCTGCCAAATAAGACAGATGGCAGAGTGGGTGTAGCGCGTATGAATCCGTGTTGAACAAACTCTAAAACTCTAAACTCAGACGATAATGATCCGGTGAACGGAGGATCTGATGCTTCGAGAACGTGCATGTTCTTCAAGTTGTTTCCAGACGCCTCTCTCTATTCATTCGATTTGATAAAACTCTTAAAGCAAATCTTCCCTGGCTGATGCGTCTTCGGTTTCCGCAATTCGTGAGATGGCTTTCTTTGTTTTTGAGAATTTCACATTCATCCCTTTCTTCTAGGAATCTGAAACTTTTCCCCAATCGTCTTTGAAAAGTTCTTTTTCCCCAGAAGTTCTGCACCTAGACTTGAATCTTCTTTCAGCGTGTCAGTTTTGATTCCGTCTCGTCTTGGTGCTCTGTTCCCCTTTGTCTGTTGCACGGATTCTTCTGTCTCCTGCATGTTGTTTACTTTCAGGTCATTTCGACGTGAAGCACGTGCGTGCACACGCCCATACACACACACACACGCGTACACAGGCATACTCACGAAGAAACACGGACACATGCGCACACATACAAGTACACACACACCTTGGGATACATGTGCATACAAAGAACCCTGGAGGTATATGAAGCAGCAGGTATCTTTCCTTTGGAAGAGTGGAGGAAATTATCAGCTACTAATACGCATAATAAAGTTAATAATATCGACAACGGACAATTGTGATATTGATTACAACACACATGCGAAACTGTCCAAATTCAAAGCATTACAGATTGGAGTTTATTCAAGAGGGATTCATCCCACTTAGATAATTCCATATGCGCTCCACCCAAATCTGTCAGCAGTTACATGGCAGACTCGTTGGGCTGCACAACACACTAATACGCTAGCAAGGTGTTGAAAATGTAATGGGAAGGGAAGCTATCGTGAAACACTGACTCCACCAAACAGCGGGCACTTTGCACACACACACACACACACACACACACACACACACACACACACACACACACACACACACATACACACACACACACACACACACACATACACACATACACACACACACGCACAGACACACAGACAGACATACACACACACATATAAATATATATAAATATATATGTATGTATGTATATATATATACATATATATATACACACACACATGCACGCGAAACACACCTGCACATGCCTACTCAAACACACACAAAATATGCGCGCATAGCATAAAGATATACACGTGCGCAAAATGCAAATACACACAAATGCATATCCGCACACACGAAGAGATCCAAACTCTCTCTCCTCTCTCTCTCTCTCTCTCTCTCTCTCTCTCTCACACACACACACACACACACACACGCACACACACACACACACACACACATACACACACACACACGACGCACACACGTACATGAATGTATAAGCACAACACAAATACACTTACACGTCCACAGGCGCACACATGCACACACACATACACACACATGGGTACACACTCAAACACACACTCGTATGCACACTCAAACACGCGCAAATACACACACGTGCACGCGCGCAGTTACTACAATGAAAAATGCTACGAGAGAATTTGACATGGCAACAATTTGTGACATGCCACCACATCTGCGGAAGACAACAGACAACAGTAGTGACGGTGGCGACAACACACGGTCTCTTGGTACTTGGGTTCTGTAAGGGTACTTTAGTTGATGGGTGTGGTACACTTGTTCTTGGAGTAAGGTTTTTTCGTGGTCCATTGGTACAGCAGGGATTCTGAAAAGTGTACATAGTCCATTGGTACAGCTCAGGTTCTGAAAATTGTACATAGTCCATTGGTACAGTCAGGTTCTGAAAATTGTACATAGTCCGTTGGTACAGCAGGGATTCTGAAAATTTACATAGTCCATTGGTACAGCAGGGATTCTGAAAATTGTACATAGTCCATTGGTACAGCAGGGATTCTGAAAATTGCACATAGTCCATTGGTACAGCAGGGATTCTGAAAAGTGCACATAGTCCATTGGTACAGATGAGATTCTGAAAATTGCACATAGTCCATTGGTACAGCATGGGTTCTGAAAAGTGCACATAGTCCATTGGTACAGCATGGGTTCTGAAAAGTGCACATAGTCCATTGGTACAGCATGGGTTCTGAAAATTGCACATAGTCCATTGGTACAGCAGGGGTTCTGAAAAGTGCACATAGTCCATGGTACAGCAGGGGTTCTGAAAATGCACATAGTCCATTGGTACAGCAGGGGTTCTGAAAAGTGCACATAGTCCATTGGTACAGCATGGGTTCTGAAAATTGCACATAGTCCATTGGTACAGCAGGGGTTCTGAAAAGTGCACATAGTCCATTGGTACAGCAGGGGTTCTGAAAATTGCACATAGTCCATTGGTACAGCATGGGTTCTGAAAAGTGCACATAGTCCATTGGTACAGCAGGGGTTCTGAAAATTGCACATAGTCCATTGGTACAGCAGGGGTTCTGAAAAGTGCACATAGTCCATTGGTACAGCAGGGGTTCTGAAAATTGCACATAGTCCATTGGTACAGCAGGGGTTCTGAAAAGTGCACATAGTCCATTGGTACAGCAGGGGTTCTGAAAATTGTACATTTTCTTAGTTTGGAGTTTGTTCAAGAAGGGTTTATGTCACTCAGACAATTCCATTGGCACTCCACCCAAATCTGCCAGCAGACTCCCAGACCTTGCGCAAAACCTTCAGGGGACGGGGCAGATAGGGGGAGAGAGGGTACAGGGGACGGGAATATAGGGGGAGAGAGGGTGCAGGGGACGGGAATATAGGGGGAGAGAGGGTGCATGGCACGGGGCAGACAGGGGGAGAGAGGGAGCAGTGGAGAGGGGCAGATATGGGGAGAGAGGGAGCAGGGGACAGGGGCAGATATGGGGAGAGAGGGAGCAGGGGACGGGGCAGATATGGGGAGAGAGGGAGCAGGGGACAGGGGCAGATAGGGGAGAGAGGGAGCAGTGGACAGGGGCAGATATGGGGAGAAGGGAGCAGGGGACAGGGGCAGATAGGGGGAGAGAGGGAGCAGGGGACAAGGCAGATAGGGGGAGAGAGGGAGCAGGGGACAGGGGCAGATAGGGGGAGAGAGGGAGCAGGGGACAGGGGTAGATAGGGGGAGAGAGGGAGCAGGGGACAGGGGCAGATAGGGGGAGAGAGGGAGCAGGGGACAGGGGCAGATAGGGGGAGAGAGGGAGCAGGGGACAGGGGCAGATAGGGGGAGAGAGGGGGGAGTAGGGCACGGGACAGATAGGGGGAGAGAGGGAGCAGGGGACAGGGGCAGATAGGGGGAGAGAGGGAGCAGGGGACAGGGGCAGATAGGGGGAGAGAGGGGGAGTAGGGCACGGGACAGATAGGGGGAGAGAGGGAGCAGGGGACGGGACAGATAGGGGAGAGAGAGGAGCAGGGCACAGGGGCAGACAGGGGGAGAGAGGGAGCAGGGCACAGGGCAGATAGGGGGAGAGAGAGAGCAGGGGACGGGACAGATAGGGGGAGAGAGGGTGCAGGGGACAGGGGCAGATAGGGAGAGAGAGGGAGCAGGGAACAGGGGCAGATAGGGGGAGAGAGGGTGCAGGGGACAGGGGCAGATAGGGGGAGAGAGGGAGCAGGGGACGGGGCAGATAGGGGGAGAGAGGGAGCAGGGGAACTATCAAACATTAAGATGACACCAGCAGAAAGATGGAAACATTAACATGAGCAGCGAATAGGCCAGTTTTCAATGTTGCAGGCAGGGATTAAAATCTCGAGATACCAGATCTTGAGTCCACAGCTCCTCTGTCATAACCCTTTGACTCCCGCACCCACACCCACACCCACACCAACTGCAAAAACTTATATTAACTCTTTGACACCCTCACCCTATCCATCAGCTTCCTGCATCAAGATGGTGGGATAGGAGAGGGAGTCAAAGGGTTATTAAGTTTTTGCTTTGCTGTCCTGGTTGACAATGCAGGATGCTGGTGGACAGTGTGCGGGAGTCAAACGCGCCTTTAGTGTGAGGTAGATGATTCTGGCAGCCAAAGGCAGAAGTGTCTATCAAGCATATCGCCGTCCTGATGAATCTTTCTTAACTCTTTGACACCTGCACCCTGTCCACCAGCATCCTGCATTTGTCAACGATGCTAACAAAGCAAAATCTTTACCGTTTGATTCCCTTGACTCAAAGGATTACATTTTTTTGCTTTGTTAGCATGGTTGGCAATGTAGGATGCTGGTGGACAGGGTGCAGGAGTCAAAGAATTAATTGTTGATCTTCTAGCCATACGATACACATATAGCTATGATCACAAACGTATACATACATGAATGGTTATTACACTATACTACATCATCAGTAGTTAGAGGCGGATACACATACTGGTGAATGACCAGCTAAGATATTAATATGGGAAGGCCTGGGAATTTTGACAGGGACAGCTCTTTCGTTGTCATGCGTTCAATATGTAAACTGAATAAAAAAAAATCATGTCCATTATTCAATATATTGTATTATATGTTGTCCCACATCCCTTCATAAGGGGCTACGTATGAATCTGAACTCTTTTTTTCTCTCTCTATTTCTCAGTCTCTATCCTCTCTCTTTTTCTGGCTGGCTCTCTGTCTGTATGTCTGTCTTTCACCCTCTCTCTCTCTGTCTCTCTCTCTGTCTCTCTCTCTCTTCTGTCTGTCTCTGTCTCTCTCTCTATCTGTTTGTCTGCCTGTGTTTCTTTCTCTCGCTCTCTCTCTCTCTCAGTCTCTCTCTCTCGTAGTTCTCTCTTCTCTCTCTCTCTTCTCTCTTCTCTCTCTCTCGCAATCTCTCTCTCTCTTCTCCCTCTAGTTCTCTCTCTCTCTCTCTCTCTCTCTCTCTCTCTTTCTCTCTCTCTCTTCTCTCTTTCTCTCCCGCTCCCTGTCGGTTTCTGTCTCCGTCTCTATTTTAGTCTCTCTCTCTTTCCCCCTCTCTCTCCCTCTTTCCCTCTCTCTGTGTGTTTGTGTGTGTATGGTGTATGGCAGTGGTGGTGGTGGTGGTGGTGGTGTGGTGTTGTTGTGTGTGTGTGTGTGTGTACGTGTGTATACGCACGCGTCAACTGTACCTTTGCACGCTCTGAAAAGGAAAATTAATCTCTCTCTCCCCCCCCCCCTTGTTTTGGAACACACAAAGTGGTGCCAGACGGTTACAATTCAAACCTTGGAGGAGGACAGACAGAACAGCAACAGCAATGGTGCTGACAAAGGCAAGTCTGTCAGCAGCACAACAGATTGCTGAAGGTTGCAGGCAGTATGCATGGTGAGCATCACATGGAAAGGGGAACCAGCAGATCAATAAATGATTACAGGTGTCTTTTTTCTTTTCTTTCTTTCTTTCCCTGAGTGTACAGAGATGTGTCTCTCCACTTCCTGTGATCCTTTTGAAGTTACCGGTCTTCCCATCCTTCTTGGTCACCTCTCTCTTTACTTCATTTCTTTTCCCTGTTTCTTCCTCTATCTTCCCCGTATCTCTTTCTCTGTATTTCTGTCTCTGTATCTGTCTCTTCTGTCTCTGTCTCTCTGTGTCTGTCTGTCTCTGTTTTCTCTCTCTCTCTGCCTGTTTCTATCTCTCTTTCTCTCTGTCTCTGTCTCTCTGTCCCTCTGTGTTTCTCTGTGTCTCTGTCTCTGTTTCTCTCTCTCACGCTTTCTCTGTCTCTCTCTCACCATCTTTTATGCTTTTTGTCTCTTTCTCATCTGTCTCACTCTGCTTCTCTCTCTCTCTCTCACATATACTATGTATGCGTACATGCGTGCGTGCGAGGGAGAGAGAGAGAGAGCGAGAGAGAGAGAGAAAGAATGTGTGTGTGTGCATGTATCTCTCTTTCTCTCTTTCTTTCTTTGTTTCTCTCTCTCTCTCTCTCTCTCTCTCTCTCTCTCTCTCTCTCTCTCTCTCTCTCCCTCTCTCTCTCTCTCTGTGTGAGCCGTTCCTTTGCAAACTTTGAAAATGAAAGTAAATCTTTGCTCATTATTCTGACGCCAGACGGTTACAATTCAAACCTTGGAGGAGGACAGACAGAACAGCAACAGCAATGGTGCTGACAAAGGTAAGTCTGTCAGCAGCGCAACAGATTGCTGAAGGTTGTAGGCAGTATGCATGGTAAGCATCACATGGAAAGGGGGAACCAGCAGATCAATATATGATTACAGGTGTCTTTTTTCTTTTCTTTTTTCTTCTTCTTCTTTCTTTCTTTCCCTGAGTGTACAGAGATGTGTCTGTCCACTCCAGTGATCTGTCTTAATACCCCTGTCTGTCCTGCCTTCTTGGAGAGGGTGTGAACAGAAGGACACACAGAGAACAAAAGAGACAGAGAGAACAAGACGGGGAAAGAGGGAGAGGGATAGAGAGAGAGAAAAAGAAAGAAAGAAAGAAAGAGAGAGGGAGAGAGAGAGAGAGAGGGAAGGAGAGCAATCGGGAAAGAGACAGACAGACAGACAGAGAGAAAGAGGGACAGAGATAGAGAGAAACACAGAGAGAGGCTGAGAGAGAGAGAGAGAGACAGAGAGAAAGCAATCGAGAAAGAAAAAGAGGGAGAGAGAGAGAGAGAGAGAGAGACAGAGACAGAGACAGAGACAGACACACAGAGACAGACAGACAGAGACAGACAAAGAGAGAAAGACAGACAGATAGACAAACAGAAACAGACAGAGAGACAGAGAGAAAGACAAAGAGAATGAGAGACAGAGAGACAGACAGAGAGAGAGAGAAACAGAGCAATAGGGCAATAGAAAGAGAGAGAGAGAGGAAGAGAGAGAGAGAGAGGAAGAGAGAGAGAGAGGAGAGAGGAAGAGAGAGAGAGAAAGAGAGACAGAGACAGAGAGACAGACATAGAGACAGAGAGGGACAGACAGAGAGACAGACAGAGAAAGAGAGAGACAGAGACAGAGAGATACAGAGCAATCGGGCAAAAGAGAGAGAGAGGAGGGGGGAGAAGAGAGACAGACAGACAAAAGACACAAAGAGAGAGCAATCGCAAAAGAGAGAGAGAGAGACAGAGACAGAGAGATACAAGGGGTCGTGGAAATAAAGGATTGCATTTTAATGGGAGAGAGAGACATCAAACACATTGTGTCTATTCATAACCGGATGGCTGTCATATTCATGTCACGGCTGGCCTGAATGCGAACAGGCAAAAAATAACTTTGAATAGCCTTGACATCACATTTTCAGAAGGAAGGGAGGGAGCAAGATGGATTGAATGGTCGAAAATATTAACCCTTTCACAGCCTCACGGATCCACCAGCTCCCTGTCTTATCAGCTTGTATAGCACAGCAAAACCTTAACCCTTTGACTTCGCAGCTTATCTTTCAACATCTTGCATTATCAGCCACAATCATCATCATCGTCAGGTGCCCTGCCGCATGGCGTTGGCGATCATGGACTTCCATTTGTCTCTATCTCTTGTTGCCCCAAGCATCTCTTCCACCCTCCTTGTCCCCAGCCACTCTGCAAGTCCGTCTAGTATCTTCTCCCTGGGTCTGCCTGGTGCTCTCTTTCCCTCCAGCTTTCCCGTTGTGACCATCATCATCATCATCATCAGGGTACCCTGCCGCATGGCGTTGGCGACCATGGATTTCCAACCATCTCTATCTCTCGTTGCCCCTAGCATCTCCCCCACCCTCCTCGTCCCCAGTGGGTCTACCTGGTGCTCTCCTTCCCTCCAGCTTTCCCGTTGTGACCATGTGCTCCAAATCCCCCTTCCTCATAAAATGGCCTATAAATGTTGCTTGTCTTTTCCTAATCTTCCTTATGGGTGATCTACTTGTGTCTGCCTCCATCAAGACTGTCTCGTTTGTTTTCTTTGCTGTCCATGGAACTCTCAACATTCTTCTGAGAAACCACATCTCGGCTGCCTCAATCTTGCTCTGGCTTTGCTTGCTGACTGTCCACGCCTCGCATCCGTACAACAGTATTGGTTCTATATAACATTCAAGGACTCTCTTTCTGATGTTAATTGATAGGCATTTGTTGGTAAGAATGCTTGTCATCTTCTTGAATGCTGTTTTGGCTTGGCCGATTCTGCCAGCTATTTCCGATGTGCATCTGCCGTCTGATGAAATGACCGTTCCCAGGTATTTGAACTTATTAATCTGTCTCAAGGTTGTGCCGTTTGCTGTTATTTTGCATGAGGGGATTTCATTTTCATGTTTTTTACTGATCACCATGACTTCAGTCTTCCTGCTGTTTAGTTCCAACTCCTTACCTTTGCTTTCTATTTCTAGTATATTCACAAGGTTTTGTAGGTCCCTTTCATTTTCTGCAATTAGCACGGTGTCATCTGCGTACCGAATGTTGTTTATCATTTTCCCTCCAACCTTTAATCCAGGGTCTTCTTCTAGGTTTCTCATGAGGTTTTCGCTGTATAGTGAAAACAGATCTGGTGACAAAACACAACCCTGTCTGACTCCTCTTTTGATGTTTTGGAAAGAGTTTATATTGTTTTCTATTCTCATTGCGGTTGTTTGTTCCCAGTACATATTCCTGATTATTCGTAGATTTCTTCCATCAACATTGAGTCTCTCCAGCTGGTTGATCAATTCTTCATGTCGTACCCGATCGAAAGCCTTGGTATAGTCAACAAAGCATAAATACAAATCCTTATTCATCTCAATTGACCTCTCTCTATGATAGTTCTTAGGATGTATATGGCATTAATAGTTCCTTTCCCTTCCACAAATCCACACTGTTCTTCTGCTATTTCTCTTTTGATTCTATTCCTTGTCCTCATCTTGATTATTCTTAACAGGATTTTTGTTACATGACTCATCAAACTGATTGTGCGATGGAGTTCGCATTCTATAGTCCCTGTCTTCTTTGGAAGTGCAATGAAAATTGATTTTGACATATCTTTGGGGATTTTTCCTGTGTCATAAATTTCATTTAGGACTTATTTTTTCTATGCCAAATTCCTCCAGGGCTTCAATCATCTTTGTAGTAATGTTGTCTGGTCCTGGGGCTTTTCCTGGTTTCATCTTCTTCAGTGCTGCTCTAACTTCATCTTTCATTATGGGTGGTCCTTCAAAGTTCTTTTTTATAATGTGTTCTTCGTTTCTGTCATCCTCAAAAAGGTCTTTAATGTACTCTCCCCATCTATCCAGTATTTTGTCTTTTTCCATGATAAGCGTGCCATCTTTCGATTTTAAACAACCAGTTGATGTGCATGTATTTTTCCTATGGACAATTTCTTCAATTCGTCTGTGCATACCCTGAGGATCCATTTTGTGTCGTTCTTCTATCTCTTTGCATTTTGTGTTCAGCCAAGCTTCCTTAGCTTCATTGCACCTATACCTGATTTCTTTGTTTATCTTCCCGTATATCTCCTCGTTTCTCTTTGCCCTCCTCCTTTCCTCCATCAAGCCCAAAATTTCATTAGTCATCCAGCTTTTTTTTTGCTTTTCTATCTGCCTTAGGGATTTGTGACCAGATTTGTGACCAGGTGCTCCAAATCCCCCTTCCTCATAAAATGGCCTATAAATGTTGCCTGTCTTTTCCTAATCTTCCTTGTGAGTGATCTACTTGTGTCTACCTCAATCAAGACTGTTTCGTTTGTTTTCTTTTCTGTCCATGGATCTCTCAACATTCTTCTTAGAAACCACAACTCGGCTACCTCAATCTTGTTCTGGCTTTGCTTGTTGACTGTCCACGCCTCACAACCATACAGCAGTATTGGTTCTATATAACATTCAAGAACTCTCTTCCTGATGTTAATTGATAGGCATTTGTTGGTAAGATTGCTTTTCATCTTCTTGAATGTTGTTTTGACTTGGCCTATTCTGCTGGCTACCTCTGATGTGCATCTGCCTTCTGGTGAAATGATCGTTCCCAGGTATTTAAATTTATCAACCTGTCTCAAGGTTGTGCCGTTTGCTGTTATTTTGCATGAGGGGATTTCATGTTTTTTACTGATCACCATGACTTCAG
>JAPXFY010000012.1:68378822-68381322 GCA_030674185.1 Monoplex corrugatus
AGAGAGAGAGAGAATGTGTGTGTGCATGTGTGTGTATGTGTGTGTGCATTTGTGTGTGTGTATGTGTGTTGTGTGTGTGTTTTGAGAGAGAGAGAGAGAGAGAGAGAGAATGTGTGTGTGCATGTGTGTGTATGTGTGTGTGTGCATGTGTGTTTGTGTGTGTATGTGTGTGTGCATGTGTGTGTGTGTGAATGTTCATGTGTGTGTATGTGTTTGTGTACAGTGTGTGTGTATGCGCATGCGCATGTGCGCGGTGTGTGTGTGCATTGTGCATGTGTGTGAGTGTGTGTATGTGTGTGTATGTGTATGTGCATTGTGTATGTGTGAGTATGCATGTGTGTGTGTGTGTGAGTGATTGTGCATTTGTGTCTTTGTACATGTGTATGTGTGTGTGTGTGTGTGTGTGTGTGTGAGAGAGAGAGAGAGAGTGAGTGAAAGAAAGAAAGAGAGAGAGAGAGAGAGAGAGAGAGAGAGAGAGAGAGAGAGAATATGCATGTGCACGTGTGAAATATTCAACAGGTGCCTCCAGGCCAGATTCCTCCCGGATAATTTTTCTTCATGTCCGTAGTGTTCTACAGCCAACCACCACCTTCAGATAGCCAGGTAGATAAAACATCAAACTTCCGATCAGGAGGTCTGGGGTTCAATCCTAGCTGTACATCCCCCATCTGGTGCGTAAAGGGTGGATTTTTTTTCCCTTTCAGATCTCCCGGTTGTGCAAGCTTGTTGGTGCCTTGACCCCCTTTGTGTGAATCATACACATGCAGAACAACCATCAATTACGCAGGATAAAGATCCTGCGAGTCATGTCAGTATCCTGAAGGTTACATGAAAACACTCAGCATGCATTCTCACCGAAGGAGGAATATGTAGAATAGGCAGCAACATACCACCAGAAATACAGTTGTATGTATACGCGCAACGGAGAAATTCGGAACCGCAGGGTGAGAATGAACTCGAAATGTTCACATTCATATTCATGCTTATATTCATATTCATATTCATATTCATGTTCATATTCTCATTCTCATTCTCATTCCCATTCCCATTCCCATTCTCATTCCCATTCTCATTCCCATTCTCACATTCTCATTCTCATTCTTATTCTTATTCTTATTCTTATTCTTATTCTTATTCTTATTCATATTCTCATTCATATTCTTATTGTTATTTTTACTCATATTCTTATTCTTATTCATATTCATATTCATGTATATAATTCATATTCATATTCATATTCTTATTCATATTCATATTCATATTCATATCCATATCATATTCATATTCGTATTCGTATTCGTATTCGTATTCGTATTTGTGTTCATATTCATATTCATTTCTTTTGTCACAGTGGATTTATCATGTAAAACTCAGGCTGATCTCCCCTTTGAGAGTACGTCGCCGCAATGCAACGCCACCCAATTTTTTTTTTAACCAAGACTTCAGAAAGGCAAGAAGGCTATTTGGCCTTCATGGAGAGGGACCTGGGAAATCAGCCTATCTCTCCAATTTTTTATACCAGGCCAGCCGGACAAATGCCCTGCTCTTTATGATTTTCAACTGCCGCGTGATCTTTAACGTGCGCAGTCCAGAAGACACACGGGTCTGACTCGTTTTTGGTTCTCTTCCGAAGAACTAAACGTTCACTTCGATTTTCCGGTCAAACTGATGAGAAAAGTCGAGAGGCCTCAACGAGAAAACGAACCTTGGGACTTCGAGTTTTGTTAGTGGCAGGCGAACGTCTGAATCACGCGTACACACACACGCGCACTCGTACACACACACACACACGTACGCATGCACACACACGCATCAATATATAAAGATAGCATGCCTCTTCATTCACATGAAAAATCCGTTTGTTTTTTTTCATTACATGAGTCAGTGTTAAAATTTTTAATATTCTGTGGTTTCTTATGTGTCTTCTGACTTGCATAGCTTTAATGTTTGTTGTTATCTTATTGCGTATGTAATTGTGAACATTTTTATCACCATTTGCCTTTTTTTTGCGAAATGTAAAGCGCTGGTGCGCATGTTTTTATATGGAATATGCGTTATACAAATAAACATTATTATTATTATTATCATCAACCTGCCACTCTTCTCCTTAGAGATCTTGAGTCTCTATAAAAAGAGCCGATTAGCGCGAAAAAAATATAATATTGTGGACCTCCAGAGGCTGAACTTAAGACCCCTACGTTATCATCATAGCGCTCTAGCCAGCTGAGCCAAAGGACATTAATATTATTGTTGTTGTTAATGTTGTTTAAAGCCTAGCCGACTGCGCAGAGCCATATCAGGGCTACAACCGCTTCAAAATATACACAACTTCAACAGGAAAAAAAAAAAGAAAAAGAAAATTAAGTACACATATCAATGCATTCGCGCACATAATCCAAAGACTTGCCCCCAGCGTTGACCACTCCGTCTAATTATCGCACATGGCAGATTTAAAAAGCACACCTGAATACAAATATAAGCATACATAAGGACACCAAAA
>JAPXFY010000012.1:68396322-68406322 GCA_030674185.1 Monoplex corrugatus
TGTGTGAGTCAGTGGGTGTGTGTATGTGTGCGTGTGTGTATGTGTGTGTGCGTGCGTGTATGTGTGTGTGTGTGTGCGTGCGAGGATTAAATGGCTTGTTTATGGATGGATCATTACTAACATTTTGTCCACAAGTGACGACACATGGAAGAGTAAGACTCAATCAGAATAAACGCTATTGAACCTCACCATACTGACATGACAGCAGTGCAGGCAGAATCCTCTCTGCCGGGTGGCCACGTGGTGACTAGATGCTCCTATCTCTTTTGAAATCTTTAACATCGAGACTATGATGGAATCAATATGTACTTGAGGATGTATTTAGAAGCCAAAGGAGTCGGAGCAATGCCTCGAAAGGAAGTACCAGATTTTTCTTGCTATTTTATTTTTCAATCACATTTTCAGGCTTCCGATTTTTCTCTGAGTGTAGGCTTGAAATTTTGCCCACCTTGCGCAGGCGGTATATTGCTGCATAGTCTGCATATCCGTCTTCAGTGGGTGTGCATGCTTGGCGTTTTCTTATATTTCCAGAAGCCACCTGACACTGCCATGACTTACAGGATCTTTGACGCGCAGATTTGATGTTGTGTAATTGTATACTCTAGAAGACAAGAAGACAAAACATCGTGATAGACTACTGAAGCCCATAGCGATTTTGACGCAGTTTCTGTATTTGATAGACAATTTGTGTGTGTGTGTGTGCAGCGCTCTTCAGCATTCTCCAAACTCATTTTAGTCGTTTACAAGACAAGAGTACAGAAATCTGGTATCACACACATACGCATGTACACACACATTATCATTAGTAGTAGTAGTAGTAGTACATGTAGTAGTAGTAGTGTTGCTGTTATTATCATTATTATCGTTATTATTGTTATTATTATCATCATGATTATCATCATCGTTATTATTGTTAATATTATCATCATTGTTATTATCACCATCATCATTATTACTATTATTGTCATTATCATAACGACATTTAGACGGCATTAAATCGTGATGTATGAATCATATCAACGCGGCCGCTGTCATGATTCACCAAAGCATTCATTCACATTGACCAAAACTGAAGACTACAAAACACACACAAACCGGGAGTTGCGGAAGATGAGGGGGAAGGGGGTGCAGGAGGGAAATATGACGAAAGGGTGAGCACGCAGAAGGAGAAATCACGAAAAAGATATGTCTTCAGATGACACTTGAAAGAAGACAAAAAGCGTATGTGTGACTGTCGAATAGACAAAGGGAAGCTCATTCCAGCTGTAATGACCAGTACTTAAAAGTGAAAATTACATACATATTGGAGGAGGTAGTAATTGTGATATCAACTGTGAAACTGTGACTCGTAAGCGCGAACGCGTGGGCAGGTCTCTTTGGGATCAGCTTGTTGCGAGCTCCAAACAGATCATCATCATCAAGTGCCTTGCCACATGGCGTTGGCGATCATGACTCTCCATATGTTTCTGTCCTTTGTTGCCGCAAGCACATCTTCCACCTTCTCTGCAAGTCCGTCCAACATTTTTTCTCTGGGTCTACCTGGTGCTCTCTTTCCCTCAAGCTTTCCTGTTGTGACCAGGTGTTCCAATTCCCCTTTTCTCATAAAATGGCCTATAGATGTTGCCTGTCTTTTCCTAATCTTCCTTATCAATGATCTTCTTGTGTCTGCCTCCATCAGCATTCTCTCGTTTGTTTTCTTTGCTGTCCGTGGAACTCTCAAACAGATGGGGTAATAAAAAGTCAAAGTGCGTTCGCCATTTGACCCACGACTGCGTTTCAACACCATTATAAACTTTTTGTTTTGTATCATTTGTATCGCGTTTGTTCACGCCCCCTTTAGAAGGGGGCTACATACGTACGACCTACTGAATGAACTTGAACTATTTCGCAATCGTAATCGTATTGCCTCTGTCTCTCTGTCTTTGTCTGTCTGTCTGTCTGTCTCTCTCTCTCTCTTTCTGTCTCTCTCTCCCTCTGTCTTGTGTATAGAATAGCAACGGCAAGTTTGAAAATTGGCTTCTAACCAATAACTTTAACCGTTGGAAAATAAAGCATCATTGTCATTGTCTGTCTCTGTCTCTCTCTCTCTCTCTCTCTGTCTCTGACTCTCTCTCTCTCCCTCTCTCTCTTTCTGTCTGTCTCTGTCCGTCTGTCTCTCTGTCTGTCTGTTCCCCCCATCTCTCTGTCCGTGTCTCTGTCTTTATCTGTCTTTCCGTCTCTCTGTCCCTCTCTCTCTCTCTTTCATTGTCTCTTTCTCTCTTTCTCTCTCTAAGTCTTTCTCTCTCTCTCTCTCGATCTCTTTCTCTCTCTCTCTCTCTCTCTCTCTCTCTCTCTCTCCTCTCTCTCTCTCTAAGTCCCTCTGCTTCTCCACCTCTGCCTCTGTTTTTGTCTCCATCTCCGTCTCTCTCACTCAAAAAGAGTTTACAGTTTACGCGTGTAGGCGCTGAATATCAACTTGTCTTTCGGTAAGAGAAACAAATGACAGAAATTATTGTAGGAGGAAAACAATCAGAAAGATTCACTCTGTTCTTAATAAACTCGACACAGAAATGACACAAAAAATACTACGTTTTGTGGAAATGCGTGGTGTTGTCCTTGCTTTTAGCAATAACATGTGAGGAGGCGTGGGTTGTGTGGGAACTTGGGCTCCATGGCCTTTTAAAACTCAGTTAGTTATCTTTCCTGAAGGTGTTTGTTGGCGATCCTGTGTAAAAGGCCACAATATGCCCCCAGGTTAGTTTAGACCCCCGGCGCGGCATGATATGACCAGTATCGAAGTATTCTTCTTGGTTTGGTTTAATTTAACTCTTTGACTCCCGCGCCATATATCTTCCAAATACAATGATAATGATAGTAATAATAATAACAACAGCAACAACAACAATAATGATGATAATAATAATAATTACAATAATAATAATGATGATGATGATAATAATAACAATGATGATGATGATGATGATGAGATGACGATGACGACGACGACGACGACGACGACGATGATGATGATGATGATGATGATGATGATGATAACTCTTTGACTCCCTCACTCTGCCCACCAGCTTCCTGCAGAAAGTTGGTGGATATGGTGATGGAATCAAAGGATTAAGATTTTGCTTTGCTGGCATTGTTGACAGTGCAGGATGCTGGTGGACAGTGTGCGGGAGTCAAAGGGTTAAAACTGACAAAGTTATACTGTGTCCTTTGAGTCTCGAGTACACCCTGGTGTGATATATATAATGCATTGCGATTACGTATTTATTTTATCATGCGTGTGTATAGTCGTATGTGTGTTTTCGTTGTGTGTTTGTGTGTGTGTGTGTGTGTGTGTGTGTGTGTGTGTGTGTGTGTGTGTGTGTGTGTGTGTGTGTGTATGTGTGTGTTTGCTGTGTGTGTGTGAGTGTGTGTGTATGTGTTGTTATGTGTGTATGAGAGAAAAAGAAAAAGAAAAAAGAGAGAGAGAGAGAGAGAGAGAGAGAAAAAGACGATGGAGAGAGACACAGAGAGAAGAGGGGGCAGACAGATAGACAAACAGACAGACACACACACAGACAGACGGACAAACAGACGGGTGTGTGTATGTGAGAGAGAGAGAGAGAGAGAGGAGGGAGGGAGAGGAGAGAGAGAGAGAGAGAGAGAGAGAGAGGGTAAGACAAGTTGTCCGTATAACTGTCAGTCACAGTTGACCCAGTCAGGCGATGCCCTCACCAAAGAACGTCAACATTTAGGTAGTGCGAAAAGTACAAGACCATTACCTGATTGGCCACCACAGCAAGGTGATGTTCAGCGTCGTCCTCAATCGACTGAAAACGAAGACTGAAAAAAAAAAAAAACTATCTGAAGAGCAAGCGAGTTCGAGAGCAAGGCGTGATAGAGTAGAACGGATCTTCAACTGCAGAGCCATCACTGAAAAACACCCAAAAGCATCAACGCGACCTTTCCCCAATATATGTGACTTCAAGAAGGCTTTTGACAGAGATTGGCTTAATGGCCGCCTCTGGATGTGCTCAAGAGGCTTTAAAAAGTCGGGGAAGATCTTGTCCCTATTGTCCAGATCCAGCGGCTGAGTTTTTCTTGCAATTAACTAGGAACATTCTTTCAGCCACTCGTTGGTGCGAAACAGGGATGCTTACTCTCTCCTGGTCTCTTCAATGTTTTTCAGGAGAAAATCATGCAGTGACTATCCATGACCACGGTAGTAGACCCGTCTGCAACCTGCAACTGGCATTTTGAGAACAACACAGATCTGATGGAGAGCAGTAACAACAAACTCCAACACATAACGAACAGATTGCTTGTAACATCACCATGAACGATACACCGTTAGAAGAAGTGTCCAGCTCTGATGTTAAGAGCAATTCTAAGGACGAAACCTGCGAAGCAAGAATTCGTATTAGGATCGCTACAGCCGATGCAACGATCATCAGACTCGATATGGCGTGGACGAGCAACATCAGCTTCCCTATCAAGTAAACAGCTTTCAAATCTGTGGTGCCCTGCACTCTATGTATTGATGGAGTCATGGACACTTTTGGCAGAATCAGAAAGGCTTATCCAGGCTTTCGAAAAGAAATGCCTGAGAAAACTGCTTTGCATCTCCAGCTTAGGGCACGATACCAATGACTACATGAAGAGGAGATTTTTCCATCTCCAAGGTCAAAGTGTACACAGACCTACTGGTGCCTAAACCATCTCCGTGTGTATACGCACATAGAACATGAAAAACGCACGTTAAAGATGCTGTAAGTCATGTCAGTGCCCGATTGGGGGGGAGGGGGGGAGGGGGAGGGGGTCTGTACGTTTTGTCGCGATATGTATATATGGGTGTTTCCTCTTTGCTGGTGTTGTTGTTGTTGCTATTGTTGTAGCTGTTGTTGCTGTGCATATGGTGTTATGGATGTGGTGAATGTATGTGTGCATGTCAGTGTGCGGCATGTGTATATATGCATGTATTTACTGTTATTTGTTCTTTTAATCTCTTACCTGTTTATTTACCTACATGCTCCTTTAATTTGTATTATTTATTCACCTACTTACTGCACTTCTTATTCACTTACTTACACTCACTCACTCACTCACTCACTCACTCACTCACTACTTACTTACTTACTTACTTATTAACTTATTACTTACTTACATATCTATGATTAAGAAAATATTGTCTTCATTTACTTGATAAACAGTTGAGCATTTGGGCTTGACTGGGGGGGGTTCTGTCATGTGAGAGAGTTTATACAGAATAGCTAGTGTGCCGCGATTCAGACTTTATTTATCCTATTTATTTACTTACTTTATATGTATGTTCCTTTTTTGAAGGTAAGATACATACAACACATGTCATTTACATGTAACCAAGATTATTCCAGCGGTAGGTTGATAAACTACCAGTATAAAATATAGACCAGGTAAAACACATAGTCTAGGTAGGGCCTCAGGACCTGGTCATCTGATGGGTTTACGTGCAGGCTTAAGGCTTGTGCCATGATCATCATACACATGGCACCTGTGACGTTAGTGCATATAGAATTCGTTCCGAGCATGGAGACATCATCTTGAGAAACCGAAACTGAAACAGAAATTGAAACTGAAAGTTCCCGATGGCTTATGGAAACATGGAAACACCCAACATGCATACCTACTGAAGACGAAGTATGCAAACTGTGCAGCAGCAAATCACCTGCACAGTTTGAGCGAAAACAACATTCATAGACGCTTCCGAGAAAATTGGAGCACTGAAAAATAAAACACCTAGTTATACTTTAAAAAGGGGTATCAATTTAGCCTGGTACACCGGGTGGACAAACGTGCTGTACTGACTTTCGCGTCCTGTGAGGAAAACAATCGAGTGGGAGTGGACACAATCCTCGTCGTGAAACAGTTTGCTGCTGACATCACTTTTGATGTAACCGCCTCAGGCGGGTTTGTTGACCCATGAACACGCTTATTTCATTTCTAAAATCTGTTACAGGTAGCACATTGACAGCTGGACAAGATTTATTGGAATTCTGCGCTTGATTAATCAACTTCGCTGAGCGGGGGGAAAAACCAGTGCTTAACTTCAGTGGTATCCATAACGGGATATTACGGATACAGCAATTGTAAAGGTCTGCTCCTGTACTGGAAATCAGTGGTATCCACAGTAGGGTATTACTGATACAGAAATGATTGTCTTTTCATGTATTGCAACTACAGGAACTATTTAGTTTGCTTTTAGATAGTTAGTAGTTTCTCTTTTCTGTCATGCTCTCTATTCCTCACAATCTGGGAACCAGAAGAACAAGCAAACCAAAAAGGACGCGTATTCAATACAACAAGACAAGACAAGCGCAAATTTTTGGCCAACCGGCCTTTGTCAAGCGCGAATGCACTGAGTCCCTTTTTATCCGCTGGACGAGGCTGCAGGGAAGTTTTTAGTCCTTTTCTTATTATCCGTTGTTTGGTGTCTGTTCGTGATCGTGCATTCGCGCTTGACAAAGGCCGGTTGGCCGAAAATTTGCGCTTGTCTTGTCTTGTTGTATTGAATACGCGTCCTTTTTGGTTTGCTTGTTCTTCTGGTTCCTGTTTGCTTTGACGCTGGCAGTCGCACTTGTTTTGGATCTCACAATCTAGTTTGCTTTTAGATAGTTGGCGGTTTCTCTTATCTGTTACGCTGTCTTTTTCTCACAAGACTCTTTCTTCTTTCTGCCTTCCTGATCATTCTTATGTATTTCTCTTTCAAATTCTGTCCGTAACTGTCCAAAGATGATAAAACACACAAAAATCCGTTTCCTTTGCTAGGTGGGTAGGTCTGTATGAGTTTATATGCTTAGACAGGGAGGGCTCCAGGAGCTCGAGTCTGCGTAAGAAGAAGAAGAAGAACTTGTGTAGTTTTGGTTGAGCAGAAGAAATCAGACGTTAATTTCAATTATATTGGCTATTAGATTGTAGACTGGAAAATGCTTACACTAGTTGCAAGGCATACTTTGTTGTGTTTCGGCGTATCTTGAAAAAAAAAAAAAACACACAGCTACGATATCACAGTAATATGTTCCACAACTTTATCGACTTGAAGAAAGCATTCGATAGAGTTTGGCACAAAGTCCTCTGGCAAGTAAGGAAAGGCTTCACTGTAGAAAAGAGTCAGACCCAAGTTATCGAAGCATTGTATGGGAGGAGCTCAAGCAGTGATGTGCTTCTGAACATTCAACTAAGACAGTTCTTTCAAACCACGGTAGGATTATGCCAATGTTTACTAGAAAGTGATGGGTTGCAAATCTCTCTCTCTCACTCCTCTCTCTCTCTTTTTCTCTCTCTCTCTCTTTCTCTCTCTCTGTCTGTCTGTCTGTCTGTCTCTGTCTGGATTGATAATATCAGAAACAAGACAACTTGATCTGTAGTAATGTTCCATTTATATCCGTTTGTACAATTTGCAGAAGGCTGTTTACACAGCCCCTGTCTTTCTCTGTCTCTCTCTATCTGTCTCTCTCTATCTGTCTCTCTCTATCTGTCTCTCTCTATCTGTCTCTCTCTATCTGTCTCTCTCTATCTGTCTCTCTCTATCTGTCTCTCTCTATCTGTCTCTCTCTATCTGTCTCTCTCTATCTGTCTCTCTCTATCTGTCTCTCTCTATCTGTCTCTCTCTATCTGTCTCTCTCTATCTGTCTCTCTCTATCTGTCTCTCTCTATCTGTCTCTCTCTATCTGTCTCTCTCTATCTGTCTCTCTCTATCTGTCTCTCTCTATCTGTCTCTCTCTATCTGTCTCTCTCTATCTGTCTCTCTCTATCTGAGGCAGAGGCAGAGGCCTCTTTGTCTCTGTCTGCCTATCTGTCTGTGCCTCTCTGTCTCTGTCTGTCTCTCTCTCCTCTCTCTCTCTCTCTCTGCCTCCGTCTCTCTCTCTCTCTCTCTCTCCTTTCTCTCTCTGTCCCTCTCTCTCCCTGTCTCCTCTCTCTCTCTCTCTCTCTGTCCCTTCTCTCTCTCTCGCTCTGTCAAGAGGGGTGCGGTAGTCTAGTGGGTAAACATCAGACTTGCAATCGGAAGGTCCTGGGTTCGACCTGCCTAGATACCTCCACCAGTTGGCTAAGGATGGAGATTTTGTCCACGTACAAAATCAACATGTCCGCAGACATACCAGTGCCTAATCCCCATTCAGAATATCAAGTAGGCAAATTAAAACTCCTGTAAATCATGTAAGTGGCTGGCTTACAGAAATATGAAAACACCTAGCAATGCAGGCAAGGACAAGTTCGACAAAAGAATGGCTTTCAGATAGTTAATAACTGGCTGTCGGATAAAAAATTGTTATCGTTGGAAAGTGATGTATCAGTATCATTATAATAATAGTAATAATTACAATATTTATATAGTGCAAAATCTTGATAAAATCAACTCTAAGCGCTGAAACAGACACACACGCACGCACGCACACACACGCACGCACACACACACACACACACACACACGCATGGCTATAAATGGGGAGAAAGAAGAAAAGCAATGGAAAATTATAGAGAGCATATTATATACAATTATATATTACAATATGATTCCCCTCCGAGCGGAGACAGGCTGCAGAGGGGGTTGAGTGAGGTCAGGATTTTATGCAGAGGAGAAAAGGTGAGTTTTGAGAGCGGACTTGAAGGAGACAAAAGTAGGTTGCTGACGGTCTGAGAGAGGAAGTTTGTTCAAGGAGAGTGGACCAGAAACAGAGAAAGCTCGTGGACCATAGGTATTGAGCTTAGTGCGTGGAAAGCGAAAAGTCAGAGGATCGGAGGCAGAGCGGAGGGTACGTGAGGGAACATAGATCTCAAGTAGGCTTGACAAGTAATTGGGGGCTGCGTTATTGAGGCTTTTGTAGCACATGGTGTCTAGTTTGTACTGTATGCGCTTTGATACAGGGAGCCAGTGAAGTTGTGCCAGGAGAGGAGATATGTGGTCAGCTTTTTTCTTTTTGAGTACAAAGCGTGCAGCATTGTTTTGAATGCGCTGTAGGATGTGAATGGTGGAGGCAGGAAGACCAGACAGGAGTGATTTGCAATAGTCAATGCGAGACATTATGAAGGAGACAACGAGTTCTGCAGTTGTTTCGACAGAGAGATACTTCCTGATCAGGCTTATACAATGGAGGTGATAGTAGCAAGATCTGGCAGTTTGAGAAACAAAGTTGTTCATGGAGAGGGTAGAGTCAATGCAGACACCAAGGTTTTTTGCTGAATCAGAAATTGGGACTGATGTGTTACATAATGGGAGAGAAAGAGGAGGCAGCTGAGAAAGTTTCTGACGGGTGCCAATGAGGATAGCTTCTGTCTTGTCGTCGTTAAGCTGAAGTTTATTGTATGTTATCCAGTTCTTAATGTCCGAGTAACACTCAGTGGTGCGAGTCAAGAGGCGCTGTTTATTGTCAGGTGAGTCACTGTCTTGAAGTTGGGTGTCATCAGCATAGAAGTGGTGTTTTATAGAGTGGGAGTTGATGATGGTGGACAGGGGGGAGGTGTAAAGAGTGAAAAGAACAGGGCCAAGGACAGATCCTTGTGGAACACCACAGGTCAGGTATGTAGGTTGAGAGTAAGTGCCATTGATGAGAACAGTTTGTTTTCTGTTTGATAGATATGAAGTGAACCAGGAGAGAGCAATGTCAGAGATGCCAAAAGTATGATGAAGTCTAGAAAGGAGAATACCATGATGAATGGTATCAAAGGCTGCAGACAGATCAAGGAGAGTGAGGAGAGAGACTTTGCCAGTATCAGTTGCAAGGAGAAGATTGTTGAGAATGTGTAGTAGGGCAGTTTCAGTGCTATGGCACTGGCGGTAAGCTGACTGGAAAGGATTATTATTATTATTAACATTGTTTTCAATAACATTACCGTTGTTGTTATCATAATGTCCCTCCTGTCTCTCTCTCCCCCTCCCTCCATCTCTTTCTCTCTGTCTCTGTCTCTCTGTCTCTCTCTGTATTTCTCTCTCTTTTTTTTCTTTCTGTTTTTCTGTTTCTGTCTTTGTCTCCGTCTCTCTCTCTCTCTGTGT
>JAPXFY010000012.1:68411322-68413822 GCA_030674185.1 Monoplex corrugatus
AACCCAACATAAAAGCAACAAACACGAAGCGTCAGTGTGAACCCAACAATACAAGCAACAAACACGAAGCGTCAGTGTGAACCCAACAATAAAGCACAAAACACGAAGCGTCAGTGTGAACCCAACAATAAAAGCAACAAAACACGAAGCGTCAGTGTGAACCCAACAATAAAAGCAACAAAACAGAAGCGTCAGTGTGAACCCAACAATAAAAGCAACAAACACGAAGCGTCAGTGTGAACCCAACAATAAAAGCAACAAACACAAAGCGTCAGTGTGAACCCAACAATAAAAGCAACAAACATGAAGCGTCAGTGTGAACCCAACAATAAAAGCAACAAACATCGAAGCGTCAGTGTGAACCCAACAATAAAGCAACAAACATGAAGCGTCAGTGTGAACCCAACAATAAAAGCAACAAACAGAAGCGTCAGTGTGAACCCAACAATAAAGCAACAAAACATGAAGCGTCAGTGTGAACCCAACAATAAAAGCAACAAACATGAAGCGTCAGTGTGAACCCAACAATAAAAGCAACAAACATGAAGCGTCAGTGTGAACCCAACAATAAAGCACAAAACACGAAGCGTCAGTGTGAACCCAACAATAAAAGCAACAAACATGAAGCGTCAGTGTGAACCCAACAATAAAAGCAACAAACACGAAGCGTCAGTGTGAACCCAACAATAAAAGCAACAAACATGAAGCGTCAGTGTGAACCCCAAACCAATAAAGCAACAAACACCAAAGCGTCAGTGTGAACCCAACAATAAAAGCAACAAACATGAAGCGTCAGTGTGAAACCAACAAACAAAGCAACAAACACGAAGCGTCAGTGTGAACCCAACAATAAAAGCAACAACTGAAGCTCGTGACAACATAAACAAACATGAAGCGTCAGTGTGAACCCAACAATAAAAGCAACAAACAGAAGCGTCAGTGTGAACCCAAACAATAAAAGCAACAAACACTGAAGCGTCAGTGTGAACCACAACAATACAAGCACAAAAACACGAAGCGTCAGTGTGACCTAACAATAAAGCACAAAACACGAAGCGTCAGTGTGAACCAACAATAAAAGCAACAAACATGAAGCGTCAGTGTGAACCCAACAATAAAGCAACAAACACAAAGCGTCAGTGTGAACCCAACAATAAAAGCAACAAACATGAAAGCGTCAGTGTGACCCAACAACAAAAGTAACAAACATGAAACGTCAGTGTGAACCCAACAACAAAAAGCTAACAAACAGAAGCGTCAGTGTGAACCCAACAATAAAAGCAACAAACATGAAACGTCAGTGTGAACCCAACAACAAAAGCAACAAACTGAAGCGTCAGTGTGAACCCAAACAAC
This sequence comes from Monoplex corrugatus, assembly GCA_030674185.1. Classification (NCBI taxonomy): domain Eukaryota; kingdom Metazoa; phylum Mollusca; class Gastropoda; order Littorinimorpha; family Ranellidae; genus Monoplex; species Monoplex corrugatus. Next base: position 68,412,679 of record JAPXFY010000012.1, read on the forward strand.
AACATAAGTCAGTAACCAAACAAATGAATGAAACGTCAGTGTGAACCAAACAAAAAGCAACAAACATGAAGCGTCAGTGTGAACCCAACAACAAAAGCAACAACATGAAACGTCAGTGTGAACCCAACAACAAATAAACAACACAAAACACTAAAGCGTCAGTGTGAACCCAACAACAAAAAAGCCAACAAAAACACATGAAAGCGTCAGTGTGAACCACAACAATAAAGAAACAAACTGAAAGCGTTAGTGTGAACCCAACAATAAAAGTAACAAACACTGAAGCGTCAGTGTGAACCCAACAATAAAAGAACAAACAGAAACGTCAGTGTGAACCCAACAATAAAAGCAACAAACTTGAAACGTTAGTGTGAACCCAACAATAAAAGTAACAAACATGAAGACGTCAGTGTGAACCCAACAACAAAAGTAACAAACATGAACGTCAGTGTGAACCCAACAATAAAAGTAACAAACATGAAACGTCAGTGTGAACCCAACAATAAAAGTAACAAACTTGAAACGTTAGTGTGAACCCAACAATAAAAGTAACAAACATGAAGCGTCAGTGTGAACCCAACAATAAAAGTAACAAACATGAAGCGTCAGTGTGAACCCAACAATAAAAGTAACAAACATGAAGCGTCAGTGTGAGCCCAACAATCAAAACAACAAACATGAAGTGTCAGTGTGAACCCAACAATCAAAACAACAAACATGAAGCGTCAGTGTGAACCCAACATTAAAAGCAACAAACACGAAGCGTCAGTGTGAACCCAACGGTGTCGGGATGATCCTAATCAGAAGTACTACTTCTGAGGCCAAAGAAACGTATAAAAACCCCGAGCTTATGAATGCCATAATTCGATTGTAAAACTAATAAACAAACTGGTGAGGTGTGTTGGTAGGGGTGGGAGGCAGGGGGGAAGGACCCTGATCAGCTGCACCAGAACGAGGCCCAGGGACATCATCTGACGTTACTTGACCCGAAATCCGGACCAAGACAGAGAGAGAATGGAGCCCCCCCCCCCCCCCCCCCACCTAGCGTGACAGCACACGTTAGAAATGGTAATTATGCATGAGGTTAAATTAATAACTGACCGACATTTTTGAATAGCAAGTAGGCACGGTTCGCACACACAGA
>JAPXFY010000012.1:68421322-68426322 GCA_030674185.1 Monoplex corrugatus
AGACCAGCAAACAGACAGGCAGAACGACAGAGCGATAGAGATATGTTAGAGGAAGACAAACAAAGTGAATGACAGACAGACAGATAAGAAGAAAAAGTGACACATGTTTGAACAAAGAGTCATTAACGTGCAAGTGCATTTGGCAATCCATCTGTGTGATCTGAAATGCAGAGATGTTCATCTGAGCTGTCAAGTTAAATAAAATTGGTTGACATGATAAAACGTAATATGCCATTGAAATCAAACTTTTCTCACAGGCAATGGGTTTCATCAGTTCTTATGGTTAAGCTAACTTTCAAACAAAAGATCAGAAATGCTGCCATCATGATTGAAAACTGAACTGAAATCTTTCCTTTGTTTTGTGTTACCATATTTACAGTGTTGCCATAAAACTGTAATCTCTCCTCAGCAAATGTGCCTCATGCTGCGTACATAACCCTTTGACTCCCTCACCTTATCCACCAACTACACACACCCTTAACCCTTTGACTCCCGCACCCTGTCCACCAGTATCCTGCATTGTCAACCATGCAAGCAAAGCAGAGACTTAACCCTCTGACTCCCCCACCCTATCCACCGGCTTTCTGCAACTTGACGCTTAACGCTTCGACTCCCTCACCCTATCCACCAGCTTCCGAAGGGTTAATTTTTTTTCAGGAGTCAAAGGGTTAGGTTTTCCTTCACGATCATAATTGATAATACATGAAACCAGTGATAACATGAAGCAGTCAAAGGGTTAATTTTTATTGCTTTGCCATCAGGTATGATAATTCAAGTAATTTATGAACAGAGTGTGAGAATCAAAAGGTTTTGGAGACGTGCATATGGTAAAATATTTCTGGAAGTCTGAGTTTGATCCTGCCTTAGTACCTTCCTACCCCCCCCCCCCCTCTGTGGTTGGTAAAAGGCAGAGATATGTCCAATCTCACAGACGAATACATGCACAGATCTGTTAGTGCCTATATCCCCTTCTTGTGTATACACACATAGAACATCAACTATGCATGTTAACCCTTTGACTCCCGCACCCTGTCCATCAGCATCCTGCAGGAAGCTGGTGGATATGGTGAGGGAGTCAAAGTTTTTGCAGTTGGCGGACACGGTGCGGGAGTCAAAGGGTTAAAGATCCTGTAAACCGTGTCAGTGGCTGATGGCTTATGGAAACATGAAAACAGCCAACAGGAACCAGAAAAAAAAAACACACGAAAAAACTGAATACGATCGCGTATTTAATACAAGCAGACAAAACAGGCACAGGAGTCAAAGGGTTAGGTTTTCCTTCACGATCATGGCTGATGATATATGAAGCTGGTGGATAGCATGAAGCAGTCAAAGGCCTGTCTGGTTGTATTAAATACGCGTTCTTATTCTTTTTTCGTGTTTTTTTTTTTCTGGTTCTACCAAAGATGGAGTATGTAAACTGTGCATCAATATACCGTGTACACAGTGTGGGCAAAAAAACAACAACAAACAAACAAACAAAAAACACATGTATACACACATATTTGAGCAAAAAGAAAAAAAAAAAAACAGAACGCTCAACAAAAATTCTTGAACGGAGATTCAAATTTTTTTTTTCTATATATATATTTTTTTTATTATTGCACTTAGGGAGGTTACTTTTGTGTTCACCTCCTTTCGCCCTCATTTTCTACGCCACTATAGGGCCACGGAAGCTGGAACAGTTTTTACAATGCGATGATGATGATGTCGATGAGGATGATAATCATGATGCTATGAAGTTCCATTTAAGATTGAGACTGCGTGACAGGGTTTGTACTCTACGCTTACTATCACAATATATCCTGGCGTCAACAAGGCCCGAGAGATACAGACACCTGTGGTGTTGTTCAGAAGATTTGAGGAACACCCTCAATGGCGCATCCGTGAAGTGGATGAGACTCGACTGTGTGGTCCCAGTCTTCCCAATGAACCCATAGCACGCCCAATTCTGGGTAGGAGCCGGTTAGAAAAATCCCACAATGATTTTGAAAGTACTGATGAGGATTCGAACCCACAACCTTCCAGTCGGTAGTCCGTTGCGTTAACCACTACACCACGGCGACTGGTTGGAAATTGAATTTGCTTGAAGGATTTATTGCACGTGGACAAATTCACGCGCACTCCAGCCAGAACTAGCCAGCAGTTATTTAAACAGTCTTGTTGATCCTGTCTCTCTGCCTCTACCTCTCTCTCTCTCTCTCCCTCGCCAGGATCAGCGGTAGGAGCCACGCTTGACGTCACTAATCTTCTCTAGGTCACACCGTTGAAACATCTGTGGGCGACTTCCTGGGTTCCCACACCACAGACATCGGCGATGTTGTTGAAGTAGGAGGTGTGTGGTCGTTTCTTTTCTTCTCCTCGTCTCAACTTTCCCCCCGCAGAACCGTTGATATAAAATAATTATGTTTTTGGTTGATTCTGCGCGCGAAACATCACATGCACTGGCAGGGATCTGAATCTGGGAAGCGAGCAGGACCTATGTAACAATAGTACCCAACTCTGACCCTAACCCTGTGTAACAATGGTACTATCAGAATGACTGGAGCATTAATTAAACTGGGCAGCAAACAAGCCAACGTTTGTGTTGCTTGATAAGTACTGACCTGTAGACATGCGATCTTGAGCCCGTGGCACTATCAAAACAGCCAGCTAGTCTTGTGAAAACAAAACAAAATGAAATGACACCAAACCAAATTAAACCAAACCAAACCAAACCAAACCAAACCAAACTAAACCAAACCAAACCAAACCAAAACCAACAAACCAAACCAAACCAAACCCAAAAAAAAACAAAACAAAACAAAACAACCAAACAAACAAAACAAAACAAAACAAACGAAACAAAAAAATAAAACATGTAGCCCGCCAGAGACTCAAAGTCATGAAAGCCAAAGAGCAGAGAAAGATTACAAGCTACAGAATAACCTACTAAGAACACACACAGACACACACACGTACACACACACGCACACACACACATACGCATACACACACACACAGACTTGCACACACATACATACACACACATGCACAGATGTACACACACACACACACACACAACACAAACACACACACACACACAAAACAGAAACACACACAAACACACACACACACACATATACACTTGTACACAGACACAGCACACACATACACATGCAACACACACACACACACACACACACACACACACACACACACAAACACACACACACACACACAACACACACAACACAGAGGCGTACAACAAACACACACACACACATACACACGCATACACACACACTGACACGTAACACACATACGTACATACATACACACACGATATATACACACACATAAACATACACACATACACACAATCACATACACACACATACACACGCACACACACACACACACATCACACACACATCACCACACCACACCACCACCACCACCACCACCAACCACCAACCACCACGACTATCACCAACGCTGCCACCACTAACAGAATGATATGTTTAATTATGGTGGTCAGTGCCCAGGCAAAGCTTTTACAACTGTTATGTCGCGTGCTGACACTGAACCTAGATTACCCGACTTCCAAACCTTCCAACGGTTTTCTGGTATCAAGTGAATCAGCTGTCCGACAGCTGGTGAAACGTGCAGGTAGGTCCACTACTGAGTAAGTAAGTGAGTCAGTGAATGAGTGAATGACATCTGCTGTCTTTCAACTGTATGGACAGTAAGGAGTTCAAACAATAAAGTCAACACCTGTATGGACAATCATCATCATCATCAACATCATGTGCCCTGCCACATGGCGTTGGCGATCATGACCCTCCTTATGCATCTATCCCTTGTCGCCGCAAGCACACCTTCCACCCTCTCTGTCCTCAGCCACCCTGCAAATCCATCCAATATTTTCTCCTTGGGCCTACCTGGTGTTCTCTTTCCCTCCAGCTTTCATGTTGTGGCCAGGTGCTCTAATTCCCCTTTCCTCATAAAATGGCCTATGAATGTTGCCTGTGTATGGATAGTAGGAGTTCTAATAATAAAGTCAACACCTGTATGGACAGTAGGAGTTCTAATAATAAAGTCAACACCTGTATGGACAGTAGTAGTTATATAATAATAAAGTCAACACCTGTATGGACAGTAGGAGTTATAATAAAATAAAGTCAACACCTGTATGGACAATAGGAGTTATAACACTAAAGTCAACACCTGTATGGACAGTAGTAGGTTTAACAATAAAGTCAACACCTGTAAGGACAGTAGGAGTTTAACAATAAAGTCAACACCTGCATGGACAGTAGGACTTCTAAGAATAAAGTCAACACTTGTATGGACAATAGGAGTTCTAATAATAAAGTCAACACCTGAATGGACAGTAGGAGTTCTAATAAAAGTCAACACCTGTATGGACAGTAGGAGTTCTAATAAAAGTCAACACCTGTATGGACAGTAGGAGTTTAATAAAAGTCAACACCTGTATGGACAGTAGGAGTTCTGATAATAAAGTCAACACCTGTATGGACAGTAGGAGGTATAACAATAAAGTCAACACCTATATGGACAATAGGAGTTATAACAATAAAGTGAACACCTATATGGACAATATGAGCTCTAATGATAAAGTCAACACCTGTATGGACAGTAAGAGTTATAATAATAATAAAGTCAACACCTGTACGGACAGTAGGAGTTCTAATAATAAAATCAACACCTGTATGGACAGTAGGAGTTGTTAAAGATAAAGTCAACACCTGTATGGACAGTAGGAGTTCTAATATAAAGTCAACACCTGTATGGACAGTAGTAGTTATACTAATAAAGTCAACACCTGTATGGACAGTAGGAGTTATAATAATAAAGTCAACACCAGTATGGACAGAAAGAGTTATAATAATAAAGTCAACACCTGTATGGACAGAAAGAGTTTTAATAATAAAGTCAACACCTGTATGGACAGTAGGAGTTATAATAATAAAGTCAATACCTGTATGGACAGAAAG
>JAPXFY010000012.1:68431322-68433822 GCA_030674185.1 Monoplex corrugatus
TCTTGTGTCTGCCTCCATCAAGACTGTCTCGTTTGTTTTCTTTGCTGTCCATGGAACTCTCAACATTTTTCACAAAAACCACACTTCGGCTGCCTCAGTCTTTTTCTGGCTCTGTGTGTCGACTGTCCACGCCTCACAACTGTATAACAGTATCGGTTCTACATAACATTCAAGAAATCTTTTCCTGATGTTAATTGATAGGCATTTGTTGGTAAGAACGCTTTTCGTCTTCTTGAATGCTGTTTTGGTTTGGCCGATTGTGCTGGCTATTTCTGATGTGCATCTGCCGTCTGGTGAGATGACCGTTCCCAGATATTTACACTTACCAACCTGTCTCAAATTTGTGCCATTTGCTGTTATATGCTGGTGGATAGGGTGAGGGAATCAAAAGATTAAAATTTTGCAGTTGTTGGATAGGGTGCGGAAGTCAAAAGGTTAATCGGTCGTCAAAAGCCTACGTGTCAGCGGTCACCCACGCTGTCCCATTACGTGTCAAACCTGGCTTGACAAACATTGACTTGTGGGCTTTCGATCGTGTTGGTCGTTTCAATGGAATACCATGGTAGCCACGTTGGTCATCCCAACAATGATATGTCTGGCACGTTCTCACGGCCGGCTCTTTGTGTGTGTGTGTGTGTGTTGTGAATGTTTGTGTGTTTGTGTGTGTGTGTGTGTGTGTGTGTGTGTGTGTGTGTATGTGTTGTGTGTGTGTGTGTGTGTGTTGTGTGTGTTTGTGTGTTTGTGTGTATGTGTGTTGTGTATGTTTGTGTGTTTGTGTGTGTGTGTGTGTTGTGTGTGTGTGTGTGTGTGTATGTGTGTGTGTTGTGTGTGTGTGTGTGTGTGTGTGTTTGTGTGTGTGTGTTTGTGTGTGTCAGCGTGTGTGCGTGTGAGTCTCTGTGTGTGTGTGTGTGTGTGTGTGTGTGTGTGTGTGTGTACGTGTCTGTGTGTGTCTGTGTATCTGTGTGTGCGTCTGTGTTTATCTGTGTGTATGTGTGTGTGTGTGTGTGTGAGATAGAGAGAGAGAGTGTATGTGCGTGTGTGTATATATGTGCATGTGTCTGTCTTTTTGTCTGTCTGTTTCTCTCTCTCTCATCTTTCTCTGTATGTGTGTGTGTGTGTGTGTGTGTGTGTGTGTGTGGTGAGCGATAGGTTCACTGCGGAAGAGTGAAGCCGTGTTTGTTCTCACACAACTTACCATAGACATAAACTGGTTAGCCTACCACCATCTATATCTGTGACCATTCTTAGGACACTTGTACTGAGCCACCTTTAGGACACTTGTACTGAGCCATCCCCCTACTCCCGCTTGTTGACCCTTGATCAGAAGAAAAATTATATGGAAGCATGACAATAGCAAAACATGCAACAATGGTTGCACTGCTCGAACAACTCCACATGCGCTCCATCTGAAATCCACGAGCGACGATATGGCAAACTCCTTGGGTTTGCGCAAAATCCCCAAGGCTGGCCAGGTGTTGGAATGGAAGAAGAGAGGCGGGACTGGGGGATCGATGGAGCGCTGAGTTTACATGATCAGAATACTTGGAATATTATTAGCATATGGAGTTTGGAGTTTGTTCAAGAGGGATTCGTGGCACTCGGGCAATCCCATATGAGCTCCGCCCAACTCTGTCAGCAAATATCTGGCAGACTTCCTGAGCCTACGCAAAACCCTTGCGCTGACAAGGTCTTAACATGTGGATAAAATAAAATTTAAAAAAAAATACCCCCCCCCCCACCACACACACACAGATCAATTTCTATGTTGCAGGATGGAAATGAATACGAGACATTCAATCTTTAGTCCATCGTTCTATTAAAAAAAGCCACGCAGCTCGCAGCTCCAGACTTCTTAATCAATGCTTTACCTTTAATCAGGCTGACACTAGGGTAAATTAACTAACTAAAGATGGACAAGCAGATTCTAATATACCCTCAACTCCAACTCATAATGTATTCCATTATCATCGTTATCGGAATATAAAGTGGAGAGAAATAAAGAGAGAGGGGAGAGAGGAGAGAGAGAGAAGAGAGAGAGAGAGAGGGAGAGAGAAAGAGAAAAGGAAACAGAGAGAGGAGACAGAGACAGACAGACAGAAGACAGAGAGCGAAGACAGAGAGATCACAGAGAGAGACAAGAGACAGAGAGACAAAGAGACAGAGTGACAAAGGACAGTGAGAGACAAAGACAGAGGACAGAGACGAGACAGAGAGACAAGAGGAGACAAGAGACAGAGAGACAAGAGACAGGGGACAAAGACAGGAGAGACAAAGACAGAGGACAGAGAGGGAGAAGAGAGAAGAGAGAGAAAGGGGGAAGGAGGAGAAGGGAAAAGAGCGGCAGAGACAGGCAGACAGGCAGACAGACAGATATCGATCATTGTAATAATAATGTAATGAAATAATAAATCATTTTCCAATGACAGAAGACACAAGCTAAAAAATTTGGTTCAAACTGCCGTGGCTTGTATACTGGGTGTTTTCGTGTTTCCATAAGCCA
>JAPXFY010000012.1:68438822-68448822 GCA_030674185.1 Monoplex corrugatus
CTTAATCTGTGAGATGGGAAACCTGTAGGTACGTTGATCAGTGAGATGGGAAACACGTAGCTATGTTGAACTGTGAGATGGGAAACCTGTAGGTATGTTGATCTGTGAGATGGGAAACCTGTAGGTATGTTCTGTGAGATGGGAAACCTATAGGTATGTTGATCTGTGAGGTGGGAAACACTTAGCTATGTTGATCTGTGAGATGGGAAACCTGTAGGTATGTTGATCTGCATGATGGGAAACATGTAGATAATGGTCTGTGAGATGGGAAACCTGTAGGGATGTTGATATGTGAGGTGGGAAACACGTAGGTATTTTGATCTGGGAGATGGGGAAACAATCTCCATCTTTTTATAACAAAGCAGGTGGAAGGGAAGTTCCCGGACAAAAAGATCGAACCCTGGACCTTCCTAATGTAACTCTACAGTTTACCCACTCAACCGGACGACCGGGCCTGTTGTTATGTTAGAATACTTGTTGTTGTTTGTTTTTTAGATTTGTTTTGTTTTGTTTTTATTTCTTTTGAAAATTCAGCATTTCACCCTGGTGATGCTCATAGTCGACCATAGTACGCGCAGTACCCTGAATATCGCCCCCACACGGAGAGAGAGACAAAGATTTTGACACCACACACACACACACACACACAGCTGACTGACTGACTGATAACGACGTGGGCAGAGTCAGCACAACACGGCATGGACAGCAGCATGAGCACAGGAGGAGGAGGAGGAGGAGGGTGGAGGGGAAAATGGTGACGGTGAGAATGGGTGGTGGCCGCAGTGCTGACTCTGCAGTGATCACGATCATTATTCCATCACCCGTTTTATCGTCTTCGCTCGTTCTGCCGTTCAGCCGTCTGGAATTCCCACCAATCCCAGCCACCACCACCACCACCACCACCCACTGTCACTATCATCACCCTTATTCCTTGACTTGCCCCACATGACGTCATTGTAGTTGACGTCATGGTGACTACTTTTAGCTGGAATTGTTTGGGAGAGAGAGGAAAGAGAGAGAGAGAGAGAGAAGAGAGAGACAGAGACAAAGAGAGAAAGAGACAGACAGACAGACAGACAGAGACAGAGACAGACATAGAGACAGAGAAACAGACAGAGGCAAACACACAGACAGAGAGAGAAGAGTTGATGGTCAAATAGTATCAGTGTTGTGTTGATGGCTGTGGCGCCTAGCTTCAAGATCGATCGCTGGTCTTCGTCCAAGTGACGGTAACAAATGTTCCATTCGTGCAATCGTCAGAGAGAGAAAAAAAAAACGAAGTGAAATTGAATGAATGAATGAAATGAATGAATGGATGAATGAATGAATGAATGAATGAATGAATGGATGAATGAATGAATGAATGAATGAATGATGGATGAATGAATGAATGAATGAATGGATGAATGAATGAATGAATGAATGAATGAATGGATGGATGAATGAATGAATGAATGAATGAATGAATGAATGAATGAATGAATGAATTACATAAACGCAAATATTATAGATATGAAAATGCCACCAAAAGAGACTCTACTATGCCACAATGTTCTTAGCAGTAACATTCATGATCAGGAATTCGCTGTCCACATTTGTGTGTACGAAACATACGAAAAAGTTGTAGCAGTGGTGGTGGAAGTAGTAGTGATAGTGGTAACAGTAGTAGTAGTAGTAGCAGTAGTAGCAGTGGTAGCAGTAGTAGTAGTTAGTTGTAATGATAGTAGCAGTGGTAGCAGTAATAGTAGTAGTAGTAGTAGTAGTAGTAACAGTGGTATCATTAATAGCAGTGGTAGTAGCAGCAGTAGCAGTGCTAGTAATAGTAATACCAGTAGTAGTATTAGTAATAGCAATAATAGCAACAACAACAAAAAAGGAGAAAGAAAAACCCTTCGTAGTGTGATGCCATAAGGTGAATGCATTTAAACGCCGAAAGGAGCTGAAAGGCTGAGGACACGTACCTGCAGTTACTCTCCGAAAATGCAGCCCTGGTACTCAGTTTGTTTTTATAACCATGCTACCCACTAAATTATTATATGCACACACAATTTTACATATGCACGTTAAAGATCCTCTGAAAACGTAAGGTCAAAATGGCGTTGTGTGTCAGTGACTTAAAATCTTTTGATTCCCGCCTCTATTCACCAACCGCAAAAACTGAAATCTTTGACTTCCTGCAGGAAGCTGGTGGATAGGGTGCGAGAATCAAAGGGTTAAGTTTTTGCTTTGCTTGCATGGTTGGCAGTGCAGGATGCTGGTGGACAGGGTGCGGGAGTCAAAGGGTCAAGCCATGTCAGTGTACGCTGGCTTCTGGGAACATGTAAATGATCAGTATGCAACACACACACACACACACACACACACACACACACACACACACACAACACACACACACACACACACACACACACACACACACACACACAAACACACACACACACAACACACACACACACACACACACACACACACATACACACACGTCCTCAAGAACGAGGTGTGAGTACCTTTGTGGGAGTGGGTAGGTGGAGGGGAGGGCTGTACAAGTAAAAATCCACTAGAATTCGACTGCATGTGGGACTCGCGAACTATAAACGACACCCCCCCCCCCCCACACACACACACACATACACACAAGCACACAAACTTAAAAATACAGGGGAAAAAAAACAAAGAAAAAAGAAACAACCAGCCAACTAACCAATCAACCAACTAACAAAATCTGTTTTTGAAAAAGGTAAATTGATAAATATTATTTCTTTGGCTTGTAGAACGAAGAGTATGCCATGGCTTGGGTTAAAATATGAAAGGATTATATTCACGTATAAAACGTTGACATTTCACGCAAAGAGCATTGATGTTTTAAACGATACCTTCATATTATAAAAGTTTTGAGACACACATGATACAGTCTTAACACACACACACACACACACACACACACACACACACACACACACACACACACACACACACACACACACACACACACACACACACACACACACACATACACACACACTCTCACACACACACACATACACACACACACACACACACACACACACACACACACACACAACACACACACGTTTACTTACGTATCTGTCTGTCGATCCATCTCTATCTATCTATCTATCTATCTATCTATCTATCTATCTATCTATCTATCTATCTATCTATCTAACTATCTATCTATCTATCTGTCTGTCTGTCTGTCGATCCATCTCTAGCTATCTTCCTATCTATCTATCTATCTATCCATCCATCTATCTATCTATCTATCTATCTATCTATCTGTCTGTCTGTCTGTCTATCTATCTATCTACCTGTCTGTCTGTCTGTCTGTCTATCTATCCATCTGCCTATTTATATCTATCTATCTATCTATCTATCTATCTGTCTGTCTGTCTGTATGTCTGTCTGTCTGTCTGTCTGTATGTCTGTCTGTATGTCTGTCTGTCTGTCTGTCTGTCTATATTACATACTGACATTTTGCGTGTCCCAGGTATTGAGACTACATAATGAGAGCAATGTAATGTGATCACATCATGTCAATATTGAAAAATATAACAATGAGAGAGAGAGTGAGAGAGAGAGAGAGAGAAAGAGAGAGAGAGAGACAGAGAGAGAGAGATAAAGGATTGTATAAGAAAGAAAAAAATGAATTTTGTCCTTTGTGTGTGAATGTGTGTGTCTGTGTGTGTGTGTGTGCGTGCGTGAGCGCGCGCGCCCGTGCGGTCGTGTGTGTATCTGAATGTGTGTGAGTGTGAGTGTGTGTAGGAGTATGTATGTGCGTGTGCATGTGCGTATGGATGTGCATATGTCTGTATGTATGTTTATTGTGTGTGTGTGTATGTGTGCGCGTGTGTGGATATGTATGTGAGTGTGTGTTCATGTATGTATGTATGTTTGTACGTGTATGTAGATGTGTATGTATGTATTTTTGTATATGTGTATGTAAGTATGTATAAATGTGTGAGTGTATGAATGTATGTATGTATGCATGTATATATATCTGCGATTATTTGTGTGTGTGCACGGAGTTATATCGATTGTTGATGGCTAAAAGCAAGTGATTGTGTTTGTGAATGTTCCTGTTTCAGTATGTGGTGGTTTATGAATGCTTCGCTGCAAGCCAAGGTACTGTTTTCTTTGTGCATTTTATCTCTCCTACTCCACTTGAATTTTCAACTCAGCCCGCCATGTTTCTCGCCAGTGCACGTGCACCCTCTCCGCTCTGTCTCTCTCGCACTGCGTGCGTCTGCCTCATCACGCCCCGCTTCACAACCAGCTGTTGTGTCTACACATTCTTCCACTCGTGTGCAGTACAATCGGGACTGCTTGCTGTCATGTTGCCCCCCTGACTCGATCCTTGACCCTGACCTGGTTGAACACTTGAGATCGCTGAAAATCGGCCGAAATCTCCCCCGTCGTCGATCATGTCGTGGTGGAATGCGCAAGAGACGTACGATTCCAGTGGTCACTGATGTACATCAGCGTCATGGCAGCAGTGGTCTGCCTTCTGTTCCTGTCTATGATACCCATCCGTCCCCCAGACCGCTGTGCTCCAACCCTGATAACCTCATTCCTCTCACAGCCGGCAAAAAGAAACTACGCACTGACTCATTGACTCTTGCACTGTTCAATGCTCAGGCCCTCGGTACCAGACAAGAGAAGAGATCCGCGATCAACTACTTCATCCATGACCACGTCGTCGATATTTTCGCCATCAATGAAACCTGGTTTCAGCCTGTCGGGGATGAACCCAAGGAGAGGGATCTTGCTCCTCCCGGTCACCGTACACTCTCGTTCGCTCGCAAAACTGGTCTCGGCGGCGGCATCGCTTTTGTTGTTGCCGAATCCCTCCTGCCCCGAATTACTACCAAGACTGACTTTAAATTCAAACACTCTACTTTTGAAATTGTCCAGCTCTCCCTCACTCTACCCCACCAGACTTTCCATCTGCTGTTCCTCTACCGTCCACCACCCAGCCCAAAGAACCAGCTTAAAAACCATGTGTTTGTAGAAGAGTTTCCAGACCTCCTTGCCTACTGTAACACCTTGAAAGGCTGTTTCATCATTGCAGGAGACTTTAATTTTCATTATAATGAACCTAACCAGACCCACACTGCTAAACTGATAAGCTCTTTGAACTCCTTTGGCTTGACCCAATCTATCGACACTCCAACCCACGAAAAAGGCAACATCCTCGATTGGGTTGTTCATAGAACTGACCAGTCCTTCATCAAATCCATTGAAATTGATTATACTCTTCCTTCGGATCATGTCTGTATCCTCGGCCAACTTTCAATGACCAAGCCTCCACCCCAAACTACCTATGTCATGGTCAGAAAACTAGTTGATATCAACACCGTCGTCTTCAACGAAGATCTCCTGGCCGCTCTTCAGTCCTGTCCTCCAGCCTCTGCTGACGACCTCAATCGGACTATTAGTGATCTGCTGGACATGCACGCCCCCGCCACCAGACGTAGGGTATCCCAGAGACCACCATCGCCCTGGTTTTCTGCCGTTGGCCCTGATCTTCTTAAGGCCAAGCGTGAACGCCGTCGTGCTGAAAGACGGTGGCTGAAGAACAGCATTACTATCAATAAACAGATTTTTCAGGCTGCCAACAAAACTGTCAATGCTATAGCTGACTCTGCTAAGTCTGCCTTTTACAATGCGAAAATTATTGCATGTTCTACATCAAAACAGCTATATTCCGTTACTAATACCCTCCTTGGCAAATCAGATAAATTTCCTCTCCCATCATGCTTTCCCCCTGCCCATCTAGCACAACATTTTTCAGATTTTTTCATTGATAAAATTAGGTCCATCCGTTCCAGTCTTGACTCCCAACCCATCTCTCAACCTCCTATTCCCGATCCTCTGTTTCAAGGCACATCACTTATTTCTTTTCAGCCTGCTTCTGAAACTACTATCCGCAATGTAATCCGCCATTCTGACATCAAGACCTGTGAGCTTGATCCTCTTCCAGCATCTATCTTAACACACTGCCTAGATACTTTGCTCCCTCACTTCACAACTGTCATCAACAATTCCCTGTCATCTGGTATCTTTCCCACTTCCTTCAAATCTGCCCTGGTCAGACCTCTTTTAAAGAAACCTAGTCTTGACCCCAATAACCTCAAAAACTATCGACCTGTTTCCAACCTACCTTTCTTATCCAAAGTCCTTGAAAAAATTGTTCTCGCACAGATCTCTGATCATATCACCGCCAACAACCTCTCTTACCCTTATCAGTCGGCTTATCGCACTGGACACAGCCCTGAAACTGCTCTTGTAAAAATTGCAAATGATATTCTGACTGCTCTTGATCAAAATCAAATCTCTCTTCTATCTCTCCTTGATCTCTCGGCTGCATTCGACACCATCGACCATTCTATCATGCTCACACGTCTCCATAAAGTGTTCGGTATCTCTGACATCGCTCTGTCTTGGTTCCAGTCCTACCTCTCCAATCGCACTCAAACAGTCTCTGTCTGTTGTTCATCCTCTGTACCCGCTACCCTCCAGTTTGGTGTGCCCCAAGGCTCTGTTTTAGGTCCCATCCTATTTGTGCTGTACACACAACCCCTCTCTGAAATTATGCGACTTCACTCTATGTCCCATCATAGCTTTTCTGATGACAACCAACTCTATACTTCTGGTTCCCTCCCACAACTGCCCTCTATAATCAGACAAACCCAAGGCTGCATTTCTGATGTTCACTCCTGGATGACTGTAAACAAACTTCAACTCAACCCCATTAAAACTGAACTTAGCCTTATCTCTCCCACCACATTGGCTAAGTGTTCTTCCCTTCCTCTGTCTGTCTCTCTGCTTGGATCTGACATTCCACTATCTTCCACTGTCCGCAATCTTGGAGTCACTCTTGATAACACCCTGTCCTTTGAAAAACACGTCCAGAATGTTTGCAGATTATGCTATCTTGAGATACGCAGAATTGTCTTCTATTCGCAATATCCTCTCTGTTGAAGCCACCAAAACTCTCCTCTGTGCCTTTGTTCTCTCTCGTCTCGACTACTGCAACTCCCTCCTCTCGGGCTGTCCTTTCTCTCTCATTCAAAAGCTTCAAAAAGTTCAAAACAATGCTGCTAGGCTCATCTTCAGAAAATCTCGTTCCTCTCATGTCACTCCTCTTCTTAAATCTCTTCACTGGTTACCTGTTGAAAAGAGAATTCGCTACAAGATTGCTTTGTTATGTTTTAAGTCTCTCAACGGTCTTGCACCCCCTTACATCTCTGACCTCCTCCATCTGTACACCCCCTCTCGTCAACTTCGTTCCTCGGCTGATACTCGTACCTTCCGCATACCATCCTGTCGCACTAAAACCTATGGTCAACGCTCCTTTTCCTATCAGGCCCCTGTAATCTGGAATCAGCTCCCTGTCTCTGTTCGCCACTCTGCAACTCTCACTTCTTTCAAGTCCTCTCTGAAAACCCATCTCTTCCAGTCCCTCTCATGATACTTATAAAGACTCTACCACCTAACTTCCCCAAATCCCCCCTTGTTGTCTTTTGAGCCTTGAATGTCGGCTGGTGTGTGTGTGTGTGTGTGTGTGTGTGTGTGTGTGTGTGTGTGTGTGTGTGTGTGTGTGTGTGTGTGTGTGTGTGTGTGTGTGTGTGTGTGTGTGTTTGGTTGTGTCTGCGTGATACCTGTAAGCGCTTAGGGCTCTTGTTTTCATCAGATTAGGCGCTATATAAATGCTCTTTATTATTATTATTATGTGTGTATGCATGCATGTATGTATGTATGTATGTATGCATGCATGTATGTATGTATGTGTGTATGTACGTATGTGTGTATATATGTATGTATGTGAGTTTATAACTGTGTGTATGTATGTGTGTATGTATGTATGTATGTGTGTGTATGTACATGTGTATATATGTGCGTGTTTGTTTGTCCGTCTCAGCTATTCCTCAGTGGATCTTTACCCAGTTTGGATCAAAGATGTAAACCGTTGAGAAGTTGTGAACGCGAAAGTTTGGTAGTCATGGCGCCAGAGTCCAGGACACACACACCACACACACACACACACACACACACACACACACACACACAGCACGCACGCAAGCACTCACACACACACACGCACACACACAGACAGACAGACACACACACACACACACACGCACGCACGCACGCAAGCACTCACACACACACACACACACATACACACATAAACACACATTCATTCATCATACACTCACACATCATACATACATACATACACATATACAAAAATACATAATGCATACCTACATACACGTACAAACATACATACATACATACATACATACAACGGTTTACAGCTTTGATCCAAACTGGGTAAAGATCCACTGAGGAATAGCTGAGACGGACAAACAAACACGCACATATATACACATATAACTTATAGTGAAAAGACGTTAAATCAAAGAACGAAAACAGGCACACACACACGCACAGACACACAGACACACACACAGACACACACACACACACACACACACACACACACACACACAAACAACAGCAAGCACTCACACACACACACACACACACACACACACAAACACGCAAGCACTCTCACACACACACACACACACACACACCACACACACACACACACACACACACACACACACACACACACACACACACACAAACACGCAAGCACTCTCTCACACACGCAAGCACTCACACACACACACACACACACACACACACACACACACACACACACACACACACACACACACACACACACACACACACACACATATTTGAAACCTAAAACGTTACCTTAACCCAACACTTTTTGAGGGAAGATGTGCGAAGAAGACTTTGTTCGGAACTTCTAATAACGTATACGTTCTTTGCTTACTGTTTTGACAGCTTGCCGGTGTTCTTGATTCACAGTGAAGTTTTATTTCTATTGACGTTTTATTCAAGGTCACAGTGACCTGGAGAAGTCCAAAAATTGAATGTTTACTGTGACGTTTTGTCTATAAAAAGTTCAAGTATTATTAGCATTACTTTGTCACTTTGATTTATGGCCGGTATTGGAAGAGACCTGTTTGTGTGAGTGTGTGTGTGTGTGTGTGTATGTGTGTGTGTGTGTGTGTGTGTGTGTGTGTGTGTGTGTGTGAGTGTGTGTGTGAGTGTGTGTGTTGTGTTTGTGTTTGTGTACGTGTGTGTGTGTTTGTGTGTGTGTTGTGTGTGTGTGTGTGTGTGTGTGTGTGTGTGTTTGAGAGAGAGAGAGAGAAAGAGAGAGAAAGAGAGAGAAAGAGAGAGAAAGAGAGAGAAAGAGAGAGAGAGAGAGTCTCTCTGTGTGTGTGTGTGTGTGTTGTGTGTGTGTGTGTGTGTGTGTGTGTGTGTGTGTGTATTTTCGTTCATTCTTTCTTTCTGTTTTTTGTTTTTTTGTTTTTTGTTTCTTGTTTTTGTTTGTTTGTTTTGTTTTTTTAGCTCTCCAGTTTTTCTCGGTTGCGTACGTTCACGTTGTTTAACCTACATGTACACTATGCACACAATGCAGACGGTATGTTGCTGCACAGTCTGCATCGTCCATCTTCGGTTTGGCGTGCGTGCTGAGAATTGTAACATATTTCCTTAATCCACTGGTAACACTGACATGACTTAGAGGATCTGTGACGCGCATACTTACTTCTTGATATTCTGCATGTATATACATACACACTGGCAGGTCTGCACACAAGTTGACCTAGGAGATCGGAAATATCTATTACACCCTTTTGCTCAACACACAGAGAGGTGTCCAGACGGACCGAACCCGGAATCCTCCGAGTGGAAGTCTGATGTTTATCTGCTTTGACTCCAGCATCTCATATATCTGAAGCCAGTTCTAAACCCAGCAGTTGCGCTGAAGAAGTCGCCCGGATCGCCGATGAAAGCTACGCAAGTGAGTAGCCCTTTTTCTGAGAGATAGGTTTTTTAGCCCGGTTAGCCATTATATTTTTATGTTGTCTTG
>JAPXFY010000012.1:68458822-68466322 GCA_030674185.1 Monoplex corrugatus
TACAATATACATGTACAATGATTGTGTCACATACAACCTACAATGACTGTGTCATATACAATCTACAATGACTGTGTCATATACAATATACATGTACAATGATTGTGTCATATACAACCTACAATGACTGTGTCATATACAACCTACAATGACTGTGTCATATACAATATACATGTACAATGATTGTGTCACATACAACCTACAATGACTGTGTCATATCCAATCTACAATGACTGTGTCGTATACAATATACATGTACAATGATTGTGTCACATACAACCTACAATGACTGTATCATATACAACCTACAATGACTGTGTCATATACAACCTACAATGACTGTGTCATATACAACCTACAATGACTGGTCATATACAACCTACAATGACTGTGTCATATACAACCTACAATGATTGTGTCATATACAATCTACAATGACTGTGTCATATACAACCTACAATGACTGTGTCATATCCAACCTATAATGACTGTGTCATATACATACCATAATGAATCGTCCATTGCAAGGAGGCGAACGTGAATACCATCATCATGAAAACAAACAAACAAACAAACAAACAAAAACAATGGACATGGATCGGACAGCAAGAAATGACATCACCTGGACTGCCTGACCCCAACAAGACACCAGAAAGATCTTGGACTTATTGGAACTTGGAGTTTGCTCAATAGGGCTTCATCACATTCGGCAATTACATAAAAGCTCCACCCAAATTTGGCGACAAGCACGTATCTGGCATACTTTCCTGAGCCTGTGCAAACCCTTATGCCTTAGCATAGTCTTGAAATGAGGTGGGACTGTGTGAAACGGGCGTATGAAACACCTCCAGAATGATGGAAACATTAAGATGGGCAGTGAACATGCCGGGTTTAGATATGTTCTGTTACGTTTTGTTATGCTTTGTTTTGGATTTTTTTTGTTTTGCCTGTGGCTTAGATTTGCTTTGTTTTGTTTTGTTTGTTTCGTTTTTTGTTTTGTTGTTTTGCTTTTGGTTCTGAAAGAAATACGCAGAAATACCTAATAACGAACAGTGGAGAGAGAAAATTCAAAGTCCTGAAACAAACCTTGGGTCCTATACAGAGGCTAGGCTAGCCTAGAACAGACAAGTGCAGAGGATCTTCGTTGCTGCACCACATGCCAATGGTGTAATGGATAGTAAGTACGTAAGTTAAGTCCCTTGATCAACAAACAGTTCAACTGTTTGTTTTAAAAAGGGAGGTAACGAGTATGGCTAAACCATCATTTCTATTTTCTTCTTCTTTTCCGTTTCGCTAGGTTGGTTTGATTCCATTCCATTTTGTTTAGCTTTCCACACCTGTTTCGATCTGTTTCTATGTGAGAGATGCCTTTTAAATGTCTGTCAATTCCGCCTGACACAGTAACACTTGAACTAACTATTATTGCGCGCTCTAGCTGTCTCTGTCTCTGTCTTTGTCTCTGTCTCTGTCTCTGTCTCTGTCCCTGTCTCTTTTCTCTCTCTCTCTTGTCTCTCTCTCTCTCTCTTGTCTCTCTCTCTCTCTCTCTCGCTTTCTCCTTTCCTTGTCTCTGTTTTTGTCTTTGTCTCTGTTTCTTTCTCTTCTCTTTGTCTCTGTGTTTGTCTCTTTCTCTCTGTGTCTATTTGTCTGTCTTCTGTCGGTCTGATAGTCTGTCTGTCTGTCTCTCTCTGTCTCTCTGTCTGTGTCTGTGTCTGTGTGTGTGTGTCGCTCTCTCTGTCTCTTTCTGTCTCTCTCTGTCTCTCTCTGTCTCTTTCTGTCTTTCTCTGTCTCTCTCTGTCTCTCTCTGTCTCTGACTCTCTCTCTCGCTCTCTCTCTCTCTCTCTCTCTCTCTCTCTCTCTCTCTCTCTCCCCTCTCTCTCTCTCTCTCTCTCTCTCTTCTTTGGCTGATCGAAAAAAATCGAGTGAAAAACTAAAGCGCAGGAGCGACTGATGCCTATATTCATTGCAGGGGGTCAGAGAGTGTGTATAGTACATGTATACAGAAATATTTCAGACCTATTGTGAAGCTTCAATACCAGGACACGTGAGGACTGAGAACTACAAACAAGTGGAATATTGGTCTATTGCTTTAGTTGTTTGATTTGGATGAGGTATAAAGAAGTAGTGTGTTGCTTTTTTGGTATTCTATTGCATAATATAGCATAGAATAAGATAGGATAGGATAGGATAGGCTAGTATAGTATAGTATAGTATAGTATAGTATAGTATAGTATAGTATAGTATAGTATAGTATAGTATAGTATAGTATAGTATAGTATAGTATAGTATCGTGTCGTATAGTATAGTATAGTATAGTATAGTATAGTATAGTATAGTATAGTATAGTATAGTATAATATAGTATAGTATAGTATAGTATAGTATAGTATAGTATAGTATAGTATATAAGTATAGTATAGCAGAGCAGAGCAGAGCAAGGCAGAGCATGGCATGGCATGGTATGGTATGGTATGGTATGGCATGGTATGGTATGGTATGGTATGGTATGGTATGGTATGGTATGGTATGGTATGGTATGGTATGGTATGGTATGGTGGTATGGTATGGTATGGTATGGTATGGTATGGTATGGTATGGTATGGTATGGCGTGGCGTGGCGTGGCGTGGCGTGGCGTGGCGTGGCGTGGCGTGGCGTAGCACGTAGCGTAGTACATTTAAGTACTTTTTGGTCCATATGGCCTTGACCTTGGCGCCAAGACTTCCAAATTGTTGCATTTAAGACTGCTCAATGGTCTAAACTTTTGATCCAAATTTAGATAATAAAGCAGACACAGCCGAAAAATTCTTTGCTAACACATTTTGTCACAGACAGACATAAAGACACAGCCAGACTGACAGACACACACACACACACACTCACACACACACACACACACACACACACACACACGCACATATCTGTTTGGTCCCTTCAAATGAGAGAGAGACATACATACATACATACAGACAGACAGAAACAGAGAGAGAAGGGAGTAAAAGAGAGAGAGAGAGAGAGAGAGAGAGAGAGAGAGAGAGAGAGAGAGGAGATAGAGAGAGAGAGACAGACTGACAGAGAGACAGAGAGGCCGACAGAGAGGGAGAGAGAGAGAGAGAGAGAGAGAGACAGACAGACAGACAGACAGACAGATGCACAGAGAGAGACAGACAAACAGACAAACAGAGACAGAGGCAGATAGACAGACGAAGACAGCGAGATAGACAGACGGCAGACAGACGAACTGAAACAGACAGAAACAGAGACAGAGACAGAGAGAAAGAGAAGAAACAGGAGAAAAAATTTGGCCGAGTGGCCTTTGTCAGGCGTATACAACAAACATCAAAGAACCAATACACAAACTTAAGGGGATAAAAACAGCAGTAGTGGAAAACTTCACTGATGTTTCTTTGAGCAAAAAGACATTATCTTCACCATTGCAAGGCAGGCAACTCTGCCTAACCTTTCTAGGGGCTCAAGACATTTACTTACACTTGCAGTTCGAAACCTGTCGATTTTGTTTGTGTATTGTCCATAATGTACGCCTGACAGAGACTAGTGGACCGAGAAATGTGTGCCTATCTTCATCATCATCATCATCATCATCATCATCAGGTGCCTTGCCGCATGGCATTGGCGATTATGGACTTCCATCTGTCTCTATCATTTGTTGCCTCAAGCATCTCTTCCACCCTCCTTGTCCCCCAGCCACTCTGCAAGTCCGTCCAGTATCTTCTCCCTGGGTCTACCCGGTGCTCTCTTTCCCTCCAGTTTTCCCGTTGTGACCAGGTGCTCCAATTTCCCTTTCCTCATAAAATGGCTTATAAATGTCGCCCGTCTTTTCCTTATTTTCCTTATGAATGATCTACTTGTGTCTGCCTCCATCAAGACTGTCTCGTTTGTTTTCTTTGCTGTCCATGGAACTCTCAACAGTCTTCTCAGAAACCACATCTCGGCTGCCTCAATCTTGTTCTGGCTTTGCTTGTTGACTGTCCACGCCTCGCAACCGATCATTGAGAAAATAATTGTATTCTCATTCTTCTTCTGATCCTAAAATCAACATGGTCCTTGATGGAACTCATGGGACGCAACAGTAGACAGGTTCCTCCATCCCTTTCTCCGAGGTGTTCTAACAAACAGTGGACTCAGGATCTGGTATATCGAGTTCAATCCCAGCCCGTAACAGCAGAACCTGGCGTGTTCCTTCATCATCATCATGTGCCCTGCCGCATGGCGTTGGCGATCATGGCCCTCCACACGAATCTATCCCTTATCGCTGCAAGTACATTTTCCACCCTCTCTGTCCTCAGCCACCTTGCAAGTCCGTCCAACATTTTTCTCCCTGGGTCTACCTGGTGTTTTCTTTCCCTCCAGCTTTCCTGTTGTGACCAGGTGTTCTAATTCCCCTTTCCTCGTAAAAAGTGTTCCCATGAAATTAATGTTGCTTGCCTTTTCCTGATCTTCTTTGTTAATGGTCTTCTTGTGTCTGCCTCCTTCTATACTGCCTCGTTTGTTTTCTTTGCTGTCCATGGAACTCTCAACATTCTTCTTAGAAACCACATATGAGTTGCCTCGATTTCGTTCTGACTTCGCGTGTTGACTGTCCACCCCTCACAACCGTACAACAGTATCGGTTCTATATAACATTCAAGAACTCTCTTGCTGAGGTTAATTAATAGGCATTTGTTGGTAAGAACGCCTAGCCCACCTTAAATGTTTCCATCATTGTTGTGTCAGCCTAATGGTTCATAGGTCCCTTCTCCTTTCTCCTTTCTCCCCCCGAACCCCTCTCTCCATGTCAAGATCTTGCCAGCGCATGGGGTTTTACGCAGGCTCTGGGAGTGTGCCAAATAATTACTGGCAGATAAGTGTGGAGCGCATATGGAATTCTCCGATTGCGATAAATCCACCCCTCTTGTGCAAACTGCAAACTCTGTTATCATTATTTATTTAGTAATTTATCTATCTATCTATCTACCTATCTATCTATCTATCTATCTATCTATCTATCTATCTATCTATCTATCTATCTATCTATCTTTCTACCTGTCTATCTATCTATATATCTATCTATCTGTCTATCTATCTATCTACCTGTCTATCTATCTTTCTACCTATCTGTCTATCTATCTATCTATCTATCTATCTATCTGTCTGTCTACCTATCTATCTATTTATTTATTTATTTATTTATTTATTATTTATTCATTTATTCATTTATTCATTTACTTATTTCTACGCTTGACAAAAGCCAGTTCGTCGAAAACTTTGCGTATTTCTTGTTTTGTGAACTAAATATGCGTTCTCATTCTGTTTTTGTGTGTTTCTGGATTTGAAGACAAATTAGACAAGATTCATGTGTAAATAAGATACACAACAATCAACCAATAGGTAAAAAGTGTATAATTATACAAAACTGCTAGGAAGTAACTGTCTATCATAACTGTTATGTTCGTTGGCCTTGACTGCACTCATGGCTGTACTTTCTTCTTTTCTTGGTCTTGTCTTGTTTTGTTTCATTTTTGTTTTTCAGAGAGATCGAGAAACCACATGATATTCAATCGATTTGTACACACTGACACTGTTGGAGGGTAAAACTTGCCAGGTATACAATACAGTCTATATTGAAATGTTTAAATGTCGCTGTCTGTCTGTCTGCCTGTCTGTCTGTCTGCCTGTCTGTCTGTCTGTCTCTCTTTCTCTCTCTCTCTCTCTCTTAGTCTGCCTGTATGTCTCTGTAAGTCTGTCTCTCCATCTCCCTCTCTCTCTCTGTCTCTCTCTCTGTGTCTCTTTCTCCCTCTCTGTCGCTCTCTGTCCTTCTCTCTCTCTCTCTCTCTCTGTCTGTCTGTCTGCCTCTCTCATTCTCTCTCTCTTTCTTTCTTTCTTTCTTTCTCACTCGCTCTCGCTCTTTCTGCGTGTGTGTGTGTGTGTGTGTGTGTGTCTTTCTCTTTGTCTGTCTGTCTTTTTTTTCTCTCTCACTCCCCCCACCTCTCTCTCTCTCTCTCTCTGTCTGTCTCTCCCTGTCTGTCTCTCTCTGTCCTTCTCTATGTCTGTCTGTCTGTCTGTCTGTCTGCCTCTCTCTCTTACTTTCTTTCTTTCTCGCTCGCTCTCGCTCTTTCTGTGTGTGTGTGTGTGTCTGTCTCTCTCCCTCTTTGTATATCTGTCTCTTTTTTCTCTCTCACTCCCCCCCCCCCACCTCTCTCTCTCTGTCTCTCTCTCTGTCTCTCTCTGTCTTATTTCTTCTTCAGATCTGATTTTTTATGTGTTTTTTCAGTATCCTATTTCTGTCGTTTTAGTGTAAGTAGTTTAGCAATGGTAGATATGTAAGTTGGCCTATGTGCTAATACTTAAACCACTGGAAAAGAAAGTTTCATCTCTGTCTGTCTGTCTCTGTCTGTCTGTCTGTCTGTCTCTCTCTCTCTCTCTCTCTCTCTCTCCCTCCCTCTTTCTGTCTCTGTTTCTCTCTCTCTCTCTCTCTCCTCTCTGTGTCTCTCTCTCTCCCTCTGTCTCTTTCTCATTCTTTCTCTCTCTGACTCTCTTTCTCTCCGTCTCTCTCTCTCTCTCTGACACTCTCTGTCTGTCTGTCTGTCTCTCTGTCTCTCTGTCTGTCTCTGTCTGTCTCTCTCTTTCTCTCTCTCTCTCTCTGACTCTCTCTCTCTGACTCTCCCTCCCTCCCTTTCTCCTTCCTTTCACATTCTTCCCCCTTCTCTCTTTCACAATACATCATACCCCCCCCCCGGCTCCCTATCACCCCCACCCACACCCCCTTTCTCAGCCTCTCTAACTTGCCTTTCATGGCATACGCTTCACGTAAGTTGCACCAGAAAACAGCAGTGACATTGATTTTGCTTTCAGCTCTGCAAGCGTGCCAGTCAGCTGGTCTGCCATGGGCGTCGGCCTGTGCTACATACATAATATTATCACGTATACATGTACGTGTATGCAATAAATTATGCAATATAGGTCTTTTCTATATTTATGTCGTGTATCTTTCTTTCTGTTTGTTTGCTTGATTCGGATTTTGACTTTTATTTTATTTATTTATTTATTTTTTTTTTTTTTGTCAGCTGTGTGCTACATACATAATTTATATGCGTGTGTATGAAATCTAGTTTTTCCTTTTTTTTTTTTTTTTTGATTTGTTTCGTGTTTTTTGTTTTTTATTTCTTTCTTTTTTGTTGTTGTTGTCATTGTCAGCGTCAGCTGATGCTCAGGGGTCGTGTTCTTCTAGGTGATGGGTTTGTGTTTACCTTTCTCTTCTTTGTTCTTCTTGTTCTTCTTCTTTGTCCTGTTGTTGTTGTTGTTGTTGTTGTTATTGTTGTTGTTGTTGTTGTTGTTTTTTTCTCCTTCTCCTTCTTCTTCTTCTTCTCTAAGACAAACACACAGAGAGAAGACGGAGACACAGAGAGAGACAGAGAGAGAGATGGGGCGATGGGGGGGGGGGGGAGGGCAGAGACAGAGAGACTCAGAGAGAGAGCCACAGACAGAGCTAGAGAGACAGAGACAGAG
>JAPXFY010000012.1:68486322-68488822 GCA_030674185.1 Monoplex corrugatus
ACTACAAAATCTTATAAATATAACAAAGCAGAAATATAGGGCTAGAGCTGAATAGTTAGAAGACTGAAGTCATGGTAATCTGTAAAAATTAAAAAAACCCCTTTCATGTAAAATAACAGTAAATGGCACAACATTGCAAGTTGATAAGTTCCAATATCTGGGACCAGTCATCTCATCAGATGACGGATGCACATTAGAAATATCAAGCAGAACTCGCCTAGCTAAAACAGCATTCAAGAAAATAAAAAGCTTTATCATCATAAAATGCCTATCAACTGACATAGGAAGAGGTTTTTTTTCAGTAATACATAGAAACAATACTGTTATACGGATACGAAGCCTGTACAATCAACACGCAAAGATTGAGGCAGGTGAAATGTGATTTCTAAGAAGATGGGAGTTCCATAGACAGCAAAGAAAACAAACAAGACAGTTTTGAAAGAGCAAACACAAAAAGAACATTAATGAAGAAGCTTAGGGCGAGAGAAGCAACATTTATAGGACATTTTACAAGGTAAGAGAAATTTGAGCACCTAGTCACAACAGAAATGCTAGAGGGAAAAGGAGCACCAAGTAGAAGTCATCATCATCATCATCAGGTGCCCTGCCGCATGGCGTTGGCGACCATGAACTTCCAACCATCTCTATCTCTCGTTGCCCCTAGCATCTCCCCCACCCTCCTCATCCCCAGCCACTCTGCAAGTCCGTCCAGCATTCTCTCCCTGGGTCTACCCGGTGCTCTCTTTCCCTCCAGCTTTCCCGTTGTGACCAGGTGCTCCAAATCCCCTTTCCTCATAAAATGGCCTATAAATGTTGCCTGTCTTTTCCTAATCTTCCTTATGAGTGATCTACTTGTGTCTACCTCCATCAAGACTGTCTCGTTTGCTTTCTTTGCCGTCCATGGAACTCTCAACATTCTTCTGAGAAACCACATCTCGGCTGCCTCAATCTTGCTCTGGCTTTGCTTGCTGACTGTCCCGTCTCGCATCCGTATAACAGTATTGGTTCTATATAACATTCAAGAACTCTCTTTCTGATGTTAATTGATAGGCATTTGTTGGTAAGAATGCTTGTCATCTTCTTGAATGCTGTTTTGGCTTGGCCGATTCTGCCAGCTATTTCCGATGTGCATCTACCGTCTGATGAAATGATCGTTCCCAGGTATTTGAACTTATTAACCTGTGTCAAGGTTGTGCCATTTGCTGTTATATTTTGCATGAGGGGATTTCATGTTTTTTACTGATCACCATGACTTCAGTCTTCCTGCTGTTTAGTTCCAACCCCTTACCTTTGCTTTCTATTTCTAGTATATTCACAAGGTTTAGTAGAAGTAGAGAGTGAATATTAGATCTAGACAGTATTGCAAAGTGGGTGGGTGGGGACGAAAAGGGTAGGAGATATACTGCAAGCGACAAAAGATTCGTTTAGAAGGCCATGTTAGCCAACGTCATGCAGCATGGCACATTTTGATGATGATGACAGGACTTCCTGTTCAGCTTGGCCAGTAAACATACAGAGAGGTTCGGTAGTGTATAGGAGAAGGGAGAATGGGAATTAACGATGAAATGGGTCTGTTTACGTTGAGCTGTCCAGCATTAAGCACAAACAGGGAGAGACAGACCAAAAGAAAAAGAGCGCGCGCGAGCAAAAGACAAAAAAAAGAAAGAAAGAGAGAGAGAGAGAGAGAGTTCAGTTCAGTTCATATTGCTTTTAGCCCAGCCGACTACAAGAGCCAATTCAGGGCTAACACCCACTTCAAAAGGAGAGAGAGAGAGAGAGAAGACAGAGACAGAGAGACAGAGACAGAGAGAGACATAGAGAGAGTTCATTTCAGTTCATATTGCTTATAGCCCAGCCGACTACTAGAGCCATATCAGAGCTAACACCACTTCAAAAGAGAGAGAGAGAGAAAGAGAGAGAGAGAGTTCACTTTAGTTCATATTGCTTATAGCCCAGCCGACTACTAGAGCCATATCAGGGCTAACACCACGTCAAGAGAGAGAGAGAGAGAGAGAGTCAGACTCAGACTCAGACTCAGACTCAAGACTCAGGCTCAGACTCAAACTCAGTTTAATGTACATCGGCCTTGGGCCACAATACAAACAATGTATTGGGTAGGGATTAGACTGGAATATTGTTAGTTGAGAGAGAAAGATATATATACACACATATATATATAGAGACAGACAGACAGACAGAGACAGAGACAGAGAAAGTGAGTGATTGAGAGAGAGTGACAGACAGAGACAGACAGAGTGAGACAGACAGAAAGAGAGAGACAGAGAGACAGAGACAGAGGAAGGGGCGGAGATAATAAGAAACTTGAATTTTTCATACATTTTGTTCCTCAAAGATAGCAGCGTTAAGTTCCGTTGAACATGTTTTATAGCGAATCCTTTCCACACAAAAAAGAGAGACAGACAGACAGACAGAGAGGGAGAGAGAGCGAGAGAGAGAAGCGAAATGATAGTGAAAAGGGTGACACGAATCTTCTCAGAAA
>JAPXFY010000012.1:68511322-68516322 GCA_030674185.1 Monoplex corrugatus
TGCCCAGATCCAGCTTGAACTCCTTTCTGCTGCCTCTGCCATCGCTTTAAGGGCTCTAGTCCTCTTCTTCCCAGAAATGGCGAGTTGTTTCATGAGATCATAAGCGGAGGTGCCCACAAACCCTCTTGCCCCGACCTCTATGGCGAAGATTTTGACCCGCAGACCTGCTTTCTTCAGGGTGCTGGCAAGACCGGCGTATTTTTCGGTCTTGTAGATATGTGCTTCTTCCATTCTGCTTTCGTATGGCACAGTGAGTTCTATCAGAATCACTTGTTTCGAGGAGTCAGAGTGGAGAGCGATGTCTGGTCTCATGCCTGTCTTGCTGATGACATCTGGGTAATTTCTCCACTCTGGGAGGTCTGCTGTACACTCCCAGTCGACTGCTCCATCCAGAAGACCCTTTGGCAATGTGCTGGTTGTCATAGCACTTTCGGGCCAGACCTGTTTCCCTCCTGCTTTGTAGAACGTTGTCATAGCAATTGGTGCGTTTGGGGTCATGGTTTTTTCGCTAACCACATCTGTGATCACTTTCAGAACTTGGTTGTGCCTCCATGTATACCTTCCTTGGGCTAGCGCTACTTTGCAAGAGCTTAGGACATGTTCCACTGTTTGTTTCTTCTGACAGAGCGGACATGCTGGGTCGTCTGATTTCCCCCATTTCACTAAGTTTGCATTCGAGGGGAGCAGGTCATATACAGATCTGAGGAGGAAGCTTATCCTTAGAGGAGCCATGTGCCACATATCGTTCCAGCTGAGACTTCTTTGGAGTGCACTGTCCCATGCTGTCCATTGCCCCTGTTGACCTTGCTGGACTGCCTTCTGCACTCTTTTGACATCTTCTTCTTCCTTCAACTCCTGTATGATCATGTCTCTTTTTTCCTTCCCTTTGGCTTTGGACCACCACTGCATTTTTGTTGCTCCCAGTCCCTGTCTGTTGGTTTGCGTGTGTCCAATTATTTCTTTGATGCTGAGGTTTCTCTTGGCATTGTTTACAGCCTCTTGGACTTTCCACTTTCTGCCAGTTCTCAGCTTTGGATGAACTATTCTCACGATATTGTCTTCCGATTCCTCCAGCATGCTCAACAGTCTTGCTTTTCCAACTTTGTATTCCTCCACTATGGATTTGAGAGGTAGCTTCAGCATTGCTTGACGACAGTAGAATGCAACATCAGTGAGACCAGGTGGGACACCGAGCCATTTTCTTGTGTATTTGTTGATTTTGGCTTCCATTGCTTCGACTGTGCTGGTGCAAATGTCATAGATTAGCAGTGGCCACAGCAGCTTTGGTATCAGCATGAACTGTAGACACCAGACTTTGTATTTGCCTGGCAGTCCGCAGTTATCTATTTTCTTCAGGCCTTCTTCTGCTGTTTGCTTGGTTTCACATCCCCTTTGTGTGTCTTTCAGGGAGTCATCATACCATCTTCCGAGACTTTTTACTGGCTCTTCTGTGACAGTGGGGATGGCTTGGTTGGCTACCATGAATTTGACTGAATCTGCCACTTTTCCTTTTCGCAGTGAGAGACTTCGGGATTTCTTAGGTTTGAACCTCATTCTTGAAGAGGCCACCAGCTCATCCAGCTGCTTTAAGATTTGGTGTGTCTCTTCCTCATCCGTGGACAAGACTGTTGTGTCATCCATGAAAGCTTTCAGAGGAGGCATCTGGTATCCATCTCCCAGATTCACTGGACCTGAACTCTTCATTGCAGCTTTCAAGATGACTTCCATTGCCAACACGAACAGTATGGGAGAGATTGCACAGCCCATTGCAATGCCCACCGCTAGGTCTATCCAGTCCGTGGTGTATTCTTTGGTAGAGAACCGCATTGAGAACCCTTGGAAATACTTCCTCAGCATTGTTCGAATGTTTGCTGGGATGTGATACATTTCAAGAGCCAGCTGGATCATATCGTGTGGAACTGATCCATATGCATTCGCCAGATCAAGCCAAACTACGTCAATGTCTCTCTTCTCTGTTCTTGCTTTTTGGATGGCATCCCAAATCAACGTGGCATGTTCCAAGCATCCAGGCATTCCTGGTATGCCTCCCTTTTGGACTGACATATCCAGATACTTGTTTTCAGTCAGGTATTTTGTCAATCTTGCTGCCATAACAGAGAAGAAGATTTTCCCCTCGACGTTCAGAAGTGATATTGGCCTGAACTGATTGATGCTGCTGGAGTTCTGCTCCTTCGGAATGTACACTCCTTCAGCTCTCATCCATTGGTCGCTGATCTTCTGGTTCCTCCATGCTGATCGAATCATCTTGTGGAGCCACTCGAGCACTTTTGGGCATTTCTTGTAGAGCAGGTATGGTATTCCGTTTGGTCCAGGTGCTGACTTGGCTCTGGCTTTCTTTACTACGCTCTTCACTTCATCCAGTGTTGGTGGTTTGTTATTGAATTTTCCTTCTGGCGCTGCAGGCCAAACCAGATTCTGGATTTCAAGTGGTGCCTCGCGCTGAGAATCGGAATATGTTTCCCTGAGATGCTGCTCTAGGGTTTCCTTGCCCACTGTGAGAGTCCCTGATTTGGGTTGTTCAAACAGTATTATATACTGTTGGAAAGGACGAGGAGAAGGGATGGCTGGAGGCTTTAAAAGGAGAAGAATGGCAGAATGGTTCAGACGTCCGCCTGCCAATAACTGAACTCGAGGTTCCAGGGTTCGCTCCCCGTTGATGCCTTGCTTGACCTTTCTCCTCAGTTTGACCGGAAAATCGAACTGAACATTAAGTCCTTCGGAAGGGGACCATGAACAGTGCCTTCTGGTCTGCGAACGCTTAAAATCCCATGGCACATACACACATTTTTTGGTTACTTGGGTAGGTTGTAGATGGTAGGTAGTATACAGGTGGGTGGGTAGGTAGGTAGGTAGGTAGGTAGGTAAGTAGGTAGGTAGGTATTTATCAATATGGATAGGTAGTCTAGTCGATCGGTAGGTATGCAAGCATTTATCAATTAGGTAGATAAAGATGTAGGTATTTTCTTCTCCTTTGCAAAAGAAGATTTCCTGCTTTCAGAATAGGTGCATTACAAATACAAATCGCAACATTAATATGAATCCATAAAATACCCAACACTATCTCAAAGAACATACTATGACACGAAACATAACTTCTTTTCATACTATAACACGAAACATAACTTCTTTTCATATCTGTTTCAGTTTCACCCCTTCACTCCCTTTTTTTTTTTTTTTTTTTTTTAAAAGATAGAGATAGCTTAGTTATTTAATCCCTCTTTCAGTTGCTTCGTTCATTTGTCTATTCCATTACTGATTAATCATTTACGTGTAGATTTGTCCATGCCCTAAAGTTTGTCACTGTTCCCCCACTATTATTTATCAAACTGGAGTTTGGAGTTTGCTCGAGAAGGTTTCATCGCACTCGGACAAATCCATACGTCCTCTGCCCATATCTGTCCTAATCAGAAGTCTGAAGTCATTCTGAAGTCTGCCAGCAGTTATCTGATCTGGCAGATTCGTTGAGCCTACCCCCAAATCCCTATGTGCTAGTCGTCATCATCATTATCATCAATCATAATCATCATCAATCATCATCATCGTCAATCAGCAGCATCGTCAATCAGCATCATCAATCATCATCATCATCATCATCATATGCCCTGCCGCATGGCGTTGGCGATCATGGCCCTCCATACCAATCTATCCTTTGTCGCTGCAAGTACATCTCCCACCCTCTCTGTCTTCATCCACTCCTCAAGTCCGTCCAGTATTTTCTCCCTTGGGTCTGTCTACTTGGTGTGCTCTTTTTCCCCTCCAGCTTTCCTGTTGTGACTAGGTGCTCAAATTTCTCTAGCCTCATAAAATGTCCTATAAATGTTGCTCGTCTTTTCCTAATCTTCTTCATTTTAATGTTCTTTGTGTGTGTGTGTGTGTGTGTGTGTGTGTGTGTGTGTGTGTGTGTGTGTGTGTGTGTGTGTGTGTGTGTGTGTGTGTGTGTGTTGTGTGTGTGTGTGTGTGTGTGTGTGTGTGTGTGTGTGTGTGTGTACGCTGGTAGAGTCTTGAGACAGGAAAGGGAATAGGACTTACAAAACACTGACGACACAAGAATGATAAGAGCATTAACCCTTAGACTCCCGCACCCTATCCACCAGCTTCCTGTGAATAGACGTTAAAGGAAATCACACACACACAC
This sequence comes from Monoplex corrugatus, assembly GCA_030674185.1. Classification (NCBI taxonomy): domain Eukaryota; kingdom Metazoa; phylum Mollusca; class Gastropoda; order Littorinimorpha; family Ranellidae; genus Monoplex; species Monoplex corrugatus. Next base: position 68,515,479 of record JAPXFY010000012.1, read on the forward strand.
ACACACACACACACACACACACACACAGAGAGAGAGAGAGAGAGAGAGAAAACACGCACACACACATGCACACAGACACACGTACATACACACAAACACTCGTCTAAAAGCACATATGTGAATAAACAATGAAAGAAATAACGAATACGAACACACACACACACACACACACACACACACAGAGAGAGAGAGGAGAGAGAGAGACAGACAGACAGACAGACAGACAGACAAACAGACATACAAACAGATAGAGATAGACACAGACAGAGAGAGATAGACAGACAGACACAGAAAATGAGAGAGACAGACAGACAGACGAGAGACAGAGAGAGACAGAGACAGAGACAGAGAGAGAAACAGACAGACAAACAGACAGACAAACAAAGAGACAGAGAGACAAAGATGTGCACCTTATGCTTCAAGTTTCTGCAAAGTAAGCACAAACACATAATACTACTACGCCTTCAGTGCTGTAACAGCTGCGACGAGTCACTCAGGCCTTCATACCAACGACCTTCACAGCTGACCAGATTTTGTTTTGAAAGGTCAGCGGACGACCGGGAGCCGGCACTGCACGTAAGCAGTGGTCAATGTTAGAACTTGCTACCTGTCAGAAGTTGTCAAATGTAATTAGGTTTGACAGCCCGTGAACCACCTTGCCTCCTTCGTAGAAGTCATCGTTCAGGTCACTGCACACGTCATACCAAATCAGTCTTCGTGAAATGACAAGTTATACTAGGATGGGTGCTCAGAACAAAACAAAACAAAACAAAAAAAATAATCAGTTATTAACTCTTTAGCTCTCACAAAACTGAGGTGGAACTTCCACACCTTTGATTTAAAA
>JAPXFY010000012.1:68533822-68541322 GCA_030674185.1 Monoplex corrugatus
TATGTCTTTGGTCACAGAGTTGCAGCAAAATTAAGGAATGTGTCACTATTTTTTTACCTGAATGAACACGATTGTCTTTGTTCACAGAGTTGCAGCAAAATAAAATTAAGGAATGTGTCACCATTTTTTACCCGAATGGACACGACTATGTCTTTGGTCACAAGCATCAACCAAATGAATTTTTAAGCGAAAGATTTTCGTATGGCCTGAAACACTTCAGTTTGGTTGTTTGTTTGTTTTTGTTTGTTTCTTTGTTTGTTTGTTTGCTTGTTTGTTTGTTTGTTTGTTTGTTCGTTTGCTCTTTGGTTTGTCCGTTCGTTTGTCCGTCCGTCCGTTCGTTCTTTCCTTCGTTCGTTGGTTCATTCGTTCGTCCGTCCGTCCGTCCATCCGTTAGTTCGTTCGTTCGTTCATTTGTTTGTTTGGTTGGTTGATTTATTTGGATTTTTTTCCTTTTTATTTGACACCCTCATTCTCCTCCTCTTCTTCTCCTCCTCCTTCCTCGTGTTTTTGATAACATATTTTTTTCCCAAGCAGTCTTCTTCTGCTTTCTGCTTCATCTTTATCTTCTTATTTGTTTCTTTCAGTTTTGATATTTTCTTTTTCTAACGGGAGATTACTTCACATTACTCTCGGGAGAGGGTTTGGATGTGGGCATGAGTGTGCGTGCGTGTATGTATGTGTATGTGTGTGTGTGTGTGTGTGTGTGTGTGTGTATGTGTGTGTGTGAGTGTGTGTGTGTGTGAGTGTGTGTGTGTGTGTGTGTGAGAGAGAGTGTGTGTGTGTGTGTGTGTGGATATGTGTGTGTGAGTGCGCGCGCGCACGCGCGTGTGTGTGTGTGTGTGCATGTGTGCATGCGTGCATGCGTGCGTGTGTGTGTGTGTGTGTGTGTGCTCATGTGATTGCGTCTGTGTGTGTGTGTGTGTGTGTTTGTATGCGCGCGTGTTGCGAGTGTTTGTGTGATGTTTCTTTCCAGTCTGTTTCTATCTCTCTGTTTTTTTTGTTTTGTTTTTTTGTTGTTGTTGTTGTTGTTGTTGCTTGTTTTGCTTTGCTTCTTGGTCCTCCTATCTTTCCTTATCTTTTATCCAATATTGCCCTGAAACTTGAAACAGCCAATGTACATCATAAAAAGAAAAAACACACGCTTGCACTGGGTGATAAAGCCAAAGGATTTGCGCCAAGACGAACAGGTCTTTGCACCGCTTTGAGGTGTTTTTTTAACATTCATTTACACAACTTCACTTAACCCTTTGCCAACGCGTGGGACTTAGGTGCAGGCTTCACGGCTTGTGCCATAATTACTTTGGATCATGTCTCCAACACATGACATCAGCGGCGTCAGTACGTATTGGATTCATTCCGAGCACAGAAAAATAGGCAAGACGAGATCTGATTAAACCAACAAACAAACAAACAAACAAACAAACAAACAAACAAACAAACAAACAACAAACAACCAAACAACCAAACAAAATTTAAAAAAATCCCATTTTCACATACAAAATCTGAAGGTGTAGAAAATAAGGATGAAAATCGACTTTAAACTTTACAAGGGAGACTTTTTTTTTTTTTTGTCTGTTCCTTGAAACATTATTTTCATATTGTCCAGAAGCGATGTATGTTTGTGCGCTTGTGTTGTGTGTTGTTGTTGTGTGCATGCATGCGTGCGGATGTGTGTGTTGCGTGCGTGCGTGCGTGTGTGTGTGTGTGTGTGTGTGGTGTGTGTGTGTGTGCATGCATGCGTGCGTAATGTGTGTGTGCGTGCGTGCGTGTGGTGTGTGTGTGTGTGTGTGTGTGTGTGTGTGTGTGCGTGTGTGTACTGTGTGTGGTGTGTGTGTGTGTGTGTGTGTGTGGTGGCGTGTGCGTGTGGGTGGTGTGATTTGTGCGGGTGTCGGTGCGTGCGTGTGTGTATGTCTGTTCTGTTTGTGTGATACCAATTATTTTTAAGGATCATCACACTTACATGTAGGGATGTTAGCTTTGTGCTCACCTTTTTTTTAACCCTCTTTCTACATTACCTTAATGGCCCACAGAAATTGGCATAGTTTTTACAATGCGATGACGAAGATGACAGTGAGGATGACAATCATTATGCTATGGAGTTCCATCTTTAATTGTGACTGCGTGAAAGGGCTGTACTCTACACATACTATGATAATATATCCCGGCGTCAACCAGGCCCGAGAGATACAGACACCTGCGGTGATTGCTACCAAAATGTTAGCAAGGTTTTCTTTCTCAGCTGTTTCTCGATGGATCGTTCCCATATTTTTCATTCAAAGGTATGGACCGTTGAGATGTGGAGAAAGGGTTAAGTTGGAGGACAGGGTGCCAAGCTCAAGATCACACAAGCCGAAAATACAAAAAAACCTGCTTAAATTCAGCATTTTTTTTAAAGGAACTTCAAACTGAAAACTACAAAAAGAAAATCATTACTTAGGGATAGTGACATTAAGTCTCACTGGATCTGTCTTACACAGTTTAGTCCTTGCTATTCATTCTTATTTTTATTGTTGCTTAAAGCCCAGCCGACCGTGTAGAGCCATATCAGGGTTTTAACCATTTTAATACACACACAGTACTTCAACAGGAGAAAGAAAAGAAAAAAAAACAAGGAACAGAAAATAAAGTACACATATCAATGCATTCGCGCACATAATCTAAGGAGATGCCCCTGGCGTTGACCACCCCGTCCAATTTATCACACAGGGGATTTAAAAAAAACATGTCTGAATACAATTTTAAACTTTACACGTATAACATAAGCATAAAGACATAAGAATAAAATGCATCACTTCTAATTGAACAAATAAGATAAAAAAAATACACAGGGAGAGAAGAAGGTGAAGACATATCAGCACTAGCTCTACATTAAAACGAGATGAATCATAACAAATACATTATTAAAGAAGTCATAAAAAAATGAATTATAATGAAATAACGACTAATACGTGTCAATCGGTCGAGGCGCTTCCAGTGAAGTATGTGAACAGCATTTTTTTTTATGAATTTCTAACAAAATTCAAAATCTATGTTCATTGCTCTGACATTTTTCTATTGTCCTTAACGACACATCAAGTTTAATTGCAACCCAGTTTTTTTTTCAAGATCAGTGATCTTGAGAAGTACAAAACAGCAATGTTGTATTCTTTTTCTTTAATCAATAGTACATTATTGCCATACATGTGAAACACACACACACACACACACACACACACACACACACACACACACGTACGCACGCACGCACGCACACACACACACACACACACACACACACACACACACACACACACACACACAAAAGGACTGCTGGAAAAAAAGAGAAGAAAGAAAAAGAACAAAAACAAACAAACAAACAAAAAAAGGGAAAGGAAAAAGACAGAAAAGGGAGATAATAAGACTGACTTCATCGTGTTGCCTTCATTGTTTTAACCCTTTCGCCCCCGAAACCAGTTCATAAGCCGCAAAAACTAACTCTTTGACTCCCTCACCCTACCCATCAGCTTTCTTCAGGAAGCTGGTACATAAGGGGAGGGAGTGAAAGGGTTAAAATTTTTGCTTTGCTGTCAAGGCTGACAATACAGATAGAATGAGGGAGTTAAACGGTTAAAGGAATGGACAAGTCAGGAAACAGGCTTCATGCTGTGTGAAGAGACTCGAAGTTTCCTGAACCACCTTAACAGCCCCACCCTTTTTTTAATTTTTTTTTGTGCGCAGTGTTGAATAGGCGAGGGGGGTCAATGGGGGGTGGGGGGTTAGGAGGAGTAGGGTGGTGGGGGTTGGGGTGGAGGGGGTGGAGTGCAACACAGCGGGAGCAAGAGGTTTGTTTGTGAGGTTAGAAACAGCCGTCAAACACTTTTCTGCCTGACTACAAGGCCAAGAGTGTTTGATAGGGATTATGATTACGTCTTCTCAGCCTTTAAATGCGTGAAGATATTTTCTTTTGTTGGGGTGGCTTGAGATTATTTCTCAAGGTTATATGAGAGTTGTTTTTTTTTTCTTTTTCTTTTCTGTCTTTCTTTCTTTTCTTATTCTTGTTTGTTTGTTTGTTTTGTATGTTTGTTTGTTTGTGTGTCTGTCTGTTTGTATGGTTGGTTGGTTGCTTGCTTGCTTGCTTGTTTGTTTGCTTTTTTCTTTCTTTCTTTCTTTCTTTGTGTGTGTTTGTGTGTGTGGGGTGTGTGGTGTGTGGTGTGTGTTGTGTGTGTGTGTGTGTGTGTGTGTGGTGTGTGTGTATTGTGTGTGTGTTTGTTTGTTTGTTTGTTTGTTTGTTTGGGTGGGTGGGTGGGAGGTGGGTGGAGGTTGGTTGGTTGGTTGGTTGGTTGGTTGTTCGTTCGTTCGTTTGTTTGTTTGTTTTTTTGTTTGTATATTTGTTTGTTTTGTCACTTTTATAGCATTCTGATTTCTTGTGGGTTTTTTGTTTGTTTGTTTGTTTGCTTTTTTGTTTTGTTTGTTTGTTTGTTGTTGTTGTTGTTGTTTGGGGGGTGGATACTACATGCACGTTGTTATACCTACACTGTGCAGGCGGTTTGTCGCCGCACAGTCTGCATACTCCTTCTTCGGTCAGCGTGAATACTGGTTATTTTCATGTTTCCATAAGCCACCGGGGACCGAATTGACTGACAGGATCTTTAACGTGCATATGTCATGTTACGCACGCGTGTACACGCCAAGAGGGCTTGCGCGCTAGCAGGTATGGTATGCACACACGTTGAACTGCATACTGGGTATTTTCATGTTTCTGTGAGCCACCGAAAAGCTGGAGGACAAAAGAGCAATAGGTAGACCCAGGGAGAAAATATTGGACGGACTTGCACAGTGGATGAAGACAGACAGGGTGGGAGAAGTACTTGCAACGACAAAAGATAGATTCGTATGGAGGGCCATGATCGCCATCGCCATGCGGCAGGGCACATGATGATGAAGATAATGACGAGCCACCGGAAACTGACATGACTTACAGGTTCTTTAACGTGCGTATGTGATGCTCCGCGTGCATATACACGCGGATGGGGTTCACACGCAGGCGGGTCTGCACGCAATGCCTTGAAGCGGGAGATCGGAAAAGTCTTCTCCCTTCACCCACCAGGGGGAGGTGTCTGAGCGGATCGAACCCAGACCTTCCAATTGAAAATCCGATATTTACTCAACAACCATCTGGAAAGACAGAGGCATTCAAAACGGCCTGAAAGTTAGACTTTTAAATTGTTTGATCTGGCCAGTCATAATTTATGGCTGTGAAGCCTGGACTTCAGAAAAAAAATTGATTGCAGAAGAATTGAGGCAGCAGAAATGTGATTTTATCGTAGACTTCTACGTGTCAAATGGACTGATAGAAGAACTAACGAAAGTGTCCTGGAAGAACTTGATACAACCAGAAAACTACTAGCAGACATTTACAAGAGAAGACTAAAATACATTGGCCATGTGTCACGCAACAAGAACACGGACCTCTTGGCAACCATCTTTCAAGGAAAAACAGTGGCAAAAAAGAAGAAAGGCAGACCTCCAATCTCATACATCGAGAACATAACTAACATCAGTGGCCTAAATATTCAAGAAACTTTCCACAAAAGTCAAGACAGAGCGGCCTGGGGGGGGGGGGGGGGGGGGAGATGGTGATATTCAGATGTGCAACGGCCAACCCTGAACTCGGTGACGCCGACAGGTGAGACAGGTGAGACTTTTTTCAGTCCCATTTTATACGCCACCTAGATAGTCACAAAAGCTGGCACAGTTGTTACAATGCGATGATGGTGATGTCGATGAGGATGATAATCATAATGCTATGAAGTTCCATTTAGGATTGAGACTGCGTGACAGGGCTGTACTGTACGCTTACTATCATAATGTATCCTGGCGCCAACCAGGCCCGAGAAATACAGACACCTGCGGTGCTGGTCATAAAATTTGAGCAACATCCTGAATGACACATCCGTGAAGTGGATGAGACTCGACTGTGTGGTCCCAGTCTTCCCAATGAGCCCATAGCACGCACGCCCAACTCTGGGTAGGAGCCGGTTAGAGCCGAAAAATCCCACAGTGATATATTTTTGAAAGGACTAATGGGGGTTCGAACCCACAACCTTCCAGTCGGTACTCCACTGCGTTAACCACTACATAACGGCGACTGGTGGGACTGCTACCGCGACCATCTGCAGAGATTTTTTTTTTGGGGGGGGGGGGGTGTTCAAGATTGTGTGACATATTCGATGATGCAATACATGTATATGTGGCTGTATGCCAAATAGATATTGATGCTTAAAACACAGTGCACTATAACACCCACTATGCGCGCGCGCTTGTGCATATACACTCACACACGCATGCGCGTGCACATGCACGCTCGCACGCGCGTGGCATACATACACAAACACCATGGTGGTAGGCACACAGACTAAGAGACAAACGCAGAGACAGAGAGACAAATCTCACTGATATAAATGTATCTTCATATCTTTTATATCAATCAATCACATAAACACACACACGCACAGCACACACACACACACACACACACACACACACACACACACAAATACACACACACACACACAAATACACACACACACACACACACACAAATACACACACACACAAACACACACACATACGCGCACATACACACACATACACACATGCACACACAAACACACACACACACAAACACACACACATACGCACACATACACACATATACACACACGCGCGCACACACACACACACACACACACACACACACATACACATACATACACACCTACACGCACACGTACACGCAGACACACACACACAAACACGCAAGCACACAGACACACACAAACATACGCACACACACATACACGCATATCATACACACACACACACACACATACATTCGCAGCACACACACACACAGCACGCACACACACACACACCACACACACACACACACACAACACACACACACATACATACATACATACGTAGCACACACACACACACACACACACATGCCGTTAGTTAAACAATACATCTTCCTGTGCACATCCTCGCACCTGGAAAAACAGATTTGAACTCTGCAAGTTTGGTTGTATATGAAACGCAATGCCTTGTATATGTCGAAATATATATACATATTAGACACAATACGACATACAGACGGGAGACTTGGCATGAATTGGCAGCTAAATGGGCTATTCGTCTGAGGAGCAGCCATCAACAATGTTAAGTGCCACAGTGAACCGTACCCTGTACAAGTCTTCTTTGTCTGTCTGTCTGTCTGTCTGTCAATTTGTCTGACGCCCCCTCCCTCCCTCTCTGTATCCCTTCTCTCTCTCTCTCTCTCTCTGTTTCTCTCTCTCCCTCTCCCTCCGCCACTCTCTCTCTCTCTTTCTCTCTGTCTAATGCCTGTCTCTCTGTCTCTATCTCTGTCTGTCTGTCTGTCTGTTTTTCTCTCTGTCTCTGAGGCGGAGAAAGAGACATAGGGAGAAATAGAAAGGAAGAAAGAGAGAGAGGAGGGGA
>JAPXFY010000012.1:68563822-68571322 GCA_030674185.1 Monoplex corrugatus
TATTCGTTAAATTCGAATTACTCTTGGCTTTTAAAAGGTGGATAGACATTAGTCCTGAGGAATCCCGATTAATTGTTATGTTAAGTGCACAATGCATGAAAGATTAATAAAATTTCAAGCACCCACAGAACGTTTTGACCGGTTTGAATATCGCTGGCTATTTATTTGTTTACTTTTGATAAACTTTTTAATTCATCTTTTGCTTTACAACAAAGGACATCAAACACACAGTATGGCAACGAAAAATTGCAACAACAAAAATTATACACATGTGAAAAGCCATTGTTGACATATAAACTCCATATAGCATACAGATATACATAATGATGTTTTATGCATTGGAGGTTTAAAAATAAACATCAAGATCTAAGCGCAACTTTTTATTTATTTTTTTTTTTCGATTCTATCTTTTTGCTGTACGATAATCAAACATCAACGAGCAATGTGATAACAGAAATGATATCAATATGCACATGTAAAACAAGTATTGTTCAAATACGAACAACCTTTACATCATCATCATCATCTCGTTTGTTTTCTTTGCTTCCATGAACTCTCAACATTCTCTAAAACACATCAGGCTGCTTCATCTTGCTCTGCCTTGCTGCATGGCGTTGGCGATCATGGACTTTCCATCTGTCTCTATCTCTTGTTGCCTCAAGCATCTCTCCACCCACTCTGTCTTCAGCCACTCTGCAAGTCCGTCTAGTATTTTCTCCCTGGGCCTACCTGGTGCTCTCTTTCCCTCCAGCTTTCCCGTTGCGACCAGGTGCTCCAAATCCCCTTTCCTCATAAAATGGCCTATAAATGTTGCCTGTCTTTTCCTAATCTTCCTTATAAATGATCTAACCTGTGTCTGCCTCCATCAAGACTGTCTGGCATGTTTTCTTTGCTGTCCATGGAACTCTCAACATTCTTCTTAGAAACTACATATCGGCTGCCTCAATCTTGCTCTGGCTTTGCTTGTTGACTGTCCACGCCTCACAACCGTACAACAGTATTGGTTTTATATAACATTCAAGAACTCCTATTCATGGATGGACCTTTAACATACAAAACGTAAATGGCAATATTCTAATTAGTGAAGGTGTTATTGTGTACATCAAGATTTAAAAACATGTTATGAAGAAAATCCGTTTTGTACGGGGAGAGCATTGGCATATACTGATATAGCTGTAATACTGACTATTAAAAATGGACAAGTGAAATTTATTTTGGGTATTATACTGTTCAATTTTGAATCTTGGACTGAGCATTCTCTGGAAAGTATGTACATTCAGAACATATTCGTCAACTTTGCATTTATAGATAGACGATTTTGCAAGCACTATTATAAGATCAAAATATTCAGGAGGGGGGTGTTACATTTTGATCAGCATCAGTGGCTATTTATTTAATCACTGACTGCTTCAAGCTGAATCGAATACCAAAGTGTTTTAACCCTTGGACTCCCGCACCCTATTCACCAACTGCAAAAACTTAACCCTTCGACTCCATCACCCCATCCACCAGCTTCCTGCAGGAAGCTGGCGGGTAGGGTGAGGGAATCAAAAGGTTGAGTGTTTTGCTTTGCTAGCATGGCTGACGATGCAGGATGCTGGTGGATAGGGTGCAGGAGTCAAAGGGTTAATTAAAGCAGGCGCGGTGGAGGACATGAGAATAGATGACGGTTGAAGCAAAGAGGTTGACCAAGGAATTTCAAGTGCCTGCATTCAAAGCCACTTGATTACCAATGGAGTGCTGGGTGTATTCTTCTATTCAAATTTTAAATGAAACTGAACTGAATGTCTCTCAAGACTTTTGAATAAGTGACGCGGGTAAGTGACGTCAAACTATTCATATTGTAATCACTCTCAGAGTGGTGACGTCAGTCACAACGTTCTCTCTCTCTCTCTGTCTCTCTCTCTCTGTCTCTCTCTCTGTCTCTCTCTCTCTCTCTCTCTCTCTCTCTCTCTCTCTCTCTCTCTCTCTCTTCATACACAAGAAATGAATTCGTCAAACACAATATACTCCAATAGTTGCGAAATATTAAGTGTCATAATCTGCATAGATAAGTCTACATCGTGTTGGCCTGTTGACACACACACGCCCCACACACACACACACACACACGCACGCACGCACGCACGCATACACACGCACACACACATTCTCTCTCTGTATCGTTCTCTCTCTCTCTCTCACTGTATCTCTCTCTCTCTCTCACACAGACAGACACAGACAGACAGATAGACACAGAGAGTGACAGACAGAGTGACAGAGAGAGAGAGACAGAGTGACAGATACACAGAGAGAGAGAGAGAGAGAGAGAGAGAGAGTGACAGAGAGAGAGAGAGCGTGATAGAGAGAGAGATGATGAGGAGGAGGAGGAGGATGACGATGACGACGACGACGATGATGATGATGATGATGATGATGATGATGATGATGATGATGATGATGATGATACTTTATTTTCCAAAAAGGTAGATTTTAACTACAAGCCTGTTCTTTTTCTTTCGCATCCTGGGTGTTTCCATGTTTTAAGCCAGCCGCTGGCAGGATCTTTAACGTGCGTATTTGATATTTTGTATGCGCATACACACGAAAGGGGGTTTGAGCACTAACAGGTCAGCACTAATGATGAAGAGAGAGAGAGGGGGGAGGGAGGGACCTAAGACTTCTGACTTCAAACACTCCAGGATAGTAGTATTAGGTCCATTAGACCTGTGTTACAGCTAAGTCCTTGCTACTCTACATACAGACTTTAAGCACGAACGGAACACACACACACACACACACACACACACACACACACACACAACACACACACACACACACAACACACAACACACAACACACACACACACACACACACACACAACACAACACACACACAACAACACACACACAAACACACACACAAACACACACACAAACACACACACACACACACACACACACACAACACAACACACACACACACACCACACACACACACACACACACACACACACACACACACCACACACACACACACACACACACACAAAACATACAATATGAAACAAGTTATAAGTTGAGTTGTTACAAAATATTGACTCTATATATTGACTTGATCTATGGGTCATCCGCTTTACAAGAACATGCGAGACAAAGCAAAATAAAATGAAATATATACATGTAATATATCACATGAACAGATACACGAAAATGAAATAAATATAAATAAAAACAAGGACACGAAAATACTTAAATAATCACATGAGACAGAAATAAATACATGTAAGCCCTTAACAATAACAACAAGAATAACAACAACAAAATAACAATACTGCTAGTAGTTGTTTTGATATTCTATTTCGAAAAGAAAGAAAAAATAAACAAAAGACATACAGTCAAAGGGAAAAGAAGAAAACAAAAGAAACATACAAAACCAAACAAGGGAGCGGGGAGATACGTCAAGTAACTCAGTGATGTTAATAGATTAACTGTAGCATATGCCATGTCGTAGAAATTAAGAACAGTTCTAATAAAAACAAACCAATTTCCATGTATGTGTCAATTAGTCAAATGCATTACAAAAGCATAAGATAAAGGCAGATAGGCCTACGTGACACACGTAAAGCAAGTACAAGTCAATTCGTAACAACAACAATATAGGCCTGTATTATAGATTACTAACATGGAAACAAACAAGAGGAAAAATATAAAAGAAGCAATAAACAACTAACAAAAGCAGGGGTGGGAGGCTGGAGGTGGATATGAAATTTCAAACGCCATGATGTAAATAATTTAACCCGTAACACATGTAATAGTCAAACAAGTCATCAGTGGCTGCATGTCATCCAATTAAACCAATAGGAAGGGGTGTAAAGAGAACAAGGATTTAGTGTTCTTGATACAGAAAGATAATAGCATAGATAAATGGGATGAATATGGCCCACTAAAAGTTTTATCAGCACAGTATATGTAGATCTAGATAAGAGGTCTTAATCAGAAAATCCTGGGAAAGGCCGACTTCCAATTCAGCGGCGGGGCGACCATCCCCAACCCAGGCGGGTCACATGTGGCGGATAGTGAAGCCCTTCAGATATGGAGGGTGGCTGTGAATAAGCTAGCTTGCTAGCAAATAAGCAGTCCCGGACCAAACTGGCGGTGTTCCTATCAGGACGGGGTGGGGTAGCAGGTGGCGCTGCTATCCTTAAAAAATGCCCCAGGTGTCCTAGGATGGGTTCATCAGCGGATAAGGGCCGCTATAAAACCTAGCTACGGGGTGGGATCCCCGGAGAAACAATCCCCCCTGTGCTCCCAGGGCAGGACGTACGGGCCAGGAGCTCAGGGCGGGGCAACCCCTACAGAAAACCTAGAAGGCTGAAGACAGAGGTACCCGGCCAGTGTGCGCCTTCTAACAAACCATGGTACCATGCACTTATCGCATAATGGCTACACTCATCGAGTTCAAACGAGAAATCACCCAGACTCAGCTGATTGTGTAGCAGCGTACGCCAAGAAGAAGAAGAAGATCAGAAAATAAAAATTATTTACGATATTTCAAGCAGATATTTGTGAAGCTTTCGTTTAAAGCTGTTTAGTAACGTGCATGACTTGATGGTGGTGGGCTGTGTAATCCGGATATATGTACCAGAAAAGGAGATGTTTGTTTTATATGTCTTATCTTGGTCTTGGAAGATAAAGGTTGTACTCGTGTCTTGAATTTGTGAAGGATGTCTGGCTTGGTATAAATATATCCGTTAAATATTTGGGGGCGGATCTGTACATAATTTCAAATCTTTGTGTGCTTTTGTTGTACTTAAGTGGGTTTTTGTGTGATAATATCTAATGTTCTTGATACACAAAGATAAAAGCATAAAAGTGGGATGAATATGGCCCACTAAAAGTTTTAACAGCTCAGAGTATGTAGAGCTAGATCTAGAAAAGAGGTCTTAATCAGAAAACAAAAATCGTTTACGATAATTCAAGCAGATATTTGTGAAGCTTTCCTTTAAAGCTGTGAAGCAATGTGTACGACTTGATGCTGGTTGGCAATGTAATCCAGAATACGTACCAGAAAAGGAGATGCTTGTTTTAAATGTGTCTGATCTTGGTCTTAGAAGATAAAGGTTGTGTCTTGAATTTGTGTAAAGTGTTTGGCTTGGTATAGTTCTGTTAAAATATTTGGGAGCGAATCTGTGCATAATTTTAAACATTTGTATGCGTTTGTTTTATTCAAGTTGGTTTTTGAGTGATAATATTTCCGCTTTTTTTTTCTATTTATTTTATTTTTTGGTCTGTGATTTATTTGAGTTCTCAGTTACTAGAAGTGTTCTTGCTCTTTTGTGCAGGGAATCATTTTATTTATTTGTTTATTTATTTATTGATTGATTTATTTATTTTTTTTTTTTTTTTTACCATACAGCTTCACTGCAACTATTCCATATCAGTGATGCACAGTCAATACGTGATTTGATACGGGCCATGTAAAATAGCGTTCTTTCTTCAGTGTTGGGAGTTTATTAAGAACAAATAGATTCTTAAGAAATGAAATCCAAAACAAGTGCGACTGCCCACGTTCAAGCAAACAGGAACCAGAAAAAACACGAAAATAGAATCAGAACGCGTATCTAATACAACAAGACAAGACAGCCGCAAATTTTTCGGCCAACTGGCCTTTGTCAAGCGTGAATTTAAGATCACAAACAAACAAACACCAAGTACAAAAATTAGGAGAAAAAGACTGAAACTTCCCTGCTGCTTCGTCCAGTAGGAGAAGACTTAGAAAAGAGTTTCACAGTGATTATCAATATGGACTCACATGTAAGTTCTTCGTCTATGTATGTGAGGGAGTGAAGAAGAAGAAGAGAACAAGAAGAAGACGACGAAGAATAACAACAACAACAATAACAAGGAGAGAGAGACAGAGAAAGTGACACAGAGAGAGAGAAAGAGAGACAGAGGGGAAGCGGGAGGGGGCAGGGAGAGAGAAGACAGACAAACACATAAATCCTTAACACTCGTAGCCCATCCCCAACCCCCCCCCCCCCCCACACACACACACACACACACAAAATAAAAACACATCACATCTGCCACAAAAACTGTTGAAATCACGGCGAGACTTGCTGGCGTATGTACATTAAAAAGAACTAGATTCTTCTTAGAAAGATTTTTACAGAAATGATCAATGTGGATTTCCCAATTAAGGTTTTCATCTATGTATATAAGAGAGTGAAAGAGAAGAAGAAGGAGGAGGAGGAGGGGAGAGTGAGTGAGAGACAGAAAGAGAGAGAGAGACAGACAGACAGAGACAGAGACAGACAGACAGACAGACAGAGACAGAGAAGACAGAGAGAGAGAGAAGACAAACACATAAATCCTTAATACTCGTACCGCCCCCCCCCCCCCCCCCCCCCCCCCGCGAAAAAAAAAGATAAATAAATAGACACACATCTGTCACAAAAGGTGTGGAAATCACGGCGAGACTCGCTGGCATGTGCACACTAAAAAGAACTAGATTCTTAGAAAGAGATTTGTTTACAGAGATGATCAATGTGGGCGTCCCATGTAAGGTTTTCGTCCATGTATATGAGGAAGTGAGAGAGAAGAAGGAGGAGGAGGAAGAAGAAGATGAAGAAGAAGAAGAAGAAGAAGAAGAAGAAGAAGAGGAAAAAGAAGAAGAAGAAGAAGAAGAAGAAAAAGAAGAAGAAGAAGAAGAAGAAGAAGAAGAAGAAGAAGTAGAGAAGAAGAAGAAGAAGTAGAAGAAGAAGAAGAAGAAGAGAGAGAGAGAGAGAGAGAGAAGACAGACAGAGAGAGAGAGAGAGAGAAGACAGACAGACAGACAGACAAACAGAGACAGAGACAGAGAAAGGGGAGTGGGCTAAGGAGAGAGAAGACAGACAAACACATAAATCCTTAACATTCGTATCCCTCCAAAATAAACACCCATCTGCCATAAAAGCTGTGGAAATCACGGTGAGACTTGCTGGCATGTATACACTAAACAGAACTAGATTCTTAGAAACAGTTTTACAGAGATGATCAATGTTGATTTCCCATGTAAGGTTTAAGTCTATGTATATGAGGGAATGATAGAGAAGAAGGAGGAGGAGGAGGAGGAGGAGGAGAGAGAGAGAGAACGAGAGAGAGAGACAGAGACAGACAGACAAACAGACAGACAGACAGAGACAGAGAAGACAGAGAGAGAGATAGAGAGGGAGGGGGGGGGGGGCGGAGGGAGAAAGAAGACAGAAAAACCCATAAATCCTTAACACTCGTAACCCCCCTCCCCCCCCCCCCAAAATTTTTTTTTTAAAGAAATAAATAAAAAATAAACACATCTGCCACAAAAGCTGTAGAAATCACGGCGAGACTTGCTGGCATGTATGCATTAAAAAGAACTAGATTCTTAGAACGAGTTTTACAGAGATGATCAATGTGGACTTCCTATGTAAGGTTTTCGTCTATGTATATTAGGGAGTGAGAGAGAGGGAGGAGGAGCAGGAGGAGGGAGAGAGAGAGAGA
>JAPXFY010000012.1:68578822-68581322 GCA_030674185.1 Monoplex corrugatus
CGGGTGCCAATGAGGATAGCTTCTGTCTTGTCGTCATTAAGCTGAAGTCTATTATTATTATCATCATCATCATCATCATCATTATCATCATTATTATTATTATTTATGAAATGCTTTTACGTTTGTACGTAGGTGAGTATGAATACATTTAAGTGTGTACTTAGGTTTGCATGAATATATTTATGTGTGTAAGAAAACATCTTTTATACATTGCCAATATAGTATATGGATTGATGGCCTTCACAGTGAAAGCAATGTCAGTGTCTTGCATTCATCTTCTTCTTCTACCGGTCCATCTTGTCCTGTCGTTCAGCTTCTTTCCATCACAACTATTTCATTTATCTTCATCATCATCATTAGATGCCCTGCCGCATGGCGTTGGCGATCATGGACTTCCATCTGTCTCTATGTCTCGTTGCCCTAGCATCTCCCCCACCCTCCTTGTCCCCAGCCACTCTGCAAGTCCGTCCAGCATTTCCTCCCTGGGTCTACCCGGTGCTCTCTTTCCCTCCAGCTTTCCCATTGTGACCAGGTGCTCCAAATCCCCCTTCCTCATAAAATGGCCTTTAAATGTTGCCTGTCTTTTCCTAATCTTCCTTATGAGTGATCTACTTTTGTCTGCCTCCATCAAAACTGTCTCGTCTGTTTTCTTTGCTGTCCATGGAACCCTCAACATTCTTCTTAGAAACCACATCTCGGCTGCCTCAATCTTGTTCTGGCTTTGTTTGTTGACTGTCCACGCCTCGCATCCGTACAACAGTATTGGTTCTATATAACATTCAAGAACTCTCTTTCTGATGTTAATTGATAGGCATTTGTTGGTAAGAATGCTTGTCGTCTTCTTGAATGCTGTTTTGGCTTGGCCGATTCTGTCGGCTATTTCTGATGTGCATCTGCCGTCTGATGAAATGATCGTTCACAGGAATTTGAATTTATCAACCTGTGTCAAGGTTGTGCCATTTGCTGTTATTTTGCATGAGGGGATTTCATGTTTTTTTACTGATCACCATGACTTCAGTCTTCCTGCTGTTTAGTTCCAGCCCCTTACCTTTGCTTTCTATTTCTAGTATGTTCACAAGGTTTTGTAGGTCTCTTTCACTTTCTGCAATTAGCACGGTGTCATCTGCATATCGAATGTTGTTTATCATTTTTCTTATAAAAGAATAATAATTGTGAACAGACATTAAACGAAAAAGAAAACTTCTTCCTTGCTTCTTCATCAGAATAAATTAAACGAATATGAACGACTACACAGACGCACACGTAGTTGTATCCTTACACTTGCACGCTTGCGTATGTGTCACACAGTCAAGGGCACGAATCCATGTTATATCAAGTTAAATATTAATGTGGATTCTAGAATTTAAAAATCCATGTGAAAGTGACTGCTCGCGTTCAAGCGGAAATGAGCCTGAAACACACACACACACACACACACACACACACACACACACACACACACACACACACACACAACACACACACAACACACACACACACACACACACACACACACACACCACACACACACACACACACACACAGACACACACACACACACACACACACACCACACACACACACACACACACACAGACACACACACACAACACACACACACACAACACACAACACACACACACAACACACACACAACACACACACACAGCACAACACACACACACACACACACACACACACAACACAACACACACAACACACACACACACACACACACACACACACAACACACACACACACACACACACACACACACACACAACACACAACACACACACACACACACACACACAGCACACACACACACAACACACACACACACGCACGCACGCAGCAGACACACAACACACACACACAAACAGACACAGCACAAACAGCAGACAGCAGAGAATCAGAACGCATACTTGAATAAAAAAAAAACAGACAGGCACAAATTTCAGCTAACTGCTTGTGAAGCGAGAAAAGACAACAGAAACAAATGCAACAAAGAAAAGAAGAATCAGCACGACATACTTGTTTCATCAATAGGAAAAATATAAAATTGATAAGATTTTTCCATCTTAATTTGAGTTTCGATGAAATAAAGAACAAAGCAATAAAATGTACACAGACTTTGTTTTCTCAATAAAAAATGCATATAATAACTGATACAACATTTTTTCTTCTTCTTCTTCTTCTTCTTTCTCTTTTCTTCTTCTTCTATATTCTTCATCCCTTCTTCTTCTTCTTCTTCTTCTCTTCTCTCTTCTTCTTCTTTCTTTCTTCTTCTTCTCTTCTTCTTCTTCTTCTTCTTCTTCTTCTTTCTTCCTTGCTTTTGCATCGCTCTGCTTCCCTTCTTGTAGTGGTTCTGTTTCATTGTGAATTCTGTTTTTGATGTGTTTCTGTGTGTGTGTTGATGGTGGTGTGTGTGGTGTGTGTGTGTGTGTGTGTGTGTGTGTGTGTGTGTGTGTGTGTGTGTGTGTGTGGTGTTGTGTGTGTG
>JAPXFY010000012.1:68586322-68588822 GCA_030674185.1 Monoplex corrugatus
GAGAGTATTTTTACCTGTGATCATTTTTTTTCTCTCTTCTTTTTAGCTTGCTAAGTTTGCCTTTTCTGTCTCTGTCTCTCTGTCTGTCTATCTGTCTGTCTGTCTGTCTGTCTCTCTCTCTCTCTCTCTATCTCTCTCTCTCTCTCTCTCTGTCCTTCGTTAATATACATACTTCTCTTCATTTATGTGAAATATTTCGCTTGTCTGTTTCAGTGTGTGTGTGTGTGTGTGTGTGTGTGCTTTGTGTGTGTGTGTGTGTGTGTGTGTGTGTGTGTGTGTGTGTGTGTGTGTGTGTGTGTTGTGTGTGTGTGTGTGTGTGTGTGTTGTGTGTGTGTGTTGGTGTGTGTATGTGTGTGTGTGTGTGTGTGTGTGTATGTGTGTGTGTGCGCTTACTGAGATCCTTGAGTGGTTCTTTATTTGTTGTTTGTTTTGTTTGTTTGTTTGTTTGTTTGTTTGTTTGTTTGTTTGTTGTTTGTTTATGGCTTGTTTTCACATAAAGTACAATAACCATGCTTTGACATGGCCTGTGCTATACGAATAAAATTATTGCTATCAATACGTACTCAAATTGAAGAACACAGATCATAATCAAATATAATCTGAGCAAGTAATGTATCCCTGAGCATAGACTAAAATACCCCCTCACCCCCCACTCCCAACCACACCACCAAATTCAGGCCCCAACCCCCCTATCCCATTTCCCCCAATTAATCACACATACACAGAGAAATGAGGCTCTAAAGGTTTGAGTTTCGTGGGTTT
The DNA here is from genome assembly GCA_030674185.1 of Monoplex corrugatus. Taxonomy (NCBI): domain Eukaryota; kingdom Metazoa; phylum Mollusca; class Gastropoda; order Littorinimorpha; family Ranellidae; genus Monoplex; species Monoplex corrugatus. The sequence goes on from JAPXFY010000012.1 coordinate 68,587,085, forward strand.
TTTTTCTCTCTTTCTGGTGTTCAATTTTCTCTTCGTGTGTAAACAGAAAAAAAAAAATCTCTCGATATTTGTTCATCATTCTTTCACACAACCGCAAATACGAAGAAGAAAAAGAAGAAGAAGAAGAACAACAACAACAACAACAACAATAGCAGAAGAAAGAAAGAAAAACAACAACAATAACAACAAGAATTTGCACCCGTCAACTACAACGCGAAATAACGATCAGTATTGTCTGTCATGCAACCCAAAGTTTTCAAGTTTTAACATCACAGCGGCTGTAGACTGTTCCAATAATGAACATAACAGCAAAAACAGCAGCAGCAACAACAACAACAACAACGACAACAACAACAATAATGATAACAATATCGTTATTATTATCATTATTAAGAAGAAGAAGAATATTAATAACGATAATAATGATCATCATCATCATAATAATAATAGTAATAATGATAATAGTAATAATGATAATAACAACAACAACAACAAAATAATAATAATAATAATAATAATAATAATAATAATAATAATAATAATAATAATAATAAAAATAATAATAATAATAATAATAATAATAATAATAATAATAATAATAATAATGATATGAAGTAACTGTGGCTATGAGCTGGTTTTGGCAACGCTAATGTCGTGTCTCTAACCTGGTTGACAAATCTGGGGCATTGCTGCACCACTGATTTTTTCACCAGGGCAAGAGGACGTCAAACTATAGCTTACGTCACACTGTGAAACAACAACAACAACAACAACAAACAACAAACAACAACAAATTTACGACATGAAAATAGTCCTACCCAAAGCCGCAGGCATTTCATCTTGAATAATATCATATACGCATTCATATATTGCAATCATATTCTTGTCCAAACATCGAAGGAAGTACGGGTCTTGAACAGAGACATACACGGCAAAACAGCCTTTCGTTTTCAGACATATACACGGCAAAACAGCCTTTCGTTTTCACGACATATACACGGCAAAACAGCCTTTCGTTTTCAAACACAATGACATGTACATGCGAATGAAATGAACGTACATTTTCAAAGAGAAACAACAGTCTTGTATGCTTAAATATGTTGCAAATGGAGAAAGAACGAAGAACTGTGTATGTATTTTTTAACACACTTGCTTGCAACAAGTCTTTATTCCCAGCCCAAATAACAAACATTTGTGCCCAAATGAAGTGAATGTTCGTTTTTCAAATTTGGTTTCAGTTTCTCAAGATGTTTCCGCACCAGGAAAACAAATTCCACTTGCATCGACACCAGTGATGGCAGAAGATCCTAAACTGATCAGGCATTTTCAAACCTATGAAATAAAAGTTTTTCTTCTCTGTGTTTACATGTATGATAAACGAAGAGAGCACACAAAGAAGATTAGTTAAACAAAATAATTACAAAGACACTACAAAACCAACCAACCAGTAGCAATTTTACGGCAATATGATTTAGCAAAAAAAAAAAAAAAAAAAAAAAAACCCAACAACTTTCATCTGGAGGCAAAATGGTATGTGGCAAGTCTTTGCTTTCAAATGTGTTCGTATTATTAGTCAATCATGTGAAATGCTTCGCTATTCGTAAACCCCAGACATTCAAAACTACTAGACACGCACCATGAGGGTAAGTTGCTTCCCTTGGATTGTCAGATTTCACACGAAAGACGACTGTTGTGTTGGTCCTAATCTGCAGGAGTAAAATCGTGTATCAACACACAC
>JAPXFY010000012.1:68611322-68616322 GCA_030674185.1 Monoplex corrugatus
AGATCTACCTGGTGTTCTCTTTCCCTCCAGTTTTCCTCTTGTGACCAGGCGCTCTAATTCCCCTTTCCTTATACAATGGCCTATAAATGTTGCTTATCTTTTCCTAATCTTCTTTATTAATGATCTTGTGTCGGCCTCCTTCAAGACTGTCTCGTTTGTTTTCTTTGCTGTCCGTGGAACTCTCAATTTTCTTCTCAGAAACCACATTTCAGTTGCCTCAATTTTGTTCTGACTTTGCGTGTTGACTATAAAGCTGAAATCTCCCAACTTGTTTTTACCAAAATGTCAGTGGGTGTTCGTTCACAAAGTCGCAGAAGCAGTCCAACATGATGCTCGACACACAGTATATTTTGCTTTTTTCAGTTAGGTTTCACATGTCCCCCCCCCCCCCCCCCCAAAGGGATCCCAGGTTTGCCATCTTTTCGAGTTGTCACTAGGACTTGACTGCCGTCAGCATGCCCAAATCCCTTAATCCAGCCCTGGGAAATTATCCAGAGGATTATAATGGATATAAAAGACAATCGCTCGCTTTTTAGGCATTATACATAGAACCCAGATTTCAGATTACATTTGTTTTGGACAGCTCAGGAGGAAGGAATCCGGCAACCCTTGAAACCCCCCCCCCTCCTCCTCCGTTATCTGTCCTTGCACATACACACACATCACGCACATACACATCACACACACACATCACACACATACACATCACACACACATCACACACATACATATCACACACACACATCACACACATCACACACATACACATCACACACACATCACACACATACACACACACACTTTACATACACACACTTTACACACACTTCACACAACACACACACACACACACACACACACACAACATACATACATACACACACACACGCACACGCACATACACACACACTTTACACACACACACATACACACACACATACACACACACACGCACACACACATACACACACACTTTACATAGGCACACACACACACACAACACAACACAACACAACACAACACAACACAACACAACACAACACAACACAACACACACACACACCTCTAGCTGATACGCAACAATCTCCCTATTCTTTTTTTTTTAAGGGAAAATGGAACAAAGACAATAATTGATCTTTTCTCCCATATGACAACAGAGTTAGGAAGACCAAGTTGCCGGTCCTCCCATATGACAACAGAGTTAGGAAGACCAAGTTGCCGGTCCTCCCATATGACAACAGAGTTAGGAAGACCAAGTTGCCGGTCCTCCCATATGACAACAGAGTTAGGAAGACCAAGTTGCCGGTCCTCCCATATGACAACAGAGTTAGGAAGACCAAGTTGCCGGTCCTCCCATATGACAACAGAGTTAGGAAGACCAAGTTGCCGGTCCTCCCATATGACAGCAGAGTTAGGAAGACCAAGTTGCCGGTAACAAGAAACTCTGTGGACAGCCGGACAGCGCACGGTCCTCAGAAGACAAATACCCAGTCTTTTGATACAGACACAAGACCTGATTTTAATAATCGAGGCAAATCATCTAATACACTGTTTGAAGATAAATGGCTCGGAAATCAGTTTATGCTGGGTGCCTTCTCACGTTGGTCTTCACGGCAACAACGTAGTTGACAGAGCAGCTAAATCCGGTGCACTCCATTCTGAAAATTCCATAGAATTACATGTTAACACCTCGGTAAAAGAAGCTTACAACTCGCTAGAATTAGCATCATGGATTCAATTTCATGAACATTTAAATGAAAAATTTGTTTCTCAAAAAAGAATCAAACTTTCAGTTCAAAATATCTGTAAAAAAAATGCAGTATTCCTCGTTATATCATTTGAGATTAATTGTAACCACATATTTTCGTATTCAACTAAACGCTTTGAAACAAAATATTTAAAAACGTTATATGTATTTGCGGTGAACAATTCACATTGTATCACTGTTTGTTTTACTGCAGAAAGCTTCGTTATTTTTTACCAAAGATGTTTACACAAGGAAACTGTCTTGAAACGCATTTTAAAGAAGTAATATCAGATCAAGTTCTGTTAGTTAAAATGTCAGAATCATTGGTTCACAGTCCTGTTAATGCGTTACTTTAAGGTTATTATTTTAATTATTATTACTTGTTTTGTTTTTTATGACGATTTTTCTTTTACATTTGATGTTAGCGTTGTTCTAGTTTCATTTCTCTGTTCATCCATATCCTTTTTCTTGCCGCTTCCTTTTATTTTTTTTCCGTCTCTTACTCTGTTCCCTTCTGCCCCCTCCCCTCCCCCCCCCCCCCCAAAAAAAAATGTCATCCTCCATGCCATTTTCCCCGTTTAATATCACTTATTGTGAAAAGACGTGAAATCAAGGAACGAACGAACAAGTACCCATCAAACAAGTGTTTCGGACCTTAACTCATGACAACCTGAGGGGACCAGGCCGCATTCAGGTTACACGACTCCTGGATTTCCATTCTGGTCTGTTGAGTTGAGTTTTTAAAGTCCTACCACTCTCAGAGTATAATTATGAGGACCAGCTATAAGAATGTTGCTCAAAGAAGCCTTAAAACATCGTCGGATTCTCTAGTAATTGTGACTATTAATAATCCTGGATTTCCTTCTGCTGTCACCATTTTATTTATAGAAATTTGACCTCCACCTGGATAGAAACTGGAGCGTAGGGGTCGTCATACTGCTTGACAAGTACCTTTAAGTATCGACTCAAGTAGTAGGTGGGGATGTTGATTTAGTAGGGGTCTCAGTGTGTGCTTCTTATCATTAAGCGTGAGAGAGATCACGGTTGTGCTCAACGAATTATCTTTTCAGTCTGCCTATATCAGTCATTGATAGCCATTTGGGTGGTGTATGTTGGTGACATCACCGTCTGTGCCGGCGGGCAAAACGATGTCTTTGGCGGACTTGGGAATCAAGCGGATAATTGTCTAACTTCCAGAAACCAGAAAAAAAAACATGAAAAAAAAAAAAGAATAACACCGTGTATTTAATACAACCAATACAACCAGACAAGACAGGCGCAATTTGTCAAGTGTAACATCACAAACAAACAAACACCGAATACAAAAATTAGGAGAAAAAGACTGAAACTTCCCTGCTGCTCTGTTCAGTGTAATGGTTTCGTTGTAAAGTAAAAACAAATCAGGTGACAGAACACATCCCTGCCTGACCTCTCTTTTGATATTTTGGAAAGAGCTTATACGTATACTATGGCAGGACAGTGTTGCGTAGTGGATGAGGACAGAAAGGGTGGGAAATGTATTTGCAGCGACAAAAGATAGATTCGTATGGAGGGTCATGATCGCCAATGCCATACGGCAAGGCACATAGTGATGGTGATGATGATGATGATGATGATAATGATGATGATGATGATGATGATGATGATGACGATGTTCGCTGTACCTAAAACATCCATCTGGTAAGTAAAGGATGGACAGGATGTTGTTGTTTTTTTTCCATCAACCCCACGGGTCAACATGTGTACAGACCTGCCAGTGACTAAACCCTCCTCATGCATATACGCATGCAGAATATCAACTATGTGCATTAAAGATCCTGTGTCGTGTAAGTGGCTGATGCAAACAGGAAAACACTCATCATGCACATCCTCAAAAACAGAGCACGAGTACTCTCTGAAGAAGGAATACGCAGATTGCAGCAACAACGTAACACATGCATTCCATACGACAGTGTTAACACAAAGGGCAAGCACCGGGGTGGGGTGGGGGTGGGGGGGGGGGTGGGGGGGGGATCGAGAAAGGGAGATTCCCGACCTTGAACTGATGAGGTCATCGATGCGATTACCGCGCGCTTTCTGCTTTGGAGTAGCCACGATATCAGCTTTGATGGGTCTTCCGTTCTGTTATCTATTGATAACTGTACCTTGTGGGGAAATGACATCACTGTATTCGGATATCGCTCAGACCATGAGATCATCCACTTTGTGTATCAAAGGTTGTAACGACATGTTGATAAACCCACTTACTATTGTAGAGGCCTGTTCACGAAAAGTTGTTTTGATTTGTTGTTGGTAAGCTAAAAAAAAAAAAAAAAAAAAAAGCATAATTCATGAATAGAGTAGCCAAAGGTACACAGACACTGAGTCGTAATTTATGAGTAATCTAGCCAAAGAATGCTAAGAGTTCCATATACAGCAAAGAAAACAAACGAGACAATCTTGAGAGAAGTAAACACAAAATGAACAATAATGAAGAAGATTGGGAAAAGACAAGCGCTGCAACATTAATAGGACATTTTATAAGGCAAGAGAAATGTGAATACCTAGTCACAACAAGAAAGCTAGAAGAAGAAAAAACTGAGTACCAGAGAGACCCAGGGAGACAACATTAAAATAAACAGTTTGCCAGAGTGGGTAGGGACAAGAATGGTAGGAGATATACTTCCGGCGACAAAAGATCGATTCGTTTGGAGGAGGGTCATGATCGCCAATGCCGTGCGGTAAGGCACATGACGACGATAGCCAAATGTACAGACAATAGCTACAGTTTATGAATAGAGTAGCCACAGATACATGTACAGCCTCTGAGTCATGATTTATGAGTATAGTACCACCCACGCAGAAGAGAACTTGCAAGTCATGTACAGACGAGAGCTAATAAAAGCAACAGCTGTTAGAGTGTTATTGTTATTGTTATCGTTGTTTTTAATCCTTTGACTACCGCACCCTTTCCACTACAATCCTGCATTGTCAACAACACTAGCAAAGCAAAAATTTAACCCTTTGATTCCCTCACTCTGTCCATCAGCTTCCTGCAGGAAACTGGTGGACAGGGGAGAGGGTCAAAGGGTTAAGTTTTAGTAGTTGGTACACAGAAAAGAAAATAATTCAGTACGTATGTCAATGCATTCGCGAATATAATCTAAGGAGATGTCCCTGGCGTTGACTACTAAATCCAATTTATCGCTCAGGGGATTAAAAAAGAACATACCTGAGTACAAATTTAAACATTACTAAGGAAACTAAAACATAT
>JAPXFY010000012.1:68618822-68621322 GCA_030674185.1 Monoplex corrugatus
CCCCCACCCACCCATCCACCCCTAGACTCCTCCGCCCGGTGGATAAAGGGTGCAGACTTTTTTTTTTCGATCCTCCAGGTCAACAGGTGATCCCAGTGCCTACACTCCCATCGTGTACGTACGAATGCAGAATGATCATCAAATAGGCTCCTAAAAGATCCTGTTGGTCCTGACAGTGGATGGCTTATGGAAACGTGAAAACAGCCAGCATGCACGCCCTTCCGAAGATGGAATATGCAGACTGTGCAGCATCATACCGCCCGCACAGTGCAGGCAAAACAACGTGTATAGACGCATCCAAGAAAAAACATTGGAACGATGAAAAGAAGAAGAAGGCGAAGAAGGAGGAGGAGAAGAAGAAAGAAAAGAAGAAGAAGAAGAAGAATTGCGAAAAATAGGAAGAATTGCGAAGAAGAATTGCGAAGAAGAAGAAGAAGAAGAAAGAAGAAAGAAGAAGAAGAAAGAGAAAGAAGAAGAAGAAGAAAGAAGAAAAAGAAGAAAGAAAGAAGAAGAAAGAAGAAAGAAGAAGAAAGAAGAAGGAAGAAGAAGGAAGAAGAAGAGAAGAAGAAAAGAAGAAGGAAGAAGAAGAAGAAGAAAGAAGAAGAAAGAAGAAGAAGAAGACGAAGAATTGCGAAGAAGAAGAAGAAGAAGAGAAGAAAGAAGAAGAAGAAAGAAGAAGAGAAGAATTGCGAAGAACTGCGAAGAAGAATGCGAAGAAGAAGAATTGCGAAGAAGAAGAATGGAAAGAAGAAGAAGAATTGCGAAAAAGAAGAAGAATTGCGAAGAAGAAGAAGAAGAAGAATTGCGAAGAAGAAAAAGAAGAAGAAGGAAGAAGAAGGAAGAAGAAGAAAGAAGAAGAAGAAGAAGAACAAAGAACAAAGAAGAAAGAAGAAGAAAGAAAGAAGAAGGAAGAAGAAGGAAGAAGAAGGAAGAAGAAGAAGAAGAAAGAAGAAGAAAGAAGAAGAAAAAAGAAAGAAGGGGAAAGAAGAAGAAGAAGAATTGCGAAGAAGAAGAAGAAGAAGGGAAGAAGAAGAGAAGAAAGAAGAAGAAAGAAGAAAAGAATAAGAATTGCGAAGAAGAAGAATTGCGAAGAATAAGAATTGCGAAGAAGAAGAAGAATTGCGAAGAAGAAGAAGAAGAAAAATTGCGAAGAAGAAGAAGAAGGAGAAGAATTGCGAAGAAGAAGAAGAAGAAGACGAATTGCGAGGGAGAAGAAGAAGAAGAAGAAGAAGAAGAAGAAGAATTGCGAAGAAGAATTGCGAAGAAGAAGAAGAATTGCGAAGAAAAAGAATTGCGAAGAAGAAGAATTGCGAAGAATAAGAATTGCGAAGAAGAAGAAGAATTACGAAGAAGAAAGAAGAAGAAGAAGAAGAAGAAGAAGAAGAAGAAGAAGAATAAGAAGAGAGAGAAGAAGAAGAATTACGAGAAGAAGAAGAGAAGAAGAAGTAGAAGAAGAAGAAGAATTACGAAGAAGAAGAAGAAGAAATTACGAAGAAGAAGAAGAAGAATTGCGAAGAAGAAGAATTGCGAAGAAGAAGAAGAATTGCGAAGAAGAATTGCGAAGAAGAAGAAGAAGAAGAAGAATTGCGAAGAAGAAGAAGAAGACGAATTGCAAAGAAGAATTGCGAAGAAGAATTGCGAAGAAGAAGAAGAAGAAGAAGAAGAAGAATTGCAAAGAAGAAGAAGAAGAAGAAGAAGAATTGCGAAGAAGAAGAATTTCGAAGAAGAAGAATTGCGAAGTAGAAGAATTGCGAAGAAGAATTGCGAAGAAGAAAATTGCGAAGAAGAAGAACTGCGAAGAAGAAGAATTGCGAAGAAGAATTGCGAAAGAAGAAGAAGAATTGCGAAGAAGAAGAATTGCGAAGAAGAAGAAGAATTGCGAAGAAGAATTGCGAGAAGAATTGCGAAGAAGAAAAAGAAGAAGAAGAAGAAAGAAGAAGAAGAAGAATTGCGAAGAAAAAGAAGAATTGCGAAGAGAAGAAGAAGAAGAAGAACGAAGAAGAAGAATTGCGAAGAAGAAGAAGAAGAAGAATTGCGAAGAAGAAGAAGAAATTGCGAAGAAGAAGAATTGCGAAGAAGAAGAATGCGAAGAAGAAGAAGAAGAATTGCGAAGAAGAAGAAGAAGAAGAAGAAGAAGAAGAGAAGAAGAAGAAGAAGAAGAAGAAGAAGAAGAAGAGAGAATTGCATAGAAGAAGAATTGCGAAGAAGAAGAAGAAGAAGAATTGCAAAGAAGAAGAATTGCGAAGAAGAAGAAGAATTGCGAAGAAGAAGAAGAATTGCGAGAAGAAGAAGAAGAAGAAGAATTGCGAAAAGAAGAAGAAGAAGAAGAAGAAGAAACGAAGAAGAAGAAGAAGAAGAAAGAAAGAAGAAGAAGAAGAAGAAGAAGAAACAAGAAAGAAGAAAGAAGAAAGAAAGAAGAAGAAAGAAAGAAGAAGAAGAAGAAGAAGAAGAAGAAGAAAGAAGAAGAAGAAGAAGGAAGAAGAAGAAAAGAAAGAAGAAG
>JAPXFY010000012.1:68638822-68641322 GCA_030674185.1 Monoplex corrugatus
AAGTAAAAAAACGTCAGTTGGACTAGATGCAATTTCCAATGAGATGCTGAAAATTTTACCAGAAAATTTTATAATTTTGCTACATGACATATTTCAAAAATGCTGGAATAGTGGGAAAATGCCCAACAACTGGAAAGAAACAATAGTGGTTCCTGTACTAAAACCAGGTAAATGTAATACCGATCTGAAAAACTACAGGCCAATTGCATTAACATCACACGTATGTAAACTAATGGAGAAAATAATCTTAAAGAGACTGATGCACTATTGTGAAAAGAATAAAATAATACCAGTAAATCAGGCAGGATTTCGAAAAGGCAGGTCACCAGTAGAAATCCTAACAAAGCTAACTACTAACATAAAACAACAATTTGCAAGACGTCAATGTGTTTTAGCAACATTTTTTGATATAACGAAAGCATACGATCAAGTGTGGCACTCCAGATTGTTATTTAAATTTAAAAGTATTGGGCTGACAGGTCACATTTTTGACTATGTTAAGTGTTTCTTAGAAAACAGAGTATTTCAAACGAGGATTGAAAATGTATATTCCACGAAACGAACTCTTCAAATGGGTATCCCTCAGGGATCCGTTAAAGCTCCCCTTCTTTTCATGATATTAATGCATGACTTACCCAGTAAAGTATCTAAGCATGTAGTTTTAGTTCAATATGCTGACGATTTATGCATGTGGATGCAGGTAAATATGAAAAGGAAAACTCCTTTGCGCTGTATTAATTATACACGCAAATGCTACCAATTAGAACTTAATAAAATAGCACGATACATGGTAGAAAATGGGTTACATCTATCCCTGGAAAAATCAAAAATAGGTTTATTTAATAATGGAGCTAACCCAGTAAATATTCCCACTTTCAAACTGGGAGATACTCTTCTTTAGTTTAATGAGTCAATTAAATTCTTAGGAGTTTTTCTTACGGCAAAAGTATCTTGGAATCAGCATATTGAATACTTATTAACCAAAGCTCAAAAAAGTTTAAATTTCTTAAAAATAGTTCGCAAACAGGCATGGGGTCAAGATTCATCAACACTTGTTCATCTTTGTAAATCACTTGTTAGATCTAAATTAACCTATGCCCAAGAAATCTTCTTCAGTGCACCGAAACACTTACTAAAAAAACTGCAGAGCATAGATTGTAAAGTTTCAAACTTGCACTGGGTCTTCCAATGCATGCTTCCTGTCTTCGCACATATAATGAAATCAAACTGTTGCCACTTGATGAGCAAAGGAAAGTCGCTTCTACTAAATTTTTGTTAAGACACACCACCGTAGAAAACATCTCCGAAACAGAAATTAAACTGAGATCAGATACCGACTTTCCAAAAAGAGCTAAATCAATATCTTCACAGGTCACTCTTGCAACATACACATCTGACGTCATGAAAGGCTCAGGAATTGATCTACACGTAGATCCTGTATCTATAAGACCTTCCTTTTCGCCAGTACCCAGTTGGGAACTCCAAAGAGCACAATTTGACGTACACCACACTAATTTAAAAAAAGAAGACAATATAAACTTACTGGCAAGTCAGGTTAAATGTCATATAGACGACTTATATTCCGATCATTTGAAAATTTACACTGATGGATCAGTAATTGAAAGAAAAACAGGTTCAGCGTTTTTAAGTAATTGAAAGAAAAACAGGTTCAGCGTTTTTAATACCTGCTCTCAAACTTGAAAAATCTTTCTACATAGGACTTGATAAATCTGTCTTTACAGCTGAACTCTTTGCAATATTAATGGCTTTAAACTTTATGATAAGTCTTCCTAGGACAATTTTTCAAATACTTTTTTGCGTTGATTCAAAATCAGTACTTCAGGCTCTTGAATTATCAAAATTACAAACAAGATCAGAAATGATTCTGGAAATTAGTCACTTGATTCATAATTTATCTTTAAGAGGCACTGATATTACTTTCTGCTGGATACCTTCTCATAGTTCTTTTCGTTATAATGATATAGTTGACAGGGCTGTCAAACGGGGAGCTAATAACTCACCAGATTCAAACAATATCCAGCTTTCTCTCTCGTTGCACGAGAATTACACTTTAGTCTGGAAGCAGTTCCAATTAAAACAGAAAAAGTATGATAAATGTCACATGAACTTTGAAGTTAGCAAAATACTTAAGCAGCTTCATGCCAGCAGAACTATACAATCCCTTATGTATAGATGGAAACTTGATGCATTCAAAACAAAATACACCAAGAACATAGTGTGTCTGTGTGGAAAGAAAATAACACATAGTCATATTCTTTCTTGCGTTTAAGGTAAAACGACATATTCCAACACTATCTATGAGTACAGTTTCTGATATATTCGCCTCATCATCATTACTGTATGAATTTTTTGTTAGCCTGTCAAAAAGTCCTATAGCGAATTACCTTTAAAATGTTATTTCACTTGTTCACACTGTTATGGTTAGTCAATTATTAGTTTTATTTTTTTCTTCATTTCTTCCAGATATTTATTAATTTTG
>JAPXFY010000012.1:68656322-68661322 GCA_030674185.1 Monoplex corrugatus
CATGCTGGTTTGATGGCACCAAAGAAGGCTTGGTCCAGAGATTGGATTAGATGACTGGCATGAGATTTTAAACAATATAAGATAATGCCATTCTCCTCACACAGGGTGGAGATCTGCAGAGAATGGTGGCTGGAATGTCCATCGACAAATAATGCAACAGGTCTCTTGCATGTGAGATTTGGGATGAAAATGTTTCTAAGTAAGCTGAAAAATACTTCCTCCGTGATCCAGCCTTTTGCAGTCTTCTGGAAGAAGGCGGAGTCAAATCCCTCCATGGCATTAAAGCGGGGTTCCCTGGTGTAAGGAAATATCAGGAATGGAGGGATGTAGATTCCTGCAGCAGAGGAGCATGCCAGCACGGTCACTTGCTGTCGTGTGCTACTTGTCACGGAGTAGACATGTTTGGCTCCAGTGACGCTGATAACTTTTTTTGGTCTTTGGACAGATGCTGAAGCCTGACTCGTCGGCGTTAAAAATACGGTCAGAAGATTTCAGCAAAGCTGGATCGATGGCATCCATGTATTTTTTCATGTCCTCAAACCATGCCGACAGCCCCTCTTTTGTTATAACGGCCCTTTCCCGCCCAAGGACCTGGGCCATCCTTTCCCCCACTTCAGGATGCCTTTTAAAAAAAGACAAGATCCAGTGTTTTCCTGGCCGATTGCCCTTAAAAACTGTTTTCGCCCCCCTCTCATCTAATATTTTGTTGACCATGTCCTTGAGGTCGTCTCTGGTTCGCCCGAAACCTCGCTTTGACAAGGTGATCAGCCAATCAAACAATTTGTCTTCTTCTTCAGATGACAGCACAGTCTTTGGACCAGGCTGTACTGGTCTTCTGCCACGCACCTTGACACCCAGAGTTGCGTATGGTATTTTGAAAACTTTAGATGCCCCATTCAGGGACATGTGCTTCGACCTCACCAGCTCAACTGCAGCCTCCACATCCTCTTGCGTATACCGCGCTTGAGCCATTTTCTATGGGTTACTGGAAAAGTGACAACAGAATTTGTATTTCAATCGATTTACAAATGCTATCAAAAGACGAAGATGGTCACCACACACACACACACACACACACACACACACACACACACACACACACACACACACACAAACAAACACGTACACACACACACACACACACACAAACACGTACACACACACACACACACACACACATACACACACACACATCTATATATATATATATGTATATACATGCATGCACACACACGCGCGCGTGCGCGCACACACGCGCGCATATGCAAGCAAATAGACACAAACCCAACATACTTGCAAGCATGCACACGTGGGTACACAAACACCACACAGATATGCTTGCATACACGCAGATACACAAGTACACACATTCATACATATACACGCGCGCGTGCGCGCGCACTCACACACACACACAGACAGACACACACATACATACACACACGCGCGCGCGCGCGCACAAAGTGAAAGGAAGAGGGGAAGGAGGAAGGTGACATGGACGCATTCATCCGACAATAGAAACCAGATTTCGGGTGATGCGCTACCCTCCATTTACAGCTGGCGCATGAGACGAAACACATGTTTTTGGAGGGTTCATGCGCTATCCTCGGCCATGTAAGTGTGAGAAGGCCAGGGGCGCTCTGCGATTGCCCACATACAATTAATGCAAACAACAACGTGTTTTTCAGCAAACAAGTTCTATACACAATAATAGTTAGTTGTGTCAACTTCCACTTTGCATCCAGTGATTTAAGGAAATCGTTAGTGGAAAGAGTGAAATCGTATCTTACCTTGCAATTCAGGAAAACACGTGGTCTCTCTCTCCATTACCTTGCAATTCAGGAAAACACGTGGTCTCTCTCTCCAAACTGGCAGAAAAAGGAGGGAATCAACCGGCGCGAAATTCGTGACCTCAATTAATCATCTGGTCTGGAATCTTCCGGAGTTTTGACGGGGTTAGCGCAAAGACCCGACAAACCTATGCACACACACACACACACACACACACACACACACACACACACACACACCACACACACACACACACACACACACACACACACACACACACACACACATGCATACACAGTTTATTTTCTTGCCTTTATTTTTTTATTTCATTTTTTAGTGTGATTACGATCAGCAATCTCCTCTGGTGATAAAACATACAAGAAGGGAGACAAATCGTGAATGTTTCAAAGCTGTGTTTTACAAGGGTTATTATCTCTTGCTAGGCAAAAATGCAACCTTTTTTCTTGTTTAGTTTGTTGCGTCTGCTGTTGTTGTTTTTGTCTGTTTATTTTTTGTTTTGGGAAGGGAAAGGAAAGGAGGACATTAACTGTTTTTTTTGTTCGTATTTTCAATCATTTTTATGTTTCTTCGTTTTGTTTTGTTTCTTCTACCTATGTATTTTAAACATTATTGTTGAGAAAGGGGGGTGGGGGTGGATGCGGGGCGCTGTTCAGGTGGGAAGGGAGGAGAAGGGGGGATAAGACTTCACAGCGGACTCCTCCTGTGAAAATATGGCTTCTGTCTCCAAGCATAGAACATCGCCACAGTACACCACTTCATTTAAAGTCTACCGGAGTGGAACCTGAAACTGAACCCAAGCCTCTCATTTCGTAAACAGGTGGTGTGGTGTAATCAACAAGACCACAATTGTACGAGAGAGAGAGAGAGAGAGAGAGAGAGAGAGAGAGAGAGAGAGAGAGAGAGAGAGAGACTGGAGGGAGGGAGGAGACAGAGACTGAGAGAGGAGAGGACAGGAGGGGAAGGAGGAACCGAAAGATAACAAGGGGAGTAACTCTTTCTCTAAAAGAAGTGCACTTTGAATTGATTGTTTCCTACACCGTGCCAGCGATAAAACCACCAGTTTCAAGTTTGCGTTCATTTCGTCACGAGTTCGGACTGGTAAAAACAAATAAATTAATGTAGTCGAAATTTATCTCTGGTAGAAAGCTGGGCCGTTGACTTTCCAAATCATACCCATTGACAGAAGATTGAATTTCATTCTATAATCTTTGTTTCTTCTTCTTCTTCTTCTTCTTCTTCTTTCTTCATCTACTACTACTATCTACTACATATACTAATCACTACTACTAACTACTACTCTACTACTACTTACTCTCTTCTTCTTCTTCTTCTTCTACTACTACTACTACTACTACTAACTACTACTACTACTACTACTATTCTACACACTACTTTCTTCTTCTAACTACTACTACTACTACTACTCTACTACTATCTTCTACACTACTACTATTCTACTATTTCTACCTTACTTTTTTACTTCTTCTTCTTCTTCTTTACTACTACTACTACTACTACTACTACTACTACTACTACTACTACTACCACCACTACTATTTCTTCTTCTTCTTCTACTTCTTCTTTCTTCTTCTTCTTTTTTCTTCTTCTTCTTCTTACTACTACTACTACTACTACTACCACTACTTCTTCTTCTTCTTCTTTTTCTTGTTTTTTTCTTCATTTCTTTTTTTTAAAGATCATTGCACTTACGCAGTTTCCCTTGTGTTGTTTTTTTGTTTGTTTGTTTTTTGTTTGTTTTATTTTGGGTTTTTTTTTTTGGGGGGGGGGGGGGTTATCCCATTTTGTACGCCTATTTTAATTACGAACGAGACTGAAACAATACTTTTCACAGTGCTATGATGATGATGATGATGATGATGATGATGATGATGATGATGATGATCGTGATGATATGGAGTTCTATCCAAGAATGAGACTGTACTGTACGTTTCCTTTCATAACAGTTTTTGCCGTCAACCAGGCCCAAGAGATACAGACACTTGCGATGCTGGTCAAAACTTTGAGCACAACACACACTCAATGACTCATCCGTAAGGCGCATGAAGCTCGACATTGTGGTTCCAGTTTTCTTAATGAGCCCATAGCAGGCCCTACTCTGGCAAGGAGCCCGTTGGGGTCCGAAAATTTTCACAGTGATTTTGACAGGATGGTCGGAATTTGATCCCACAACCTTTCAGTCTGTAGTCCATTGCACAAACCACCACACCACGGCGACTGGCTTCTACTGGTTGCTTTTAAGAAAACTGACCACTCGGCAAAACAAAGTGTGCTTGCATTCTTGGTCCATAGTGTTTCCAGACGGGTGCGGTAGTGATTCTTGGCCCATAGTGTTCCCAGACGGGTAAGGTAGATGTATTCTTGGCCCATAGTGTTTCCAGACGGGTAAGGTAGATGTATTCTTGGCCCATAGTGTTTCCAGACGGTAAGGTAGATGTATTCTTGCCATAGTGTTTCCAGACGGTAAGGTAGATGTATTCTTGGCCATAGTGTTTCCAGACGGTAAGGTAGATGTATTCTGGCATAGTGTTTCAGACGGTAAGTAGATGTATTCTTGGCCCATAGTGTTTCCAGACGGGTAAGGTAGATGTATTCTTGGCCCATAGTGTTTCCAGACGGGTAAGTAGATGTATTCTTGGCCCATAGTGTTTCCAGACGGGTAAGGTAGATGTATTCTTGGCCGTGGTGTTTTCAGACGGGACGTAGTGCATTCTTGGCCTGTAGTGTTTCCAGACAGGTGCGGTAGTCAAGTGGGTAAGACGTCGGACTTTCAGTCGGAATGTCTGGGTTTGATCCTGCCTGGGTACCCCTCCTGGCCTAGTGGGTAAAGGTGGAGATTTTCTTGATCTCCCGGTTAAGATCAACATGTATGCAGGCTTGTTAGTGTCTATACCCCCTTCGTGTGTATAAGCACACAGACCATCAAAAATACACGTTAAATTGAAAAAAAAAGTGTAAATAGAAAGCATCAAACTTCAAAACACTATACAACTGAAGGATAGAAACATGAAAGATCCTGTAAGTCATGTCAGCGTCCCAATGGCATATGGAAACATGAAAACACTCAGCACGGACGCCCATTGAAGACGGAATATGCAGACTGTGCAGCAGCATTATACCTGCACAGTGAGGACAAAACGAACGAGAATACATACATTTTAAGAAAACAC
>JAPXFY010000012.1:68666322-68671322 GCA_030674185.1 Monoplex corrugatus
CACACCTTGACATTGGAGGGTGGCGAAACAAATCTCCACCCTTTACCCACTGGTTGGAGGCGTATCATCATCATCATCATCATCATCATCATATCATCATCATCATCATCAAGTGCTCTGCCACATGGCGTTGGCGATCATGGCCCTCCATAATGCATCTGTCCCTTGTTGCCGCAAGCACATCTTCCACCCTCTCTGTCTTCAGCCACCCTGCTGTGGAGGTGTATAGACGAATCAAATTCATTGGAAACCCGATGTTTTCGCTGCCCATCTTAATGTTTCCATCAACCTGATGGGGTCAGTTTAGCTTAGTGTTTCATAGGTCCCTCCCATCTGCCTCTCTCCCATTTCAAGTGCTTGCCAGCGCGCACAGGCTCAGGGAGTCTGCCTGATAATAGTTCGCAGATTCGGGTGCAGCGCATATGGAATTATTCGTATGCCGTGAATCTCTCTTGAACAAACTTGAAGCAAACTCTGAATTATACATGTGTTAGAACGAATGCATATGATAGTATATTTAACCGATTTATCGCTTAACCCTTTGACTCCTGCACCCTATCCACCAACTACGAAAACGTAACCTTTTGACTCCCTCATCCAATCCACTGGCTTCCTGCACGAAGCTGGTGGATAGGCAAATGGAGTCAAAGAGTTACGTCATTTGCACTGCTTGCATGGTTAAACAACGCAGGACGCTGGTGAATAGGCAGTGGGAGTCAAAGGGTTAATTTAGACAGACAAACACAAACACGGTGTATGATAATGAAGTAATTCGATAAACAGCACCTAGATCATGACGGTAACCAGTCCTTCATATTGCTTTACTTGCAAGATTCATCAGTATGTGTTAATACGTCTTGTGCCACGAGTTTAGTGACTGTTGTGCATACACCTGCACTCAGTCATATGGACAGAACAGTCAGCTGTGTGCAACACCTGCACTCAGTCATATGGACAGAACAGTCAGCTGTGTGCAACACCTGCACTCAGTCATATGGACAGAACAGTCAGCTGTGTGCAACACCTGCACTGTCATATGGACAGAACAGTCAGCTGTGTGCAACACCTGCACTGTCATATGGACAGAACAGTCAGCTGTGTGCAACACCTGCACTGTCATATGGACAGAACAGTCAGCTGTGTGCAACACCTGCACTCAGTCATATGGACAGAACAGTCAGCTGTGTGCAACACCTGCATTGTCATATGGACAGAACAGTCAGTTGTGTGGAACACCTGCATTGTCATATGGACAGAACAGTCAGCTGTGTGCAACACCTGCACTGTCATATGGACAGAACAGTCAGCTGTGTGCAACACCTGCACTCAGTCTATGGACAGAACAGTCAGCTGTGTGCAACACCTGCATTGTCATATGGACAGAACAGTCAGCTGTGTGCAACACCTGCACTGTCATAAGGACAGAACAGTCAGCTGTGTGCAACACCTGCACTCAGTCATATGGACAGAACAGTCAGCTGTGTGCAACACCTGCACTCAGTCATATGGACAGAACAGTCAGCTGTGTGCAACACCTGCATTGTCATATGGACAGAACAGTCAGCTGTGTGCAACACCTGCACTGTCATATGGACAGAACAGTCAGCTGTGTGCAACACCTGCACTCAGTCATATGGACAGAACAGTCAGCTGTGTGCAACACCTGCATTGTCATATGGACAGAACAGTCAGCTGTGTGCAACACCTACACTCAGTCATAAGGACAGAACAGTCAGCTGTGTGCAACACCTACACTCAGTCATAAGGACAGAACAGTCAGCTGTGTGCAACACCTGCATTGTCATATGGACAGAACAGTCAGCTGTGTGCAACACCTGCACTGTCATATGGACAGAACAGTCAGCTGTGTGCAACACCTGCACTCAGTCATATGGACAGAACAGTCAGCTGTGTGCAACACCTGCATTGTCATATGGACAGAACAGTCAGCTGTGTGCAACACCTACACTCAGTCATAAGGACAGAACAGTCAGCTGTGTGCAACACCTACACTCAGTCATAAGGACAGAACAGTCAGCTGTGTGCAACACCTGCATTGTCATATGGACAGAACAGTCAGCTGTGTGCAACACCTGCATTGTCATATGGACAGAACAGTCAGCTGTGTGCAACACCTGCATTGTCATATGGACAGAACAGTCAGCTGTGTGCAACACCTGCACTCAGTCATATGGACAGAACAGTCAGCTGTGTGCAACACCTGCATTGTCATATGGACAGAACAGTCAGCTGTGTGCAACACCTACACTCAGTCATAAGGACAGAACAGCCAGCTGTGTGCAACACCTACACTCAGTCATAAGGACAGAACAGTCAGCTGTGTGCAACACCTGCATTGTCATATGGACAGAACAGTCAGCTGTGTGCAACACCTGCATTGTCATATGGACAGAACAGTCAGTTGTGTGGAACACCTGCATTGTCATATGGACAGAATAGTCAGCTGTGTGCAACACCTGCACTGTCATATGGACAGAACAGACAGCTGTGTGCAACACCTGCACTCAGTCATATGGACAGAACAGTCAGCTGTGTGCAACACCTGCACTCAGTTATATGGACAGAACAGTCAGCTGTGTGCAACACCTGCATTGTCATATGGACAGAACAGTCAGCTGTGTGCAACACCTGCACTGTCATATGGACAGAACAGTCAGCTGTGTGCAACACCTGCACTCAGTCATATGGACAGAACAGTCAGCTGTGTGCAACACCTGCATTGTCATATGGACAGAACAGTCAGCTGTGTGCAACACCTACACTCAGTCATAAGGACAGAACAGTCAGCTGTGTGCAACACCTACACTCAGTCATAAGGACAGAACAGTCAGCTGTGTGCAACACCTGCATTGTCATATGGACAGAACAGTCAGCTGTGTGCAACACCTGCACTGTCATATGGACAGAACAGTCAGCTGTGTGCAACACCTGCACTGTCATATGGACAGAACAGTCAGCTGTGTGCAACACCTGCACTCAGTCATATGGACAGAACAGTCAGCTGTGTGCAACACCTGCATTGTCATATGGACAGAACAGTCAGTTGTGTGGAACACCTGCATTGTCATATGGACAGAACAGTCAGCTGTGTGCAACACCTGCACTGTCATATGGACAGAACAGTCAGCTGTGTGCAACACCTGCACTCAGTCATATGGACAGAACAGTCAGCTGTGTGCAACACCTGCATTGTCATATGGACAGAACAGTCAGCTGTGTGCAACACCTGCACTGTCATAAGGACAGAACAGTCAGCTGTGTGCAACACCTGCATTGTCATATGGACAGAACAGTCAGTTGTGTGGAACACCTGCATTGTCATATGGACAGAACAGTCAGCTGTGTGCAACACCTGCACTGTCATATGGACAGAACAGTCAGCTGTGTGCAACACCTGCACTCAGTCATATGGACAGAACAGTCAGCTGTGTGCAACACCTGCATTGTCATATGGACAGAACAGTCAGCTGTGTGCAACACCTGCACTGTCATAAGGACAGAACAGTCAGCTGTGTGCAACACCTGCACTCAGTCATATGGACAGAACAGTCAGCTGTGTGCAACACCTGCACTCAGTCATATGGACAGAACAGTCAGCTGTGTGCAACACCTGCATTGTCATATGGACAGAACAGTCAGCTGTGTGCAACACCTGCACTGTCATATGGACAGAACAGTCAGCTGTGTGCAACACCTGCACTCAGTCATATGGACAGAACAGTCAGCTGTGTGCAACACCTGCATTGTCATATGGACAGAACAGTCAGCTGTGTGCAACACCTACACTCAGTCATAAGGACAGAACAGTCAGCTGTGTGCAACACCTACACTCAGTCATAAGGACAGAACAGTCAGCTGTGTGCAACACCTGCATTGTCATATGGACAGAACAGTCAGCTGTGTGCAACACCTGCACTGTCATATGGACAGAACAGTCAGCTGTGTGCAACACCTGCACTCAGTCATATGGACAGAACAGTCAGCTGTGTGCAACACCTGCATTGTCATATGGACAGAACAGTCAGCTGTGTGCAACACCTACACTCAGTCATAAGGACAGAACAGTCAGCTGTGTGCAACACCTACACTCAGTCATAAGGACAGAACAGTCAGCTGTGTGCAACACCTGCATTGTCATATGGACAGAACAGTCAGCTGTGTGCAACACCTGCATTGTCATATGGACAGAACAGTCAGCTGTGTGCAACACCTGCATTGTCATATGGACAGAACAGTCAGCTGTGTGCAACACCTGCACTCAGTCATATGGACAGAACAGTCAGCTGTGTGCAACACCTGCACTCAGTCATATGGACAGAACAGTCAGCTGTGTGCAACACCTGCACTCAGTCATATGGACAGAACAGTCAGCTGTGTGCAACACCTGCACTCAGTCATATGGACAGAACAGTCAGCTGTGTGCAACACCTACACTCAGTCATATGGACAGAACAGTCAGCTGTGTGCAACACCTACACTCAGTCATATGGACAGAACAGTCAGCTGTGTGCAACACCTGCACTCAGTCATATGGACAGAACAGTCAGCTGTGTGCAACACCTACACTCAGTCATATGGACAGAACAGTCAGCTGTGTGCAACACCTGCACTCAGTCATATGGACAGAACAGTCAGCTGTGTGCAACACCTACACTCAGTCATATGGACAGAACAGTCAGCTGTGTGCAACAGCTCAGCAAACTGTGACAGTGCAGTCAGCTGTACGAAACAGATGACATGACTCTGTATTGTGTTTGGTTATATTATAAGATTGCCGGCTGGTTAGGTTCTGTTGTTTTATAGTCTTGGCTCAAAATTCGATATCTCGAGTTCAATTCCAGCTGGCAACATTAAAACCTAGTCGGGTCGCTTTAATGTTTCCATCCTTCTGGTGGTGTCAGCTTAGTGTTTCCTAGGTCCCTCTCCCACCCCCTCTCTCATCTCCCTCCCTCTCCCCATTTCTCTGGACCTTGCCAGTG
>JAPXFY010000012.1:68686322-68696322 GCA_030674185.1 Monoplex corrugatus
TGATAGAACTGCCAGAATTGTGACTGTGTTATATCAGCACTGAGTCTTTCAAGAACTGTGTCCATTTACTGTCTTTTGCTTTCCTGGGCTATGATTTTGAACCGCTCTACTTTTTCATCCAGATTTCTTTTATACTCGTCCATTTTTTCTAATGCTATCATGGTCTGAGTGATGTCTTCTTCTGTTTGGTTTTTTTTTTTGCCAGGCTTTTACAGCAGCTCGTTTCTCGTTCCAGGCAGTCTCTGTGTCATTGTTCCACCAGGAAGGTTGTTTTCTTGATGTTTGGTTGTTTCCTGTTTTCCAATTTGCTTTCATAGTTCTCAGTTTTGAAACAACATCAGATTGTATACTGTCATATTAAAACGGATTTCTTGGTTGAGATACGGAGTTTCTAGGGGATATATGTTTCATTATACTGAAAACCGCTGAAAGATGGCTGCTGCCATGTGTGTTCAGTGTCTCTGCACTCATTAGTGGTGTTAGTTTAGGAGAGATAAGTACTATATCAATGGTGTTGTCTGTGTCTCCTTGTCTTGCACAAAATATGGGTTGGTGGTGATGTTGTTGTGAGTGGGCTGAACTGGATATCACACAGCATCTCTTCCAGAGTATGTCCCTGGGCGTTAGCTTAGTTCTGATCCCACAATGCAGAGCTTGCACTGAGATCCCACATTCCACAGTAATGTCTCGTAGTTCATCTTCAATTTCTTCTAGGTAGTTCCACGTTGATTTTGAGGCACGTGATCCCGGGTGCACATAAGCATTGATAAGTACCGTGTTCTTCTGGTTTCGTTTGGAGTTTGAAGGCGTATACCTAGCATGCAGTTCACATGAATTTGTACACAATCGTCCTAGATCTAATACGGACACTTTGTCTTTTTTGGTTCTTTTTGACGACTATAGCTAGTCCTCTACCATCATGTTTCTGAATTACAAAAGCACAGCAACATGCCACCTGCACAGTGTGGGCAAGTTAAATATGCCACGGTCACAATGTGGGCAATTTAAAAAAAAAGTGTATACACGTATCTGAGAAAAAAAAATTAGAACGCTATAGAAACACAACTACCACAAACAGACGGAAATCAGCCTACATAAGACACAACAAAAGATAGAAATAACGACAGATGGCTGATACAATGAACAGTGTGGTTTATTTGATCAAATTGAATTAGGTGGAATTGGGATAATTTTTAGGTCATAACAGAATGTTTTGAACATAAGAAATGCAGGTTGTTTTCTCTAGAGAACACAACATATGTCGCCATTGTACTCCCCCCCCCCCCTTTTTTTTGTTTTTTGCGTGCAGTTATGTTTACCCATGAACTAATATTGTTTTTAAGTGTTTACCAGAAAGAGCTGTTTTGTGGCTGACAAATTGGGAGAGGGGGTGTTTGTTTCTTTGTTGTTCATATTATCTTTTTTTTTTAATTATCGTTGCTAATTATGCTTTGACGTACATGTATGGATATTTGTATTTTATACATTAGAATATTTTGCATGAATGCAAATTTGTTCTTACAATCTGATTGCAATCGTGTTTCGTTGTATTGCTTTGCACATGGTCAATCCATTGACTTCCGGGAATAGTTCGGAGGACATTCGGGAAAGACCGAAGGACACTGGGAAAGACTAGATCTGCGGGCTTTGTGGGTTGGCTTCCCACCTTGCCTTTGATAACATGCCACGAGTTCTATAAATGAAAGATGCTCCCAGGATTCACCGAAAGGGGAGAGAGAATGATGAATCCATCGGCACTGACTCCATCACGACTGGAAACGCACAACGGATCATGATTAATGACCAGATGGAATTTCCGTGTGCGTGTGGAAGGAGATTCACCACCAAACGCGGCATGAAGATCCACAAGACAAAAATGGGCTGTTTGAAGACTCATACGAACCAGCAGCAGCGCACTGCGATAGCAGGTGAGACGTTGGATGACCAAGGCCAGGATTTAAATCATAGTGCCAAGGACATCCACGCTGATGGTTCTGGTGCGGATTTTGCACAAGCTCTTAACGCCAAACGTAAAAAACTCAATTTGCCGCCTGCCGGTGCAAAAGAACAATGGGAGAAATTAGATGAGGAACTTGTCCTTAAGCTGAATGCGCTAATAGGGAACAGTACGCTGGAACACAAACTTGACACATACGGAGACATCATATACTCTATCTGCAGGGACACTTATGGAGTGAAGCAGCCAAAGACAAAAACGCCTCCCCAGAAATCCAGAAGACAGCAACAGATGGAGAGCATCCGGGGGGAGAAAAGGAAGCTTAAAAAGCGAATGAAAACTGCCTCAGAATTCGAGAAGCAAGGGCTCCTGGAACTCTGGAAAGATCTGAAAGCCAAACACAATGCTCTCAGCAAAGTGGAATCAGCAAGGCGAAGAAAGAGCAAAAAGAAGAAGACTCAAGATCGTTTCTTCAAAGATCCCTTTGACTTTGCAAGAAAGCTGTTTGAACAACCCAAATCAGGGACTCTCACAGTGGGCAAGGAAACCCAAGAGCAGCATCTCAGGGAAACATATTCCGATTCTCAGCGCGAGGCACCACTTGAAATCCAGAATCTGGTTTGGCCTGCAGCGCCAGAAGGAAAATTCAATAACAAACCACCAACACTGGTTGAAGTGAAGAACGTAGTAAAGAAAGCTAGAGCCAAGTCAGTACCTGGACCAAACGGAATACCATACCTGCTCTACAAGAAATGCCCAAAAGTGATCGAGTGGCTCCACAAGATGATTCGATCAACATGGAGGAACCAGAAGATCAGCGACCAATGGATGAGAGCTGAAGGAGTGTACATTCCGAAGGAGCAGAACTCCAGCAGCATCAACCAGTTCAGGCCAATATCACTTCTGAACGTCGAGGGGAAAATCTTCTTCTCTGTTATGGCAGCAAGATTGACAAAATACCTGACTGAAAACAAGTATCTGGATATGTCAGTCCAAAAGGGAGGCATACCAGGAATGCCTGGATGCTTGGAACATGCCACGTTGATTTGGGATGCCATCCAAAAAGCAAGAACAGAGAAGAGAGACATTGACGTAGTTTGGCTTGATCTGGCGAATGCATATGGATCAGTTCCACACGATATGATCCAGCTGGCTCTTGAAATGTATCACATCCCAGAAAACATCCGAACAATGCTGAGGAAGTATTTCCAAGGGTTCTCAATGCGGTTCTCTACCAAAGAATACACCACGGACTGGATAGACCTAGAGGTGGGCATTGCAATGGGCTGTGCAATCTCTCCCATACTGTTCGTGTTGGCAATGGAAGTCATCTTGAAAGCTGCAATGAAGAGTTCAGGTCCAGTGAATCTGGGAGATGGATACCAGATGCCTCCTCTGAAAGCTTTCATGGATGACACAACAGTCTTTTCCACGGATGAGGAAGAGACACACCAAATCTTAAAGCAGCTGGATGAGCTGGTGGCCTCCTCAAGAATGAGGTTCAAACCAAAGAAATCCCGAAGTCTCTCACTGCGAAAAGGAAAAGTGGCAGATTCAGTCAAATTCATGGTAGCCAACCAAGCCATCCCCACTGTCACAGAAGAGCCAGTAAAAAGTCTCGGAAGATGGTATGATGACTCCCTGAAAGACACACAAAGGGGATGTGAAACCAAGCAAACAGCAGAAGAAGGCCTGAAGAAAATAGATAACTGCGGACTGCCAGGCAAATACAGTTCATGCTGATACCAAAGCTGCTGTGGCCACTGCTAATCTATGACATTTGCACCAGCACAGTGGAAGCAATGGAAGCCAAAATAAACAAATACACAAGAAAATGGCTCGGTGTCCCACCTGGTCTCACTGATGTTGCATTCTACTGTCGTCAAGCAATGCTGAAGCTACCTCTCAAATCCATAGTGGAGGAATACAAAGTTGGAAAAGCAAGACTGTTGAGCATGCTGGAGGAATCGGAAGACAATATCGTGAGATCAGTTCAGCCAAAGCTGAGAAATGGCAAAAATGGAAAGTCCAAGAGGATGTAAACAATGCCAAGAGAAACCTCAGCATCAAAGAAATAATTGGACACACGCAAACCAACAGACAGGGACTGGGAGCAACAAAAATGCAGTGGTGGTCCAAAGCCAAAAGGAAGGAAAAAAGAGACATGATCATACAGGAGTTGAAGAAAGAAGAAGATGTCAAAAGAGTGCAGAAGGCAGTCCAGCAAGGTCAACAGGGGCAATGGACAACATGGGACAGTGCACTCCAAAGAAGTCTCAGCTGGAACGATATGTGGCATATGGCTCCTCTAAGGATAAGCTTCCTCCTCAGATCTGTATATGACCTGCTCCCCTCGAATGCAAACTTAGTGAAATGGGGGAAATCAGATGACCCAGCATGTCCGCTCTGTCAGAAGAAACAAACAGTGGAACATGTCCTAAGCTCTTGCAAAGTAGCGCTAGCCCAAGGAAGGTATACATGGAGGCACAACCAAGTTCTGAAAGTGATCACAGACGTGGTTAGCGAAAAAACCATGACCCCAAATGCACCAATTGCTATGACAACGTTCTACAAAGCAGGAGGGAAACAGGTCTGGCCCGAAATTGCTATGACAACCAGCACATTGCCAAAGGGTCTTCTGGATGGAGCAGTCGGTTGGGAGTGTACAGCAGACCTGCCAGAGTGGAGGAATTACCCAGATGTCATCAGCAAGACAGGCATGAGACCAGACATCGCTCTCCACTCTGACTCCTCGAAACAAGTGATTCTGATAGAACTCACTGTGCCATACGAAAGCAGAATGGAAGAAGCACATATCTACAAGACCGAAAAATACGCCGGTCTTGCCAGCACCCTGAAGAAAGCAGGTCTGCGGGTCAAAATCTTCGCCATAGAGGTCGGGGCAAGAGGGTTTGTGGGCACCTCCGCTTATGATCTCATGAAACAACTCGCCATTTCTGGGAAGAAGAGGACTAGAGCCCTTAAAGCGATGGCAGCGGCAGCAGAAAGGAGCTCAAGCTGGATCTGGGCAAGGAGGAACCAAAAGTGAACTTCATAAGGATTAAATTCCCTACAGATGATGTGTGCCCCGTTAGCACATTGGTAAAACCGCGTACCGCAGTTCTGAAGCGCAGAATCGCCCAGGTTCGCTCCCCGGCGTGGGGAAAAAAAATAGACAACAGCAGAAGGGGGCATATCCCCGAGAGTGTAAGGAGTTCAGGGCCGAAACGCTTGTCTAAAGGGGGTTACTTCTCTGAAGACCTTCTGTTGTCTAGCTCTCCCTAGAGTTTCTTTCTACCTATGACATGTTTAACATGATAAAAAGGGAAGTTTGAAAAACATAATAACTTGAAGAGAAAACTATATCTTTTTTTATGGTAGTAGGATCTTTTACTTACAATAGGTGCATGATCCACACAGGGCCCCCTCCACTCACCGTCTCTTCCAAAAGACTACTTATTACGACCACCATTGAAAGGTTTTGTGGAGGAGAGGAGGGGAAGAAAACTGTACCCCTGTCCCACCGAGAATCAAACCTTCCCAGAGAGGTGCTTTATTCATCTGGACCACCGTCACCACAGTAGCATCATCATCATCATCATCATCATCATCATCATCATCATGTGCCCTGCCGCATGGCGTTGGCGATCATGGCCCTCCATATGCATCTATTCCTTGTCGCCGCAAACACATCTTCCACCCTCTCTGTCCTGGGTCTGCCTGGTAATCTCTTTCCCCTCCAGATTTCCACAGTAGCAGGAGAGATTTTTTGTTTGTTTGTTTGTTTGTTCGTTTATTTGTTTGTTTGTGTTTGTGTGTGTGTTTATAGAAGTGTGTGTGTGTTTATACCAATGTATGTGTGTGTGTGTGTGCATGCGTGCGTGTGTGTGTGTGTGTGTGTGTGTGTGTGTGTGTGTGGCGCGTGTATGTGTGTGCGTGCGCGCGTATGTGTGTGTGTGTGTGTGTGTGTGCGTGTGTGTGTGTGTGTGTGTGTGTGTGTGTGTGTGTGTGTG
Organism: Monoplex corrugatus; assembly: GCA_030674185.1. NCBI lineage: Eukaryota > Metazoa > Mollusca > Gastropoda > Littorinimorpha > Ranellidae > Monoplex > Monoplex corrugatus. The sequence continues at coordinate 68,692,293 of JAPXFY010000012.1, forward strand.
TGTGTGTGTGTGTTCATGAAGTGCAAATTCTCACATGCCCTCACTTTAATTAAAAAATAAAAATTATTAATTTTCAGTTCCAGTTTCTCAATATAACGTCTCCGTTTTCGGAATGATTTCCCCACGGACTGACGCTACTAGTGCCACGTGATGGAGAAGATCCAAAATAACTGTGACCAAACCTAAAGCCTGCACATAAGCCGCTTAAGCTGGCAAGGTCCTGAGGTCCTATCAAGAGTATGAGTTTTATAACAAATATTTTTATCAGTCTGTCATTGGAACAATCTTGGCTACATTATACCGACATGCGTATTTGTGTATCTTATCTGTGTATAAAAGATACTAAAATAAATGAAATAAAATAAAATAAAATAGAATAAATAAAATGAAACGAAATAAAATTAAATAAAATAAAATAAAATAAAATAAAATAAATTGAAATAAAGCAAAATAAAACAAAATTAAATAAAATAAAAAACAAAACGAAATAAAATAAACAAATAAATTGAATAAAATAAAATAAAATACAGTAAAAGAAAATGAAATGAAATATAGAATAAAACAAAATAAAAAGGAAAAAAAAGGCACACAACTAGCCACTAGGTATGAACTTATCTAGCCAAAGTTTTACATAATCACATCACAGAAAGCACCCACAGTCAATGCGATACATCTGCTTATCAACATTATTAAAACATTAAAATAACGTCTTCCTTATCGTGGCTGCTCCAATTTATTATCCCTCCTCGAGAAAAATAAGTATATAAATACGTAAGTAAATAAATCAATAAATAAATGGATTACTCAATAAAACTGTAAGGATTAACGAGAAAATAATGAACAATATCAAACAAAGTAACACGCATATGTACTCAAATGTGAGAAAAAAAAACAACCTTTAACTGTCATGTTCTTTTGATACATCGCCAAAAAGGTAGTCATAATCTGTTTTCGAGGATGTGCATGCGTGTATGTGTGTGTGTGTGTTGTGTGTGTGTGTGTGTGTGTGTGTGTGTGTGTGTGAGTGTGTGTGTGTGTATATATGTGTGTTTGTGTGTGAGTGTGTGTATATATATATGTGTGTATGTGTGTGTGTGCGTGTGTATGTGTGTGTGTGTATGTGTGTGTGTGTGTGTGTGTGTGTGTGTGTGTGTGTGTGTGTGTGTGTGGAGAGAGAGAGAGATGGAGGATGGATGGATGGATGGATGGATGGATGATGGATGGATGGATGATGGATGGATGGATGGATGGAAAGATGGATAGATGGATGGATGGACGGATGGGACGGATGGACTGGATGGATGGATGGATGGATGGATGGATGGATGGATGGATGGATGGATGGATGGATGGATGTTTCATTCATAATAAGTCATTGTTCCTCGTGAAGAGACACAAGTGCAAAATACGCTTGATATCACGTTAACAGTTCAAAATGATAATCAACACTTTTGGAAGGGACAGTACACCGTAGTTTCATTGCTGTGCGCGCTGACACTTTTCTATAGGCATTGATATGCCAATGAACCTATGTGTCTCATATCTGAAGATATTCACTGCAGATCGAAACTTGAATGCTTCGGACAGATCTGTTGTCAAATTTATCACAGTATGATTTTCATTTTCAGATGCCATCAACAAACAAAGCCGAAAATGGCATCACAATGCATAGAATTTCGATAATATGTATCGATCTCTCAAACTTTTGTCGTATTCTTGCACAATGGGTAAATCAGATATCTCTCTCTCTTCTCTCTCTTCTCTCTCTCTCTCTCTCTCTCTCCTCTCTCTCTCTCTCTCTCTCCTCTCTCTCTCTCTCTCTCTCTCTGTCGATCTCTCTCTGTCGGTCTCTCTCTTCTCTCTTCGTCTCTCTCTGTCGGTCTCTCTCTCTCTCTGTGTCTTTCTCTCGTCCTCTCTTTCTTTCTCTCTCTCTTTTTATCTCTCCCTGTCTCTCTCTCTATTCCTCTGTCTGTCTGTCTGTCTGTCTCCCTCTCTCTCTCTGCCTCTCTCTGTCTCTCTCTCTGTCTCTCTGTCTCGGTCTGTCTGTCTGTCTCGGTCTGTCTGTCTCTGTCAGTACGTTTATCTAATAATACAAAACGAGATAGAGAGCAAAATTTCCTTCAAACTGGATATTGATGATCATATACGAAAATTAAGAAAGTCTAAATACACAAAACGCACTGGGAGACCAAAGAGTAGACTTTCCTAACTCTTTATTGAGCAAGTGAAGAGTCTGGGTTTAGCCTGAATTATGTTGGAAATGAGATCACAAACACAAAAGAATTTTTCAGAAATCCTCTCCTGATAGTTTTTAAGTACAGAGGAAGTAATGTACGGTCCTATTACAATGGTGCTGGAGTGTAACGTCAGCGTGTGTGTGTGTGTGTGTGTGTGTGTGTGTGTGGTGTGTGTGTGTGTGTGTGTGTGTGTGTGTGTGTGTGTGTGTGTGTGTGTGTGTGTGGTGTAGTAGCCTACGCATGTGCGAGCACACACGGGTGCGTTTATGGCGTTTCGTGTTTTTACGTAATGAGAGGAAGATCGTTTCATATCGACCAGAGGTGTGTGTGTGTGTATGTGTGTGTGTGTGTTGTGTGTGTGTGTGTAGTGTGTGTATGTGTGTGTGTTTGTTTGTGTGTGTGTGTGTGTGTGTGTTTGTTTGTGTGTGTGTGTGTGTGTGTGTTTGTTTGTGTGTGTGTGTGTGTTTGTATGTGTGTCCATGTTTGTGTGTATGTTTGTGTGCACGTTTGTATGAGTATTATGTGCGTTGTGTGTATGCGTGAATGGGTATCTGTATGCATGTTTGTGTGTGTGTGTGTACTTACCTACTTACTTACTTATTTACTTATTTACTTACATACTTACATACATACATACATACTTATTTATTTACTTGTTTATTTATTTACTCACTTACTTACTTCCTTACTTACTTCCGTATTTACTTCCTTACTTACTTATTTACTTACTTACTTACTTACTTACTTACTTACCTAATTGTAAAAAGTGACGTTGTTGAAATGGCTACTCGCCCCATCATGAAACACCCCAACGGCGCTACAAAAACAAAAGCCAAGTGCGTCAGCTCCATTGCCATACCCATCCTGACATACCAGTGCCAGACCTGGAACCTGACCAAGCCCCTGGTGCATACAATACATTATTACCTGTGAGATGCGTTGTTTGAGAACAGCTCTCAACAAGACCTAGTGTAACATGATCAGAAATTCCAAGATCAGACTAAAGGTTGGAACAACACCAATCCACCATTATATTCATCAATAGAGAATGATTTAGTGCTGTTAGTCATCTGACCCAGAATGCTACTACTTTACTAACTGGCTCAACAAGCTTACAACAACAACAAAAGTTACGCAGATTTTAGAGCCAGAGGTAGACCAAGGAAGACCTGGCTCGATGACGTAAAAGAGACTTTGACGTCACACAGCTTTTCTTCTCTTCAGATCTTTCCAGCTCGCTAATGACGCGGTCAAAATCTTTCTTCCCACGATTACTCACGATGGCACAAGCGGACATATAAAAAAAGAGAGAAGAAAGAAATTAGAATGGCGTGGCTTGACCTTTTCATTTATGTTTTTTATTGTTGTTGTTGTTGGTTTTGTTGTTGTTGTTGTTGTTGTTTTTTCTCCAAGTTGAGAGCACTATATAGCCTTCTTTGTGGACGAACCATTGAAACAGTTTCCTGAGTGCTCGGTTTTTCAAGAGCTCAGACAATTGTTCATGGGATTGACATGAGAGGAAGCGGAAAGTCTGCGACAGCAAACAATGCTTGCCAAGTGCTTGTGCTTGCCGACTGCTAGCTAGACACATCACATTATCAGTGTGACTGCCCTGTGAAGTGATAACAGTTGTGTGTCTCTCTGGTCTTTGAGCGTTGACGGTTGAAGTTGATTCTAATTATGTGAAACAGCATGTCTGTGCATGCGAGCGTGTACACGTACGCACGCACTTGAGCATGGGCGCGCGCGCACAAACACACACACACTCACTCACTCACTCACTCTGTCTGTCA
>JAPXFY010000012.1:68708822-68716322 GCA_030674185.1 Monoplex corrugatus
CGTTTTCCCACACATCACCAAGGATAGATCTTTCGACCATGAATTAAGGGCAAGGTAACACCTACAGGAAACTTAGAAGGCTGAAGTGAAAGGCACCAGGCCTGCAATCACCTTCAAAACAAACCATGATACTATGCAATGAAACATAATTAATGTCTACACGATCGTCCACATCAGATGAGAATGGTACTGGAGGATCACAGGGCGCCTCTGACTTCAGTCCTCTAGGTTTTCTATTGGGGTTACCTTGCCCTTAGTTCATGGTCAAACCATCATTCTATCCTGTGAGCGCAGAGGGCTAGGGTTTTACGTGGTTTTAACACTTTGACTCCCGTACCCTATCCACAACCGCAAAATTTTAACCCTTTGATTCCGTCACCCTATTCACCAGCTTCCTGCAAAAACTTAACCCTTTGATTCCGTCACCCTATTCACCAGCTTCCTGCAGGAAGCTGGTGGATAGGGTGGCGGAATCAAAGGGTTAAGTTTTTGCTTTGCATGCATGGTTGACATAGCAGGATGCTGGTGGACAGGATTCTTCAGCCTCTGCAGAATCCGTCCTCAGCTACTTGAGGTCTCTTCCGTCTGTCTTGTGGCGCCAAGGTTACTGGTACTGTTATTTATGTTTAAGGCCCAGCCGACTGCGTAGAGCCATATTAGGGCTATAACAGTTTCAAAACATACACAATATTTCAACAGGTTAAATAGAAGGAAAAGAAAATTAAGTCCACATATCAGTGCATTCGCCCACATAATCTAAGGAGATGCCCCTGGTGTTGACCACTTCCTCCAATTTATCACACAGGGGATTTACAAAACACATCTGAATACAACTTTTAACTTAACTAAGAACACTAGAATATATAATTATAACAACGGGTGTAAATTACCTCAAACTGCTTCTGCATATCTCATTTTCCTAGAGCCAAAAATGCACTTAATACATGTACGTAATTATCAATCCCAAAAGAAAGTACGTAAGACTTTATCGAACGCATACAGGTGAAAGGACCAACAAGGAAGAAAATAATAGGAAGAAATGACAGAAAACAAAGGAGGAAGACAGAAAGAAAGAGAGTGACAGAAAAGAGGAAATTTCCAGCACAGAATTCCCAGAAGATGGGCATACTATTCATACTGAAAGAGCCCCCGGCATCCCCACGGGGGTAGCACAGAATTCCCAGAAGATGGGCATACTATTCATACTGAAAGAGCCCCCAGCATCCCCACGGGGCTTCGCGCCAAAGTATGTAGGAGAAAAGTTACTGGTTACTATAACTTCCCTGACAGCCAGCAAAAACTGGGGAAAAAGATGGTCACAGTCATGGCTGGATATAGCTTGACCATAAAGACAGTGAACAAGAGAAGAAGACGAAACACAATCTGGACGTGAGCACTATCTCGATACAGTGCTTTAACCCTTTGACTCCCGCACCCTATCCACCAACTGCAAAAACTTAACCCTTTGACTCCTTCACCCAGGGTGCTGGTGGATAGGGTGCGAGAGTCAATGGGTTAGAATATTGTAAGCTCTCAGAAAATAGCCTTTAGGCTTCAATAGCTCAGTCGATTGAGCGTCGGATTCACATGATAATGGTTATGGGTTCGAACCATCGGGTGAGTTACATTAATTTTAAAACTGGCCTATCTTAATTGTTGTTCTGGTGGTGTCGGGAAAGGATCAGATAAGTCCCTCTTCCCCTACTTGCTTTGGAGAGTTATTGCCGTTGGCCATATCGTTTAAGTAGTGCTGACGTGAAAGTGAAACCAATCATTTATGAAAGTTGGCAACGCAGCCGTGCTCGCTTTGGTTCTCTCTCTCTCTCTCTCTCTCTCTCTCTCTCTCTCTCTTCTCTCTTCTCTCTCTCTCTCTCTTGTCTCTGTTTCCTCTCTCTCTCTCTCCCTCTTCTCTCTCTTTCTCTCCCACTCTCTCTCTCTTTCTCTCCCACTCTCTCTTTCGCTCTCTCTGTGTCTCTTGTCTGTCTTACTCTCTGTCTCTGTTTCTGTCTGTGTCTGTCTCTCTTTCTCTCTCTCTCTCCCTCTCTTTCTCTCCCACTCTCTCCCTCACTCTCTCTCTCTTTCTTTCCCAGTCTCTCTTTCGCTCTCTCTCTGTCTCTTGTCTGTCTTATTCTCTGTCTCTGTTTCTGACTCTGTCCCTGTCTCTCTCTCTCTCTCGCTCCCTCTCTCACTCTCTCGCTCCCTCTCTCTCTTTCTCATTCTTTCGCTCTCTCTCTCTCTCCCTCCCTCTCTTTCCCCCACTCTCTCATTCTCTTTCGCTCTCTCTCTGTCTCTTGTCTGTCTTCCTCTCTGTCTCTCTGTCTCTCTCTCTTTCTCTATCTCTCTCTCCTCTCTCTTTCCATCTCTCCATATCTCTCTCTCTCTAACTCTTTCTCTCTTTCTCCTATCTCTCTATCTCTGTCTCTGTCTCTGTCTCTCTTTCTCTCTCTCTCTCTTTCTCTCTCTCTCTCTTTCTTTCTCTCTCCTGCGGCAGCCCTGAATGAGAAACAATCATTAGACCGTAATTCATCAGTCGAAATTGTTAAATCGACAGCTAACAGGACACGTGGGAATATATAAATCAGTGTGACTGCTCTGTCTCCAAGTCTGCTCCAAATTCGAGTCTGTGGTCGCACGCTATTATCCATTATTCATGACAACACACACGATGATCAAGATATGTTTGTATGTCTGTCTCACCCACAACCGGGCGTCACCTTGCGATGCTCATCGTGAATGGCGAGACAGCTGGCGTGGCGTGGTGTCATCAACACAATACGTTACAGTATAGGTCTACATTAAAATCGATGAACCCTGCGCCACGACGAATTTTAATACAGGAACTCATGGCGTCCTTCGTTAACCCTTTGACTCCCGCACCCTGTCCATTAGCATCCTGCAATGTCATCTATGCTAGCAAAGCAAAACTGAACCTTTTGACTCCCTCACCCAGTCCACCAACTTTCTGCAGGAAGTAGCTGGATAGGGTGAGAGAGTCAAAAGTTAAAATTTTGCAGTTGGAGGATAGGGTGCAGGAGTCAAAGGGTTAAGAGAAGAACGAGATATTTCGCCATAATATAAAATAAATATGGCGCCCACACCGTCTTTCAACGTCCCCCATTTGATTACTCAAGAGATTGAATCACACTGACAGACTGAAATGTTATAGAGTATTGTTTTGTTGTTGTTGTTTTTTTCAATACGGTTTAGGTAACATAAAAGAGGCAATCATAAAAATCTCATAATTTATTCAGATCTCATCGAGGCCGGCCCTGTTTCTGGGTCACAGGAGTAGGCAAACAAAAAACAAACGGAGAAACAAAGAATGCTCAAAAATGTAATAAACAATGACATAAAAGCGGTGAAAGACAAAACAACAAAGACATAAAAATGACAAACCAGGATAAAAAAAATTGATAAACAATGCAATAAAGTGATAAACAATGACAGAAAAGTGATAAACAATGATAGAGAAGTGTTAAACAATGATACAAAATGGAAGTCAAAATGGAAAAATAAGAAATAATCATAGAAAAATGACAAAACAATCATAAAAAAAATGATAAACAATCATAGAAAAACGATCAACAATCATAGAAAAATGACAAACGATGACGGAAAAGTGATGAACATTGTTAGGAAAGTGGAAATAAATGTGGAAAAAACCCCCAGTGATGATCAGTTACATAAAAATTGTACATAGTGATAGAAAAGTGATGAAATGGTAGAAAAAGGATAAGCAATGATAAAGAAAAATTGATAAGCAATGATTGAAAAGTGACAAGTAATGATAAAAGTTGTAAACAGTGACATAAAAGATGTAAACAATGTCTGAAACGTGACAAACAATGTTGGAAAAGTGATAAACAATAACAGAACAGCGGTAAAAAAAAAAAAATAGAAAAAAGAGGGACCCAGTGATTCCTTTGTTGCTTAAAGGACATCCAAAAAGTTTACCAGATCCAGGTCGCAAGCTGTATGCAAGGATTATAATTATGCACACCATCATGAAGTTCAAATGGCGGAACGCTCAGCTGGAATCACTATTGCGCTGGAAAACGAAGACTGTCAAATCTTACTGTGAACATGCCATTGTTTCTGTCTGTTTTGCTCATTTTGTTTATCTTTTAAAGCAGACATTGCATTTGGACAGCTCCATATGCGCTCTGCCCAAATCTGTTAGTGATGATCTGGCAGATTGTTTAATCCTGCACAAAACCCTAAGAACTGGCTAGGCCTTGAAATGGGAGGAACCCATGGCGGGGGGAGGGGGAGGGTGACACAAAACAGACACCACCAGAACGATTGGAACAAGAAGATGGGTAGCAAGCAGGCCAATTTTTATGTTGCCAGCTAAGATTGAACTCAAAGATATCGGATCTGGAGTACATGCACTAGTCATTTTGTTATTTGTTTGTTTGTTTGTTTAAAGCCCAGCCGACTGAGTAGAGCCATATCATGGCTATAATCATTTCGAAACATACACAATACTTCAACAGGTTTAAAAAATTAAAAAAGGAAAAGAAAATTAAGCGCATATATCAATGCATTCGCGCACACAATCTAAGGAGATGCCCCCTGACGTTGACCATTCCGTCCAATTTATCACACAGGGGATTTAAAAAAACGTTCCTGAATACACATTTAAACATAACGGAGGACCCTAAAACGGGCCTGCATTATCTCAAATTGTTTCAGCATAATGTCATTTCCTTAGAGCCAAAAAATGTGCTTGATACATGTACCCAATTATCAATCCTAGGAGAAAGCACGTAAGACTTTCAGTTTCTCAAGATGACGTCTCCGCGCTCGGAATGCATTCCATATGCACCAACGTCACAGGTGCCATGTGATGGAGAAGATCCAGACTGATCACGGCACAAGCCCTAAGCTTGCACATAAACACACGAGCTGGCCAGGTCCTGAGATCCTACCTAGATAATTCCATAACACTGGTAAAGTTCTAAGGCTGTGTGTATGTGCCTGCTGTTTTTGTTTGTTTCTGGTTTCTTTGTACATGAACGCTAGTAGTCAATTATATTCAAATTAACCATGCATTACAAGATGCTAAAATTTATCGAAATGTACAAAGGCACCTGACAGATTAAAGATTTTATATTCAAATTTGACATTGCAAGAGAACAACTTAATCAAAAAGTGTAACGGTACCTGACAGATTAAAGATCACTTTTGGCTCCTGTATCAAATTCTCAATTGGAGGTGAAGCGGTTATCTCTTGACATAAGCTGGTCAGGTGAGAGACAATAACGTCACTGTGACGTCATACGGTAAGCTGTGAACCGGCAGCGCGTGACTGGTACGTGACAAGAGAGATTGAGACCGTTCGTGTGCACGTTATTCCTGACACGTGCTCAGTTCTTTGGTCCTTACGACCGTAGTTGAAAGTCATTGATAAGACTTCGACAATGACAATGACAATGACAATTTGTGATCTCCCACCACGATAGTCTTAAGTAGCATTTTGGGCCTTTTTTTAGATATACATATCACTGGAAAGTGTACATTCTGCTGATTATTTTGGTACTTGAATAAAGCTTGTACTCAAAAAAAATATAGAAGTTATGTATGTTTAAAGTCATTCAGTTGTATGACAGCCATTTTGAGAAAACGGCCTCTGAAGTTTTTGTGTGCTCTCCCACACATTTTCCTTAAGTTTCTTTATTTGGTGGCTTTGACCCAGTTTGTTTTTAATTTTAGCTGTCATTATCTGAAAGGTGCACCAAAGAGTTTTCCATCAGTATATTACATGTGCGGATACTGTACAGGTTACGATTCATAATAAGAGACAAAAATAGGTACTTTTTGTAGGAAATTGTGTTCTTTCTGCTGCGATCAGTGCATTAAAATACCGATTTAAATTGATTAATAATATTTTTTCAAGAAAAAAATTTGTGATGGGGATAGATTATAGTCTACAGAAATCAATTTTGAGAAAAAGTCAAAATACCCCAGAAGAACCCTCAGTTAACTTTTCAGCTCCTAGTGCTGTTTGACTGACTGCGAGTTAAGACTGATTTCGTGGTGGAAGGTCACATTTATTTTCCAAGAGTAGAAGTTAGCTTAAAGCCATTTTTCCTACATGCCGTTGCTAATATGTAGATTTGCCTGGAACAAGAAATACAGGGAGAGTGGAGAGTGGGGGTGGGGGTTAATCAACACATCAACGACGTAAACTATCCAGAAGATATGGAGCAGATTTTCTGTCTTGCAAGAATTGTTGTTTTGGTTTTGTTGTTGTTGTTTTTTTTCTCCCATCTGACAAATCATAACTGTATACAAATATTTGACAAACAAAAATTACTCATTGGGCAATGTTGCATAATACGAATGTGCAATATTTGACTTTGTTATGTTAATTCATAGGACATATTGCATGATATTAATCGGATCAAGCTGTCATTTCGGTCAAATGGGTTCCCCCCCCGTGGGGATGCCGGGGGTTCTTTCAGTATAAAGAGTATCCCCATCTTCTGGAAATTTCTGTGCTAGAAATTTCCTCTTTTCAGTCACTCTCTTTCTTTCTTCCTTATTCCTTTGCTTTCTGTCATTTCTTCCTATCATTTTCTGCCTTGTTTGTCCATTCACCTGTATGTGTTCGATAGTCTTACGTACTTTCTCTTAGGATTGATAACTGGGTACATGTATTTAAGTGCATTTTTGCCTCTAGGGAAATGAGATATGATAAGCAATTTGAGGTAATTTAGGCCTTTTTATGTATGTTTTATTCTTTAGTTCTGTTTAACTGTGTATTCAGGTGTGTTTTTTTTAAATCCTCTGTGTGATAAATTGGACGGAGTGGTAAACGCCATGGGCATCTCTTCAGATTATGTGCGCGAATGCATTCATATGTGTACTTAATTTTCTTTTCCTTTTTTTTTTCTTTTGCTGATTGTATTGTGTATGTTTTTGAAAGGTTACAGCCCTGATCGGCTCTATGTAGTCGGCTGGGCTTTAAACAAAGATAACAGTAACAGTCAACTGGGTAAACGCCGAACTTCCAGTCAGAAAGTAGTGGGTTTTATCCATCTAAACACGTCCGCATAGTTGAGAACATGTGAAGGTGTTTTCCCACCTCCAGGTCAACAAATGTACAGACTTTCCAAGTGACTAAGCTCCCTTTCGTGTGCATACGCATGCAGAGTATCACCCATTTTATTTTTTATTTATTTATTTATTTATTTTTTTTACGTCTTCATTTTTCATTTACCCTGTGCTACGTGTTTATACGCATACAGTGTATCACCCATTATTTTCTTCTTCTTCTTCTTCTTCTTCTTCTTCTTCTTCTTCTTCTTCTTCTTTTTCTTCTTCCATCTTCTTCTTCTTCTATCTTTTTCTTCTTCTTCTTTTTCTTCTTCTTTTCTTCTTCTTTTTCTTTTTCTTCTTCTTCTTTTCTTCTTCTTCTTCTTCTTCTTCGTCGTCGTCGTTGTCGTCGTCTTTTTCTTCTTCTTCTTTCCTATACGTGTGTAGTTTTGTTTACCC
>JAPXFY010000012.1:68726322-68741322 GCA_030674185.1 Monoplex corrugatus
TGCACCATCCCTTGTGTACATTTATTTTACGTCCAAATATAAATAAATATAGCTTCAGACTCCAATTTTAACCCATTTGATTCCCGCAGCAGCCTGTCTACCAGCATTCTGCTTTGTCAACCACACTAGCAAACCAAAAAATTTAGCCTCTGACTTCCTCACCCTATCCACCAGCTCCCTTTAGGAAGCTGGTGGATGGGGTGAGGGAGTCAAAGGTTTAAGTTTTTGCAGTTGATGGAAAGGGTGCGGGAGTCATAGGGTTAACAGTCTGTCGAATCCAATGATGTCCTTTACCGATCACATAGTTGTTTCTTGCCTCCATTTCTTTTTTCCAGACTCGCTAGAGCTGAATACAAAACAGATTCGAAAGATTTGAAACTGCCCTGAAAGCTACTACCATAGCCTGGGTATACGCCATCAGCCCGTTCAGTATTTGAATATGACGAGCCAATCACAGCTCGTGTTCTCAGCCCCGGAACAAAGGCGACTCTGCATTTTATTTTTTACGCAGGCTGGTTGGCTCTTTTGGCAGAACCGTGCACTTAAGATTTAAAGTCTTGAGTTCAATCCCACCCTGAAACGTAAAACTTGACTTGTTCTGTCTATCTGAATACTCCCATCATTCTGGTGGTGTCTTTGTTTTATAGGTCTTGTTCCCTTTCTCTTTCAAAACCTTCAATAATCGCATAGGGCTTTTGCGCAAGCTTTCCATAAGCCTGCGCAAAGCCGTAAGCGATTATTGAACATTCCATATCAGCCAGATAACTGTCGCAGGGCGCATATGGAACTGTTCGAACGCAACAAATCCCTCTTGAACAAATTCCAGACAAACTGAGCGAGACGGACATTACTATGGCCTCCAAGGTCGTAGTAAGAGCGAGTTGCCAATCTTTCAATTCTATGTCTTTGGATAGAGAGAAATAACAAAAAGTAACCGGACAATATAGCGCCCTAAAATGTTTATCATGAAGACGAACAAATGGCTGAGATAAAGTTTCAATGAACAGACCGTCAGCATAGTGGATAAGGCCTGAGCACAAGAGTTGATCGGGTAGAATGAAATCAATGACATGACGATGGACTTACATGAAATCATTGATGGCGATGGCATGACGATATGGCGCATTCTTTCATAACAAAGACCTCTGCTGAAGTCTGGAAACATAATAAATAAATATGGGTTACACTGGTCATAAAAGATTGCATAAGTATGAGTTTGACAACGGTTCCAGAGTCATCATGATGGAAGTCAAAACACCTTTTGACAGCCCTGAAAAGGTTCATGAGGCGGCATTTCTTCGTGTTAAGGCGGATGGATAAGTCAGCTCTTTGTACCGTTCAGAAAACGCAATAATAATAATAATAATAATAAAACATAGTGAAATACTGTACATAGAAATCATCAACACACGACAAGAATGGACATTTCAGAGGTATCGCCAGATAACATGTAAAAGCTGTTCATTTCAACACGGCAAAGAAAAAAAAACAACAACAACATCTATGCTGCTCCATAACCATTTCAAAGCATTTGTAAGCACTCAACTTGAAACTTGAAATGCCTTAATCTTAAATATAACATGTAATCTTGGTCGTATCTTATGTCCCAAAATGTCCATGTAATCTTGGTCGTAGCTTACCATGCTCCAAAATTCCCATGTAATCTTGGTCGTAACTTATCATGTCCCAAAATTTCTATGTAATCTTGATCGTAGCTTACCAAGTCCCAAATTTCCATATAATCTTGGTCGTCGCTTACCATGTCCCAAAATTCCCATGTAATCTTGGTCGTAACTTACCATGTCTCAAAATTTCCATGTAATCTTGGTCGTAGCTTACCATGTCCCAAAATTTCCAAGTAATCTTGGTTCGTAGCTTACCACGTCCTAAAATTTTAATGTAATCTTGGTCGTAGCTTACCATGTCCTAAAATTTGTTTTAAGAAAGGAATCCCAAAATGTCTTTTATGAACGGCAAAGCATCTTGCTAAATATACTGAGTAAAATGTTTGTACAGGTAAGCTTGTACACCAGTTCTTCCACCGTTTCCCGCACCATCGGCCGCAACAGTTTGGGGTTTGTTTGGGGTTTTTTTCGTAAAAAACTAAGACGTTTCGTCCTCAGACTATTGCTGTGGTTAGCGGACCATAAAACAAGCCCATGAAACTTGCTGTGCAGACCCATAAAATCCGACGCTGCAGGATGAATACTAAAAGCTCTGCAGCCCGGTAATATTATCAAGTAGTTCACACACACACAAGCCCAGGTAAGCGTACCCCATAAACCGGTCACTGCGAGGAATTAAAACAAAAAAACACACACACACACAAAAAACAAACAAACAATGAGACACGTTTATGCTGTTCTCCGTTCATGTGCACACTACGCAATCTGACGAAACAGGGGGGATCATCTTGATCCTTCCAGCAGGCTTAACATTCAATGGTTGGGGGGGGGGGGGGGGGGAGGAAGAGAGAGAGAGCGAGAGAGCGAGAGAGAGAGACAGACAGACAGACAGACAAACAGACAGACACAGACACAGAGGGAGAAACAGGGAGGGGGAAGAAACAGACAGACAGACACAGACACAGAGAGACACAGAGGAAGAGACAGGGATGGAAAAGAGAGACAGAAAGACAGAGACAAAAAGACAGACTGACAGAGACACACAGACAGACACAAAGACAGAGAGCAGGAGAAGAGGCAAGCCACAGAAACTATTCTCTGTCACTTTCTGAAGGAGGAACGAGCCATAATTTTCAAATGCGGTTTGGATAACTGGCAAGTACAGCATAAGAGTACGGATGTATCAGAGGTTTTCTTTTTCAATTTCCACGAGTGCAACTATCAAACATCATGCCGACCGCGACTAGAATAGAAACCCTTGATACGACCTGCCTTCAGCTTAAAGTTTACAGCTATTTGAAACGAATATACGAACAAGAACCCAAAGAAGAAATAAGGAAATCATTTTTTTTCCGATGGTTTTTCAATCCCATGTATCTGACAAATCTGATGTCATACCGAAGAACCTCCATTACTCTCATCCTTGACTGCAGTTCATTCAGTCTTCTGCTTGAATGTGACCCCATTTCCATAAAACGAGCAAAGAGTTAATAAAACGTCGTATTCCACGATATAAATGATCAAAATACAGTTTCCCTTCCTTGGCCGAACAGCCGTCTGGCCACAGAGCTCTATGGTCTGGCCTCTCTATACTCTTCGACCACCCCCCCCCCCCCACTTTGTCCACAAGCCGCAAATACTTAACCCTTTCTCTTCCTCACCCCCTACACCATCTTCCTGAAGGAAGTAGAAAGCTGGTGGATAGGGTGATGGAATGAACGGGTTAATTCAGGTTTTTCTTATGAAATCCTGACTGATGATCTAGGAAGCTGGTGGACAGGGTGAGGGAATGAAAGTGTTACGTCTTCGCTTTGCTATCCTGGCTGATGATCCAGGAAGCTGGTGGACAGGGTAAGGGAGTCAGTGTTAACTAAAGCACTTAAAACTTTTACTTTCATGTGAAGAAAAGGCAACAGTTTTGCGCTCGCTCTCTCTCTCTCTCCCTCCCTCTCTCCCTCCCTCCCCCCCCCTCTCTCTCTCTGACTCTACCTAACATCATTTTGCATTTAGTATAGGAAAAGAAAAGTGAAACAGAACCGACAAACTGACGACAAACTGCAACATGACAGATAACACACAGACACTTATTACATGTTTTTACACATCAACTTAACTAGGCCTATTCTCGACTGATCGACTGACGTCATCAAGGATTCCCTAACAGGCCAAGATGACGTAAGTTGGACGTCACAAATACACAGACATTTGTTTTCAAGTACATTGTAAGCAGGACATACGTTTCAAGTACATCTGAAGCTATACATACATACGCACGGTATTCATGAACACACGACACGATGCATAGATACAAGTGGTCATCGCACCACGACATATAAAGCATACCCAGCACAGATTGACTGACAGTGTATGTACACCCCTCTCATTAATTACCCAAATAGTTTGGTAGTTATTAGGCCGAATAACGTTAGACAGTGCCACAACACAACACAGACATAGACATTCGAGGCTTCAATAATGTTCAATATTGTTACCAACACGAAGAGCACAGAAAATTGATGCTTCAATCATGTTCAATATTATTACCAATACGAAGAGCATTGATGCTTCAATAATGTTCAATATTGTTACTAATACGAAGAGCGTAGATAACTGATGCTTCAATCATGTTCAATACTGTTACTAATACCAAGAGAACCCTTTGTGTCCAGATATGGTTATTTTATCATTCTGACAGCAGGTGCATCGTTTGCTGAGTGCTTGGTTATGTTGTGGCGCTGTCCAACATAAAGATTACTGGATTGTTTCAAATACGGTGTTGTGATGTACAAAACGGCGGCCAACTGTTTTCAAGATAGCATCCACCTGGCAGATTGACGGCGATGTACCCCAAAAGTTTGTTACTTCATCTTTTTGGTTGAATAATTGCATGACGATTTAGAAATAACCACGAAATGAAAAAGGAACATGTATACAAGTTGAAATTTTGCGACGACAATGCCGGTGGTTCACAAACCGGAAACTAACCACAACCTCCGCCATTTTGGTCACAGTCTTTGCGTTCACTTCCGTTCAGTTTTGAACTTTCGGTTTCTTACAGCCAATGCCACAAAAGTTACAAAACACCGCATTTTAATTCAGACGCGCGCTGTAAGCCTCAATAATAGGCGTTAATCATCTTGTTTATGTAGATTACAGTTCCCACGAACCTTCCCCATCTAGGCATATAAATACATAAAAAAAAAGTTACTGTTATTGTTGTTTAACCCTTTCACTCCCGCACCCTGTCCACCAACTGCAAAAACATAACCCTTTGACTCCCTTACCCTATCCACCAACTTCCTACAAGAAGCTGGTGGGTAAGGTGAGGGAGTCAAAGGGTTCAGTTTTCTGCTTTGTTAACATGGTTGACAATGCAGGATGATGGTGGACAAGGTGCAGGACCCAAAGGGTTAAAGCCCAGCCGACTGCGTATGGCCATATCAGGACTATAACCGTTTCTATACCATCCAGCAGAGGGAGTGGGTTTTGCGTGTATAACCGACCGTCCTTTATCTCGCATTAAAGGCAGTTATACATGTACTCCTTCTTGTATATTAATGAAAACCAACGTCTGAGTTTTCGACAAGCAGAACTGTTATCATAAAAACCACCTCGTGAGCGAGCCACCTGTAGTTGGCGAGGATTCAAACTCCACTTGTAAACTATCAACAGAGAAGTATGAAGTGTAAACACGATGATGGCTTCATCAGCTGTTGAGGGATACAGGTCAGCTGTCACAGACAGCTGTTGATACAACCTGTCTCCCGGTAACACTGGCCTGTTAGTCATTCCTGTCAAGAGCCCTCACCTCACCCCTACCCCCACCCCCAGCAATCTGTTGTTGTTGTTGCTATCTGTACAACTCCGCGGTTGCTGACTTCATACCCCCCCCCCCCCCCAACTCACCTTTCAGTCTAACGGTTACTATTATTCGCCGGAACAAAAATTAATGTTCATGATCAGATCTCGTGTCCCCCCGTATGTTTGCTCTGTCATTCTGGGCCTTCGTTTTTGATTTGTAGAATCTTCTTTATCTCGTCATTTCTATTTTAGAATGTTCCCTAACTCCTCAATTTCATTTTAGAATAAATATCTGTATGTTGAAAAGTTTTGCTTCAGAAATTTCCATACGTTGAAAGGTTTGCTCCAGAAACGTCCACACATTGTAAACTGTATTTCTAATATTAATCAAAGGACATAACTCTTGAGAGTCACGTAGGAATTATCTCCCATGTTGTAAAACTTAGCTCAAATCTAACATAGTTAGCGCAAACTGTGTTAGATTTGAGAGAAGTGTTCTGAGCTTACAGTTTTTGTGCTTTGTATCTGCTTCTATGCTACCTGTATTTCTAATATTCTTGTTATGTCTACGTCTGAAATTTCTTTACCTCGTCAGTCACAAAATACACATGGATGATGACACGAATTTGTGGCTGATTTTTCGGGGCAAGTGATCAACAAATCAACGCCATTCCCTTCATGAGCTTCTCTCTGTACGATGTGACTGACCATGCTGTTGAATATGGGAGGCGCGGTTTCATAACATCAAGATTTCGCTTTCACGTTCGACATGTACTCTTATTGTTTTATTTCAAGAATAGACAAATTAGTGAACTTCACAAGGCTTAAAATTCCCCCATAATCATGTTGCTGGTGACCGATAGCGAAGTGGTAAAGACATCCGTCACAAGGGTGACTTTGCCTCCAGAAGCCTGACCACCTAGGATGCGCAGGTTCCATTCCCCGAGGTGACAGCAGAAGGGCATCCAGGAGTCATGACCCGGATGCAGCCCGGCCCCATAGAGTGTCAGGAGTCAATGGCCGAAACACTTGCTTTTGACGGGGGTTTCTCCTCTGAGGACCTCCTGCTGTCTGGCTCTTCCCAGAGTTCCTTACTACTACTCCACTGACCCATACAATTATGTATTCCGCGAGGCAGACTTGAAAAAAGCTCTCGATAATCATGCTCAAGACTCCAAATCGTCAGTGGCATTTCAATGTGCTGAAGAAAGCGAGATACTGAGTGACCCATTCCATATGCAAGACAAACGATATGAAGAAAGTGACTTTGAGTGGCCATTTCCACGTGCACAACACACCATCTGACACCTATATATATATATATATATATATCTATCTACATCTACGAGTCACATGACGGACACAGAAAGCCAGACAATCCGCACATTTTGGATACACAACTGAACACACAGCTAGTTTTCTGTCCACAAAGAAACCTCTGGTTTTAGTTTGTTTATATGTTGGTTCACATTCTAGGATATATCAAGTCTTTAAAATAAACTTCAAAACCAAACTGCATCAACTGAATTATTGGCAGCTTTTACTAGGTGCTCTCGGGTTCCTTAAAGACGAGATCCGAGATAGCTAGAGCTATAATAAAACATGAAATAGTAGTATACTCTATTTTTTTTTTTTTTTTTTAGCAAAATATGACATTTCTCGGCAAAGCTTTGACAATTAACATCCAAAACACATCCAAGGCAATCAATCATCAGCAGTGCAGACACTCCGAGACACGACATGTGGAAGCGTTCACGGCAAGGCTTGTATGGTGTTGGTATTCTCTCTCCGACAGTAAAATACTTCTGTTCTCCATCAGCCAGACACTGAGGCAGCTGACAACACATCATTCCAGGGCTTTAGACCAGAACGGTGTACCTGTCTTCCTTATTCGTTTTGAGATACACCCTTCCGGCAGGTAACCCTCGAACTGTTTATTACAGTAGCTAGTTAACATTCTGAGTAGCAACAGGTCTACATTGGAAAACAAAAGATTTCGATGTCGTATGTCAAACTAGTTAAGCCTTTATACATGATACGGTTGTTTTTATTTTTCTACTCAGTATCAATGGTTTTATGATTAAAATAGGCCATACGTAATCAAAACTACGGATCATATGTTACTCAAATTAATTTAGCGTTCTTTTGATGAGTCTTCACTAAAAAACAAATACCCATATAATTAAAAGCTGTTACGAGTAAGATGTGTAAAGTAAGTTTATATTCATCTTCACTCACAAAACTCTAAGCTAGATATATTTGAAAACATGGATCATATGTTATTCAAATCAGTTTGGCGTTCTCTTATTGACTCTTTAACTAAAAACCAGATACATATCCACATGTAATGACAAGCTGTTACAAGTAAGGTACGTAAATTGTGTTTAAAACAACCATCACTCACAACACCTTGCCCTCGTGTCATTACAAGCCACATAAAAATCACACCTGAAAAGTTCGCTTTGTGTACGATATGATCATTAGTGCCAGTGGACAACTCTGTGTAATGACATCAGCACGTTTTACCTGCAGCCCAGTAGCTGTTGCAAAGCAAGTCTTTGACAACAACACACGAAATATAAACCTTATTTACAAAGCATAGGTTTTATTAAGTAGATCTACATTTTCAAAATCAAATTGTTGGGCAGCGTAGCCTGTTTCTACCACAAGCAAAGGAAGACCCATTTCTGTTCAAACTGTAAATGATAGGATTGTTCAGATTCAAAATGTAATATTCTCAATAACAAAAACAAAGCCGCCAGGGTATTTCTTTTTCCTTTTTATGTAATTGAAACTGTAACTTTTCTGCGACATAAAAAGCAAAGAAAGAAAGTAAGCCACCAGTTTGTCATGCAGCACTGACAATACAGACAATGTGTTAATGCAAACTACAGGTCAGGCATGAACAATGGCAATAACAGCTGTCCCGGGTGGGTTGTTCCGTCTTTTTAAAATACGACAGTAAAAATATAACGCATCTCTTGGCAAGGCGTGACGTGACGCCCGATATCTGAAGATGATAGGAGTTGCTTGGATCATGATGATAACTAGATCTATATCAGCACATGTCATACACATCACTCTGACCAACCTGTCGCTTCAAGACGAGCTGATCAAGTTCACAGATACAATCAGATACAACAACAGAAATGGAACACGAAAGGTTGGTCAGATGTTGAATTATTATTATTATTATCATGATGTCTCTAGTCTATCGAGCAGCCAGATGTTGCATAGCATGTTCCTCAAGAGTTAACCCTTTAAACCCCTCCACCCCATCCACCAGTACAGAAGCTGGTGGAAGTGGATGGAAAGGGTGATGCTGGAAATCCATTAGCACGCATTGCAGAACGGCAACGAAAGGACAATTGCACAAAAACGGTGCGGTATGATACCGCATGCAGTAACAGTAGTGTTCAACCCTTCGACTCCCGCGCCCTATCGATCAACTGCAAAAATGTAACCCTTTACCTCAACCTATCCACCAGTTTCCTGCAAGAAGCTGGTGGATAGGGTAAGGGAGTCTAAGGGTTAAGGTTTTGCTTTGCTGACATTGTAGACAATGCAGGATGCTGGTGGACAGGGCGGGGGGACTCAAAGGGTTATATGTACACGATGCGGCACGGCAACTTTCCGCTTTCTTTGAGAAGAGCGTTTCCCACAATGCCATGCAGCATGTACCGTTGGCGGGAAAACACGGTGCCACGCCCACAAGTTTCTGTGCGGAGCCTCAGCGGCAGCGGCAGAATGACTCGTGTGTAAAGGCAGACTCTCAAGCACCGATACCGTAGTGCTATTGCTGCCAATCCGTTCTAATGGATTTAGACAAAAGATATTTTTCGTTGGAGCGATTTATATAGTGCTGGTGCCGTTCAGTTTCCGTGCTTTTGGATTTTCCCCTTAACCCTTTGACACCCGCACCTGTCCACCAGCATCTGCATTATCAACAATGCCGTCAAAGCAAAAACTTAACCCTTTGATACCTTCATCCTATCCACCATCTTCCTGTAAGGAAGCTGGTGGATAGGTTGAGGGAATCAAAGGGTCAAATTTTTGCAGTTGGTGGACAGGGTGAGGGTGTCAAAGGGTTAAGTATTTGCAGTTGGTGGATAGGGTGTGGGAGTCAAAGGGTTAAGGGGAGTCCACCTCAAGGGAGTCCAAACCTAAAAGGTTAGGGTTCAGCAAATCGTCAGTCATTTGCTTACAAGTTCAGCACCAATGATCAATGCCTGTACCGATGTTGGAAACAGGAAGACAGAGACCCCTCCGCAGTATCGACCCCACGCCTGTGCTGAACGTCTATCAATATATACAGTCAATACACCACAGGCAGATACCACCAAGACGTGCAACAACAAGTCCATACATTTATTGGTTATAATATGTGTTTTAAAAGTCGTGTAAAAAAGATCTGGAAGCATAGTCTCAAAACGTTCTGTCAAAAAACGGGTACAAAAATTAAAAGTATAAAATGGAAAAAGTCAGCATGTTTCAACAAATATGTATAGCATTATTTATAGCAAGGCATTGAAGTTGTAAATGTGAGCACAAAGAACCAATACAGAACGCAGAAGACAAAACAACAAACAAAAAACAAAAAACGCCTCAAGACGGCACAACACAAGCGTTACATCAATGGCGCTACAGAAGACTGGTACAGCTAACTTTACACAACATTCACACAATATGCACTACATTCAGTGACATTTGCGCACACTAACACATCTGGATTTGTACATCTTCCCCACTCTCGTCACTGAGAGGGAGAAAAATCAATTGAAAAGAAAAGAGCCATCTCAAATGTACACGCACTACGTAGATTTTCCATGGAACGATAAATCAACAAACCAATGACTTGTTAAGAATTAAGAAAACAATATAAGAAACTAACAAACTAATGACTTTATATACGAAGTAGCAAAATCACTTAAAAGTAAATCATCTGTTTTTCTGCCAATTTTGAAATAGAAATACCTACACTTATATCAGAACATCTAAACAAAATCTGAACTGTCATGTGTAAAAGAAAATCTACAATCAACAAATTAAACAATATGCGTAAATAGATACACAAAATAGATAGATATACACATACACATATACATCTATATGGATATATATGTATATATATATGTGAGTGTACATATCTACAACTACCAGTACGTATTCTAGAAGTTGAAAAACTGGAGTTACAAGACGTTAAAAAAACTTAAGTTACACGAGAGATAAAACATCATATATATATATATATATTAGGAATTATTATGTATACTCTTAAACCGGTAGGCGCTCTTGTTTAGAAAATAATAATAATAATAAAAATGGACCACGTACTCCATGAGTTGTAGCAACAGTAATTGCGTTATTAATTCATCTTGCATCTTTATATGATGGTTATCGTATACCTGGCAGAGTTAAATAACTGATTTACTATCAGCACAAGACACCAAGCTGCTGTATCACTGGTAGTATTCGTACAATGTAGCAGACGAAGAAGAACCGTCCAGACACTCGTTCCCAAAATGATGAAACGATAGCCTGCTGGCCAACTTACCATTATGCCATGAATATGTACCTACTATGCTGGAAGCATTCTTTCAACTGATAATCTTTGTGCAATTTATCCATTCCGTTATGCATTATATTCTCGTTTCACCCCCAGACAAATTTCACGTATTCGTTTATCTCTCCCAAGATTCGTTAATAAATAAACGAAACAATAAGCATACGTTTCAAAGACATTACGTTAACATATTACTTTTCCAGTGCTACTGTTTCGATTTTTCATCAGAACAGCTTTTAACAACAAGGTTATATATGTCTAAGAGTTTACTGCACACTAACAAAGGCGGTCTAAACAGTCACTACAACATAACAAACACAACTGACTAGAAAATTCTGTAAACAAAGTCACCGACGGCAACACAGAACTGAGATTGCGCTACAAGTGCAGACGTCGGCGGTAGTTTTGCTGTCATTTGCAGTCACAGGCAACTGCTTCATTGAACAAGCTGACGTATCTGATCAACTTACAAGTGTTCAAAGCACTGCCACATCAAAGGCCAATCTATAGCTGTCTTTTTATCAGATAAATTGCAGGTATATTTCTTATGGTCATACACATTATATTTCTCATTCATAGTTCCCATTTTGCCACGGGGCAAAAAAAATCCTATAAGAAGCAATAGCAGAAAAAACGACCAAGATAGACAACAAAATATCTAAAACGTTTTGTATAGTTCGGCAATGGCTGGAGTGCTTCGGCAAACGCTTAGCAAGGCAAGTAATCTCAGCTATTCTCATTGACGATTTGTATGGTCTTCTAAAGGCAACTCAAGTTGGTCTTGTGTATCAAGTTGTCCTGCAGTGAGCTCACGTACTTGGACCAATCAATGAGCTATGTCTGAAATGATGGACAAATCAGCATGTTTGGGTGTAGAGTGATGGACCAATCAAAACGCTGATAGTCGAGTTATGGACCAATCAACAAGTTGGGTGTCGATTGATGAACCAATCAAAACGTCGGGTTTGAAACGATGATCCAATCAAGTAGCCGGGTTCCATGCGTTTAAGTCGGCAGCTGGCTAAGTGAAAGTGCTGCTTCAGGAGGCCGTCCATCAGAGGGAGATGAGGGTAGGGGAACTGACGGTCTCTGAGCCGCTCTCACTTTCACTGCGGTGCAGCTGGCTGGCGCACGACACCCCGGGTCCGGCAGTGAGGGGGGTGAGTCCCGTGGAGCCCTCCACCAAGCTGTCCAGGCCAGAGTAGCTGAACAGTCCCGACGACGGGGTGGACAGCGGAACTCCTGTAGGCGCACACGACACCGCAGCCTGCATCTCTCCGTTTCTCTGCCTGTCCAAAGGAAGACTGGTGGGACGCGAAGACGAGGACGAGGATGAGGACGAGAGGTGAGAGGACGTACAGACATTCGTGGTGGCCATGATCCCTTCGGGTGGTTCCGCTTTGATCTTGAAGCTTCCCGCTCCTGGGTCCACCTTGCAGATGGGCACGTGGGCCTGAAGCAAGAACTCCAGCTGATCCTTCTGCTGCTGCAGACACTGGATCTCGTTCTCCAGGTCGCTCTTGGCTGCCTCCAGCTTCTCCGTTTCCTGAAACACAAGGGGAGACATTCAGCTGTTGAGAGAGTGTTCGTACTGTTATCAACGATTCTAGCATTTTAGTTTTCTGGAAACTGTTAACAACCAGCACACTGGGAGTGGTATTTCAGTCTCTGTAGGACTTCGATTAACCCTTTGACTCCTGCAACCTATGCACCAACTGCAAAAACTGAACCAATTTGACTCCCTCACCTGCAGGAAGCTGGTGGATAGGGTGAGGAAATCAAAGGGTTAAATTTTTACTTAGCTAGCATGTTTGGCAATGCAGGATGCTGATGGACTGAGTGTGGCAGTCAAAAGGTTAATTTTACAAAGAAAGTCCCAGTCTTGTTTCCTGTCTCCCGAAATAATGTGCCAGGTGTGTGCATTATTCATAAACTCGAGTTATGTACACTGACCCACACAGATAAATTTCTCTAAAATTTTATCCGAAATAGGGAAGATATGTATATATGTTAAAAAAAATCAACTGTTTCAATTTTTTAAACTTAAAACTACTCACCTATGATCTGTACTGTTCGTTCCATATATGTAATTGTACACTGAATATTGAATCATTGTTGCATGTTTTGATATTGTGTCATGTCTACATTTTAAAGAAAAGAACCTTCTGAGCATGGTCGAAAAATAAACGATTAGGGAAGGCTTAAAGCGTCTCCTTCATGCTGCTACTTAATGTGGATGACAAAGACAATGATATTGCTTAATACATAGCATTTCATAGTGATCTAGAAAAAGTGGTCCAACACCATTTTGTCCATTCCTTATTACAGCAACATAACACAGCCAGCCAAATAAATGAAGCTTACCAGGAAACTCAGAGCAAGTGTTACAAGAAGAAATAGCATTACTTAATACATAGCATTTCACAGTGGTCCAGCACAATTTGTCTACTGCCTATTGCAATCAAGTGTGATGACAGCTATATTACGTAGTCAGCCAAATACAATGATGTTTACCAAGCTTACAAGACCCTTAGCAAATATTACGGGGTTTGCGGTCTTCACCTGGTTTTCAGTTCAAACGGTTGCACTGAAATTTTCTACCTTCCTAAGGTCAGGGGGTCTAAACATTTTACTAGTTTAGCATATTCGGGTAAACAGCTCTAACAAAACCTGCATCTCAAGGAATGACAAACCAGGAGAATACATAAGCAGATAGCCTAATTTTTTTTCAATGCAAATCATTTAACAGTCACTATTTCAAACAGCTGAAAATGAGACAGGCAGATGGACAGACAGAAAAGCAGATGCAAAAAAAAACAAAAACAAAAAAACTCGCCCACAATGTATGAGTATGCATGACTATGAGTCAGTAATTGTATTCAGCTGTTTGCTGGTCGTGTTTGATATACTCCAGAGAATGAGATAACCCACGGAGAGCACAATCCTATCATAATGAGAATCACATGTTCAAACTCACAAGACACACTTGACACAAACACGGCCCGAAACATGGCTCTTGGCAGCTCTTCTACCTCTCGCAGCTTGGCGCCAAATAAATCTTTCATAAAAACTTGTGATGCATCGTCCATGTGTGCTTGGAACTTTAGGAGACCCAGCCAACAGCTGTGAACGTTGTAACAATAATGCAATTAACCTCCGTGTTAAACTCCTGCACCCATGATCGCAGTAAACAGCCGCGTCAACTCAACATGTGTTTCTGATTGGACCGCTTCTTGACTGGGTTCAAGTACATGTATTACTATTGGGACATAAGTGTGTCTTTAAGTATTACTATTGGGATATATGTGTGTCTTTAAGTATCACTATTGGGACATATGTGTGTCTTTAAGTATTACTATTGGGACATATGCGTGTCTTTAAGTATTACTATTGGGACATATGTGTGTCTTTAAGTATTACTATTGGGACATAAGTGTGTCTAAGTATTACTATTGGGACATATGTGTGTCTTTTAAGTATTACTATTGGGACATATGTGTGTCTTTAAGTATTACTATTGGGACATATGTGTATTTAAGTATTACTATTGGGACATATGTGTCTTTAAGTATTACTATTGGGACATATGTGTGTCTTTAAGTATTACTATTGGGACATATGTGTCTTTAAGTATTACTATTGGGACATATGTGTGTCTTTAAGTATTACTATTGGGACATATGTGTGTCTTTAAGTATTACTATTGGGACATATGTGTCTTTAAGTATTACTATTGGGACATATGTGTGTCTTTAAGTATTACTATTGGGACATATGTGTGTCTTTAAGTATTACTATTGGGACATACGTGTGTCTTTAAGTATTACTATTGGGACATATGTGTGTCTTTAAGTATTACTATTGGGACATACGTGTGTCTTTAAGTATTACTATTGGGACATATGTGTCTGGTGGCCCTATGATTGTCCTGCTCCACTTTAAATTAAAAAAGGTTGTCTGGTGGCCCTAAAATTGTCCTTCCTGTTCTACTTTAAATGTTAAAATAAATTA
>JAPXFY010000012.1:68758822-68776322 GCA_030674185.1 Monoplex corrugatus
CCTTTGACTCCCCCGCACCCCATCCACCAGCATTCTGCATTGTCAACCATGCTAGCAAATCGAAAACGTAACCCTTTGACTCCCTTACCCTATCCACCATCTTCCTGCGGGAAGCTGGCGGATAGAGCGAAGAAGTCAAAGGGTTACGCTTTATGCAGTTGCTGGATAGGGTGCGGGAGTCAAAGGGTTAATAAGTTCTCGAGTCCACGCTCAAGTCAAAAGATCCAATCAGCCCACGAGGAGGTGTGGTAGGGAGGGGGAAGGGGGAGGGAAGCCTCAAAAGCGCCACACTCCGAACTGGGTCGTCCTCTTCACCTAAACCATTATAATATGTTCACAACAGATTGCACCTCTTACCGACACCGATTCTGACGGTTTCTAAGTGCAGTCCAACGTTCCCTTCCTAACATGTTTCTAAGTGACAGTCCCAACGTTTCCCTTCCCTAACATGTTTCTAAGTGACAGTCCCAACGTTTCCCTTCCCTAACATGTTTCTAAGTGACAATCCCAACGTTTCCCTTCCCTAACATGTTTCTAAGTGACAGTCCCAACGTTTCCTTTCCCTAACATGTTTCTAAGTGACAGTCCCAACCTTTCCCTTTCCTAACATGTTTCTAAGTGACAGTCCCAACGTTTCCCTTCCCTAATATGTTTCTAAGTGACAGTTCCAACGTTTCCCTTCCCTAACATGTTTGTAAGTGACAATCCCAACGTTTCCCTTCCCTAACATGTTTCTAAGTGACAGTCCCAACGTTTCCTTTCCCTAAC
The DNA here is from genome assembly GCA_030674185.1 of Monoplex corrugatus. Lineage (NCBI taxonomy): Eukaryota > Metazoa > Mollusca > Gastropoda > Littorinimorpha > Ranellidae > Monoplex > Monoplex corrugatus. The sequence continues at coordinate 68,759,591 of JAPXFY010000012.1, forward strand.
ATGTTTCTAAGTGACAGTCCCAACCTTTCCCTTTCCTAACATGTTTCTAAGTGACAGTCCCAACGTTTCCCTTCCCTAATATGTTTCTAAGTGACAGTCCCTACGTTTCCATTCCCTAACATGTTTCTAAGTGACAGTCCCCTACGTTTCCCTTCCCTAACATGTTTCTTAGTGACAGTCCCAACGTTTCCCTTCCCTAATAGTTTCTAAGTGACAGTCCCCTACGTTTCCCTTCCCTAACATGTTTCTTAGTGACAGTCCCAACGTTTCCCTTCCCTAACATGTTTCTAAGTGACAGTCCCCTACGTTTCCCTTCCCTAATATGTTTCTTAGTGACAGTCCCAACGTTTCCCTTCCCTAATATGTTTCTTAGTGACAGTCCCAACGTTTCCCTTCCCTAATATGTTTCTAAGTGACAGTCCCAACGTTTCCCTTCCCTAATATGTTTCTAAGTGACAGTCCCAACGTTTCCCTTCCCTAACATGTTTCTAAATGACAGTCCCAACGTTTCCCTTCCATAATATGTTTCTTAGTGACAGTCCCAACGTTTCCCTTCCCTAATATGTTTCTTAGTGACAGTCCCAACGTTTCCCTTCCCTAATATGTTTCTAAGTGACAGTCCCAACGTTTCCCTTCCCTAATATGTTTCTAAGTGACAGTCCCAACGTTTCCATTCCCTAATATGTTTCTAAGTGACAGTCCCAACGTTTCCCTTCCCTAATATGTTTCTAAGTGACAGTCCCAACGTTTCCCTTCCCTAATATGTTTCTAAGTGACAGTCCCAACGTTTCCCTTCCCTAATATGTTTCTAAGTGACAGTCCCAACGTTTCCCTTCCCTAATATGTTTCTAAGTGACAGTCCCAACGTTTCCCTTCCCTAATATGTTTCTAAGTGACAGTCCCAACGTTTCCCTTCCCTAATATGTTTCTATGTAACAGTCCCAACGTTTCCCTTCCCTAATATGTTTCTAAGTGACAGTCCCAACGTTTCCCTTCCCTAACATGTTTCTAAGTGACAGTCCCAACGTTTCCATTCCCTAACATGTTTCTAAGTGACAGTCCCTACCTTTCCCTTCCCTAATATGTTTCTAAGTGACAGTCCCTACCTTTCCCTTCCCTAACATGTTTCTAAGTGACAGTCCCTACCTTTCCCTTCTCTAATATGTTTCTAAGTGACAGTCCCTACCTTTCCCTTCCCTAATATTTTCTAAGTGATAGTCCCTACCTTTCCCTAATATGTCTCTAAGTGACAATCCCTACGTTTACCTTCCCTAATATGTCTCTAAGTGACAGTCCCAACGTTTCCCTTCCCTAATATGTTTCTAAGTGACAGTCCCAACGTTTCCATTCCCTAATATGTTTCTAAGTGACAGTCCCAACGTTTCCATTCCCTAACATGTTTCTAAGTGACAGTCCCAAAGTTTCCATTCCCTAATATGTTTCTAAGTGACAGTCCCAACGTTTCCATTCCCTAACTGTTGTAATCTTATTGATTTGTTCTCTCACTACCCCAGTCAGTCGTGTTGTACGTACGGTCGTTCTCCAAACAACACTGTCATAGTTGTAGCCTACTCCTTATTGAACCGTTCCCCTGACTTCACGGTAGAGTCGTGATTACCTAACATACCTGTGAACGTGAGCGTTGACTCCCAGTTACCGGTGTTACCTTGTCACTATTGATCCGTTTCGAAGCCCGCAAAGAACTGACGACTTTATTTCGCCCTCTTTCTTGTTAAATGTCAAGTACTTACTTAATTGGTGGTTGTTGGGTTTTTTCCCCTTGCTACTGATCACGTAGTACTCACCGATGACAACGAACCAAAGACCAAAAGAGTTTCATTCATTCTCTGAGATTGTAATGAACTAAAACTGGGAGACTTTGATCCATGATTCTTTAAAAAAAAATTGGAATCATGTAAATAGAAAGAATGCAAAAAACAAAAACAAACAAACAAAAAGAGAGAGAGAATTCGATTTTGAAATGAAAGGACCGACTAGCCTCTGTCAGGCCTTTAGGACTATAGGCCTACGCCACTGGAAAGTCCCCTTTTCTTTCCTCCCATTTCGCGACCTTACCTGAGCATATGGTTTTGCGCAGGCTCGGGGAGTCTGCCTGATGACTGCTAGCACATTTGGGTGAAGCGCATAATTAAGATACTATCCGCACGCGATGAACAACCTTGAACAAAACTAAATTCCAAACGCTATTGGATAGTTGTTTCCTGGGTAGACACTTGGACGCAGTACAGCCATAATCCGGAAGAGCACCCGCTGTTGCGTAGGCAACAGTTTCCGCCTTTCCATCAATCGCGGGCTGATTTTTAGAGCCGTGGACTCAACGTCTGATATCTCTAGCTTAATCCCCGCTCGCAACAATGAATATATATATATATATATATATACAAAACTGGTCTGTTCGTTACCCACTTTAATGTTTCCATCATTCTGGTGGTGTAAGCTTAGCGTTTCAAAGGTCTTTTCTTCCCATCTCAAGACTTTGCCAGCGCATAAGGTTTGAGCTGCTTCAGGGAGTCTGCAGGTAACAGCTGGCAGATATGGGTGGAGTGCATAATTATGGAATCGCCCAAACGTGGTGAATCCCTCTTGAAGAAACTGAACGAACTCCAAACTGGGGTCATGGGAAAGGCTAGAGCCCACACATCTTGAAGCCGATATGGTGATTTACTATCATTATGGAAAGACTGCTTCCTTAGTGGCACGTCATTTTCATCCTTGAACAGGCTGAGTTTGATTTCTGACCAAGACAGTTTTTGATTCGCAAATGGATTTGTTCATGCTTCCAAGAACGATGGACTTCGTTAACTTATTCCGTGAAACGATATGTCGACCTAAATCTTGACTGGGACAATGGAATCTTCGGCTACAGGTGTTTGACACTTTGAAAAAGAAGAGATTTCGCTCTTCCAACACACAGAGGTGACAGATATCGGCACCTTTTAAATGTATTCCCACAAGGATGCGGCAGTCACGTGGGAAGACGTCAGATTTCCAACTGTAAGGTCTGTAATTCGTTACAGCCTGGACACTTCCAGCTGGTAGAGTAAAGGGTGGATATTTTTTTCCGACCTGCCGGGTCCAATACGTGTGCAGACCTAATAAACCTTTGACTCCTGCACCCTGTCCACCAGCATCCTGCATGTCAACTATGCTAACAAAGCAAAAGTTTTAACCCTTTGACTCCCTCACCCTATCCACCAGCTTCCTGTAGAAAGTGGTGGATAGGGCGAGGGAGTCAAAGGGTTGAATTTTTGCAGTTGGTGGACAGGGTGCAGAAGTCAAAGGGTTTAATGCTTATCCCTCCTTGCGTATGTATACGTATGCAGAATATCAAACATGCACGTTACGGATCCTGAAATTCATTTCAACGACCGAAGGCTTATGGAAACATGTAGGCTTTAAACACCGAGCATGCACGCCCACTAAAGCCGGAGCATAGCTCTGCAAGCAAAACTACGAGCATACATGCATCCAGGAAAAATTGGAACACTTCGAAAGACTGAGAGATAGCCAAAAAGCAGGCTATCTGGCTCTTGTAATTAGACCCAGGATTCACGATACGTTGTCTCGAATTCAGTCCCAGCAACCTAACAGCTGGCCTGTTCACTGCCCTTCTTAACGCTCCAATCATTCTGGTGGTGTCAGTTTATCGTTTCACAGATCACTCATAAGGAAGATTTGACTCCCTCACCCTAACCACCAGCTTCCTGCAGGGAAGCTGGTGGTTAGGGTGAGGGAGTCAAAGAGTTAAGTTTTTGCAGTTGGTGGATAGAGTCATCATCATCAGGTGCCCTGCCGCATGGCGTTGGCGATCATGGACTTCCATCTACCTCTATCTCTCGTTGCCCCTAGCATCTCCCCCACCTCCTCGTCCCCAGCCACTCTGCGAGTCCGTCCAGCATTTTCTCCCTGAGTCTACCCGGTGCTCTCTTTCCCTCCAGCTTTCCCGTTGTGACCAGGTGCTCCAAATCCCCCTTCCTCATAGAATGGCCTATAAATGTTGCCTGTCTTTTCCTAATCTTCCTTATGAGTGATCTACTTGTGTCTGCCTCCATCAAGACTGTCTCGTTTGTTTTCTTTGCTGTCCATGGAACCCTCAACATTCTTCTTAGAAACCACATCTCAGCTGCCTCAATCTTGTTCTGGCTTTGTTTGTTGACTGTCCACGCCTCGCATCCGTACAACAGTACTGGTTCTATGTAACATTCAAGAACTCTCTTCCTGATGTTAATTGATAGGCATTTATTGGCAAGAAAAGAGTGAGAGAGTCAAAGGGATAAACATACAAGCCAAAACTCGGAAGAAAAAAAAAACCTGCAAGGGCTGGGGGAACTGGTGTCTCACCTTCTCATTGCGGTTCCTCCTGGTGTACTTTCTCTGGGGGGCGGAGGACTGGCCGGCGTCACCTGACATCACCAGAACCCCAGAGTCCCCCCGTCCCCTCTTCAAGTCCGGCTCCCACTCGGGGTCAGACTCGAACGAGTCTTGGCTCTGCTCCCGGCTAGACGGGTCCACCACGGGGGGCACAAAGCCGCTCTGGGTGTGAGGTTCGCATCCCCCGTTGGTGCCCGATCCCCCGTGGGGCACAGACTGCAGCTCGATGAAGGTCTGCTCCAGGTTCGCCAGGGTGGTGGGCGTGAGGGTGGGTGTGGTGCCCGTGCCCGAGCTCATGGGGTTTAGGAAGTTGGGCATCGGGTACTGCACACACACAAAGTCGTGACACGCACCAGTAAAATGACTGCGTCTGCATACGAAACTGTACACACGCACACGCGCGCGCGCGCGCATACACACACACACACACACACACATACACACACATGCACGCACACACACACTACACCACAATGAATACGTACATACAATATACACACAATACATACACATGTATACAATACACACATGTGTAACTAACACTATGTCAAATCTATAAATTTCTGTTGGGGCGAAAAAAAAAACTACCTTGAAACTGGACCACCGACTCATGCAAACCACTTCTCCGGCCTGTGGATTTATTTTGTACTGAACCACGGCACGGAAAACTGACATGAAAGAGTGACACTGTAGAATAATAATGATAATAACTAATAAAGAAAAGGAAAAAATTGAATGTGATACGTGAAATTTTCAAAATCGAGTTCTTTAACATATAAATCGATTCTGCGAATAAGTTTTAAAATACATCAAATTTTCTATGAAATTGTCAAGGTTTACTCAGCATAATCCAAGCTGAACTAACCTAACCCCAATTCCGTGGGGTGGGGGGGGGGGAGGAATCCACCGAGTACAAGAAAAAAAATACATAAGTTATTCATTATAGGTCAATGACAGTCCCGTCGCCAGCCTCATAAGGACTTAAGATGACATTAAAAATGGTATGCGATGAATTAATTGATTAATATAAGCAAAATGATCACTAAACAACGAATTTTGCCAAATTGGGGGGGGGGGGGGGGAGATGTGCTGCAGGTCAGATTGTATGTATGTATGCATGTATGTATGTATGTATGTATGTATGTATGTATGAGAGAGTGAGAGGATAAGATAGATATCATATATAAATATACATGCATGTACGTAGGTAGACATCTAAGTGAGAGATAGAGAACAATGTATAATTTGTAAGACAAAGATGTCGCACAGACAGGGATATGACTATGATCATAATTACAATATTTATATAGCGCAAAATCTTGATAAATCAAATCTAAGCGCTGAAGCAGACACACACGCACGCAGCACGCACGCACGCACACACACGCACGCACGCACGCACGCACACACACACACACACACACACACACACACACACACATCGACAGGGACACAAAACGGGAATGTGTGTGCGGGGGGGGGGGGATGGGGTGTTTAAGGTTAGAATCATGAAAAGAGACAGAGGAGGGAGGGAGGGAGAAAGGGAGGAAGGGATGTAATGACGATCCCTATCACGGAATTTAAAATGTCGTGCCATTTGAAATCGTACTAAATTAAAGAACAACATGCACAGTTTACGCATGATCGGACAAGCACTGATAACGCTCATTGCTATTTATCCCTGACGCGGTATCGTCATCACCAACGCCACCACTACCACTCCCGTATCTCCTCAAAAACAACAACAACAACAACAACAGCAATAGCAATAAAGTCAACAATACCACCACGTAATATCAACGGCAGAAACAATAACTGCTACGAACATCAATAGATCAACAACAACAGCAACAACCAAATTGGGGACATCATCCACCAGTTTCCTTTTTTTCTGTTACCTCCCTGGAAATTCATTTCGGACTTACGGGGGCGACAGTCAAGTAGTTAAAAGAGTATCGGACTTCCAAACGGAAGGTCTGGGGTTCGATCCTGCCTGGGTATCTCCCGTCTGAAGGAGATGTTTCTGATCTCCAAAGTCAACAGCTCTGCGGACCTGTTGTATACAGTCAGTTCCTGTTGCTACCCAGCGTCAGTGCCAAAAACCAGAGAATCAAAACACCTCCCCTTCCCTCCTTCGTGTGAATAATACGCTCGCAGAAGACTCGCGCACGTTAAAGATCCTGTAAGTCATGTTAGTCTGTCGTGGCTTATCTGTCGTGGCTTATGAAAGCACTTAATAACGTGCACACCCATCGAAGACTGCAGTACGGAAAGTGCGCAGCGATACACTGACCGCAAAGCATTACACATGCGTCCGACGAAAATAGGAACACTGAAATACGTAAAGAAAAGAATAAATACTCGGGCCGCTACTGCTATCAATTTCGATCAAATCAGTTTTACAAATAAATAAATAAATAAAGTGGTTGTCTTTTAAACACACACACACACACACACACACACACACACACACACACACACACACACACACACACACACACAAATCAAAAGATGCCAAACATGAAAAAGATGGACCACAAAAAAAAGCATAGAAATGTCTGTCAGGAAAGTTCCAAGTCGGTTATCTGCCATAGCCTGTAATCATCGATCTCTGCTCCTCCCCCCCCCCATCCCGCCCCCTCCTCTCTACCCCCCCCCCACCCCCCCCACCCCTCCTACTAGCTCCGTCCGAGTCCTGACCTGCTCTGACTGTTTCCATCTGCCTCCCGACCGACAGACACGTCGATCAAAATTAATATCACCCCTAGTCCTATACCCCCATCGGGCACAGGTCTACATCGCTACAAGCAGCATTGGTCCCTCCAGTGACTTCTCACAGACGGGTTTGGGGTTTTAGTTTCTTTTTGTCTGTTGACCTGTCTGTCTGTCTGTCTATTTGTCTGTTTGGGTATCGGATTTGGTACTCTGTCTGTTTGTCTGTTTGTTTGTTTTTTTTGCTGTTGTTTGTTTGTTTGTTTTTGGTCTTTTTTTCTTTTAAGATTTTGGATTTGGTCTGTTCGTTTGTTTGTTTCTTTGTTTGCTTGTTTCTTTGTTTTCTTTCTTCCTTTCTTTTTTTTTCTTTCTAGCATACGGATTTTTCTTGGATGCCCCTATGCCGCTGCGCATGTTGTTCTGCTTACACCACTAGTCCTTTTCTCCCACTGGACGAAGCAGCAGGGAAGTTTCAGTCTTTTTCTCCTGATTTTTGTACTTGGTGTTTGTTCGATTGTGATCTTACATTTACTTGACAAAGGCCAGTTGGCCGAAAATTTGCGCCTGTCTTGTCTGGTTATATCAAAAACGCGTTCTGATTCTATTTTCATGTTTTTTTCTGGTTCCTGTTTGCTTGAACACAAGCAGTCGCACTTGTTTTTGGATTTCTTATTACACCACTATGTTACTTCACAGTGCAGTCTATATAACCACGTCTTTGATGGGCGTGCATGCTGGGTGTTTTCATATTTCCTAAACTAGAAGGTACCGCGCACAAACACGACTTCAGTTGTTCCGCGTACGTATACGTGTATACACTAGGATAGGATGGGGTTTGTGTGTGTGGGGGGGGGGGGGGGCAGGCACTAGCAGGTCTGCATGTTATCCTGGGAGATCGGAAAAAATCTCCACTGGTCCTTTACCCCAACCACGTGGTAGGTGCCCAGACCACCAGATCGAAACTCAGACCTTCAGACTGGACGTCTGACGTCTGATCCACTCGGCCACCGCGACCCCGTCGGACCACCAGTACCTTCAGACAAATTGTAACTGGAGTTTGCAGTTTTGTTGCAAGAGGGTTTCATTGCACTCGGACAATTCCATATGCGCTCCATGTGCTCCATCCTAATCTGACAGCAATCATCTGGCAGAATCCCTAAACCTGTGCCAACAAAAAAATATATGCGCTGGCAAGGTCTTGAAATGGGCCGGGGAGGGAAGAGGAAGAAGGGACCTATAAAAAAAAAACAAATTTTTAAAAAATCCCACTAAGATGTCGGCACCAGAATGATGAAAACATTAAGATGGGCAGCGAACAGGCCCGAGTTTTTAATTAATGTTGCCGGCGGAGATTGAACTCGAGATATCGGGTCTTAAATCCACAGCCCTATCAAAGAACCAACCAACCCGCCCGTGTAAAATCTGTGCCTAGAGCGGAAAAACAAACCCGGGACACCCGCGTGACCGACGAGTATTCCACCACTGTGTCACTGATGCTACTTCACATTCACAGGAATTCCTTTGGGGCGACAAAATCCTTTCTGCGATACTACCGTATTTGGGATCCCTGTAAACAATTGATTTCGTGCCCTGTACTCGATGTAGGGGCAAGGCATTTCAGCCCTTCGACTCCCGCACCCTATTCAACACCAGCGAGTAAAAACTTAACTCTTTAATTCCCTCACCCTATCCACCAGCTTCCTGCAGGAATCTGGTGGATAGGGTGAGGGAATCAAAGGGTTAAATTTCTGATTTGCTAGCAATGGTTCGCCATGCACGGTGCTAGTGGACAGGGTAGGGTGTGGGAGTCAAAGGGTTAGACGACATCATGGACATGTTGTTAGAGTACTGTCTCCACTTCCACGAAACAATCAGGGACGTGAGCTGATCTGTTGCTGCTGTTGCTGGTCTCGGCCTAAACTTTATGAATCGTTTTCTCTGTGGTCTCTTCTGTGCAGTTAGAAGTCCAGCTGGCTTAAAATCTGCGGCCATCTTGTTTTGTTGAATAGAGGATCATGCTTTCTCGTTCTATTTTCATGTTCCTGGTTTTTAATTATCGTATATTCATTCTTATATTGATTGATTGATCGAATGATTGATTGACTGTATTGATTGACTGATTGACTGATTGATTGATTGATTTTAATTATTCTCTGACTTACTGATCGATTTACTGATGACAACCAATTTAATCATCCGACTGCACGAGTGTGCACGGATGCGAATCTGGCTCGAGAAAAAACTTGAAACGTGTCGCCTCTTGTCTGCCCACCTGTTAACGGGGAAATGATCTTATCCATGGTTGAAGAAGATAAAGCAGAAAGAGAAAATGAGAAAATGGTCGCCGCCCTGAGAAAAGCTGGAGGACTAAACATCCTCACTCCTCTACGCAGTCGGGGTATAAACCATTCATTAGTGGGATGATGAGGTTCAAATCTTTTCTCTGCCATCAGTTCAATTGTTCTGGTGGCTTTGTTTTTGTTTTTTTTATGCTCTTTCAGTTTTACTATTATAAATGTGATTCTGTCGATATACCATATCTATGTGAGTATGTCCAATTTCTATAGTATTGCTGTTCTTGTGGGTTAAACATAAAAACCTAATTGTAATTTACATGCACATACACACACATACACACACACACAACATATATATTATATATGTATATATAGTATGTATGTATGTATATATATATATATATGTATGTATATGTGTGTGTGTGTGTGTATGTGTGTACATATACTGATAAACGATTGTGCATCTCTCACTGCGTAATGTCAACACTGTTCATCTCATCTTGTAGTCATTTGTATTTTTCTTTAATCATAGGTCGCTGTTCGCTCTCCAAAGCGTGCCTGTGCCCCAACTCAAAACTTGTGAATAAAATCATGGTTAGCCATTGAGCCCTTTGCAGTGAAAAAAATACTGTTTAACAGATATTTTCAATGATTAATCCTTACATCATCGGTTGTATTCTAGGACAATGATATCAACAGACGCCAATTATCTCAATCAGTCTCCCCTGTTGTTAATAAAAAGAAACAGAGAGAGACAGGCAGAGAGAGAGAGAGAGAGAGAGAGAGAGGGGCAGAGACAGAGATAGACAGAGAGAGATCGAAGTGAGGGAAACGTGCACGCGCCCTTCCGCCCTCGCACGCGCGCTCTCACCGCACACAGATCAAAGTTATGCAAATGACAAGAGTCGATTGTCCAATCACTGACCGGTGGGTATTGCTGGGCATACTGCGGGGTGTAGTATTCAGGGTACATATTGTACTGGTGGTGGTAGCTATAATCCATCATGGTTCCAGCTGGGTATCTGGCAATGCTGTATCCAGGAATCACTTATAATAAAACCACAAAAATCATGCGAGGCACTGGTTGCTCATTCCAACAAGTTGCAGGCACAAATCTGCGGGCGCTTGGACGAATGCTGCTGCCTTTATTACATTGCACAAATAAATTTTGCATCATATTGTTATTTTTGATTCATAGATTTTTCTCATATAATATTAAGTTCGTTATTCAACATTTAAAGGCACTTTGTTTAGCTGCATGTCTTTCAGACGTTGTAGGCCTAAAAATTTTGGTATTTTTATAAAAAAAATTGTTAAAAAAATATTTCCATTAAAAATTAAAATATTTAAAATTGTTTAAAACAAACTTTCAAGAGCAAATGTTTATACACATATGTAAAAGACGGCAATAGCAAGAAGTGATACAGATCACTTGTTGGCAAGGCCCAAATGTCTTCACACTTGTCTGCACAGCCACTTGACGGGAACCAAACTACGTGGTGAAACATGGGACACCAGCAGCACACAATTACACACACACACACTCACACATAACAAAACTGTTGCCTGATTACAAACTAAAAAAAATTCTCCCAACTTGTCTGTCCCAAAGTTGGCAAGAGAGTGTCGCACGCGGCGACAACCCGCTGTCTATATGCGGTAAGTAGTGCGATCCCTTTCGGCACACTGAGAGACGGGGAGAGGACAAGGGTGCTAGTGGGGCGGGGGGGAGGGGTGACATTTTGGGAACCCTTACGAAAAGTTGACCTCGAGCGATCCACACGCGTTTTCACACAGTGTGTCACCGCCAGCCAATGAAAAGCGAGCACGGGGAGAGGGGAATGGTGGCGGTTTTGCATACAGCTCAGCCAACTCCGTCCAACCGAACCGGTCGTCCCTTGCCACACTATCCCGATCGAGATGAAACTGTTTAAAACAAACCCCGTGTCTAATAAGCCATTTTCTAGGGGAGAGTAAGGAGGGGGTATGCAATGGGGAGAGAGGGTGGGTAAAACTAGTCATCGGTGCCGGTGTATGATACTTATTTGGAGGGACTCTCAAGTTAGACTAGTCCAAGCTGTCTGGCCTGCGAGCCAGTCACCCCAGCCTCCATTCTCGAGCAAGACGGGTCACGGGACAAAGCCATTTGGCACACAGCGAGCCGAGCTGCTGCATGAATGAGTCGACGCAAGTACACATCACTATTTCCAACTAAGCAAGCAGTCGTCACCAACACAGCACAAACACAGGACAAGCAGACGACTTTCTATAGTCTATCTGACACATAATAAAAAGTTCAAACTTACCGAAGTGCTGGTGGCGGGATCTCCATTAGACATTGTCGACAGAATGTTTGCCACGTTGTATTTAGACTCGGCGACGCTCGTCGTCATCTCCTGCCCAGGGAACATGCTGCGAGGGCGGCACGGTTTACAACTCGTAGTAAATTCCCTACTACAATGGCTGCGCCTCACCGTGTGCGGCGGGGGATGTATCAATAGGCAATGATGATCACTGCGCGTGTGCGATTTCTCTCACGGCAGAACCACTGCTGGAACCGGTCGTGGAATTTCAGGAGAATCTCTCGATGAGTCACACACAAGAGCTCACACGTCTGAGGGAATACCTTCTGTACTTTGCCTAGAATAAAGATCTACGCCAGTGAGTCAGTGTGAGTCACGCGTGTATTTTTAACAGCATGACCTCATCTCTCAAGCGCGAGACGACCATGTGACCCCTGGGCTCGCCTTATTTGGGCGGAGCCTGACGTCATTTCTTTTCCTTCATTGGTCGCGAGGCCTGCTTGTTGACCCCATTCTGGCCCTTTTCCAGGTCACGTAGTTACAACGCTTGACTTGAACCACAAACAAGATATGAACGGCAAACCACACGCAGATAAGGGAACCAGCAGACCACTAAGAAATGACTACTTGCAGTCAATATATCTAATTTTCAATACTGTGATTTCACCAAACAATTGAAAACCATGCAAACTTCACGACACTTGAAAGTTTCGAAGTTCCTACAACCTCATTCATATACGGGAGGGCGCGAATAGGGATATGACACCGACATTAGTTTTTGCCGAAAAGACAGAAAACACCTCAAACAGACCAAAACAGACAGAAAGAAACACCAGAAACTTTAATCAAATAAAACATGTAAATAAGCTGTAGCTGGATCAGCTCATAATTGAAGCATATGTAAAACAAACAAACAAAACCATCATATAAACACCAGCGGAATTACACACGACCACCCAGACAGAACCTCACCGCAGCGAGCCCGCTTTCCTCTACTCAGGCCTGTAGCACGCGCTTTGTGCTAAAAATAGCGAGGATAGTAGGACGTTTCGCCACCAAAGTGTTGGAACACGAGAAGAAGAAAATGGCCAAAGTGTAAGGCTCGCAAGGCCTGAATTTGATTAGACAGGCTGGCTTTAAAATCAATAACGAAACAACTGAACACAGACTTTGGCAAGAAGAACGAAGACGTGACGGCTAGACTGACTGAAACTGTCGCTCTTGTTTAGAGGAAAGTCGCAGTCTCGGGGTGTGTGTGTATGTATGGTGTGGGTGGATGTTTTGTGTTAGGCCTATAGTGCGCAGTTTTCTACCGAATACGTTGGGAAAAGCCAAACGTTACTCATGGCAGACTTGACATTCACGAGCGCACATGGCCAGCGTATGCGTGTGTCTGTGTGTTCGTTCGTTGTGTGCTTTTAGACGAGTATGTGTGTGCGTATGTGTATGTATGTGTGTGTTCTTTTTGTTGTTGTTGTTGTCAGTACCAAAACGTAAGAATAGAACGAGAAATTGTCACACACACACACACACACACACACACACACACACACACTACACACACGCACATACACACACACACACACACACACTATCAATTTATCTATCTCTCTATCTATCTATCAATCTATTTATCTATATATATATATTATGTATATATAGATATATATTCATCTATCTGTATGTATGTATGTATACAAACACGAAATGTTTTAATCAACATAGGCGAAAGCCCCCGATAGGACGGGGTGACCTAATCAAAAATGTAATCAATCAATCAATCAATCAATCAACCAATCAATCAATCAACCAATCAATCAATCAATCAGTCACATTCCAACCCCTTGCTCCATTTACCCTTTGACTCCTGCACACTGATTGAGCCAGCCGAGATGTGGTTTCTAAGAAGAATATTGAGAGTTCCATGGACTGCAAAGGAAACAAACGAGACAGTCTTGATGGAGGTAGACACAAGAAGATCATTGATAAGGAAGAATAGGAAAAGACAGGCAACATTTATAGGCCATTTTATGAGGAAAGGGGAATTGGAGCACCTGGTCACAACAGGAAAGCTGGAGGGAAAGAAAGCACCAGGTGGACCCAGGGAGAAGATATTAGACGGACTTGCAGAGTGGCTGAAGACAAAGAGGGTGGAAGAGGTGTTTGAGGCAACAAGGGATAGAAACAGATGGAAGGCCATGATCGCCAACGCCATGTGGCAAGGCATTTGATGATGATGACGATGATGACACTGTCCACCAGCATTCTGCATTGTCAACCATGCTAGCAAAGCAAAAACTTAACGCTTTGACTCCCCAACTCTATCCACCAGTTTCCTGGATGAGGGAGTCACAGAGATATGTTTCTTTTTTTTTCTTTTTTTTTTTTTTGCAGTTGGTGGATAAGGCGCAGGAGTCAAAGGATTAATTAAGAATACAATAACTCAGAAACAATGCGGTAAGATTTGATACAATTTTATATGTCACCATTCTGCAAACTTTGATCACTGAATTAGATGAACAGGAACCGTGACCAGCAGGACACCGCCCAGCCCACTTAACCCTTAGACTCACGCACCGTATCCATCAAATGCAAAAACTAAACCCTTTGCTTTCTGCAGGAAGCTGGTGAATAGGATGAGGGAGTCAAAGGGTTAAGTTTTTGCTTTGCTAGCATGGTTGACAATGCAGGATGCTGGTGGACAGGAAGCGGGATTCAAAGAGTTAAAGTGAGACTAGTGACAGAATGGTTAAGACCCATTCGTGTTGGAAACGATTTTGACCTCACGGTGGTGGAGACGGACAGATAGACAGATAGATACCTTGAACCTGGAGCAAGAAAGCTGAGCACACGATGCAGTCATGCGGGCGGTAGCTAATTCTGTTGACTGCTATGGGTACTATACACAATCCCAGTGACTGGCAACAAGTCCTCTGACCCCTAAACCCCACGCCAGCCGGCAGAAGAGAAAACAAAAAAAAAACAGCAACAACAAAAACAGCAAAGCAACAACCGGCCACATTCACTGGCAGATATGGCCTGACCATGTAGAGACAGCCAACGAAAAAAAAAGAAAAAAAAAAGAGGATGTGATTGGTGCGGCAAGTTCAAAATTTCAAAACGAGAGGGTTGTGCTATTTCGATATATTGCGCCATTTTGATATATTGTGCCATTCTAACATAACAATCTTCCTTTCTTAATACAAGCATTATTGGTTATGCCATTTTAACATATTGTGCCATTCTAATATAACAATCTCCCTTTTATACAAACATGATTGGTTATGCCATTCTAACATATTGTGCTGTTCTAATATAACAATCTCCCTTTTTTATACAAACATGATTGGTTATGCCATTCTAACATATTGTGCTGTTCTAATATAACAATCTCCCTTTCTTTATACAAACATGATTGGTTATGCCATTCTAACATATTGTGCTGTTCTAATATAACAATCTCCCTTTCTTTATACAAACATGATTGGTTATGCCATTCTAACATATTGTGCTGTTCTAATATAACAATCTCCCTTTCTTTATACAAACATGATTGGTTATGCCATTCTAACATATTGTGCCGTTCTAATATAACAATCTCCCTTTTTTATACAAACATGATTGTTATGCCATTCTAACATATTGTGCCATTCTAATAACAATCTCCTTTTATACAAACTTTATTGGTTATGCATCTAACATATGTGCCGTTCTAATATAACAATCTCCCTTTCTTTAGAAAAAATTATTGGTGCCATTCTAACATAACAATCTCTCTTTCTTTATTCAAACATTATTGGTTATGTCATTCTAACATAACAATCCTTTGCCATTCCAACATAACTCTCTCCCTTTGTTTCTACAAACATTATTGATTATGCCTTTCTAATATAGCAATCTTCGTTTCTTTATACAAATATTATCGGTTATGCCATTCTAACATAACAACGTCTTTGTCATTATACAAACATTATTGGTTATGCCGTTGTGACAAAACAATCTTCCTTTTTTTTTTTATCATTCTTGTTTATGCCATTCTAACATAACAATCTCCCTTTGTTTATGCAAACATTATTGGTTATGCCATTCTGACATAACAGTCTCCCTTTCTTTATACAAACATTATTGTTTATGTCATTCTACATGACATTTTCCCTTTGTTTCTACAAACATTATTGGTTATGCCATTCTAACATAACAATATCCTTTTATTCATACAAACATTATTTTGTTATGCCATTCTAACATAATAATCTCCCTTTCTTTATACAAACGTTATTGGTTATGCCATTCTGACACAATAATCTCCCTTTCTTTATACAAACATGATTGGTTGGGCCGTTCTGACATAACAGCCTCCCTTTCTCTATACAAACATTATTGTTTATGTCATTCTAACATAACAGTCTCCTTTTCTTTATACAAACATTATCGATTATGTCATTCTATATAACACTCTCTCTTTGTTTCTACAAGCATTATTGTTTATGCCATTCTGACATGGCAATCTTCGTTTTTTTTATGCAAAACATTATTGGTTATGTCATTCTAACATAACAATCTCCCTTTATTTATACAAACATTATTGGTTATGCCATTCTGACATAACAAATCTCCCGTTTATTTATACAAACATTATCGGTTACGGCATTGTTAACACATTAATCTCCCTTTCTTTATACAAACATTATTATTACAGAAAGTCCAACTTCTGTACTTCTCACGATCATAGTGAGTGAGCTTAAAGAGCTCTTCTGCTGAAATGTGACCTGTTCTCACGAATAGGGTCACAACTTAATTTTGGGGGGTATAGAGATATTTATATCACCGGAAAGCAGAAAAAATGCTCTTTCCAATGATGTATAATTCAACTGTCTAACTGGAAAATCGAGCGAGTTACAGTAATTTAAAGGGAGTGGGTGATGGGACGGCCATTTTGAGAAAAGCAGAGTTAAAGAAGGACAACAAAATTCTCTGCTTTTTCCTTAGCAACCAGTATTCTATCTTCATCAAACTTAGTGAAGTGAT
>JAPXFY010000012.1:68791322-68801322 GCA_030674185.1 Monoplex corrugatus
CTGTCTGTCTGTCTGTCTCTCTCTCTCTCTCTCTCTTTCTCTCTCTTTCTTCCTCTCTCTCTCTTTCTCTCTCTCTCTCTCTCTCTCTCTCTCTCTCTCTCTGCCCTTTCTGTCTGTCTCTGTCTCTGTCTCTGTCTGTCTCTGTCTCTTTCTGTCACTCTCTCTTTCTCTCTGTTTCTCTCTCTATCCCTGTCTCCCCCCCCCCCCTCTCTCTCTCAATTTTGAGCTGTCAATGAGTTGGCCGAGACGTGCCTTGCTCTTGAATTCAACAACAACAACAACAACAAAAGTTTCCGACGTTTCTTCTTAAGAGTCCATTCGCTTTTCGCTCGATGCCCAAAACGGGTAACCATTCTGTTTAGTTAAAAATGAATTTACTCCCTTTCTGGGCATTGAGAAGGCGCGGCTCACAGAAACAGACGTCAAATTGCAACAATCAGAGCCAATAAATCCTGACGTATTGAAGCTTGACACACCTGAATATATTCTGGAACTTCACGTGTTTATTTTAGGAAAGGGTCTCGATCCGCCCCCCCCCCCCCCCCCCTTTTTTTTTTTTTTTTTTTTTTTTACTATTGTGTATAAAGGAACGAAAGTAAAGTTCCCACTTTTACGGCCATTGAGGTTTTTCTCAAGAACAGGAACAGTGCACACCTGCTTCGGTTTTCTATTTCGATGAAACGTTTAATTAAAGAAAGGAGACGGAAAAGCCTACAGTGTTATGAGTGTGGCAGTCACGAAGTGAGGCGTGGCTTTGTGTGTGTATGTGTGTGTGTGTGTGTGTGTGTGTGTGTGTGTGTGTGTGTGTGTGTGTGTGTTGTGTGTGTGTGTGTGTGTGTGTATGTGTGTGTGTGCAGAATAAGAGAGGCAACAATTAAGGCGTGGTTTTGTGACTCTGTGTGTGTGTGTGTGTGTGTGTGTGTGTGTGTGTGTGTGTGTGTGTGTGTGTGTGTGTGTAGTCTGTGTCTGTGTGTGTGTGTAGTCTGTGTCTGTGTGTGTGTGTCTTTGTGTGTCTGTGTCTGTGTCTGTATCTGTGCCTTTGTGTGCGTGTGTATAAGTGTGTGCCTGTGTGTGCGTGCTTGTGTGTGTGCGTGTGTGTGTGCGTGCGTGTGTGCGTGCGTGTGTGCGTGCGTGTGTGTGTATGTGAGTGTATAAAGATTGTGTGATAGATAGACAGATAGATAGATAGACAGACAGACAGATAGATAGATAAACAGATAGATAGGTAGACAGATAGATAGATAAACAGATAGATAGGTAGATAGATAGATAGATAGATAGGTAGGTAGATAGATAGATAGATGGACAGATTGATAGAGAGATAGATAGATAGACAGACAGAGATAGAAAGATAGATAGATAGAGTAGATATATATACATAGATAGAGATGGATAGATATAGATAGATAGATATAAATAGATAGATAGATAGATAGATAGATAGATAGATAGATAGACAGATAGATAGACAAATAGATAGATAGATAGATAGATAAATAGATAGCTAGATAGATAGATAGATAGATAGATAGATAGATAGATAGATAGATAGATAGATAGATAGATAGATAGATAGATAGATAGATACTGACCTTGGGGATAGAAAAGAAATCACCCCTCTACCCAAGCACACGGGATTTACCCAGACAGGATCGAACCCAAACTTTCTAATCGAAATATTAATCAAAGAATATAACTCTTGAGAGTCACGCAGGAATTATCTCCCATGTTGTAGAACTTCTCAAATCTAACACAGTTTTTTTTTTTTGCGCTACCCATTCAGCTAGCATAGAAGCACAAAAACTGTAAGCTCAGAACACTCCTCAAAAAAGGAGCGCCCAAGCCTACCTTTATACTCTGCAACTACCCTACACACAACTATGAGAGAGGAGAGAAATACATACAGTATATTGGTCTTATGTTCAAGACTGACATAGTCTTTTATTCTTGAACTGACCAAACACACACGCACACACACAAGCACGCACACATAGGCACACACATATATACACACGGACACAAAGACACACACACACACACACATACACACACACACACACACACACACACACACACACACACATACACGCACACACACACACACACACACACACACACACACACACACACACAGAGTCACAAAACACACACACACAAACTGTGTTAGAGTTGAGAAGTTCTACAATAAGGGAGATAATTCCTGCGTGACTCTCAAGAGTTATGTTCTTTGATTAATATCATAAAAATTCTCCCTGCTTCCCTCTTATTTCAAATCGAAAGTCGGATATCTTACCCACTTGACACAGACACAAAATGGAGATTCAGTCACCCAGAAGTTCTTCTTCTACACACACATATTGACACGTGAGAGGTCAAAACAAACCTTCGCCAGGCGGGGAAATACCGAGGACAAGATCGAAGCCTGACTTTTCCATTTGAAAGTGAGACGTAGTGTTGTTCCCAGCGCGTGACATATATATTATATAAAAGTCACCACAGTTTTAGTCATTACCGGTTTCCTTGTCACGACATGCTTTGCATTGTGAGCTGAAGGAAACTCTCTCGGATTTGCCCACTGTCGTCATGTGGTCCGCTTTTAGATACAGTGACATCAGGGCAGAGCGTTTGTAGTTTTTTGGCCATAAGAAGACATATCGGATGTGATTTAAGTTGGGGGGTTTTCTCTTGATATATATATACTCTTGAATCAATTATTCATTGTAAATCAATCATAACAATTTTTCATTTTTCTCCCATTCATATCATACTCATATTAATCAAAAATCATATGGTATCATATCTATATTCATATAAATATATATATAATAATCATACGTTATATGTCATTCATATCAGCTTTATTCTATCTATCAATATCAAATCCACATCATATCATCACAAATACAACATATTACATACATCATATCATATCATATCAATACATAATCGAATCATATCGTATCATATCGTATCAATCGTATCATATCGTATCATATATCATATCAATCAATCATATCATATCATATCATATACATATCATAAATATCACATCATATCAATATTATTATGTATCATATTCGTATCATATGGGTATAATTCTGCGTGACATATGTTCTATATTATATCATAATATTTCGTATCATTCTTATTTCATATCATATCATATCATTCATACATCGTACACAATATCGATCATATCATATGTTCATATCGTTCTAACGTATCATATTACATATCATATCAATTCCGTATATACGTATCAATCGAATCATATATTCATTCATATGTATCATATGTATCATATATCGTTCTATCATCATCATATCATATCGTATCATATATATCATATATATCGTACCAATCGTTTTTCTTTATCGTATTCATATATCGTTCACAATCTATCATATTACTAAAAATCATACATATTTCCACTATCATATCATATGTCCGCTTTTAATATCATACATAGCATATCTTATTATTATTTTATATATCATATGATCATATCGTTATAATATCGTTTCTTCGTATCATATATCATATCATTATTATTGTCATAATCATTTTCATTTAAATATCATATCATAATCTATAATCATAAATATCGTTCATATGAATCAATCGTATCATGTCGTACGATATGATCATATATCATATCATATCGTATCATATCATATCATATCGTATCATATCGTATCATATCGTATCATATCATATCGTATCATATCATATCATATCATATCATATCATATCATTCTGTCATATCATATCTATCGTATCGTATCGTATCATATCTATCATATCATATCATATCATATCATTCATATCTATCATATCATATCATATCATATCATTCATATATATCATATCTATCATATCGTATCATATGTATCGTCGTGACATATCGTATCATATATCATATCATATCGTATCATATCATATCATATCGTATCATATCGTATGATATCGTATCATATATATCGTATCATATCATATCATATCATATCGTATCATATTCGTATCATATCATATCATATCATATCATATCATATCATTCATATCATATCATGTCATATTCATATCATATCATATCATATCATATCATATCATATCATTCATATTTCATATCTACATATCATATCATATCGTATCATATCATATCATGTCATGACATAATATTATATAAAAGTCACCACATTTTAGTCTATTACCGGTTTCCTTGTTCACGACATGTTTGCATTGGAGCTGAAGGAAAACTCTCTCGGATTTGCATGTCTTCATGTGGTCGCTTTTAGATACAGTGACATCAGGCAGAGCGTTTGTAGTTTTTTGGCCATAAGAAACATATCGGATGTGATTTATGTTGGGGTTTTTTCTTTGATGAGGTATGCGTACTTCATTTTGCTGAAAATAAAAAAATGTGAATTTAAAAGACACACACAAAAAAAAAGGGTGTGGGCGAGTGAGTAGTGGAGTTGGGGATGAGAGTAATAGGAGGCAGAGGGAATAACATACAAATCATATCTATATATTTCATATCATATCATATCTATATCATATCGTATCGTATCATATCATATCATATCATATCATATCATATCATATCATATCAGATCATATCATATCATATCATATCATATCATATCATATCATATCGTATCGTATCATATCATTTCATATCATATCATATCATATCATATCGTATCGTATCATATCATTTCATATCATATCATATCATATCATATATCATATCGTATCGGATTCATATCATATTCTATCATTCATCAATGTCATATTATCATATGTCATATCATATCATTATCATATCAATCATATCATATCATATGTATATCATAATCATATCATATCAGGATCATCATCATATCATATCTTCATATCTAATCATACTTAAAGGCAGTAATACATACGTATTATATTTTATGTATCAGATCTGACATAGTTCTTTATCTTAATCGTACCATACTACACGACCAAACATAACACCAAAACATATGCATCACACATATATACTCACGACCGTACACGTACAATCAACGTATACATACAACACACATCATCAACACACACACACTACAACATATCATATCACATACACACACAACACACACGTCACAATCGATCAGGTCACAAACACCACACACAACTGTCTAGAGTTATGAATTCATACATAAGGATATATCGTGCGTGATACTCAGATTATTATCGTTGATTATTCATAAAATTCATCTGCTTCCTCTGTATTTCAATCAAAGTCATATCATTCCCCATATCACAGAACATATTCATGTCACCAGATTTTTCATCTCATATCAATATTGACATATCGATCAAAACAAATTCCAGATATACGAGACAAGATCAACTATTTCCCATTGAGTGAGATATTGTCAGCGGTACATACATATTATATAAAAGTCACCACAGTTTTAGTCATTACCGGTTTCCTTGTCACGACATGCTTTGCATTGTGAGCTGAAGGAAACTCTCTCGGATTTGCCCACTGTCGTCATGTGGTCCGCTTTTAGATACAGTGACATCAGGGCAGAGCGTTTGTAGTTTTTTGGCCATAAGAAGACATATCGGATGTGATTTAAGTTGGGGGTTTTTTCTCTTGACTGAGGTAAGCGTACTTCATTTTGCTGAAAAATAAAAAAAATGTGAATTTAAAAGAACACACCAAAAAAAAAAAGGGGGGGGGGGAGAGTGGAGTGGGGAGAGAGTAATAGGAGGCAGAGGGAAATAACATACCAAATCATATCATATCATTTCATATCATATCATATCATATCATATCGTATCGTATCATATCATATCATATCATATCATATCATATCATATCATATCAGATCATATCATATCATATCATATCATATCATATCATATCATATCGTATCGTATCATATCATTTCATATCATATCATATCATATCATATCGTATCGTATCATATCATTTCATATCATATCATATCATATCATATCATATCGTATCGGATCATATCATATCATATCATATAATGTCATATATCATATGTCATATCATATCATATCATATCATATCATATCATTATATGTCATATCATATCATATCATATCAGATCATATCATATCATATCATATCATATCATATCATATCATATCGTATCGTATCATATCATTTCATATCATATCATATCATATCATATCATATCATATCATATCGTATCGTATCATATCATTTCATATCATATCATATCATATCATATCATATCATATCATATCATATCATATCGTATCCTTCCTTCCTGTCCCTTAACCCTATCCAGGGTCGTGGGGGCTCCACATGGATGAACGTCGCACCGTCTGTCTCCACCTCTGTCTGTCATGAGCAAGGGTCTGGGTCGTGGCAAAGCTTTTTCCTGTCCATTCGTCAATATTGTCCATCCACCTTTTTCTCTGTCTGCCTCTTTTTCTTCCCCCTGAACTGTTCCTTGGAGTATTGTTTTTGATAGTCCGTTAGTTCTTGTCACGTGACCATACCACCGAAGTTTCCTTTTTCTTACTGTTGTCAGAAGGTTTTCATAGTTTTTGACATGCTGTGAAATTGTTCTTCGTACTTCCTCATTGGTAATGTGGTCTTTGTATGAGATGCCAAGCACTCTTCTAAAGCATCTCATTTCTACTGCCAGGATCTTCTTTTGCAGTTCTGCTGTTAGTGTCCATGACTCGCACGCGTAGATAAAGATTGACAGGACCAATGCGTGCATTAGCTTCAGTTTGGAAGTGAGGGCGATGTTTTTGTCCCTCCAGATGAGCTTCAGCTTGGCTAGTGCTGCTGTTGTCTGTGCTGCTCTTGCAAGAACTTCGGTTTTCGATCCGTGTTCACTGATAATGGCTCCGAGATATTTGAACTGAGCCACGGTTTCCAGCTCACTCCCGCTGACTGTAATCTTCTTTTCTATTGGTTTTGTGCTGTTTGTCATCAACTTTGTCTTTTCGGCACTGATCTCCATGCCATATCTGGATGATGTCTCGTCCAGGTGTTTCACCAGGTTGGCAAGTTCGTCTTCATTTCCAGCCAACCCATCGATGTCGTCGGCAAATCTCAAGTTGGTGATTGTCCTTCCTCCAATACTAACTGAGCCGTGATGGTTTTCAAGGGCATCCGTCATAATGCGCTCAAGGAAGATGTTGAACAAGGTTGGAGAGAGGAGACAGCCCTGGCGAACTCCAACTGATGTGTGAAACCAGTCCCCACTGTGCCCCCAACAAGCATTGCGCTGCTCGCTTTTGCGTATAGCTGTGTGATGGTGTCAATAAGCTTCCTTCCCATGTTGTACTTCCTCATGGTGGCCCACAGTGCTTCATGCCATACTCTGTCAAATGCCTTTTTGAAGTCGATAAAAACGTGGTAGATGTCCTGTTGGTGTTGGCTGTATTTTTCGCATAGGACTCTGAGATTGAATATTTGTTCTGTTGTGCTTCTACCACTGCGAAATCCCGCTTGTTCTTCGGCAATGATCTCCTCTGCCTGTGGTTTCAGTCTGTTCAAAATGACTTTCAGCATCACTTTGCTAGCATGGCTGATAAGGCTGATCGTTCTGTAATTCTAGCATAGTTGTAAATTGCCTTTCTTGGAAAGCGTGATGATTAGTGACTGGGTCCAAGGTGTCGGCCATTCTCCCGTCTGCCAGATTTTGTTGCAGATTTTCCAGAGGATGTCAGTCACTGCCTCCCCTCCATGCTTGATCAGTTCTGCTGGGATGTTGTCCACTCCAGCAGCTTTTCCATCTTTCAGCGATCGTATTGCTGTTTCGACTTCTTCGCGTAGAATAGGGTGGTCATCGTCATTTGTTGATTCCTGGCATGTAAGGACAGTTGAGTCACCCTGTGTCTGGTGGTTGTAGAGGTCAGAGCAGTATTCTGTCCATCTATGGATGATTTCTTTATCTTCTGTCAGGCACTTTCCTTGTTTGTCTTGAATGGTACTGATCCTTGCCTGTCTCTGTGTGGTGAGTTCTTTTACCACTTTGTACGCCTTTATGCTGTTGTTCTTGCTTAGGCTGTCTTCTATTTCTGTGCATTTATTTTGTATCCATCCTTCTTTGGCCTCCCTCATGCCTTTTCTGATTTCTTTGTTGATGTTTCTGTAGGCTAGGGCTCCGTCTGTTGTATTTTTGACTTTCTTGATTTCTCTTCTTTTGTCACACATTTCAAGGATTTCGTCTGTAATCCAGGGTTGGGTTTTCCGGCGTTGTTTTCCTAAGAGGTCATTTGCAGTCTCTGTCATCACTGTGTTAAACTTGGTGGTCATTTCCTCCGCAGTTTCTTCTTGTGTGCTCAATGCTGCAAACTTTCCGCCTATTGTTGCTTGGAAGGACTCTGCAATGGAGGGGTCCTTGAGTCTGTCCAAGTTGAACTTCAGTCTGGTGTTCTTGGGCTTCTTGATCTTCTTCAGCCTGACCTTGAAGTTCATTATCACCAGGTCATGGTCACTACCCACATCTGCACCTAGAAATGTTCGCGTCTTGGCTCTGCAGATTCCAGATCTAAAACGGATTGGGACCAAGATGTAGTCGATCTGGTGGTTGGTCCCATTTGGTGCATGCCAAGTCCAGCATCGTGACGCCTTGTGTTCACCAAGGGTGTTAGCCAGTGTCATGTTGTTGTATCCGGCGAACTCAAGTAGGCGCAGTCCTCGCTCGTTGGAAATTGCATTACAGGAGGGCCCAATGGTTCTTCCAGTCTTTTAATGCATCAGCGCCCACTTTAGCATTCCAGTCTCCCTGAATGATAAGGATGTCTTTTTTGTCAACCTCGTCAATGATTTCTTGAAGTTGTGTGTAGAATTCCTCCACATCCTCATCATCATAGTCTGTTGTCGGTGCATAGGTTTGTATCGCTGTGATGTTGAATGGTGCTGCTCGGAGGCGGATGGAAATGAGCCTGTTGGATATTGGGCGGCACCCGAGTATTGAGTTCTTGACGTTCTTGTTGACAAGAAATCCTACGCCGTGGATGTGTTTTTTCAAGTCTCCACTGTAGTACAATACATGTCCTTCCTCAGTTTGGTGTACTCCATGATCTTTCCACCTGACTTCGCTCAGTCCAACTACATGCCAGGAATATCTTTCCAGCTCATGCGTAAGTTCGTGCAATTTGCCTGGCTGTGCAAGTGTTCTAACATTCCATGTGGCGATGGTGAGAGTTTCTCTTCCTCGGATCTTTTTTGAAGAGGTTCCATCAGTCGCATACTTGTCACCTCCGCCCTGGTGTCCAACGGAAGGCGCGGTCCTTGGTCCGGGCGACGACCGAGCCGGTATCAACATTGGTTTTTGGTTCATCATCATGTAGTGTGTCTTGGGCATGAATAGCCTGGCGGCGCCCATCCCTCTCCAGGCCTGACCACAGCCGATATCCACCCACACGGCAGCTCGCCTTGGTCATGAACACGTGGCCGTTGTAGTTCATCGTTGAACCCTTCCGCCCTGGCCGGTGACCTGCGTCGAGGAGGTCCTTCGCCCAGTAGTGCCATGTTAACACCACCCCCTCACGTGGTTTGGCCCGCCAGCTGAAGCGGTGTACCGGGGTGTGGCGCTTGGAGCCAACACGTGAGAGATTTAGGAGTTGGGTGAGGCCAGTGTGCCCGTCCACTCAGAGAGTGCAGCTGCCAGACATCAAAGGTGCTACCTCTACCCAGAGCTCCCTACACCCTCATATCGTATCATATCGTATCATATCGTATCATATCGTATCATATCGTATCATATCATATCATATCATATCGTATCATATATCATGTCATATCATATCATATCGTATCATATATCATATCATATCATATCATATCGTATCATATCGTATCATATCATATCATATCATATCATATCATATCTCATATCATATCGTATCATATCATATCATATCATATCATATCATATCATATCATATCGTATCATATATCATATCATATCATATCGTATCATATCGTATCATATCGTAT
>JAPXFY010000012.1:68806322-68821322 GCA_030674185.1 Monoplex corrugatus
GCTGGGAGCAGACGATATTATGAAATGAAAAAAAAATGCTGAGGGTAAGAGAGACAGCACACATACGCGCGCACACACGTACACACACACACACACACCACACACACACACAGACACACACACACACTCGCACGCACGCACGCACGCACATACACCATCACCACACCACTGCTATCATCACCACCACCACGCACAACGACAAGAGCAACAAGCTTATTCCATACTTCTTGTCACGGATCTTTGATACACTACACTTGAATGTCAATTTTTACTCGATTTCTCAGGAACACACTTTTCCCCATGATTCGACAAATACTCTTCGATTCATTTTTTTGTTTTTTTAGTGTTTGTTTTTTTTTTTTATTTTTCTCATCAGAATGGTCCGTCAAGTCATTTGGGAGAGGTCTTTCACAAACTGGGGAGACGATGGGAATTTCCCCCCATGTTGCATCATCATACATGATTTTGGGATTTCCGATGCTGGCAGACCATGAAACGTGCAGTTGGCAAACATGACTAGGTGTTGTCAGACATGCTGGCTTGTCTCTCGTATATAAACCATTACAAACACGTGACATGGAATGCCAACATATTGTTGTCGTGATTCACAAGGAGCGAATCAGCGCTCGCCGCCAGACTTTGGCGCAGAGGCTTTTGGCAACCCTGCATTTATGTCACAGCGCTGAAGGCCCGTTTCTTACCCGCTAGCATGCTCGCGTGCGAGTGGCGAGATAACGAGTTGCGAGGGCGAGAAGACAGTCCGGCTATGAAAGGACTGGACGCAGAAATGGATTTTAGAGCCAATGTACAACAGTGCTTGGTACAGGCATTTCAAGACCTTTTTTCAGTTTCAGTTTCAGTTTCTCAAGATGACGTCTCCGCGCTAGGAACGAATTCCATATGCACTAACGTCACAGGTGCTACGTGTATGGCGACCGTGGCACAAGCCTTAAGCCTGCACATAAACCCATGAGCTGGCCAGGTCCTGAGGACCCTACCTAGACGATGTTTTAGCTAGTTTGTATTTTATACTGGTATTTTATCAGCCTACCGCTGGAATAAGACCTTGCAAAGCGCACAGGATTTTGTGCAGGCAGGCTCAGGAAGTCGTGTCAGATAATTCCTAGCGGATCTGGGTGGAGCTCGTATGGTGCTGTCCGAGCGTGGTGAATCCTTTCAGAACTAACTCCAATGACTCTGATAAAGGACAGACTCACAAAAGCGACTTGCACGACCGCCATCTTTATCTGGCTGGCAGGGGCCTCTCGATGCTACCGTAGCGAATACCTGGCCACGTTTGTCGCTTAGGGGCACAAAGACCATACCATACCATACCATACCATACCATACCACACCACACCACACCACATTACTCTACACCATACCATACCACACCATATCAGACCAAACCAACCAGACCATACCAGACTATACCATACCATACCATACCATACCATACCATACCATACCATACCATCCATACCATACCATACCATACCATCCATACCATACCATACCATACCATCCATACCATACCATACCATACGATACCATACTATCCATATCATACCATACCATACCATCCACACCATACCATACCATCCATACCCTACCATACCATACCATACCATCCATACCATACCATACCATACCATACCATACCATACCTACCACACCATACCGTACCGTACTGCAGGTAGACGAGGTTTTGGGGTACCTCGCCAAAACCTCGTCAACCTAGCGTGTAAGAAACGAAGGTCTGGGTGATACTAGTGGCGAAAGAGCCAGACGCTCCTGTCTGCTCTGGCTGATTCAAATTAAGGGCACCAAGTCAAAGGTGTAGTAGACTTGTTAAGAAGTCGCAAATGCTTAATTAAGTTAAGAAGTCGTGGCACCATGTCTAGTCAAAGTCACACAGATAAAAAAAAAAAAAAAAAGAGTGCCAACCGTCAGTGCTTTTTGAGGAAAGTGTCTGAACAAGACTTTTTGGGGGGCACTTCTGCATTTTCTAGTTTTGGTGATGGTGGTGGTGGTGATGGTTGTGATGATGGTGGTGTGGTGGTAGTGATGGTGGTGATGGTGGTGGTGATGGTGGTGGTGGAGGTGGTTGTGGTGGTGGTGGTTGTGGTGGTGGTGGTGTTTGTCTGAAGATTTTGGGCACTTTGCATTCTTTAGTTTCGTTGTTGTTGTTGTGTGTTATGTGTGTTGTTGTTTTTGGGTTGTTGTTGTGTTTTTTTCTTATTCATTCTTGTTCTTGTTCTTGTGTTTGTTTTGCTTTGTTTTGTTTTGGTTCTGTTTCTTGCTCTTGTTCTGTGTTGTTGTTTTGTTGTTGCTTGTCTTGCTCTTGTTTGGGTTTGTTCTGTTGTTGTTTGCTCTTGTTGTGTTTGTGTTCTTGCTCTTGTCTTGCTCTGTGTTGTGTGTGTCTTGCTGTTGTTCTTGTTTGTTGTTCTTGCTTTGTTTGTGTTGGTTTGTGTTGCTTGTGTTCGTGTGTTTGTTCTTGCTGTGTTCTTGGTTTGTTGCTTGCTCTTGCTCTTGCTCTGGTTCTTGTTCTGTCTTGCTCTTGCTCTTGTTCTTGTTCTGTTCTTGCTCTTGCTCTTGTTTGTCTTGTTCTTGTTCTTGTTTTTTTGCTTTGTTCTTGTTCTTGTTCTTGTCTTGCTCTTGTTCTTGTTTTGTTGACAGTCTGCCATTGTTTTCGCTTGACGTCATTTTTTAGTTCAACTGATGATTCTTCAAGGAGCACAGTGACTTTGAGAAGTAAAACATCTGGATTTTTTGTAATATTTCATATATAAAAAGGGAGATTTTTTTTTAAATAGCTTGCCCATCCTGGTTTTTGCTTGTTAGTTTGTTTGTTTGTTTGTTTGTTTGCTTGCTTGCTTTGTTTTGTATTTTTTTATTGTGTTTAGGACTTATGAACTGTGATGATATGGTTTGTTACGACCCAGACAGTGGAAAACCCACCCTCGCCCAGTTCTTGTACCTTTCCCTTGAACTACCCCCCCCGCCATCCCCCACTTGTCATCCCCATCCCCACCCCCACCCATTGCTTGTCTTTTCTGACACTAGTCATGGGGGCGAAAGGTGCGGGTTGGGTGATCTGGTTCCTTTTGTAGTTGGTTATGTGTTGTGTGTTGGTGGTTGTTGTGTGGTGATTGGTATGGTATGGTGGTTGTATGGTATGGTATGGTGTATGGTATGTGTGATGGTGGTGTGGTGTGGTGTTGGTATGGTGGTATGGTATGGGTGGTTGGTTGGTATGGTATGGTATGGTATGGTATGTATGGTGTATGGTATGGTTGGTATGGTTGGTATGGTATGGTATGGTATGGTTGGTGTGGTGTGGTTGGTAGGTATGGTATGGTATGGTATGGTATGGTATGTATGGGTTGGTATGGTATGGTATGGTATGGTATGGTATGGTTGTGTGTGGTGTGTATGGTATGGTTGGTAGGTATGGTATGGTTGTGGTATGGTATGGTATGGTTGGTATGGTATGGTTGGTGGTATGGTGTGGTATGGTGTTGGTTGTGTTGGTATGGTGTGGTGGTGGTTGTGGTATGGTGTGGTGTGTTATGGTGTGGTGGTATGGTGGTGTGTGGTATGTGTTATGGTTGGTAGGTATGGTTGGTTGGTGTAATGGTATGATGTGGTATGGTGTGGTATGTATGGTCGTGTGTGGTTGGCGTGGTATGGTATGGTATGGTGCGATGCGGTGCGGTGCGGTGGTGCGGTATGGTATGGTATGGTATGGTGTGCTGTGCTGTGCTGTGCTGTGCTGTGCTGTGCTGTGTTGTGTTGTGTTGTGTTGTGTTGCGTTGCATTGCGTTACGTTGCATTGCGTTGAGTTGGGATGGGTTGGGTTGGGTTTGGTTTGGTTGTATTGTATTGAATTTATTGTACTGTATTGTATTGTATTGTATTGATTGTATTGCATTGCATTGCATTGCATTGCATTGTATTGTATTGTATTGTATTGTACTGTATTGTACTGTACACTGTACTGTACTGTACTGTATTGTATAATATGATGTATTGTATTTCCTCGATACAAATGTACCACAGTTGGTCGCCGCTCTTTGCCTGTGTCTAGTCCACACAACGCGAACGTTATTCCCCTGTTTATTCGACAGTCACAAATCCTTTCTTCCTTCAAGTCTATTGTAAAGATATACCTGTTCCCCCAGCAGTAATCCCCACCCCTCTACACGTGCACTCTTTTGCCCTACCGCCCTCCTGTCCTCCCCTTGGGTTTGTGTGACTTCGTGCCCTGGAGTTTTGGTTGTCGTCGGCCGGGTGACTGCTTTGGTGAATGGAGAGAGTGCACTGCCTTGGTTTGATTCTTCTATCGTAAGATTTGGCGCCTTATAAATGTCATTGTTATTATCATTGTTGTTGTTTGTTGTTATCATTATTGTTATTATAATTATTTTTATTGTTATTATTTATTATATTATTATCATTATTATATTATTATTCATATATCATTATTATTATTATTATTTTTTGTTATTATATTTTTTGATTTTAGTATATGTTGTGTTTTATTATTGTTTATATTGTTTGTTTTGTTGTTGTTTATTATTGTTGTTGTTCTTGAGTGATGATGATAGATATATGATGATGATGATGATGATGATGATGATGATGACGATGACGACGACGACGACGACGACGACGATGATGATGATGATGACGACGACGACGACGAGACGACGACGACGATGATGATGATGATGATGATGATGATGATGATGATGATGATGATGATGATTTTTTCACGAAGTGTTGTTTATTACATGTATTCTTTGTAGTCTTTTGTGTACACCTGACAAAGGCCAGTTGGCCGAAAAACCTGTGCCTGTCTTGTCTTGTTATACTGAATGTTGTTACTTCAAAACGTTGAAAACGGAGGAAAATCCACGTGTTTTGACATTTTTTTTTGCTTCGTGTGTGATTTACAGATGCTGTGAGCCAGACAACAACGGTGCTGGCTGTCCTGTTCTGTTTTAATTTTTTTGGGTCCATCTTCTGCACCACTTCAGCCAGAGTCCTTCCCTACGTCGCTCATTTCGGCTCTCCAAACACCCACCCAAAGTGACCTCACCCTCAGAGCAGGCCATGGGGTGAGGGGGGGGGGGGAGCACAGCATCTAGAACGAAATTTCATAGTAACCAGAAAAAAAAAAAAACCACGAAAAAATAAAAATAATAATCAGAACGCGTATTTAATAAACCAGACAAGACAGGCGCAAATTTTCGGCCAGCTGGCCTTAGAACACATAGTTCAAGATAGGCGCACGTTTTTTGGGCAACTGGCCTTTGTCAAGCGTAAGATCGCAAACTAACAAACAAACAAACACCAAATACAAAAATTAGGAGAAAAAGACTGCTTTGTCCAGTGTGAGAAAAGGACTGAAATTTCATAGTATTAATGACGATGAGAGTTGGGAGAATTTGGAGTTTGTTCAAGAGAAATTCATCGCCTTCGGACAATTCCATACGCGCCCTATTCAAAATCTGGCAGAAATTACCTGTCAAACTCACTCGGATCTAATCAGTCGCCGTGGTGTGGTGGTTAGCGTAACGGACTGCCGAACGGAAGTTTGTGGGTTTGAATCCCCATCAGTCCCTTCAAAAATCATTGAGGGATTTTTCGGCTCTAACCGGCTCCTTACTCGGATTTGGGCTTGCTATGGGCCGACTGGGAGGACTGAGACCACACAGTACAGTCTCATCCACTTCACGAATGCATCATTGAGGGTGTTGCTCAATTGTTCTGACCAGCACCGTAGTTGTCTGTATCTCTCGGGCCTGGTTGACGCCAAGATAAGTTACGATATTAAGCGTAGAGTACAACCCTGTCACACGGTTTCAATTCTAGATGGAAGTCTATAGCATCACGGTTATCATCCTCATTGACAACATTATCGTCGCATTGTAAAAAAAACTGTGCCAGCTTCTGTGGCCATTAAAGTGGCGTAGAAAATGGGACGAAAAAAAAGGTGAGCACAAAGGTTACCTCCTTGAGTGCGATGATCCTATTAAAAAAAATTTTAAAAAAACTCCCTGGGGTCTTGAAATGCAGAGGGGGGGGGGGGAAGGTGTCAGCTTAGTGTTTAATAGGTCCCTTCTCCCCTTTTCCCCGTTTCAAGACCTTGCCCGAGCATAGGGTTTTGCGCAGGCTCAGGAAATCTGTCAGATAATCGCTGGCGGATTTGGGTGGAGCGCATATGGAGCTGTCCGAACGCGGTGAATCCCTCTTGAAATAACTCCATTGACTCCATTAATTTAATCTTTTTTTTTTTTTTTTTAGAAAGCTCGCAACGGAGAACAAAACCATGTTTGTGTGTCTTGACAATCTTGCTCCATCTCTGAATTGTTGCTGCTGCCATGAGATTTTGACAGGTACACTTTTCTTGTATGTTTGTTCCTCTGTTTGTTTATCTGTCTGCCTGCCTGTCTGTCTGTTTCTCTGCCTGCCTGCCTGCCTGCCTGCCTGCTCGTCTAAGCCCATAAGTTCACGAGAAAGCGCGAGAGGCATGCAGGGAGAGGGAAAGGGAGATGGAGGTACTTTTTCATCTTCTGACCTTTTAGGTATGTGACTATGCCCTGTCTGTTTTTGTTTCATCGGCTGTTATGATCACACACACACACGTCCATGTTATGATCACACACACACACGTCCACACACGTTGTGCGCGCGCGCACACACACACATACACACACACATACATACATACGTACACGCACATACATACGTACACACACACATACACGCGCGTGCACACACACACACATTCACTTACACACTCACATACACACACATACACACACATTCACTCTCCCACACATGCACACACATATTCACTCACACACACACACACGCACACACACACACACACACAGAGTTACACACACACACACACACACACTCGCTCTCTCACTCTCTCGCTTTCACACATACACATACTCAAACACATATACATACATTCACACACATAAACACACACACAACACTCTCTCTCTCTCTCTCACGCGCACACACACACACACACACACACACACACACACACACACACACACACACACATACACACACACACATAGCCATTAGACCATATGAAGATCAGCTGATCAGTTGAGAAAAGAATACCTTGGTCTTAGTATGGCTATGTGGCAACATACACTGACCTTGCTAAAGCAATCCTCCAGGTAAATGTTGAGAAAAGGAGACGAAGGCGAAGACAGACCAAAAACAAACAACAAACAACAAAACAAATGGGATGATGACATTGCGGAAAGAACAGAAAAACTCATTTTGCAGAGACCCAAGCTTTGGCACACAACCGACAGAGCTGAAAAATTCTAGTGAACAGTTGTGTAGTGCAGGGACCCTGTGACTCTTCAAGGAGTTAAGGTAGAAGAAGAAAAAGATGTTGGGTGGTGGTAAGGGGTGAGATGCCTTGGTTGTCCCAGTTGGTTGTAAGATGGTTGAGACGTAATGATCTTTGTGATCATGGGACTGATATACAGCAGTAAGTGTTTCATCTTGTGGTAGTGGTGTTTGATGGCTGTGATGATAATGGTAGAGATGGTGGTGGAAGTGCCTTTACGTTTTAGGTCTTAATGTGTGAGTGTGAGTGTGAGTGTGCGTGCGTGCGTGTGTGTGTGCGGTGTGTGTGTGTGTGTGCGTGTGTGTGTGTGTGTGGTGTGTGTGTGATGTGTGTTTGTGTGTCTGTGTGCCTCTGTACGTGTGTGTGAGTGTGTGTGTGTGTGTGTGTGTGTGTGAGAGAGAGAGAGAGAGAGAGTGAGTGAGTGAATAAGTGGGTGCGCGCGCGCGCGCGCGCGTGTGTGTGTGTCTATGTGTGTGTGAGAGAGAGAGTGTATGTGTGTATGTGTGTGGTGCGTGCGTGCGTGTGTGTGTGTGTGTGTGTGTGTGTGAGTGTATGTGTGTATGTGTGTGCGTGTGTGTGTGTTTGTGTGGTGTTTGTGTGTCTGTATGCGTCTGTATGTGTGTGTGAGTGTGTGTGTGTGTGTGAGTGTGTGTGTGTGTGTGTGTGTGTGAGTGTGTGCGCGTGTGTGTGTGTGTGTGTGTGTGTGTGTGTGTGTGTGTGTGTGTGCGTCTGTGTGAGCGTGTGTGTGTGTATGTGTGCGTGAGTGAGTGAATGAGTGGGTGCATGTGCGCGCGCGCGCGTGTGTGTGTGATTGTGTGTGTGTGTGTGTGTCTGTGTCTGTGTGTCTGTGTGCCTGTGTCTGTGTGTATGTCTGTGTCCGCGCGAGAGCGCGCGAGTGTGTGTATCTGTGTGTGCATATGATGCGCGTGTGTATTCGTATATGCGAACGAACATGTGAACCTGTACGGATGCACGCGTACGTGGGTGTGCGTGTGTGCGTGTGTGCGATTGCAAGCGCGTGCACATGCGCGTGCGTGTGTACGTTTTGTTTGTCATGAAACGATGACAAGACTGGATGTGTTTTGACTGCGTCCCAAGCCGTTGTCTGGACATGTTTATATATAAGTGTACACACGATTGCGTGTACCAAGCTGTTGTTTGTGCGTATTGTTATGTATGTAACTACATCATGTTGTGTTACAAACCATTGTTTGGGCGTGTTGTTAAGTTAGTGTATACATAATGTTGTATATCACGCCAATGTTTGGGTGTGTTGTCAAAGGGTTAAATTTTTTTGCAGCTGGTGGATAGTGTGAAGAAGTCAAAGGGTTAAGTTTTTGCAACTGGTGGGTTTTTGTGCGGGAGTCGTATGGTTAAGTTTTTGCAGCTGGTGGGTATGGTGCGGGAGTCAGAGGGTTAAGTTTTTGGAGCTGGTGGATATGGTGCGGGAGTCATACATAGGGTTAAAGAGAGCAGACACCTGAGTCAGCCCAGGATCAACATCCACAGCGAGTGTCAGTGTTAGTCACACTAGACATTGTTTGATTTGATTCTTTTTTTTGTGTGTGTGTTTTTCTCTTCTTTTTTCCCCAGCGCAGGGTATCGTGGCTTCAAGGTCGTTCTGGAATCCATTGTCTCGTGATGTCACCATTTTTCTGCCGGTCATGTACACGTGAATCCCGCCAGTAGAAAAACACGCAGACGGAAGAGATACACGAGCACACACACATCCAAACACATGTATATATGTGTGTATGTGTTTATGTGTGTGAGAGAGAGAGAGATAGTGTGTGTTGTGTGTGTGTGTGTGTGTGTGTGTTGTGTGTGTGTGTGTTGTGGTGTGGTGTGGTGTGTGGTGTGTGTGTGTGTGCGTGTGTTGTGTGTGTGGTGTGTGTGTGTGTGTGTGTGTGTGTGTAGGGTGGGGGATGGGGGGGGGGCAAAACCAAACTTCTTCTTCTTCTTCTTATTATTATTATTATATCATCATCATCATCATCATCATTATTATTATTATTATTATTATTATTATTATTATTATCATTATTATTATCATTATCATCGTCATCGTCATCATTATCATTATTATTATTATCATTATATTATTATCATTATTATTATTATTTATTATTATTATTATTATCATCATCATTATTATCATCATCACTTTTGTCGTTATCATCATCATCATCAAGGCTTTGTCTGCCTTCCTATCTGTCTGTCTGTCTATCTGCCTTTCTATCTGCCTGCCTGCCTGCCTGCCTGCCTGCCTGTCTGTGGAATATTTGTCTACCCACCACTCAGTTTGTGACCAAAACCAAAAAACCAAAACAAAACAAAAAATCGCTCCTTAACCTTGAGGAGGTCATGGCTGTAGGAAGGAAAAGAAGTGATAGAGACCGATAGAACCGATAATGTTATACGGTTGTGAGGCGTGGACAGTCAACACGCAAAGCCAGAACAGGATTGAGGCAGCCGAGATGTGGTTTCTAAGAAGAAAGTTGAGAATTCCATGGACAACGAAGAAAACAAACGAGACAGTCTTGATGGAGGCAAAAACAAGAAGATCATCCATAAAGAAGATTAGGAAAAGACAGGTAACATTTATAGGCCATTTTATGAGGAAAGGGGAATTGGAGTACCTGGTCACAACAGGAAAGCTGGAGGGAAAGAGAGCACCGGGTGGACCCAGGGAAAACATATTGGACGGACTTGCACAGTGGCTGAAGACAGAGAGGGTGGAAGATGTGCTTGCGGTAACAAGGGATAGAGACATATGGAGGGTCATGATCGCCAACGCCATGAGGCAAGTACTTGATGATGATGATGATGATGATGATGACGATGATGATGATGATGAGAGACCTCAACGTTTCTTTAAAGTCAACACTATACAGTCATATCAGGGCGTGCCCATCTCCTCTCCTCCTTATTGCTGCTTTGCCTTTGCCAACCCCTGAACTAAAGAGGATCAGGCACCTATTCACAGCTGGTTGAAATGAAGCCATCACAGACACAAAAGTCCTTCTCGAGTCCAACTCACATCTATACAGGAACCAGAAGAAAAAAAAACACAAGAAAAGAATAAGAACGCGTATTTGATATACCAGACACGTTCTTATTCTTTTTTCGTGTTTTTTTTTTTTTTTCTTGCTGGTTCCTGTTTGCTTGAACGCGGGCAGTCATACTTGTTTGGGATTTTATATCTATACAGTCTACAAAGTGGAAATTTAACCAGTCGCTGCGGTGTAGTGGTTAGCGGAAAAGACTACAAACTGGAAGGTTGTGGGTTCGAATCTCTATCAGTTCTTTCAAAAATCGTTGTGGGATTTTTCGGCTCCATGTGGCTCCTACCCCAATGTTGGGAGTGCTATGGGCTCATTTCGGAAGACTGGAACCACACAATTCAGCCTTCATGCACTTCACTGATGCGTCGTTGAGGGTGTTTGCTCAAATCTTCTGAGCAATACCGCAGGTGTCTGTATCTCTCAGGCCTTGTTGACGCCAGGATATATCATGGCAGCAAGCTTAGAGTACATCCTTGCCACGCAGTCTTAATCCTAGATGGAATTCTATAGCATCATGATAATCATCATCATCGTCGTCATCATCATCATCGCATTGTAAAAGCAGTGGCAGATTCTCTAGCCATCCTGGCGGCTGGCATAAAATACAGGACAGAAAAAAAGGTGTGTAAAGGAAATCTCACGAAGTGCTATGATACTAAAAAGAAAGAAAAAAATGAATGAATGAACGGATAAATAAATGAACAAATAAATACATACATAAATGAATAAATAAATGAATAAACAAATGAATAAATGGACGAATGAATAAATGAATTTATAAATGAATGAATAATACAAAAATAATAGATAAATGAATAATTAAATAACTGACTGACTGACTGACTGACTCAATGGATGAATGAATGAATGAATGAATGAATGAAGGAAGGAAGGAAGGAATGAAGGAAGGAATGAAGGAATGAAGGAATGAAGGAAGGAATGAATGAATGAACGAAAGAATGAATGAAAGAATGAATGAATGAATGAATGAATGAATGAATGAATGAATGAAGTTTTATATCTACAGTTAATCAACCCGCTTCCTTGAGTCACAGCACTCGACGCACATGAATAACGCCAAACTCCGTACCACAAAACGATGCCAACAACCACTGACTGACTGTATTGTACTGTACTGTAATATCATGTATGTACTGACTGTACTGTAATGTACTATAATGTATTTACTGACTGTACTGTAATGTACTATCATGTATGTACTGACTGTATTGTACTGTAATGTACTATCATGTATGTACTGTACTGTAATGTACTATCATGTATGTACTGACTGTGCTATAATGTACTATCATGTATGTACTGACTGTACTGTACTGTAATGTACTATCATGTATGTACTGACTGTACTGTACTGTACTATCATGTATGAACTGACTGTACTGTAATGTACTATCATGTATGTACTGACTGTACTGTACTGTACTATCATGTATGTACTGACTGTACTGTAATGTACTATGATGTATGTACTGACTGTACTGTACTGTAATGTACTATCAAGTATGTACTGACTGTACTGTACTGTACTATCATGTATGTACTGACTGTACTGTAATGTACTATCATGTATGTACTGACTGTACTGTACTATACTATACTATACTATACTACACTATACTATGCTATGCTATACTATACTATACTGTACTGTACTGTACAATCATGTATGTACTGATTGACTTTGCTGTATTGTATGTACTGTACTGTAGTGTGCTGTATGTACTTTACTGTAACGTACTATACACATCATCATCATCATCATCAGGTGCCCTGCCGCATGGCGTTGGCGACCATGGACTTCCAACCATCTCTATCTCTCGTTGCCCCCAGCATCTCCCCCACCCTCTTCATCCCCAGCCACTCTGCAAGTCCGTCCAGCATTCTCTCCCTGGGTCTACATGGTGCTCTCTTTCCCTCCAGCTTTCCCGTTGTGACCAGGTGCTCCAAATCCCCCTTCCTCATAAAATGGCCTATAAATGTTGCTTGTCTTTTCCTAATCTTCCTTATGAGTGATTTATTTGTGTCTGCCTCCATCAAGACTGTCTCGTTTGTTTTCTTTGCTGTCCATGGAACTCTCAACATTCTTCTGAGAAACCACATCTCGGCTGCCTCGATCCTGCTCTGGCTTTGCTTGCTGACTGTCCACGCCTCGCATCCATACAACAGTATTGGTTCTATATAACATTCAAGGACTCTCTTTCTGATGTTAATTGATAGGCATTTGTTGGTAAGAATGCTTGTCATCTTCTTGAATGCTGTTTTGGCTTGGCCGATTCTGCCAGCTATTTCCGATGTGCTTCTGCCGTCTGATGAAATGACCGTTCCCATGCCCAGGTATTTGAACTTATTAACCTGTGTCAAGGTTGTGCCATTTGTTTTTATTTTGCATGAGGGGATTTCATGTTTTTTACTGATCACCATGACTTCAGTCTTCCTGCTGTTTAGTTCCAACCCCTTACCTTTGCTTTCTGTTTCTAGTATAGTCACAAGGTTTTGTAGGTCCCTTTCATTTTCTGCAATTAGCACGGTGTCATCTGCGTACCGAATGTTGTTTATCATTTTCCCTCCAACCTTTAATCCAGGGTCTTCTTCTAGGTTTCTCATGATGTTTTCGCTATATAGTGAAAACAGATCTGGTGACAAAACACAACCCTGTCTGACTCCTCTTTTGATGTTTTGAAAAGAGCTTATATTGTTTTCTATTCTCATTGCAGCTGTTTGTTCCCAGTACATATTCCTGATTATTCGTAGATCTTTTCCATCGACATTGAGTCTCTCCAGTTGGTTGATCAATTCATCATGTCGTACCCGATCGAAAGCCTTGGTATAGTCAACAAAGCGTAAATACAAATCCTTATTCATCTCAATTGACCTCTCTATGATAGTTCTTAGGATGTATATGGCATTAATAGTTCCTTTCCCCTCCACAAATCCACACTGTTCTTCTGCTATTTCTCTTTTCATTCTATTCCTTGTCCTCATCATGATTATTCTTAACAGGATTTTTGTTACATGACTCATCAAACTGATTGTGCGATGGAGTTCGCATTCTATAGCCCCTGTCTTCTTTGGAATTGCAATGAAAATTGATTTTGACATATCTTTGGGGATTTTTCCTGTGTCATAAATTTCATTTAGGAGGACTGTTATTTTTTCTATGCCAAATTCCTCCAGGGCTTCAGTCATCTCTGTAGTAATGTTGTCTGGTCCTGGGGCTTTTCCTGGTTTCATCTTTTTCAGTGCTGCTCTAACTTCATCTTTCATTATGGGTGGTCCTTCAAAGTTCTTTTTTATAATGTGTTCTTCATTTCTGTCATCCTCAAAAAGGTCTTTAATGTACTCTCCCCATCTGTCTAACATTTTGTGTTTTTCCATGATAAGCGTGCCATCTTTCGATTTTAAGCAACCAGTTGGTGTGCATGTATTTTTCCTGTGGACAATTTCTTCAATTCGTCTGTACATACACTGAGGATCCATTTTGTGTCGTTCTTCTATCTCTTTGCATTTTGTGTTCAGCCAAGCTTCCTTAGCTTCATTGCACCTATACCTGATTTCTTTGTTTATCTTCCTGTATATCTCCTCGTTTCTCTTTGCCTTCTTCCTTTCTTCCATCAGGCCCAAAATTTCATTAGTCATCCAACTCTTTTTTGCTTTTCTATTTGCCATAGGGATTTCTTCACAAGCTTCATTTATAGAATTTCTCAACTTTGTCCATTGTTCCTCACTGTCACCAACGTCTTCCAGAGCACTGAATTTGTTTTGAACATGTACATTAAATTTTAGACGTATCATTTCATCTGACTTTAAGAGTCCAAGGTTTAGTTTGATGTTTCTTTTGGTCTGTTTCCTTTTCCTCAATTTCAGCCTAAACCTTCCCACTACCGGATTGTGGTCACTGTTGCAGTCTGCGCCTGGTAGTGTTTTTGCTGACAGTAAAGAATTTCTAAATCTTTTGTTGATCAGGATGTAGTCAATTTGATTTTTGGTATTATCTCCTGGACTCATCCAAGTCCATTTTCTTGTTAGGTTGCTCAAACCAGGTGTTTCCTACTATGAACTCATTCATCTGTGCCCATTCTACAAGCTTCCCCCTCTTTCATTTTGTGCACCAAGGCCATGAGGTCCAACTATATCCTCCACCCTATCCTGTCCCACTTTAGCATTAAAATCTCCCATTATGACTGTAACTTCTTGTGATTTACATTGGACCTTGGCCATCTCTAAAACTTCGTAGAAGTTGTCGATGTCTTCCTGAGTACTTGCGGATGTTGGTGCATACACCTGTATGATGTTGATATCAAAAGGTTTCCCTCCGAATTTGACCAGTAAAACTCTGTCGGACACTGCCCAGTATCCCTTAACTGCTTTTGATTTGTCTTTGTCCATTATGATGCCTACTCCTCTTTCATGTGAATTACCACCAGAGTATATCACTGTATATTCCCCTGATGTTATCATGCCTGCCCCCTTCCATCTCACTTCCCCCAGTCCTAAAATACTAATGTTAAGCCTTTCCATCTC
>JAPXFY010000012.1:68826322-68828822 GCA_030674185.1 Monoplex corrugatus
CTCCAAAGTTTGAGAGTGAACAATCACCTCCCAAGCTCCCAACGCCACTTAATAGCCATTTCACCAAGCAAAGAGTTGGGGGTGGGGGGAAGCTGTCCATGCGTTGTATGACCCATTCAGACCCGGTCATCTGTTACCTTATTTACAGACCGAATGTCGAGGTGGGGAGATGACAACCCCCGGGACATAGCAACACAACACGCACCAAACAGGTCCAAGCCCGGCAGCACAAACACGACAGGCAAGATAAGTGAAAGACTGCTAGCTTCCAAACAACACGAAGGTGTGGATGGGACCCGGAGCATCAATGCCTCACCACTCTCAGGACAATTATCTTCCAAGCTCCCGACGTCAATCGACAGCCATTTTATCAAGCAAACGGGGGCTGTCAATGCGTTGCATGACCTGTTAGGACCCAGTCATCAGCCATCCAGTTTACAAAAGCGAATGGCAAGGTGGAGAGATGACAACCCCCCGGGACATAGCCACCCCACTCGCACCAACCAGGTCCAGCCGAGCAGCACAACACAACAGGCATACTATGGAAGACTGCTAGCTTCCACGCATGATAACTTGAATTTTTCGGAATTTATGTCCGGAAAAAGCGCACCGCTAATGATTAAGCGTCCATCTAAAAACACGTACCTTGCATGTCAAGAAGAGCGTCTTTTCGTGTTATATTTGTAACAATAAGCGCAAATGGCTGAAGCTGTCTT
Source organism: Monoplex corrugatus (assembly GCA_030674185.1). Lineage (NCBI taxonomy): Eukaryota > Metazoa > Mollusca > Gastropoda > Littorinimorpha > Ranellidae > Monoplex > Monoplex corrugatus. The sequence goes on from JAPXFY010000012.1 coordinate 68,827,039, forward strand.
CACCCTTACCCGAGCTGGGAAACCGCTAATGCGACCAGAAAGATGTCTGAAGCTGCAGCAGGTGAAAACTCTGAAAAAGGGAACATGACATTGGAGCAGCCATAATGAAAGATTTCGTTCCAGAGATGGTCAGAAGAAACTTTCTTGTGTTGCTTGTAGACTTTGGTCATCTGTACAAACTGCGTTCGCCCGGTAAGTTTTTCAACAAACAGTTTCTACAGAGACAGTTGTTACGTGGTTGAAATTGTTCAATTCACACACACGTACACACACACGTACACACACACACACACACACACACACACACACACACACACACGCACGCACGCACGCACGCACACGCACACACACGTTTGCCGCACGCGTGTGTATGTGCGTGTGTGTATGTATGTGTGTGTGCGTGTGCGTGTGTGTGTGTGTGTGTGTGTGTGTGTGACAGACAGACAGACAGACACACAGAGACAGAAAGACAGACACACAGACAGAGAGAAATGAGAGAAACTGAGAGAGAGAAACAGAAGAAAAAAAACGAGACAGCCTTGAAGGAGGCAGACACAAACGATTGAACATTAATGAAGAAAATTAGGAAAAGACAAGCAACATTTATAGGACATTTTATGAGGCAAGAGAAATCATAGCACCTAGTCACAACAGGAAAGCTGGAGGGAAAAACACCACCAGGTAGACCCAGGGAGAAAATATTGGACGTACTTGCGGAATGGATGAAGACAGAAAGGGTACTTGCAGCGACAGAGGACAGATTCGTATGTACAATCATGATCGCCAACGCCATGCGGCAGGGCATATCATGATGATGAAGGGGATTCGAACCCTCGATTTCACAGTCAGCAGCTGCGCTAACCACTACGCCACGCTCATAGATCGTGAAAATCCAACTTATTTCAATGATAAGCTGATAGTCTGCCACACATCTGCAGTGAGTATACTGCTGGCATTTTATGATTAGCACTGACTTGAGGAGTTACCTTCATCTGTGTGGCTGACTGTCAAGCGACTCAATACAGGCAAACAGGCTAGAGGCAGTTGATGGAGACAGTCCACAGACATCTATACAGTATAAGATGCCTGTGGGCGAGTGTTGTTTCCTGGTCCAATTACTTATCGCCAGTTTGACAATCTCCTCTTCGATACGGTTGGCTGCTATGTCAATTAATTCTTGGCGTCTTACTATCGGGTCGTTCTTTTCTTTCTCTCTCTCTCTCTCTCTCTCTCTCTCTCTCTCTCTCTCTCTCTCTCTCTCTCTCTCTCTTCTCTCTCTCTCTCTCTCTCTCTCTCTCTCTCTCTCTCTCTCTCTCTCTCTCTCCGCCATTGTTCTTCTGCCTTTCGGGCGCTATGAGGGACAGAAAGTGTGTGGGGGGGAGGGGAGTGTTTGTCTGAGTGTTTGTGTGAGAGCGTGTGTGTGTGTGCGGGCGTGATGTGTGTCTGTGTATTTTTGTGTGTGAGTGTGTGTGTATATATGTGTATGCGTCTGTGAGCGTGCGTGTGTGTGTGCGTGTGTGCGGGCGTCTGTGTGTGTCTGTGTGTACGTGACCGTGTATGAATGTGTGTTGTGTATGTGTGTGTGAGTGTGTGTGTGTGTGTGTGTGTGTGTGTGTGTGTGTGTGTGTGTGTGTTGTGTGTGACTTTTTATAAAATGTGTAACTTGCAACATTACGTCAGTTATTGTGTGTGTTTGTATGCGTGCGTGCGTGCGTGTGTATGTGTGCATATGTGTGTATGTATGTATGTATGTATGTATGTATGTATATATGTATGTATATATG
>JAPXFY010000012.1:68841322-68843822 GCA_030674185.1 Monoplex corrugatus
ATATTACAATGTGATTCCCCTCAGAGTGGAGACAGGCTGCAGAGGGGATTGAGTGAGGTCAGGATTTTATGCAGAGGAGAAAAGGTGAGTTTTGAGAGCGGACTTGAAGGAGACAAAAGTAGGTTGCTGACGGAGAGAGGAAGTTTGTTCCAGGAAAGTGGACCAGAAACAGAGAAGGCTCGTGGACCATAGGTTTTGAGCTTAGTGCGTGGAAAGCGAAAAGTCAGAGGATCAGAGGCTGAGCGGAGGGTACGTGAGGGAACATAGATCTCAAGTAGGCTTGACAGGTAGGCTTGACAGGTAATCGGGGGCTGCGTTATTGAGGCTTTTGTAGCACATGGTGTCTAGTTTGTACTGTATGCGCTTTGATACAGGGAGCCAGTGAAGTTGTGCCAGGAGAGGAGATATGTGGTCAGCTTTTTTCTTTTTTAGTACAAGGCGTGCAGCATTGTTTTGAATGCGCTGCAGGATGTGAATGGTGGAGGCAGGAAGACCAGACAGGAGTGAATTGCAATAGTCAATGCGAGACATTATGAAGGAGAGAACGAGTTTTGCAGTTGTTTCGACAGAGAGATACTTCCTGATCAGGCTTATACGATGGAGGTGATAGTAGCAAGATCTGGCAGTTTGAGAAACAAAGTTGTTCATGGAGAGGGTAGAGTCAATGCAGACACCAAGGTTTTTAGCTGAATCAGAAATTGGGACTGATGTGTTACATAATGGGAGAGAAAGAGGAGGTAGCTGAGAAAGTTTCTAACGGGTGCCAATGAGGATAGCTTCCGTCTTGTCGTCATTAAGCTGAAGTTTGTTGAACGTCATCCAGTTCTTAATGTCCGAGTAACACTCAGTGGTGCGAGTCAAGAGGCGCTGTATATTGTCTGGTGTGTCACTGTCTAGAAGTTGGGTGTCATCAGCATAGAAGTGGTGTTTTATAGAGTGGGAGTTGATGATGGTAGACAGGGGGGAGGTGTAAAGAGTGAAAAGAACAGGGCCAAGGACAGATCCTTGTGGAACACCACAGGTCAGGTATGCAGGTTGAGAATAAGTGCCATTAATGAGAACAGTTTGTTTTCTGTTTGATAGATATGAAGTGAACCAGGAGAGAGCAATGTCAGAGATGCCAAAAGTATGATGAAGTCTAGAAAGGAGAATACCATGATCAATGGTATCAAAGGCTGCAGACAGATCAAGGAATGTGAGGAGAGAGACTTTGCCAGTATCAGTTGCAAGGAGGAGATTGTTGAGAATGTGTATCAGGGCAGTTTCAGTGCTATGGCACTGGCGGTAGGCTGACTGGAAAGGATTGAGGAGATTGTTGGCAGACAGGTGAGAGTTCAGCTGGTTGAGGACAACTTTTTCGATGAGTTTTGACGAGTTTTGCAGTTGTTTCCACAGAGAGATACTTCCTGATCAGGCTTATACGATGGAGGTGATAGTAGCAAGATCTGGCAGTTTGAGAAACAAAGTTGTTCATGGAGAGGGTAGAGTCAATGCAGACACCAAGGTTTTTAGCTGAATCAGAAATTGGGACTGATGTGTTACATAATGGGAGAGAAAGAGGAGGCAGCTGAGAAAGTTTCTGACGGGTGCCAATGAGGATAGCTTCTGTCTTGTCGTCATTAAGCTGAAGTTTGTTGAACGTTTGTTGAAACCCGTTGGGATGTCTTGTGTCTCCACCCTTTTCTCACCATTCTGGGTGTAACAAGGTGTATCGGGAACATCCCATGTCGTCTTTTCCTGTTTCACCTTTCGATAAATCTCTATTTTCATTTAGTCCCATTTTGCCGTAAATACATGGACCTGTACTTGAGCTTATTTACGCATAGGCATCTACATACATCAAAACGCAAAATCATAAAATGAATAACAAATAATTTTTTTTCTTTTAATTCATCATCCCTATATCTCTCTTTCTCACAGACTCACGCGCACCTGATAAGTAAAATACTGACTTTTGCAGAGCTTAGGACGTAAATAAGGCGAACGGGCACAAGCGCATAAGGCAAAACGTCACCCTCGCTCAGCTCAAAGAGCACAGTTCAAAATCAGGCCTTTCAATTGAAAAGGCCAAATGGGGAAAAAACCAAATGGGTTGTCACTGCAGCATGGAACCCCACGCCTTCCGATTGGAAGTCTGATGTCTAACCCACTTGACCACGGCGCTCTTCCCCCGTGGGGATGCCGGGGGCTCTTTCAGTAGTATCCCCACCTTCTGGAAATTCTGTACTAGAAATTGTCTTGTTTCTGTCACTCTCATTGTTTCTTGCTTTTTCTTTTGCTCTCTGTCATTTCGTCCTATCATTATCTGCCTTGCTGGTCCGTTCATCTGTATGTGTTAGATAAAGTCTTACATACTTTTACTTAGGACTGATAACTGGGTACATGTCTTAAGTGCATTTTTGGCTCCAGGGAGGTGAGATATGTGGAAGCAGTTTTAGGTAATTCAGGCCTGTTTTTATGTATGTTTTGGTGTCCTTAGGTGTGCTTAAATTTGTATACA
>JAPXFY010000012.1:68851322-68858822 GCA_030674185.1 Monoplex corrugatus
GGTCCCATCCTATTTGTGCTGTACACACAACCCCTCTCTGAAATTATGCGACTTCACTCTATGTCCCATCATAGCTTTTCTGATGACAACCAACTCTATACTTCTGGTTCCCTCCCACAACTGCCCTCTATAATCAGACAAACCCAAGGCTGCATTTCTGATGTTCACTCCTGGATGACTGTAAACAAACTTCAACTCAACCCCATTAAAACTGAACTTAGCCTTATCTCTCCCACCACATTGGCTAAGTGTTCTTCCTTTCCTCTGTCTGTCTCTCTGCTTGGATCTGACATTCCACTATCTTCCACTGTCCGCAATCTTGGAGTCACTCTTGATAACACCCTGTCCTTTGAAAAACACGTCCAGAATGTTTGCAGATTATGCTATCTTGAGATACGCAGAATTTCTTCTATTCGCAATATCCTCTCTGTCGAAGCCACCAAAACTCTCCTCTGTGCCTTTGTTCTCTCTCGTCTTGACTACTGCAACTCCCTTCTCTCGGGCTGTCCTTTCTCTCTCATTCAAAAGCTTCAAAAAGTTCAAAACAATGCTGCTAGGCTCATCTTCAGAAAATCTCGTTCCTCTCATGTCACTCCTCTTCTCAAATCTCTTCACTGGTTACCTGTTGAAAAGAGAATTCGCTACAAGATTGCTTTGTTATGTTTTAAGTCTCTCAATGGTCTTGCACCCCCTTACATCTCTGACCTCCTCCATCTGTACACCCCCTCTCGTCAACTTCGTTCCTCGGCTGATACTCGTACCTTCCGCATACCATCCTGTCGCACTAAAACCTATGGTCAACGCTCCTTTTCCTATCAGGCCCCTGTAATCTGGAATCAGCTCCCTGTCTCTGTTCGCCACTCTGCAACTCTCACTTCTTTCAAGTCCTCTCTGAAAACCCATCTCTTCCAGTCCCTCTCATGATACTTATAAAGACTCTACCACCTAACTTCCCCAAATCCCCCCTTGTCTTTTGAGCCTTGAATGTCGGCTGGTGTGTGTGTGCGTGTGTGTGTGTGTGTGTGTGTGTGTGTGTGTGTGTGTGTGTGTGTGTGTGTGTGTGTGTGTGTGTGTGTGTGTGTGTGTGTGTGTGTGTGTGTGTGTGTGTGTGTGTTTGGTTGTGTCTGCGTGATACCTGTAAGCGCTTAGGGCTCTTGTTTTCATCAGATTAGGCGCTATATAAATGCTCTTTATTATTATTATTATAAGTGCCTGTATTTCTAGGGCCTGGTTAACACCAGATAAGTTATGATAGTAAACCGTAGAGTACATCCCTGTCAGTCAATCGCCATCGTGAATTAACCCTTTGACTCCCAACAGCAAAAACTTAAGGAGGAGGCGGGTGGATAGAGCGAGGGAATCAAAAGGGGTCCATTTTTTGTAGGAAATAGGCGGACAGGGTGCGGGAGACATAGGGTTAAAGTCAATAGCACTATCACTCTAATGTGCGTGCACATTGATGATTGATTGATTGATTGATTGGTTGGTTGATTGGTTGGTTGATTGATTGATTGATTGATTGATTGATTGATTGATCGATCGATTGATCGATTGATTGATTGATTGATTGGTTGGTTGATTGATTGATTGATTGATTGATTGATTGATTGATTGATTGATTGATGTTGGTTGTGGTTGGTTGGTTGATTGGTTGGTTGGTTGCTTGGTTGGTTGCTTGGTTGGTTGGTTGATCTGTTGATTGATTGATTGATTGATTGATTGATTGATTGATTGATTGATTGATTGATTGATTGATTGATTGATTGATTGATTGATTGATTGATTGATTGGTTGATCGGTTGATCGGTTGACTGATTGATTGACTGATTGATTGATTGATTGATTGATTGACTGACTGATTGACTGACTGATGACTGACTGATTGACTGATTGATTGATTGATTGATTGATTGATTGATTGATTGATTGATTGATTGATCGATTGATTGATCGATTTGGTTCAGTTTTTTACGTCGACACCCACCTCAGGTGATATATATGGCCGACGGGGATAACCATCCTAGGGAAGTGAGTGGGGGAAAGCGGTGGGAACTGTAATCCTATCACCAGAACAACAATGATGTTAAGATGAGACAGCGAGAAGGCCAGTTTTAATCATGTAGCGCCACCCCGGAAGATTCGAACCCACAATCATTTAACATGTGAATCCGACGCTCAAACCAACTGAGCTACTAGGGCCCGCACAATGTTATCTATCCATCATTCTCATGATCATAGCACAGTAAAAAAAAAAAAAAGAAATTGTCTCTGATCTTGTGGCCATTCATGCCCTGCTCTGAAGGTGTTCTCAGTTTCCTTGTTTGTTGTTGTTGTTATTGTTTTTACGTGTGCTGGAAAGCCAAACTGAGCAGCTTGGGAGGGAGGATGGGAGGGTGGGAGGGTAGGAGGGTGGGAGGGTAGGAGGGTTGGTGGTAGGGTGGTAGGGTAGGAGGGAGGGAGGGTAGGAGGGTGGTAGGGTGTGAGGGTAGGAGGATGGGAGGGTGGGAGGGTGGGTAGTGTGGGTAGTGTGGGAGGGGGGGGTGGGAGGGAGGGAGGGTAGGAGGGTAGGAGGGTGGGAAGGTGGGGGTAAAGGTGTACGTGTATAATGACAGAGGAGCGGTGCAGAAGAGAGGGCAAGAGCAAAAAAAAAAGAAAAAGAAAACATGCTAGAAAACAAACTCTTCAAAAGAGTAAGAAGAGAGAAGGGGAGAGAGAGGGGGGAGGGGGAGAGAGTGAGATAGGGAGACAGGGACAGGGAGAAAGAGAGACGAGGGAGAGAGGGGCAGGGAGAGAGAGAGACGAGGGAGAGTGGGGCAGGGAGAGACAGAGAGACAGAGAGGAGGGAGAGAGGGACAGGGAAGGAGAGAGACAAGGGAGAGAGGGAGAGGGAGAGAGAGAGGAGGGAGAGAGGGACAGGGAAAGAGAGAGAGAGGAGGGGGAGAGGGGCAGGGGAGAGAGAGAGAGGATGGAGAGAGGAACAGGGAGAGAGAGGGACAGGGAGAGAGAGAGAGACTGCAATAGAGAGACGGACAGAGAGACAGGCAGAGACAGAAGGACAGAGAGAGAGCGAGAGGGAGAGAGAGGGAGAGAGAGGGAAAGAATGACAGAAAGAAAATCGGAGACAGACAGACAGACAGGCAGTGAAGAAGAAGAAGAAAAAGAAGAAGAAGAAAAAGAAGAAGAAGAAGAAGAAGAACAAGAACAAGAACAAAAAGAACAAGAAGAACAACAACAACAAGAACAACAACAACAAGAAATATCCAAAAAGACAAAACGATTCTTCGATCGTATTTTAGCAGCAGAGAGCGCTGTAACTTGATTCTATTCTTTCCACCACTAACCGCCAACCATCACCACCACCACCACCACCACCACCATTACTATTAGAAGTACCTATCAACAGTGAGCACAAACAAGAACGGGGTGGCGGTAGATGACTCATACCCTGTCTATGCTGTTATCGGGTCAAGCTGATAGAGCGCATTGCTGAGAAGATCGGGTATCGGTGGGAGTCGGGTAGAGTATGGAGCACCCCGAATGAGCGTGTTTGAACACCCGTCTGTCTTTCTATCTGTCTGTCAGTCAGTCTACCCGGGGGTGAAATGGAATGCCTGTAGCTAACAGACACTGACTGACGTTCTTACTGTGTCTGCGTGTCTTTCTGTCTGTGTGTCTGTCAGTCTGTTTGTAGTATATGCATAGGCACTCGCATGTAGACACGAAGGCACGCATAAGCCTAATATGATAAAACACACACGCAGAGACTCACGCTCGCACGCTCGCTCGCTCGCACACACATGCACACACATAGACATACAGACACACACATATACACACAGACATACATACTCACACACACACAGACACACGTACACAGACACACGTACACACACACACACATACTGCGAATGCAATCAATCCGTATACGCGTGTTCACGTACATGCATTACATTTGCTACGAGTCTTGCACGCGAACACACACATACGTACACACACATACACACACGCGTGCGCACGAGTAGTTGAAAATGACATCATTCCCATTGTATACAAGGTCATAGAAAAATTCAAACACGCCATATCAGGCAATGTACACTACGTGAACGCCAAACTGTCCGATCAGTCTTTGCAGACAGACCTACAGATAGGCGGTTATGTAGATTGTACACACTGCCACTTCGTTATTAAAAAAAATAAAAAAGAAAGAAAAGAAGGACAAGCACACAACCAAACAATAGAGAAAGTGTGCTCTACACACTCGCATGCAGCCGAAGTCCCAAAAAAATGATTTTTTTAAATCTATGATAACCGGAAACTGTTGAAGTGTGGTGTGTTTGTTCAAGAGGGAATCATCGGACTCGGACAATTCCATATGCGCTCGCTCCACCCATATCTGCCAGAAATTATCTGGCAGGGCTCCCTAAGCCTGTACAAAAACCCTGTACCGGCGCTGACAAGGTTTTGAATTGGGGAAAGAGGAGGGGTAGGGGTAGGAGACGGATCTGTGAAACACGTACACCACCAGACTGATGGAAACATGAAGACGGGCAGCAAAAACAGGGTCACTTTTTTATGTTGCAGGCTGAAATTGAACTCCAGATATCAAATCTTGAGTTCCTGGATCTATCAAAAGAAACGATCAACCCACTCCTCAAAAAAAAAAAAAAAAAAGAAGAAGAAGAAGAAGAAGAAGAAGAAGAAAGAAGAAGAAGAAGAAGAAGAAGAAGAAGAAGAAGAAGAAGAGAAAGAAAGAAGAAAAGAAGAAGAAGAAGAAGAAGAAGAAGAAGAAGAGAAGAAGAAGAAGAAGAAGAAGAAGAAACAGAAGGAAGAAAAGAAAGAAGAAGAAAAATAGTGGCCAGCACCAGATGGTTGAACCCAAAACCAATGCGTTAGCCTATATACCATGGCGTTCTGAAGTCTGAGCTGAATGGGTTGAAGCGAAGGTTTTCGAAAACGGCAAGACAGTTTTTTTTTAATCCGTCGTGTAGATCTACGCTCTGTTCAGATAATCCAGATATTCCATTGAGCCAAAGACCATAAATATCACATATGTCTTCTTAGGAAAAAAAAAAAAAAGGCTCATCCGTAGAGTGTGTACTTAAAGTTACGTTTTTCGTCCCTAAGTAGATTAGGCTTTACAAAGGTTCAACAGTGGCTGATCTTTCGGACCAACGGGCATAAATTTCACATGTTCACAAACGATTTGTGTGTCAGGGTATAGTTGAAGTGGAGGGTAAGGTTCCTTTGATACGTACACACTGTTCAACAATACCACGAAATGTGGCAAACATAAACCCTTCTTTTTATTCATAATTCATTGATAGAAACCAGTTTCAGTCAACGTGGTCTGTTTTACAAGGAACCAAAAATACATAAAAATGGATCAAAACGCGTATTTGTTATAACAAGACAAGACAAAAACAAAACAAGACGAGATGAGACACGACAAGACAACAAAAATCAAGACGAGACAAGACAGGACATGACAAGACAAGGCGAGACGAGACGAGACGAGACAAGACAAGACAAGCGCAAATTTTCGATCAACCAGCCTTTGTCAAGTGTAAACAATAATAAATAGATCAAGAATAAATAGATCTCTGCATGAAACTTTAATAGAAAATCAATACTTGATTATTAGGACGTTACGTATACGTTCCATTCAACTTGCCTTGCCTTGCCCTGTCTTGTTTTGTCTTGCCTTGCCTTACCTTACTTGCCTTGCCTTGTCTTGCCTTCCCTTACCTTACTTGCCTTGCCTTCCCTTACCTTACTTGCCTTGCCTTCCCTTACCTTACTTGCCTTGCCTTCCCTTACCTTACCTTGTCTTGCCTTCCCTTACCTTACTTGCCTTGCCTTCCCTTACCTTACTTGCCTTGCCTTCCCTTACCTTACCTTACTTGCCTTGCCTTCCCTTACCTTACTTACCTTGCCTTCCCTTACCTTACCTTGTCTTGCCTTCCTTACCTTACTTGCCTTGCCTTCCCTTACCTTACTTGCCTTGCCTTCCCTTACCTTACTTGCCTTGCTTTCCCTTCCTTACCTTGCCTTGCCTTCCCTTACCTTACTTGCCTTGCCTTCTCCCTTACCTTTACTTGCCTTGCCTTCCCTTACCTTACTTCCTTGCCTTCCCTTACCTTACTTGCCTTGCCTCTTGTCCTTGCCTTGCCTTGCCTTCCTTACCTTCCTTACCTTTGTCTTGCCTTCCCTTACCTTACTTGCCTTCCCTTACCTTACTTGCCTTGCTTCCTTACCTTACTTACTTGCCTTGCCTTCCCTTACCTTACTTGCCTTGCCTTGCCTTGCCTTCCCTTACCTTACTTGCCTTGCCTTCCCTTACCTTACTCTTGCCTTGCCTTCCCTTACCTTACTTGCCTTGCCTTCCCTTACCTTACTTGCCTTGCCTTCCTTCCCTTACCTTACCTTACTTGCCTTGCCTTCCCTTACCTTACTTGCCTTGCCTTCCCTTACCTTACTTGCCTTGCCTTCCCTTACCTTACTTGCCTTGCCTTCCCTTACCTTACTTCTTGCCTTGCCTTTTCCCTTACCTTCCCTTGCCTTGCCTTCCCTTACCTTACTTGCCTTGCTTTCCCTTACCTTACTTGCCTTGCCTCTACCTTACTGCCTTGCTTCCTTACCTTACTGCCTTCTCCTACCTTACTTGCCTTGCCTTCCCTTACCTTACTTGCCTTGCCTTCCCTTACCTCTACCTTGCTTGCCTTGCTTCCCTTACCTTACTTGCTGCCTTCCTTACCTTACTTGCTTCCCTTACCTACTGCCTGCTTCCTTACCTTTGCCTTCCTTCCTCCTCTACCTTACTTTGCCTTGCTTTCCCTTACCTTACTTGCCTTGCCTTGCCTTCCCTTACCTTACTTGCCTTGCCTTGCTTCCCTTACCTTACTTGCCTTGCCTTGCCTTACCTTACCTTACTTGCCTTGCCTTGCTTCCCTTACCTTACTTGCCTTGCCTTCTCTACTTACCCTTACCTTACTTGCCTTGCCTTGCCTTACCTTACTTTGCCTTGCCTTCCTTACCTTATGCTTGCTTCCTTACTTATTGCTTGCTTTCCCTTACCTTACTTGCTTGCCTTGTCTTTCCACCTTACCCTTACTTGCCTTGCCTTGCTTTCCCTTACCTTACTTGCCTTGCCTTGCCTTCCCTTACCTTACTTGCCTTGCCTTACCTTCCCTTACCTTACTTGCCTTGCCTTGCTTTCCCTTACCTTACTTGCCTTGCCTTTCCCTTACCTTACTTGCCTTGCTTTCCCTTACCTTACTTGCCTTGCCTTCCCTTACCTTACTTGCCTTGCCTTGCTTTTCCCTTACCTTACTTGCCTTGCCTTGCCTTCCCTTACCTTACTTGCCTTGCCTTGCTTTCCCTTACCTTACTTGCCTTGCCTTGCCTTCCCTTACTTGTCTTGCTTCTTCCCTTACCTTACTTGTCCTTGCCTTGCCTTACCTTACTTGTCTTGCTTTCCCTTACCTTGCTTGCCTTGCCTTG
>JAPXFY010000012.1:68866322-68868822 GCA_030674185.1 Monoplex corrugatus
TTGCCAGCGCTCAGTATCTAAACATACGAATTCACACAAACCCGCCTATCTAGCAAAGGGAGCGAACTTTGGCGTGTGTTACCGTTCTTTATCCCGCTTTACAACCTCCCTATCTATGCATATGAATTCACACAAATCCACCTATCTAGTAAAGGGAGCGAAGTTTTGCCTGTTATCGTTCTTTATTCCGCCTTACAGACAGTTATACTCCGTCTTTGAGGGGCTGAGGAGAGATTTTGGAAGAAATGCTGGTGAATGATCTGGAAGGCAGAAATCAGAGTGAGTCTTGCGAGGAAAATGAGTGTATGACAGGAAAGAGGAACCCCTAAAATTATCTTAAAGCAAACTAAGATAGCTTCTGTGGATCCAAAACAGGAGGGGATCTTAATTTCTACATCCGCAGTATACCTCGCTTTTCTAAGAAGAATGTTAAAGAGTTCCACAGAGAGCAAAGAAAACAAACTAGACAGTCCTGAAAGAGGCAAAAACGAAAAGAACATGAATGAAGAAGATTAGGGAAAAGACAAACAACATTTATTGCACATTTTATGAGGCAAGAGAAATTTGAGCACCTAGTTACAACAGGAAAGCTGGAGGGGAAAAGAGCACCAGGTAGACCCAGAGAGAAAATATTGGACGGATTTGCAGAGTGAATGAAGACAGAGAGGGTGGGTGGGAGGTGTACTTGCAACGACAAAAAATAGATTTATATGAAGGCCATGATGGCCAACTCCATATGGCAGGGTACACGGTGATGATGATGATGATGATCATCATCATCATCATCATCATCATCATCATCATCATTATCAAACTGCAGGTGGCCTTGAGGATGAAACATGTCGTCTTCTGTAGCTTATTCACAAGCCCGTACAGCTTCCACTGAAGGATTGGAATTCACGTGACGCAGGGACTAAAACTTATGGAGCAAAGACAGCGATCTAAAAAAGAAGGGGGCGGTGATTTGAAAACAAACACTGACCTCGCTCGTACCGCTGTTACTGCTGAGTTCTCTGACAGTTTTAACACTTAATGGTTTCGTACCATCTGGTTTGGACTTCTATGTAATGGGTTGTTTGTTTGTTTGTTTGTTTATTTGTTTGTTTGTTTGTTCTCTCTCTCTCTCTCTCTCTCTCTCTCTCTCTCTCTCTCTCTCTCCTTCCTTAAAAAAATAATAAAGAAAAAAGGAGAGAAAAATGTTTGTCTGTCTGTCTGTATCGTATCGTATTGTATCGTATTGTATTGTATTTATTGTATTGCATCGTATCGTATCGTATCGTATCGTATCGTATCGTATTGCAATGTATTGTATTGTGCTGTGCTGTGCTGTGCTGTGTACTGTGCTGTGCTGTGCTGTGCTGTGTACTGTGCTGTGCTGTGCTGTGCTGTGTGTACTGTGCTGTGCTGTGATGTGATGTGTGCTGTGCTGTGCTGTGTGCTGTGCTGTGCTGTGTGTGCTGTGCTGTGTGTGCTGTGCTGTGCTGTGATGTGATGTGTGCTGTGCTGTGCTGTGCTGTGATGTGTGCTGTGCTGGCTGTGTGCTGTGTGCTGTGTGTGCTGTGTGCTATGCTGTGCTGTGACGTGCTGTGTGCTGTGCTGTGCTGTGTGCTGTGTGCTGTGCTGTGCTGTGCTGTTTGCTGTGCTGTGCTGTGCTGTGTGCTGTGCTGTGTGCTGTGCTGTGCTGTGCTGTGCTGTGTGCTGTGCTGTGCTGTGTGCTGTGTGCTGTGTGCTGTGCTATGCTGTGCTGTGCTGTGCTGTATGCTGTGCTGTGTGCTGTGCTATGCTGTACTATGCTGTGCTGTGCTGTGTGCTGTGCTGTGCTGTGCTGTGCTGTGTGCTGTGCTGTTCTGTGCTGTGCTGTGCTGTGCTGTGTTCTGTGCTGTGCTGTGCTGTGCTGTATTTTTTCCCCAATGGACTGACCACATGAAACTCGGCCATATTCCACTAGGTGCGTGAATGGATATGTGTATGTGCGTGCATGCATGTATGCGTGCTTGTGTGCGAGTGTGAGTGTGAGTGTGAGTGTGAGTGCGAGTGCGAGTGCGAGTGCGAGTGCGAGTGCGAGTGCGAGTGCGAGTGCGAGTGCGAGTGCGAGTGCGAGTGCGAGTGCGAGTGCGAGTGCGAGTGCGAGTGCGAGTGCGAGTGCGAGTGCGAGTGCGAGTGCGAGTGCGAGTGCGAGTGCGAGTGCGAGTGCGAGTGCGAGTGCGAGTGCGAGTGCGAGTGCGAGTGCGAGTGCGAGTGCGAGTGCGAGTGCGAGTGCGAGTGCGAGTGCGAGTGCGAGTGCGAGTGCGAGTGCGAGTGCGAGTGCGAGTGCGAGTGCGAGTGCGAGTGCGAGTGCGAGGGCGAGGCGAGTGCGAGTGCGAGGCGAGGCGAGGGCGAGGTGCGAGGGTCGAGGTGCGAGGCGAGGGCGAGGGGCGAGGGCGAGGCGAGTGCGAGGCGAGGGCGAGGGCGAGGGCGAGGCGAGCGTGCGGGCGAGTGCGAGTGCGAGGGCGAGGGCGAG
>JAPXFY010000012.1:68881322-68886322 GCA_030674185.1 Monoplex corrugatus
CAGCTATTTCTTTCATCTTCGTTGTCTTCCGCTTAAAATAGAACTCATTAGCTGCCTTGCACCCTGAACAGTTCGGTTGTCTTTAGTTAATGACGTTTAATCTTAGGTCGTCTGCACTTGTTTGGGGGTTTTGCAGGTATGCCATTTACTAGTTCAGCGTTGTATTGCAATTACGCTTTGACTTGTCTATGGGGTTTTTTTTCTTTTGTTTTGTTTCTTTGTTCCTTTGTTTGTTTGTTTGTTTTTTTTACTTTATCAAAAATGCATTAAAAAAAAAAAAAGAATTTTGAAAGGAAAAAATTTGCCGCTGTTGGTAAGCCTACTTGACAGACAACGCCGACGACGGTAACAACAGCAACAACAACAATTCTTTCCATTGTTTTAGTAGTAGTAGTATCATTATCAACAACATATTATTATGATGATGATTATTGTTATTATTATCATTAATAGTACTATTATCATTATTGTTACAGTTATTGTTATTATTATCATTCTCATTATTCTTGTTCTTATTATCTCATCATTATCATTATTATTATTATCATTATTATTAACGACAATGATTATCATTATTGTTATGATTTTTGATGTTGTTGTTATTATTATCAACAACAATAACAACAACAATAATAATAATGATAACAATATGTTTCTTCTTTTCTTTTTCTTCTCCTTCTCTTCTTCTTATAGTAATAATGATAATAACAATAATAATAACAATATAATAATGATTATGATATTATTATTATCATCATTTTTATTATCATCATTATCATATGGTCTATATTTCATTCTTCTTTTCTTTCTTGTTCTTGTTTGTTTTGCACTTGTTCTGTCTGTCTGCCTATCTGTCTGTCTGTCTCTCTCTCTCTCTCTCTCTCTGTCTCTGTCTCTGTCTCTTTTCTCTCTCTCTCTCTCTCTCCTCTCTCTTCTCTCTCTCTCTCTCTCTCTCTGACCAAGCGTACTAATGTGCGTTCGTGCATGTGAGACTATTTCAAAGTACTGTAAACGATGTAATAACATTAACACCGAGCTGGGAAAAGGGGGGAAAAACGTTGTCAAAGGGCAAATGGAAATAAGTGAAAGTGGACTGGTGGTATGTCTGACAAAAGAAAAACTTGTCAAAGCACGGAGTACCAAGAAAGAGCCAAAACAAAAACGAGAAAAAATCAACAAGAAACAAAAAACAAAACATGAGAGAGAGAGAGAGAGAGACAGACAGACAGACAGACAGACAGACAGACAGACAGAGAAACAGAGAGAGAGACAGAGACAGAGATAGAGAGGGAGAGAGAGGGGGGATATAGACAGACAGAGACAGGGAGAGAGAGAGAGAAACAGACAGACACAGACAGACACAGACAGAGAAAGAGACAGACAGAGAGACAGACAGACGGACAGACACAGAGAGAGAACAAACAACATACAAATACCCAATAACAAAAAGGAGACAGATCAAGAGAAAGAGAGAGGGAGACAGAGTTTGAGAGAGAGCTTGAGTGTGTGTGTGTGTGAGAGAGAGAGAGAGAGAGAAAGAGAAAGAAAGAGAGACAGACAGACAGAGACAGACGGAGACAGAGACAGACAGACAGACAGACAGAGACAGAGACAGAGACAGACAGACGGACAGACAGAGACAGACAGACAGACAGTCAGAGACAGAGACACAGAGTGAGAGAGAGAGGGGGGGAGAGAGAAAACTGTCATACACGGAGTGCAGGGATGAGTGAGGGAGAAGACGTGAGGGAGACGGGACAGGTGAAGGGAGTGAGTTAGTGATGGATGGGGGGGGGGCACAGGGAGAGGGAGGGGGGGTAGAGTGACTTAGTGACTGTCGTTGTCAGTGTCAAGGTCGTCATTGTCTTTTGTTTTCTTTCTCTTTAGATGTCTTCAAGGTCTTCTTCGTACTGTACCGTCAGCGTCTACTTTGTATGATGTTTTATGGGTGCGTACTTGGCCAGTGTGTGTGTGTGTGTGTGTGTGTGTGTGTGTGTGTGTGTGTGTGTGTGTGTGTGTGTATGTGTGTGAGTTGCGTTGTGTTTGTGTGTTTGTGTATGTATGTGTGTGTGAGTGTATTGTGTGTACTGTGTGTGTGTGTGTGTGTTTGTGTGTGTGTATATGTGTGTGTGTGTGTGAGCGTGTGTTTGTGTGTGTATGTGTGGTGTGTGTGTATGTTGTGTGTGTGTGTGTGTGTGTGTGTGTTGTGCGTGCCAGTGTGTGTGAATGTGTGTGTGTGTGTGTGTATGTGTGTTGTGTTGTGTGTTTGTGTGTGTGTGTGCGTGCGCGCTCGTGCTCGCGTGCCAATTTGTGTGTGTGTGTGTGTGGTGTGTGTGTGTGTGTGTGTTGTGTGTGTGTGTGTGTTGTGTGTATGTGTGTGTTGTGTGTGTGTGTTGTATGTGTGAGTGAGTGTGAGTGAGTGTGTGTGTGTGTGTGTTGTGTGTTGTGTGTGTGTGTGTGTTCACGTGTGTGTTTGTTTGCATGTGTGTGTGTGTCTGTTTGCATGTGTGTGTGTTTTTGTGTGTGTGTGTATGTGTGTGTGTGTGTGTGCGCGCGCGCGCGCGTGTGTGTGTGTGTGTGTGTGTGTGTGTGTGTGTGTGCGCGCACTCTGAAATCTCATCAGTGAATATAGTACCGTGTGAAGGTACCAGGGACCATCATGGTTAGAAATGACATTTGGTTGACAGTTCGCTGTTTCCACATAGTGACCCCCATGTCGGCCATACATACGGTCACCAGGTGTATGGTAACCTATCAGAGTCAAACAAGACCAGTCTGGTGAATTATACTGTCCCTGGCAATTATTTCATCGTTACTGCTATACTGTCTTATAATGATCTCATCACCATCATCATCATCATCATCATCATCATGTGCCCTGCCGCATGGCGTTGGCGATCTTGGTCCTCCATACGAATAATTATATCCCTTGTGATCTCAATATATCAAATGAAGAAATGACAGCGAAGGGCTATCGTTCCACTATGTAATGTCAGATAAAACATGTTTGCTTTTTCCCTTTTTTAAAACATGTTTGCTTTTTGCTTTTTGGTTGGTTGGTTGGTTGGGTTGTTGTTGGTTGTGGTTTTGGTTTGGTGTTGTTTGGTTGGTTGTTGTTGGTTGGTTGGTTGGTTGGTTGGTTGGTTGGTTGGTTGGTTGGTTGGTTGGTTGGTTGTTTGGTTGGTTGTTTGGTGGTTGGTTTTGGTTGGTTGGTTGGTTGGTTGGTTGGTTGGTTGGTTGGTTGGTGGTTGGGTTGGTTGGTTGGTGGTTGGTTGTTTGGTTGGTTGTTTGGTTGGTTGTTTGGTTGGTTGTTTGGTTGGTTGGTTGGTTGGTTGGTTGGTTGGTTTGGTTGGTTGGTTGGTTGGTTGGTTGGTTGGTTGGTTGGTTGGTTGGTTGGTTGTTTGGTTGGTTGGTTGGTTGGTTGTTTGGATGGTTGTTTGGTTGGTTGGTTGGTTGGCTGGTTGGTTGGTTGGTTGGTTGATTGGTTGGTTGGTTGGTTGATTGGTTGGTTGGTTGGTTGATTGGTTGGTTGGTTGGTTGGTTGGTTGGTTGGTTGGTTGGTTGGTTGATTGGTTGGTTGGTTGGTTGGTTGGTTGGTTGGTTGGTTGGTTGTTGGTTGGTTGGTGGGTTAGTTGGTTGTTCTGTTTGTTTGTTTGTTTGTTTGTTTGTTTGTTTGTTTGTTTTTTGTTTGTTTGTTTGTTTGTTTGTTTTTCCCAGTGTTCCGATTTTTCTTGGATGGGTGTATACATCTTGGTTTGTTTTGCCAGCACTGCACAGGCAGTATGTTGCTGCACAGTGTGCATACTCCGTCTTCGGTGGGCTTGCATTCTGGATGTTTTT
Source organism: Monoplex corrugatus (assembly GCA_030674185.1). NCBI lineage: Eukaryota > Metazoa > Mollusca > Gastropoda > Littorinimorpha > Ranellidae > Monoplex > Monoplex corrugatus. The sequence continues at coordinate 68,885,163 of JAPXFY010000012.1, forward strand.
ATGTCTCCATAAGCCACCAATCACTGTGGACACGATCTTTAACGTTCTGATTCTCCGTTCTGCTTCTGATACTACTTATTCATAAATTCCTTGATAAAGATGTACCGCAGTCGGTAGCTGCTTTTTTTTTCTTTTTTTTTCTGTGTTAGGTCCACACAACTGGAACGATCTTCCCCCGTCTAGTCGACAATGGCTTACTCTGTCTTGCTTCAAGTCTGGCTTTAAGACAACTTTTTGTCCAGCAGTGATTTCACCCTCTATGTGCACACCCTTCCCCTGGCCTTTGTCAAGCGGTGTGATTCATACAAATAAAGCAACTTGAAGGACAATGCCTGTATCTCTCGGGCCTGGTTGATGCCACAATATATTATGAAAGTAAGTGCAGAGTACAGCCCTGTCACACAGTTTCAATGTAGAATGGAACTCTACAGCACCATGATCATCATCCCATGGTCATGCATTACCATGGTATTGCAAACAATTGTCCCACACTCTGTGACCACTGAAGTGGTCTAGGACATGGGACAGTAAAAATATCTATCTATCTATCTATCTATCTATCTATCTATCTATCTATTTTCGTTGTCTATCTATCTATCTATCTATCTATCTATCTATATATCTATCTATCTATTCTGTCTGTCTGTCTATCTATCTATCTATCTATCTATCTGTGTACCTATCTATCTATCTATCGATCTACCTATCTATCTATCTATCTACTATCTATTTATCTATCTATCTATCTATCTGTCTGTCTATCTATCTATCTATCTAGCTATCTATCTATCTATCTATTTATCTATCTGCCTGTCTGTTTGTCTGTCTGCCTATCTGTCTCTTCTCTCTCTCTCTCCGTATATATATATATATTATATATATATATATATATTATATGTATATATGTACATGTATATATTACATGTATATATATGAAGATATAGATACATACACACAACACACAAATATATATATATATATATATATATATATATATATATATATATATATATATATAGTATATAATATATTATTAGTATAGAGCAAAAATAATACATAGATGTATGTATATAGATAAATAGATAGATAGATAGATAGATAGATAGATAGATGATAGATAGATAGATAGATAGATAGATAGATAGATAGATAGATATTAT
>JAPXFY010000012.1:68901322-68908822 GCA_030674185.1 Monoplex corrugatus
CTCTCTCTCTCTCTCTCTGAACTCTGTCTCTCTCTCTATCTCTCTCTCTCTGAACTCTGTCTCTCTCTGAACACTCTCTCTCTGAACTCTCTCTCTCTCTCTCTCTCTCTCTCTCTCTCTCTGTGTGTGCACGCGCGTGTATGTGTGTATGTATGTACGTGTGTGTGTGTGTGTGTGTGTGTGTGTGTGTGTGTGTGTGTGTGTGTGTGTGTGTGTGTGTGTGTGCCTTCTGATGCTGTGAAAATAAAACGTTATCTCCACTTTATGAGAGTCTCAAGAAGAGAGAAATCAAAGCAAAGCAAACCCACAGCCTGTCTCTTTTAACATCAGTAAAACACTATTAGATTGCCCACTCAAAAAAAGGTCAAAATTGTGCTTTCCAACATTTTAAGCCTTCATGTATTATAAACTTGAAAACTTTAACCAAAATTATTTAATTAATTCAAAGTAAACGGCACAAATTTACCGAAGAGTTCACCTACCTAACTACATAATCGCAACTTATTGCGTTCAAATTTACAAATAGTATACCCATAACTTGCTTGCTGCAAAATGTTAAAAAAAAATTAACAAATAAATGAACAATCAAGCGACTAAGTAAACAGATATGTAAATAAATAAACCAACCAACAAGCAAACAAATAAAGACATTGACAAAACTACTTTCTTCCTATCTTTTTTAAGCTCTTATGTGGAAAACGTACAGTTCCCCCCGTTTGTCCTTTCTCTCTCTCTCTCTCTCTCTCTCTCTCTCTCTCCCTCTCCTCTCCTCTCTCTCTCCTCTCTCTCTCTCTCTCTCTCTTACTTCTTTATTTTTTTTTTACGCTTTTCTGTGGAAAACTTACAGTTTTCCCCCCTTTGGTTACAAGAGGTTCACCATACTAAGAAACACCAGGCTTGTTACTGCACGGTTGTGTCGCGTTTGTAGCATGAGTCATGCGGGCAGTTTGTGCGATAATTCATGTTGCTATCGCTCCCCTTTTCAAGTGGGGGTTGACATATTAAAGCCAGCACCCTATCCCTTCCCCCTTTATTCCTTTTCCTGCTAAATGTAGCCTTGGCTTTTTTCTTTTTTTAAAGGAATCTCCAAGAAAAAAGAAAAGAAAAAATAAGAGGACGTTGTTTCATATCGACCGAAGCGAAGATGTGTGTGACTGTGAGTGTTTGTGTGTCAGTGTGGCTGAGACGAAAATGTGTTAGGAAGGTTTTTCTCGGCTGTTACTGGATGGATTTTTACCAAATGTTCATATTCTTATTCACATTTCATATTCATATATATACATACATATATATATATATATATATGTATATATATATATATATGTATATATAAGTATAAATACATATATATGTTATAGATATAGGTATCTAGATATATATACATTCACATTCATATTTCATATTCATACACACGCACACACACACACACACACACAAAGTGAAATAACCACGTGAAACTCGGAATGCTCTCTCCTTTGAGAGCGCTTCGCCGCAATGCAGCGCCACTCAATTTTTGTTTTTATCAAACGTATGGACTGTTGACGAGTCGTGAATGTATAAGTTCCGAAGACATGGCACAAAAAGGCCCAGTCACACGGATCGCAAAATATAAAGTATCTAAAACTCAGCACTTCATATGTTTATCTATTCATTTATTTATTTATTTATTTATTTATTTATTTATTTATTTATTTATTTAACTTTGTATTCATTTATTCATTTATTCATGTATTTATTTATTTATTTATCTATTGATTTTTTTGATGGGAGGCGGAGATGTGTGAACGGCATCTTCTCAGGAACACCTGACGGAAATTTTAATCAAATTCTTTTTTCTCCATTTTTGTGACAGAATGGTTACCGATGTCCTCCATGAGGGTCTGTTCTACTTCACCTTTCAAGGGTCACAAGTGACCTTGATAAGTACACAATCAGGAATATTCTGACAAATTTATGTATGAAGGTGGAGATTGTTAGAATGGCTTGGCTCGCACGCGCGCACACACACACGCACACACAGACACACACACACACACACACACACACATACACACACACACACACATACACACATTCAGATACATACACATACATACACAGATACACACACACATACACACACATACACATACACATACACACACACACACACACACACACACGCACGCACGCACGCACGCACACGGATACACACACACACACATACACACGCTACACACACACACACACACACACACACACACACACACACACACACACACACACACACACACAAAAGGCAGTGAACGAAAACAAGGAAAAATACAAAATCTATTTAGCAAACAGGTCACCTGAAAATCATACAGCGATGAAAAGTGCCAACATTAAGTGCAACAGAATCATAGAGCAAGCCAAAGAACAACACTGGACATCTTTTTGTAAATATGATGTAAATGACCACATCATCATCATCATCATCAGTCCCGTAGTCTGGTTGACCGTTGGGGCACCATTGAAGATTTTGCAACCAACTTCCTCCACTCCTCACGGTCCTCAGCTTTCCGCAGAATGATATTCCATTCAAGGCCAGTCCACTCTCTGATATTGTCTTCCCATCTTTTTCTCTGTCTGCCTCTTCGTCTCCCTCCCTGTACTGTTCCCTGCAAGACGGTCTTGGCCAGTCCAGATGATCGTGTGACGTGCCCGTACCACCTCAGTTTGCGTCTTTTCACTGAGGTCAGGAGGTCTTCATACGGCCCGATGGCGTTTTCGATTCGGGTTTTCACTTCTTTATTGGTTATATGATCTATGTACGAGATACCAAGGAGTTTGCGGAAGCATCTCATCTCCATTGCCTGTATCCTTCTTTCAATGTCTGCTGTTATGGTCCATGTTTCGCATGCATACAAAAATATTGACATGACCAGGGAACGCATCAGTCTGATCTTGGAGCCGATTGCGATATTCTTGTCGTTCCAGATGACTTTTAGCTTGGTCATTGCAGCTGTGGTCTGTGCAATCCTGGAAAGTACCTCGGGCTTTGATCCTTCATCTGATACTATAGCTCCCAGATATTTAAATCTATGGACGGTCTCAAGTTTCTTGTTGTCTATGGTAATGTCAGTGCTGATGCCATTGGTATTATTTGTCATCAACTGGGTTTTCTCTGCACTGATCTGCATGCCATATGATGTGGAGGCCTCATCAAGATGTTTTATCAAGCTGACTAGCTCTTGCTCTTGCCCAGCTAGTCCGTCAATGTCGTCGGCAAAACGCAAGTTTGTGATTGTTCTACCTCCGATGCTGACTGTTCCCTCGTGGTCTTCAAGTGCGTCAGCCATTATTCTCTCTAAGAAGATGTTGAAGAGAGTGGGGGAGAGCAGGCATCCTTGGCGTACTCCAACTGTGGTTCGGAACCATTCGCCTATGTTGTTGTCATGGTAGACTGCACTGGTCGCCTTTTCGTAGAGGCATTCTATGGTTCTGATCAGGTTGGCATTGATGTTGTACAGCCTCATGGTTGCCCACAAGGCTGCGTGCCAAACTCTGTCGAATGCCTTCTTGAAGTCCACGAAGACGTGGTAAAGGCCTTGCTGGTGTTGCAGGTATTTCTCACAGAGCAATCTGAGGTTGAAAATTTGCTCTGTGGTACTTCTTCCTGGTCTGAAACCTGCCTGCTCTTCTTTTATTATCTCCTCAGCTTGTGGCTTCAGTCTACTCAGAAGGATTTTTAGCATGACCTTACTTGGATGGCTGATCAGGCTGATGGTACGGTAGTTTTGGCATAGTTGTAGGTTGCCTTTCTTCGGGAGAGTGATGATCAGGGACTGGGTCCAAGGTGTTGGCCACTCACCTGTCCGCCAGATCTTATTGCAGATGATGAGTAACATATCTATCATGGCCTCTCCTCCTGCCTGGACCAGTTCTGAGGGAATGTTGTCCATTCCTGCCGACTTGCCTTTCTTCAATGATTTTACTGCAGCTTCAACTTCTTCTCGCACGATGGGGTAGCTGTCGTTGTTGGTTGGTGGAGGAACGTCTAGCACCTTGGGATCTCCTGTTGTTGTGTGTGTGTATAATTCGGAGCAGTACTCTGTCCACCTCTGCAGAATCTCTTGATCTTCTGTGAGACATTTCCCTGCTTTGTTCTGTATGGTAGTGGTTCTGCCTTGTTTTGAGCTTGCTAGTTCTTTCACAAGCTGGTAGGCTTTTTTGCTGTTATTTTTCTGCAGGTTTGCTTCGATATCTTGGCATTGTTCTTCAATCCATGTTTCCTTTGCTTTCCTCATGCCTTCTTTAACTTGTTGGTTGGCTTTTCTGTATAGTTTAGCACCTTCATCCGTACTCTTCTTTTGCTTTAGTTCTCTGCGTTTGTCGCTCAGCTTTAGTACTTCTTCCGTGACCCAGGGCATCTTTGTTGGTCGGTGTTTTCCAAGGATGTCGTTGGCTGCTTCGGTCACGGCAGTGTTGAAGTTGTTGATCAGAGTGTCTACTTCGGTGTCCATATTGTCAAGGACGAGGAGAGGAGCAAACTTCCCTCCTATCGTTGCTTGGAAGTTTTCAACTATATTGGGGTCTTTGAGCTTCTCAAGATTGAACTTAATTCTTATGTTGCCCTGTTTCTTCATCCTCTGGAGGCGGAGTTTGAAGGTCATCATTACAACCTCATGATCGCTTCCAATGTCGGCTCCTGGAAAGCTCCTGGTCTTTGCGATGTTAACACTTGACTGGAAGCGTCTTTGAACCATGATGTAGTCGATCTGACTGTGGTATTTTTCTCCTGGGCTGTGCCATGTCCAGCGTCTAGATGGTTTGTGTGGACCGAACGTGTTCACCACCCTCAGGTCGTTGTAACTGGCGAATTCTAGGAGCCTTAAACCTCTTTCGTTGGTCTCAGGGTTGCAGTATTGGCCACATATCCCTTTCCAGTTATTGTGTTCATCCTCTCCAATCTTCGCATTCCAGTCGCCCTGCACTATAATGATGTCTTTCTTTGGCGTCTGATCTACGATTTCCTGCAGTTGATCATAGAAATCTTCGACAGCCTCGTCATCATAGTCAGTTGTTGGGGCATAAGCTTGGATGACGGTGATGTTAAAAGGTGAAGCCTTAAGCCGAATAGTAATGAGTCTGCTAGAGACTGGTCGGCATCCCATGATGGCATTCACAAAGACATGATAAAGATTTGGGAAAAACTAAAATTAATGAAAAACGGGATCAAGTTGCCATCAATTCCAGTAAAGCTAGAAAATAACCCTTTTCCTAGTTCATTAGAAAAAGCAGAAGCTTTTGCAGACGTGTTTGCTGAGGCCTGTCGTGTAGAAGGACTTCCTGTCTCTGATAGAAATTATAGGGAACGAGAAGAAAAGAAAGACGTATATAAGGATCCTGCCTCTGACAATACTCACTACATAAATGCATCACTCACACTTCAAGAATTAAAAGATGCCATTCAGTCAATTCCAAGTAAAAAGACATCAGTTGGACCAGATGCAATTTCCAATGAGATGCTGAAAAATTTACCAGAAAATTTTATAATCTTACTACATAACATATTTAAAATATGCTGGAATAGTGGGAAAATGCCTAACAACTGGAAAGAAACAATAGTGGTTCCTGTACTAAAACCAGGTAAATGTAATACTGATTTGAAAAACTACAGGCCAATTGCATTAACATCACACGTATGTAAACTAATGGAGAAGATAATCTTAAAGAGATTGATGCACTATTGTGAAAAGAATAAAATAATACCAGTAAATCAGGCAGGATTTCGGAAAGGCAGGTCACCAGTAGAAATCCTAACAAAGCTAACTACTAACATAAAACAACAATTTGCAAGACGTCAATGCGTTTTAGCTACATTTTTTTTATATAACTAAAGCATACGATCAAGTGTGGCACTCCCGATTGTTACTTAAATTTAAAAGTATTGGGCTGACAGGTCACGTTTTTGACTATGTGAAGTGTTTCCTAGAAAACAGAGTATTTCAAACGAGGATTGAAAATGTATATTCCACAAAACGAATTCTTCAAATGGGTATCCCTCAGGGATCCGTTATAGCTCCCCTTCTTTCATGATATTAATGCACGACTTACCCAGTAAATTATCTAAACATGTAGTTTTAGCTCAATATGCTGACGATTTATGCATGTGGATGCAGGTAAATATGAAAAAGAAAACTCCTTCGCGCTGTATTAATTATACACGCAAATGCTACCAATTAGAACTTCATAAAATAGCACGATTCATGGTAGAAAATGGATTGCATCTATCCCTGGAAAAAACAAAAATAGTTTTATTTAATAGTGGAGCAAACCCAGCAAATATTCCCACTTTCAAACTGGGAGACACTCTTCTTCAGTTTAACGAATCAATTAAATTCTTAGGAGTTTTCCTTACAGCAAAATTATCTTGGAATCAGCATATTGAATACTTGTTAACCAAAGCTCAGAAAAGTTTAAATTTCTTGAAAATAGTTCGCAAACAAACATGGGGTCAAGATTCATCAACACTTGTTCATCTTTGTAAATCGCTTGTTAGATCTAAATTAACCTATGCCCAAGAAATCTTCTTCAGTGCACCGAAACACTTACTAAAAAAAACTACAGAGCATAGATTGTAAAGGTTTCAAACTTTCGCTGGGTCTTCCAATGCATGCTTCCTGTCTTCGTACATATAATAAAATCGATCTGTTACCACTTGAAGAGCAAAGGAAAGTCGCTTCTAGTAAATTTTTATTAAGAAACATCACCGTAGAAAACATCTCAGAAACAGAAACTAAACTGAGATCAGATACCGACTTTCCAAAAAGAGCTAAATCAATATCTTCACAGGTCACACTTGCAACATACACATACGACGTCATGAAAGGCTCAGGAATTGATCTAGACGTAGATCCTGTATCTATAAGACCTTCCTTTTCGCCAGTACCCAGTTGGGAACTCCATAGAGCACAATTTGACGTACACCACACTAATTTAAAAAAAGAAGACAATATAAACTTACTGGCAAGTCAGGTTAAATGTCATATAGACGACTTATATCCCAATCACATGAAAATTTACACTGATGGATCAGTAATTGAAAGAAAAGCAGGCTCAGCGTTTTTAATACCTGCTCTCAAAATTGAAAAATCTTTCAATATAGGACTTGATAAATCTGTCTTTACAGCTGAACTCTGCAATATTAATGGCTTTAAAATTTATGATAAGTCTTCCTAGGACAATTTTTCAGATACTTTTTTGCGTCGATTCAAAATCAGTACTTCAGGCTCTTGAATTATCAAAATTACAAACAAGACCTGAAATGATTCTGGAAATTAGTCACTTGATTCATGGTTTATCTTCAAGAGGCACAGATATTACTTTCTGCTGGATACCTTCTCATAGTTCTTTTTGTTATAATGATAAAGTTGATAGGACTGCCAAACGGGGAGCTAATAACTCACGAGATTCAAACAATATCCAGCTTTCTCTCTCGTTGCACGAGACTTACACTTTAGTGGACAACTATGTCTG
>JAPXFY010000012.1:68913822-68931322 GCA_030674185.1 Monoplex corrugatus
GAGACATTATGACCATGGACACTGAGACGCACCATTTCCATTCCCATTTGGAGGCTGGTGCCTTTGTGCTAAATCGCTGACCTGTGCGTTATTACCCCTAGTCTTGGTGGTGTGCATGGTAAGACACCATGCTGGCGATTTGAAGGGCTTTATGAGGCTAGTGATCCTCAAAACGGGGGCAGTAACAGTCACTTGTTATGATCTTCTCCCGTTTCTGGGAGACTTAACTGTACTCTAAAGTTTCAAACATTCTCTCTCTCTCTCTCTCTCTCTCTCTCTCACACACACACACACACACACACACACACACACACACACACACACACACACACAGAGAGAGAGAGAGACAGAGACAGAGACGGAGACAGACAGACAGACAGACAGAGAAAAAGACACGGAGAGAGAGACAGAGACAGACAGACAGAAAGAAAGGCAGAGACAGAGAGACAGACACAGACAGACAGACACACAGAGAGTTCAGACTTCAGAACACTACACTACTCAAAGATAATACCATTAGGTGCCATTGGAATGTCTAACAGGGAGTCCTTGGTGCTCTATTAACTATAAGCATAAAAAAAAACTAGAAACAAAACCAAAAAAATAAATTGTGAAACAAATTATAACATGCACACAGAGAGAGCAATAGAGCGAGAGAAAAAGAGAGAGAGACAGAGAGAAAGAGAGAGAAAGAGAGAAAGAGAGAGAGAGAGAGAGAAACAGAGAGAAAGAGAGAGAGAGAAAGAAAGAGAGAAAGAGAGAGAGAGAGAGAAAGAGAGAGAGAGAGAAACAATCTCCCTTCTCTTTTAATATATAAAAAAAAGTTTGATTAGAAAAAAACATTAACGGGAAGATTGAATGAAAACGAAAGTCAGACAGGTAAAACTATGTAAACAATATTTTAAGACAATAACACAATGGGAGGGGGGTAGGGGTGGGGGGATGGGCCCTGGGGGAAGACATGTTATCAAGTGACAGACAGACAATCACGACTTTTGCTGTTAGGAATCACACCCTTGGTTTGTGCGTACGTTTTGCTTAGTTGTGACTTTGACTTTAAGCCTACTTCTTTAATGAAAACATCACATGTGTCATAAGACGGTCTCAATAGTTTATAGATGGCTGAGTCATCATCATCATCATGTGCCCTGCCGCATGGTGTTGACGATTATGGCCCTACATACGTATCTATCCTCTATCGCTGCAAGTACACCTCCCACCCTCTCTGTCTTCATCCATTGTGCAAGTCCGTCCAATATTTTCTCCCTGGGTCTATCTGGTGCTCTTTCCCCCTCCAGTTTTCCCGTTGTGGCCTTAAGCCTGCTTCTTTAACCCTTTCACTCTCTCACTCTATCCGCCAGTATCCTGCATTGTCAGTGATGATAGCAAAGCAAAAAACTTAACCCTTTCATTCCCTCACCCTCTCCACCAGCTTCCTGCAGGAGAGGGAGTGCAAGGGTTGCAAGAAGCTGGTGGATATGGTGGGGGGTGAAAGGGTTAATTTTTGTAGCCTATGGACATCGGGAGTGAAAGAGTCAAAATATTTCATAGTGCAGACGTGTCATTAGAAGGTCTCAGTAGTTTACTTGGCTGAGTATCAGATTCAAGTATCAACAGTTGTGGGTTTGAATCAGGGATGCGCTCTGTTGCATAAATATATGATACAAAATCCATACGTTAGGTAGAACCTCAGGACCTTAACAGCTCATGGGCGTAGAACCTCATGACCTTGACAGCTCATGGGCGTATGTGCAGGCTTAAGGGCTGTGCCATGATCACCATACACATGCCACGTGTGACGACAGCGCATATGGAATTCGTTCCGAGCGCGGAGACGTCGTCTTGAGAAACTGAAACTGCAATTCCATAAGCCAGCCATTGACATGACTTGACAAGGTCTTTGACGTACGTGTTTGATATTCTGCTTGTGTATAATACACCTGATGGAGGTTTAGTCACTGGCGGGTCTGACAGAGAGCTTCCCAAACATTTAACATTAAGATTTCTGAAATCCTTTATTCGGCCTGTTTTAACCCTTTGACTCCCGCACCCTACCCACCAACTGCAAAAAACTTTGATTCCTTTGATTCCCTCACCCTATTCACCAGCTTCCTGCAGGAAGCTGGTCGATAGGGTGAGGAAGTCAAGGGTTAAGTTTTTGCTTTTCTAATATGGTTAACAATGCAGGATGCTGGTGGTCAGGGTGCAGGAAGTCAAAGGGTTAATGTAGGGCTGCGAAGTCTGGACACTAAGAAAAGACGAAAAAAATAAAATCAGTGCAGCAGAAATGTAGCTCTGTAGTCGACTTCTCAGATTCAAACGGACAGACAGAAAAACAAACGATAGCGTGTTAAAGAAACTGAACATCAAGCGCCAACTGCTAACAGAGATCAGCAAAACAAAGCTGAAATATGTAGGCCATGCGATTAGAAAAACACCAAAATAGATTTGATATCAACGGTCCTGCAGAGGAAAAAGTTGAGGCGAGGTAGAAAAGAAAGGGACGACCGCACACCTCCTACTTCAACAACATCGCTGAAGTCTGTGGTCTGGGGATCCAGGAGGTCGCCCACTGATGCCTCAATCGTGTGACCTGGAGAAGACTTGTGACGTCAAGCGTGGCTCCTACCGCCGATCCCGGCGAGATGAGGTGAGGTGCGGTGAGATGGGGTAAGATGAGGTGTGCGGTGAGGTGAGGTGAGGTGAGGTGAGATGAGGTGCCGTGAGGTGAAGTGCGGTGCGGTGAGGTGAGGTGAGATGAGGTGAGGTGCAGTGAGGTGAGGTGAGTTGAGGTGATCTGTGCATGGACAGCAAAGAAAACAAACGAGACAGTCTTGATGGAGGCAGACACAAGTAGATCACTCATAAGGAAGATTAGGAAAAGACAGGCAACATTTATAGGCCATTTTATGAGGAAGGGGAATTTGGAGCACCTGGTCACAACGGGAAAGCTGGAGGGAAAGAGAGCACCAGGTAGACCCAGGTAGAGAAATGCTGGACGGACTTGCAGAGTGGCTGGGGATGAAGAGGGTGGGGGAGATGCTAGGGGCAACGAGAGATAGAGATGGTTGGAAGTCCATGGTCGCCAACGCCATGTGGCAGGGCACCTGATGATGATGATGATCTGTGCACACGTTGACTTGGCAGGTGGGAAAAATCTCCACCCTCCCACCAGGCGGAGGTGTCGAGGCGGAATCGAACCTAGGACCAACGTCCCTGACTACCCCGCCTGTCAGATGAACAATGAACAAGATTGGTTTGATTGATTGATTGGATTGGATTGGATTGGATTGGATTTGAATGGATTGGATTGGATTTGAATGGATTGGATCGGAATGGATTGGAATGGATTAGAAGCGAATGGATTGGATCGGATTGCATCAGTTTTTACGTTGACAGCCACCTCAGGTGATATGGCCGACGGGGATAACCATCCCAGGGAAGTGGGGGAAAGGGGACTTATCTAATCCTACATTGACGCCACCAGAACAAAAATGATGTTAATTAAAACATGGGACAGTGAGAAGGCCAGTTTTAATGTAAAGCATCTCGGGATTCAAACCCACAACCATTAGCACGCGAATCCTACACTCAAACCAACTGAGCTACTGGGGCCCGCTTATGAACAAGACCTTCTTCTGACTCTTTGTATATGAATGTATGTAGGACGAGACAGAGATAATAACTGGACGGAACTAACTGATCGCGAGACAACCGCTGTGTCAGTTGGCCCAGCTAGAGGGAACTAACCCAGCCATGAAGTCAGTCTGAAAGGAACTCGGGTGTTGTGTCCCTTGCCCTGTTACTCATCATGTGTGCCTTCTGTGATGAATGGTAGCGATGAGTCACGCGAGCGCGCGTATGTTTATTTTTGTTTGTGTTGACTTGTGGGGGGGGCCAAGTAGTTGGCTTTTGACAAGCACACACACACACACACACACACACACACACACACACACACACACACACACGCACGCACGCACGCACGTACTCACTCACACACACACACACACACACACATACACACATACACACACGTACACATACACACACATATACACACACACACATACACACACACATACACACACACACACACATAAACACACATACACACACACATACACACACACACACACACACACACACACACAACACACACACACACACACACACACACACACACACACACACACACACACACACACACGAACAACAACAAACAACAAATAGACGAAATTAAGGGAGAAAAAACAGCAGATGCTTGTGCATGTACATGTATGTAAGTGTTTGTGTGTCAGTATGTACTCGTGCCTGTGCATATGCGAGAGTGTGTGTGTATGTATGTATGTATTTATGGAGTGTATGCGCGTGCGTGCGTGCGTGCGTGCGTGCGTGCGTGTGTTTGTTCGTGCGTTCGTGTGTACGGTAGTTTGAGAATAATCAGTTTATGTCGATTAACCAGAAATAGAGCAAAGCAGTGTTTGACGATTATCGTGTTATGGGATCATCTTGTCGCTAAATGTATTGTAGTTGATTTTTTTTCTCTCCTGCCGTTCGTGTTTGTTGGTTTACTTTGACATCCTGCACAGCTCCATTTGTCTCTGGTCTGATAGGGCTCAGTGCCAGGAAAGACATTAAGTCATTAAATTGTCACAGAATTTTGTCTCTCTGTCAGTCTCTCTTCTCTGTCTAGCTGAATATCTTGTCTATCCGAGTGTCTCTGTTTCTCGTAGTGGTTTTGCTTGTTTGTTTGTTTGGTTTTTTTGTTGATGTTTTTGTTTTTTGGCTTTTGTTTGTTTGTTTGTTTGTTTGTTTATTTGTCTGTCTGTCTGTTTGTTTGTTTGTCTGTTTGGTTGTTTGGTTGTTTGTTTGTTTGTTTGTGTTTTTGTTGTTTTTTGTTTTGTTTTTTGATTGTTTATTTGTTTGTTTGTTTCTTTCTTTCTTTTCTTTCTTTCTTTCTTTGTATGTATGTATGTGTGTATGTGTGTGTATGTGTGTGTGTATTGTTGTTGTTGTTGTTGTTGTTGTTGTTGTTTTCACGATCTTTCTAGCGCGTAGGATTTTGCGCAGGCTCGAGGATTCCGCCAGATGACTCGACTGCTGGCAGATTTGGGTGGAGCGCATATGGAATTATCCGAGTGCCATGGCTCCCTCTTGAACAAATGACAGACTACACAGTCTGTCTCTCTCTGCCTGATTGAATGAATGTCTGTCTGTCCGTGCATATATGTTTCTGTCTTTGTGTGTGAATGCATGAATTTCCCCCATGGGGATGCCGGGGGCTCTTTCTGTATAAATAGTATCCCCACCTTCTGGAAATTCTGCGCTAGAAATTTCCTCTTTTCTGTCACTCTCTTTGTTTCTTTCTTCCTCCTTTGTTTTCTTTATTTCTTCCTATCATTTTCTGCCTTGCTGGTTTATTCACCTGTAGGTGTTCAATAAAGTGTTACATATTTTTTCGTAGGATTGATAATTGGTTACATATATTAAGTGCATTTTTGTCTCTAGGGAAATGAGACATGTTGAAGCGTTTCTAGGTAATATAAAAAATAGAGTGAAAAATAGAATAATAAATGAATAAATGAATTCATGAAAAAATTTTAAAATAGATAAACCCTTTCATTAATCAATTAAGTAATGAATAAATAATGTTCATTCACTCCGAGTAATTCGCGATTTTCTCCTCCAAATTAAACTGCGTCAGAAAAGAAAAGAAATATATAAATAGATAAAAAATAGATAAATAAATAAATAAATGAATAAATGAATAAATGAATGAATGAATGAATGAATGAATGAATGAATGAATGAATGAATGAATGAATAAATAAATAAATAAATGATAAAAAATGAATCGATAATGATAATGAAATAAATAAACAAGTAAATAAATGAAATGAATTTTTTTTATTTGAAATATTAGACCTGTTTTGAAATGCTTTCACGCAATGCACTTTGCTCAGACTGAAACTATATATAACCATACATTTTTAAAAACGTGTCTTGTTTTTTTTTTCAGTTTCACAACATTGGAATATACAAGCCGAATCAAAATGCATTCATATCAAAGAAATCCACAAGAAAAGTTGAAGATGAATGCTTCTTTGATATAAACATACATTTTCATCACGAATGGATTTTTTTTTTTTAATTTCTCTTTTTTTTTCAATTTCTCAACATTTGAATACATAAACCGAATCAAAATGGTTTGACATGAAAGAAATCGACAAGAAAATGGAAGACGAATGCTTGTATAACATATACATACATTTTCATGACAGTTGGATTTTTTTTAAGATGAATGCTTATATAACACATACATACATTTTCATCACAATTGGATTTTCAGCCGAAGAATAAAAATACAGGCAAGATAATCAGATTGGGACAAATGGAACAACAAACAAAAACAAACCACCAGTCGCATTATTCCTCCTACTTCACTCTGCTATAGATCACAGTTGTGTGAGATTATGTCTGTTTTTCATCTTTTTCCAGTTTTGGTTGCTATCTGAAGCTTTTCAACTATGTTTTGTTTCGTTTTGTTTGGTTTGGTTTGGTCCCATTTTCTAAAGAATTAAATAATCTTTTCCTCTCGATTTCTTTTTTTTAACCAGTAGAAATAACAAAATGAGAGACAGAGACAGACAGACAGAGATAGAGATGGTCAGACTGACAGACAGGCAGACAGACAGACAGACAGACAGAGGCAGAGAAAGAAAGACCAAGTCAGAGAGAGAGAGAGAGAGAGAGGGGGGGGGGGAGAGAGTTAGAGACAGAAGCAGGGAAAGTTAGAGACAGGGAAGGAGACAGAGATACAGAGAGAGAGAGACAGACGGACAGACAGACAGACAGAGAGACACAGAGAGACGCAGAGAGAGAGAGAGACAGAGAGACAGAGAGAGACAGAGAGAGAGAGAGGGAGAGAGATACAGACAGAGACAGACAGAGACAGAGAGAGAGAGAGAAAGAGAGAGAGAGGTGGGGATAGGGACGGACTTCACATTTAAGATAAGCCATTTTCTTCAAATAGACCATAGCTGCTTATGAAAGGGTTGTAAACATTATACAATAAACATGCACACAAGTATGTTTATAGATACGATATACACATACACAATCATGAACATAAAAGCATAATACCAATCAAATTTGTGAAGCAATCTGATCGAAGCTTTATATATAAATATTGCATTGTTGTTGTTGTTGCTGTTGTTATTGTTGTTGTTGTTGTTGCTGTTGTTGTTGTTGTTGCATTATCGTCATTTATGGACGAAGAAAGCAACGACAAAGACAGTTAAAAGAGAGAGACAGAGACAAAGAGACAGAGAGACAGACAGAGACAGAGAGCGAGAGAGACAGAGAGAGACAGAGAGAGACAGAGACACAGAGAGAGAGAGAGCTGAACAGAACAGAACAGAATAGAACAGAATAGAACAGAACAGAACAGAATAGAACAGAATAGAACAGAACAGAACAGAATAGAACAGAATAGAACAGAACAGAACAGAACAGACGAAAGTCGTACAGCCAATATGGAGTTCTTATGAAGTTACGTGTGCAATTTTTTTCCCAAACTGAGACCACAGGATAATTTTGAAGTTCTCTGTCAAGTATTTGGATCGCTGCAAATGGATATTCAACAATGTTTTCTCAAGTGTGTGTGTGTGTGTGTGTGTGTGTGTGTGTGTGTGTGTGTGTGTGTGTGTGTGTGTGTGTGTGTGTGTGTGTGTGTGTGTGTGTGTGTGTGTGTGTGTGTGTGTGTGTGTGTGTGTGTGTGTGTGTGTGTGTGTGTGTGTGTGTGTGTGTGTGTTCGTTATTTCTTTTAACGTCTATTCACATATGTGCTTTTAGACGGAGAAAAAAAAAAAAAAAAAAAAAAAAGTGCGTAAGGAATGAATGAATCTATGTAATCATGAAGGCATTGTATCAATTAAGGTAACAATTAATGTAACATCAAACAAATTAACGAACAAAAGAAAAACAATCAGAACATTATATCAGTCAGGCTTCATCAGATTTCTCGGGGCTGTGTGGGAGTTACAGGTATAAAACAGTTGGGCTGAATCAAAGAAAACGACCTACAGGACTGTGCAGTAAACGTCTAGCAATATGTAAATACAGAGTGAAATCAGTATGTTTCTGTTTTAAGTTTGTAAATGACGCAGGGAAATAAGGTCGCATTCGCTGACAACACTGTTATAAAATCACCACAGATACATTTGATGGTTTTACTAAATTTAGTTCGAAGTGAATTGAGAATTAATCTGTAAGCTAAAGTTATCTCTTGTCTTGTAAAACCCTGGTAATTTACCGAGAAGGTGCGAAGGTCACATTGCGCTTTTACTTTGTTTTCTAATATAGCATTCATTTCATGTTCAGAGAGTGGTAAATCAAGTTTAGTACTGCCAGCCCTATTCATTGCTGCATTTTTTGCTATTCTGTCGACCCGATCGTTAAAAAGTGTGATGGGATCCAACAAAAAGTAACCTGTGTATTATTTGTTATTAAACAATGAATTAGAAATTTTATCTCAAATATTAACGAACTATTTACTTTATGTTCGCAACATTTTAAGGATTGTAATGCAGATTTCGAATCTACACATAATAGGATACTAAACAAAGTTATGGGTAGATCTACTATATATTTCAGTGCCATTAGGATGGCAACTAATTCAGAAGTGAAGATTGAATGTCCCTGTCCTAAAGAGTAAGCCTTTTCTACTTTAAATTTAGGAATTAGAAAGCCAGCGCCTGCTTTACCATCATCTAGAACAGAACCATCTGTAAAGATTTTTAAGTAATGTGAATATTTTTTGTGTAGATGTGACAGAACATCAATTGCTAACAAGTGTGGATTAATATCTTTTGTCAGGTCAGTATCAGTGTAGTTGATATCAAAAATAGCATTGGACAGTTCCCAGGGGGGTAGAGGACAACATATCATTTTATGTGAAACTTTGTTAGGTAATACGTGAGAAAGTTTGAAGAGCTCATTTGTGTAAGTGGATATTGTTTCTTGTGACTTTATTGTTCTTGCTCTCTTGGGGAAATGGATTACAGACCGAATTTTAAGTTCCGTACTGGCATAATTAGCTACTGCATTTGCTCTAACTATATATTTAGCAGATGATAACTTCCTCCAATCTTCCAAGGGAAGGATGCCGGCTGTTTTATATACTTCTTGTGTTTTTGTATACACCGGTACCCCAAGAGCACATTTAATAGCTTTACTATCTAAGCTTTGAAGTTTTTTCAAATAGCATTTTGGAGCTGAAAAATAGACCTCTTGACCATAAGCCAACTTAGATCTGACTAAAGCTGTGACAAGATGTAACAACGTTTTAGTGTCCTGTCCCCAGGACTGTTTACTAATAATTCTTATTAAATTATAGCTTTTCATAGCTTTACATAGTATATTTCAGTTCCTCATCACCTCATCCGTCTGTGTGTGTGTGTGTGTGTGTGTGTGTGTGTGTGTGTGTGTGTGTGTGTGTGTGTGCGCGCGTGTGTGTGTGAGTGCGCGTGTGTGTGTGAGTTAGTGTGTGTGTGAGTGTGTGTGAATGTGAGAGTGTGTGTCTCTGTGTGTCTGTGTGTGTGTGTGTGTGAGTCCTTGGTCTGGACTCAGCCTGCAAAAAGCATGTGCATCAACACTAGAAACATTGACGCTGACACATTTCTAAACCCACAAAAAAAGCACACAGAGCACACCACAGATCGACCTTATAAGGATCAAGTGAGAAAGAGAAGAAAAGTCAAAACTAAAAAAAAAAAAAAAAAAAAGAAAAAGGATGACGAAGAGAGGGGGAAAAAAGAGCAACAAGAAGTCTACAGACCTTTGCACGCAAAGAAATGGAGATGGACTCTGGACGGAAGAGGTGGAAAATCGAGTTGGGGGGGGGGGGAGGGGGTTGGGGAGGAGTAGTGGGGGAGGAGGAGTGAGGGGAGATCGGGAAGGATTTGGCGAGACTAGAACTGTGAAAGGTGCCGGAAGGGGGAGGGAGATGGGGAGTGGTGGAAGAAGGAAATGGGAAAGCAAAGCATGAGACCAGAGATATGGAAGGAAAGACAGAGAGGGGAGAAAGAGAGAGAGAGAAAGAGTGAGAGAGTGAGAGAGAGTGAGAGAGAGAGAGAGAGACAGAGAGACAGAGACAGAGAGAGAGAGAGACAGAGAGACAGCAACAGAGAGAGAGAGAGACAGAGACAGAGACTGAAAGAAAGAGAGAGACAGAGACAGAGATTTCGCTGATGGTTGCAGCTTTCCCTTTTTACAGATATTCGTCATCTGCAGCAATCTTCGTGTTCGTTCGTTTGTTCGTTTGTTCGTTCGTTCGTTCGTTAATCTAACTCCTTATCGCGCCACTCGTAGTACTGTCCACGTGCCACGTGCCACGTGCCGCGCGCGGACCGTGGCAGCATAACAGACATGTTCGCAGTCCGTGATCCTGGCATGCTCGATTTTTTTATAGGTAAGATACACATATACACATGTCATTTACATATAACAAAGATTATTCCTGTGGTAGGCTGATAAAATTCCAGTATAAAATATACACTAGGTAAAACATAGTCTAGGTAAGGCCTCAGGACCTGGCCAGCTCATGGGTTTATGTGCAGGCGTAATATAGTTGCCTTGCACAACCACTGTGGACGCGATCAACGGGACCTGCCACAACCCTTGGAGACGCACGATTTTGGGGGGTTTTCAAAAAATTCTCAAAAATACAGATTTTACAGCACAAGAACATATTTTATATCAAAATAAAATTCAATTTACGCTCTTTGAGCTGAAGCTACATACAAGGACAATACATCTATTCTACTTACCTTCCTAGAAGGTGAAATGGGGTAGGGTTTTGGCTCTGGGAAAGAAGTTTTTGATAGACAGTAATCCAACACATAAAGTCAGTAAAACACCCATTCTTGACCAGGTAATCCAAAAATCCAGGTAATCACAAGTCCTTGGTATGACCAGAAGATATAAAAGAACAAACACAGCTTTGTTTTCACACAGGTGAAGCAGCAAAGTGATTATGACGATCCTTTGAAGAAGAAGAAGAAGAAGAAGGCCTAAATGTCGCCATTTTGGTGCAAGGACGGTCACTCCGGTTGGTTTGGATAAAGGCAAAAAACTGTAACTAATCGGGATAAAATCGATGCAAGGGAAGTAACAAACACTTCAGAAGATGCCAAAGAGTGTTCCTATATGTGTAGTTAGTTCCCCTAGACCAGCGACCGGCTTGCATCTATTTTTAAAAACCGCAGCGGAATATCCGCTATCACGTCTCTAATGGTTTGGCCAGCTGCAGCGGAATGTCCGCTGTCATGTCTCTAATGGTATGGCCAGCTGCAGCGGAATATCCGCTGTTACGTCTCCGAAGAGTGGCATGTGCCATGGTCACCATACACGTGGTGACGTCATCTTGAGAAACAGAAACTGAAACTGAAACTGAAACCGTAAAGGGAATTACCGATCTCTGTTTTCATGTCTCTAATGAGGTGGCACAGCGGCCATGAGAGGAAATGACAGGAGGAGGTGTCTGAATGAAGAGAGACAGAGAAAGAAAGAGACAGACAGACAGACAGACAGACAGAGAGAGAAAGAGAGAATTAGTTAGAGGGAGAGAGAGAGGGGGAGAGGGAGAGAGAACGAATTAGTTTGAGAGAGGGGGAGAGAGAGAGAGAGAGGAGGGAGAGAGAACGAATTAGTTAGAGAGAGGGGGATAGAGAGAGGGAGAGGGAGAGAGAAACGAATTAGTTAGAGGGGGAGAGACAGAGAGAGAGAAAGAGGGAGGGAAGGAGGGAGGCAGGCCAAAAGAAAGAAACAAGATTTACAGAGAGCTGGACGGCCCTACTTTGTCATCGCTGTCTGGGTGAAGGTCTCCTGCGGCGGTGGGACCCCCAGGGGACAGGCCCCACCCCGCCACACACCCATGTGCCCACGCCCTGGTCCCTCCCGCTGGCATCCCGACAAACCGCTCTATCATACATACCCCACGCCGCGGCGAGTGTGCCAGCAACGACACAGCTATGGCGGCTCATTAACTTCCCTAGTCCTGAGATGGGAATAATTCATTTCTTTTTTATGTTTCATAGCGCTACGGATGATGTCTACGTGAAATTTGGGCTGGCTTTCACTGCGATAGTGTGTGGTTATTAATAAAGCGTAGCAACACCCACTTTCATCATCATCGTCGTCATCATCATCGTCGTCATCATCATCGTCATCATCATAATCGCTGTCGTTGTTATCATTATCATCATCACCATCATCGTCATCATCATTGGTTGGTTGGTTGGTGGGTTGGTTGGTTGGTTGATTGGTTGGTCGGTTGGTTGGTTGGTTGGTACTTTGTTCATTGCACTCGGACAATGACACATTTGCTTTACCCAAAGGTGCCAGCAACTACCTGGCAGACTCGCTGTATATACATATATATGTAGATATAGATAGATAGATAGACAGACAGATAGATAGATAGATAGATAGACAGACAGATAGATAGATAGATAGAGAGACAGACATATAGAGATAGATAGATAGATAGATAGATAGATAGATAGTAGACAGATAGATAGATAGATAGACAGATAGATAGATAGATACACAGACAGACAGATAGATAGATAGTTATCAGATAGATTATCAGATAGATTATCAGATAGATAGATAGATAGATAGATAGAAGATAGATAGATAGATAGATAGATAGATAGATAGGTAGGTAGATAGATAGGTAGATAGATAGATAGATAGATAGATAGACAGATAGATAGATTGATAGATAGACGGATAGATATAGATAGATAGACAGATAGACAGATAGACGACAGACAGACAGACAGATAGATAGATAAGATATAGATAGATGATAGATAGATAGATAGATAGATAGATAGACATACACGCTTCAGATTCCCTACTACGTTGAAAACGTCATTGGTCCCCTGATCACTGAAGTCAAGCAACGTCAGGTTCGATTAGTACTTGGATGAGTGACCACCTGGGAACAATGGTTTCTGATGGCAAATTTTATCGCGTGTTGTCTGGCTTCGTTGACTGCCCATCTCAGTGCTCCAATTAGTCTGCTAGTGTCAGCTTCTTCCTTCAAAATTTCTGCACACACCCCCCCCCCCCCCCCACTCCCGCCTGTCTGCGTACATTACAAAACCTTGCCAGCGCAAAGAGTTTGCCATAGTATCAATTTTTGTGGACTAGGGTGAGTACATATGGAATTTTGTGTGTGTGCGCGCGCGCGCGCGCGCGGTGCGTGCGTGCGCGTGTGTGTGTGTGTGTGTGTGTGTGTGTGTGTGTGTGTGTGTGTGTGTGTGTGTGTGTGTGTGTGTGTGTGTGAGATACGTCCCTCTTGAACAAACTCATATTCAGATTTGTCAACTTTGGTCCTAAAGAAACTTCAAGACTGAATATAACCGTTTATGAGGCAAGATCATGGTGTTCTGAAGTTCTGAAGTTCTGTCTCTGTCTCTGTCTCTGTCTCTGTCTCTGTCTCTGTCTCTCTCTCTCTCTCTCTCTCTCTTTCTCTCTTTGTTTGTCTTTCTGTCTGTCTCTGTCTCTGTCTCTCTCTGTCTCTCTGTCTGCCTGTCTGCCTGTCTCTCGTTCTCTCTCTCTCTCTCTCTCTCTCTCTCTCTCTCTCTCTCTCTCTCCCTCTCTCTCTGTCTTTTTGTTTGTCTTTCTGTCTGTCTGTCTCTGTGTCTGTCTCTGTCTCTCTGTCTCTGTGTGTCTGTCTATCTGCCTGTCTGTCTGTCTGTCTCACTCTCTCTCTCTTTCTCACACACACACACACACTCTCTCTCTCTCTTTCTCTCTCGTTCTTTCTCTCTCTCTTATACACACTCTCTCTTTCTCTCTCTTCTCTCTCTCTCTCTCTCTCTCTCTCTCTCTCTCTCTCTCTCTCTCTCCTCTCTCTCCCCCCCCTCTCCTTCTGTCTGAGACCATGCCAGAAAACTATTTTTACACGCTCTATCAATTATAGCTCTAATACTCTTCGACTATGCCAGTGCCAATACCATGAAACCCTTAGGTAGTAGCATCTACTAACGTACAGTGAAAGATGTGCTTTTCAAACCGTAAGGCCCGCAACTAACGGATTATGCAACACTCGATGCTCTCCCTTTAAAAGAGAAGTTTGTGATTAACACCGGAAAATTCATTATTACTGTTATTATTACAATTATTATTATTATTGTTATCATTATTATTACTATTGTTGTTGTTGTTGTTGTTGTTTAAATCCCAGCCGACTGCGTAGAGCCATATCAGGGTTATAACCAGTTCAAAACATACAAAATGCTTCAACAGGAAAAGAAGGAAAAGAAAATTAAGTACACATATCAATGCATTCACGCACATAATCTAAGGAGATGCCCCTGATGTTGACCACTCCGTCCAATTTATCGCATGGGGATTTAAAAAAACTGAATACAAATTTAAACATAACCAAGGACACTAAAACATATATAAACGGGCATAAATTATTTAAAATTGCTTCCGCATATCTCATTTCCTTAGAGCCAAAAATGCACTTAACACTTATACCCAATTATCAATCGTAAGAGAATGTACGTAAGATTTTATCGAACACAGACAGGTGAATGGACCGGCAAGGCAGAAAATGGTAGGAAGAAATGACAGAAAGCAAAGGAGGAAGAAAGAAATGAAGAGACTGACAGAAAAGAGGAAAGTTCTAGCACAGAATTTCAAGAAGGTGGGGATATTAGTTATACTGAAAGGGCCCCCGACATCCCCACGGGGGGGGGGGCGGAAAATTCATGCCAAAGGTTGTGCTGAAATGTGTCACACAAAATGCTATGATGAAAATTTTACACAAATCCCCGATATTAAAACAGAAGTTAGCGGTTAACACCGGAAAATTCATGCCAAAAATTGTGCTGAAATGTGTCACACAAAATGCTATGATGAAAATTCAACACAAATAACCACAACATTAAAAAATACATTTGCGATTTACACCGGAAAATTCATGCCAAAAATTGTGCTGAAATGTGTCACACAAAATGCTATGATTAAAATTCAACACAATCCACGACATTAAAAGAGAAGTTTGCCATTAACACCGGAAAATTCATGCCAAAAATTGTGCTGAAATGTGCCACACAAAAGGCTATGATCAAAATTCCAACACATATCCACGACATAAAAGAGAAGTTTGCGATTAACACCGGGAAATTCATGCAATAAATTGTGCCGAAATGTGTACACACAAAATGCTATGATGAAAATTTCAACCCAAATCCACGACATCCCACTAAACTTTATGTTCCAGTACCTAGAACTGACATGTTTAATTAACCCTTTGGCTCCTGCACCCTGTCCACCAGTATCCTGCATTGCCAACTTTGCTAGCAAAGCAAAAACTTAGCCCTTTGATTCCTCAATCTATCCACTAGCTTCCTGCAGGAAACTGGTGGATAGAGTGAGGGAGTCAAAGGGTTAAGTTTTTGCAGTTGGTGGATAGGGTGCGGGAGTCAAAGGGTTTTAAACTGAGCCTATGGTGATCTGGTAGTTTACTATGGAATATTCTTCCACCTTATCTAAGGTCACATCAAAACACTACAACGTTCAGTAGAGACCTTCTGTTACATCTGACAAATACACTGGAAATTTAACTACACTGCATGTATACAGAAATACATTTTAAGAATGTGTTATATCTTTTCTCCTCTAATACAGTTAAATGACCAACTTCTGCAGCATATGGTTTGGTTTTGTCAAAGAGTACGTTGTTCTCGTGTGTGTCTGCAGTTGTATTTTTCACGACATTTATCTTTGTGATAACAAAATTAAATTGATGGTAGTAGTAGTGGTGGTGATTCCTACATGCCCTGATTTTTTGGCCCATCATCCCCTGCTCTCTCTGTCATTCTCTGTCTGCTTGTCTGTCTGTTTGTCTGTCTGTCTGTCTGTCTGTCTGCCTGTCCTTCTCTCTCTTCTCTCTCTCCCTCTCTCTCTCTCTCTGTCTCTGTCTCTGTCTCTCTCTCTGTCTCTCTGTCTGTCTCTCTCTGTCTCTCTGTCTCTGTCTCTGTCTCTGTCTCTCTCTCTCTCTCTCTCTCTCTCTCTCTCTCTCTCTCGTTCCTCTCGTCCTGAATAGTAGTAATATTTCAGTTTTGTATTAGGCTGAAGTCTCCATATTAATGTAGTTCTTTTACATTAATGTAAATTCTCGAGGAGTATTGAGTCGTATAATGTCGTTGTACTGGTTTAGACCCAACACGGGCGAGGGTTGGACGCAAGAAAGTATTATTGTGCTCATACATTTACGTTCAAGCTCTGTTGTTCTTCTTCTTATTGTCCCCCCTCCTCTCTCTCCCTTCCCCCTCACACACACACACACACACACACACACACACACACAACACACACAAAATCTCACACACATACACATACACGCGCGTGCACACACACACACACACACACACACACACGCACACACACACACACAAGCACGCACGCGCGCGCGCGCGCGCGCACGAGACAGAGGTAACTAATTATCTCTATTCAAAATACATATCATGCTTATACTTTAGATATACTTCTTCACACAGTCAAACAAGTTCTTGCAGAAATCTGTAGCAGCAGTATGAAAATGTCAGCCGACTGATACTATCCACATTTACGTCGTCCAGCACTTCACGACTTCTTTCGCTTATTAAAAAAAAAACAACAAATAAACAAAACACACAAACGAACAAACAAGCCAACAGCAGACGCGGGGTTATCAGCATCATTCATCATCACGCCAGCTCAGACTGATATTTTTATCTGCACTGCTTCACAACGCACTTGAAGCTATCGTATTGCTTTAGTGCTGGGCAGAAACACTAACGCGGCTTACATACCATACCGTATTATAATGCAATGTGAGTGGTCATATATGAGAGAAGAGACAGGCAGACAGACAGACAGGCAGGTAGACAGACAGACAGGTAGACAGACAGACAGGTAGACAGACAGACAGGTAGACAGACAGACAGGCAGGTAGACAGAAAGAGGGAGAGAGGCAGAGACAGAGACAATGAAAGCGAGAGAGAGAGAGAGAGGGAGGGGGAGAGTGAGAGAGAGAGAGAGACAGAGCAGACAGACGGACAAACAGACAGACAGATAGACAGACAGACAGTGAGTCAAACAGATAGACTGAGACAGAGAGAGACAGAGACAGAGACAGAGACAAAGAGACAGTGAGACAGAGAGAAACAGACCGACAGACAGGCAGAGACAGAGAGAAAGAGAGACAGAGATTGACAGACAGATAGATAGATAGATAGACAGACAGACAGACAGCAAGTCGGACAGATAGATTGAGAGACAGACAGACGGCAAGGCAGACAGATAGACTGACAGAAAGTCGGACAGACATGTTGAGAGACAGACAGACAGCAAGTCAGACAGATAGACTAAGACAGAGAGAAAGAGAGAGAGAGAGAGAAACAGACAGACAGGCAGACAAGGACAGAAA
>JAPXFY010000012.1:68938822-68943822 GCA_030674185.1 Monoplex corrugatus
TTGGAACATTAACTCATCAGCTCTAATTGCCATCTTCTCGCCGATTCTGCAGCTAAAACTCTCGTAACTTCTTGTGTACTTTCTCGTCAAGATTACTGTAACAGTCTTCCTGTTGATACTCCCGTGTCTGTTATTCAACCTCTACAGAAAGTTCAAAATCTTGCTACAGGACTCGTCCTTAAAGCTTCTCGCTATGTGAGTTCAACATTCCTCTTTCGTACGCTCCTCTGGCTTCCTGTTCAACATCGTATTAGACACAATGCTGCTTGTGTGTGTTACAATGTTACTCTAGCACCGCTCCTGTTTATATAACTCTGAATTGCTCAATGCCTGGTTTTCTTCTCCTAACCCTTCGCTCTTCTTCCGATAGCAGGCTATACTATTCCAACATTTCTCTATCAGACCAAGACTCGTGCTTTCCGATCTTGCGCCCATTTGGGGCCTTTTGTGTGGAATTGTCTGCCCTTTGATGTGAGAATTTTGCCTTCACCTTTGTTCTTTTTATTTTCCCCAACTTAAAGCCCATCTTTTTCTGTTAATTCTTCCTGTTTGAGTCAACTTTGTTACACTGACCCTACCCCACCCTGTTTCAGTGCATTTTTGTAGTATGTTGTACTGACCCTACCCCCACCCTGTTTTAGTGCATTTTTGTAGTATGTTGTACTGACCCTACCCCCACCCTGTTTTAGTGCATTTTTGTAGTATGTTGTACTGACCCTAACCCCCACCCTGTTTTAGTGCATTTTTGTAGTATGTTGTACTGACCCACCCCCACCCTGTTTTAGTGCATTTTTGTAGTATGTTGTACTGACCCAACCCCCACCCTGTTTTAGTGCATTTTTGTGGTATGTTGTACTGACCCAACCCCCACCCTGTTTTAGTGCATTTTTGTAGTATGTTGTACTGACCTACCCCCACCCTGTTTTAGTGCATTTTTGTAGTATGTTGTACTGACCCAACCCCCACCCTGTTTTAGTGCATTTTTGTAGTATGTTGTACTGATCCCTACCCCCACCCTGTTTAGTGCATTTTTGTAGTATGTTGTACTGACCTAACCCCACCCTGTTTTAGTGCATTTTTGTAGTATGTTGACTGACCCTACCCCACCCTGTTTTAGTGCATTTTTGTAGTATGTTGTACTGACCCACCCCCACCCTGTTTTAGTGCATTTTTGTAGTATGTTGTACTGACCCTAACCCACCCTGTTTTAGTGCATTTTTGTAGTATGTTGACTGACCCTACCCCCACCCTGTTTTAAGTGCATTTTTGTAGTATGTTGTACTGACCCTACCCCCACCCTGTTTAGTGCATTTTTGTAGTATGTTGTACTGACCCCTAACCCCACCCTGTTTTAGTGCATTTTTGTAGTATGTTGTACTGACCCTACCCCCACCCTGTTTTAGTGCATTTTTGTAGTAGTTGTACTGACCTACCCCCACCCTGTTTAGTGCATTTTTGTAGTATGTTGTACTGACCCTACCCCCACCCTGTTTTAGTGCATTTTTGTAGTATAGTTGTACTGACCCTACCCCCACCCTGTTTAGTGCATTTTTGTAGTATGTTGTACTGACCTACCCCCACCCTGTTTTAGTGCATTTTTGTAGTATTTGTACTGACCTACCCCCACCCTGTTTTAGTGCATTTTTGTAGTATGTTGTACTGACCTACCCCCACCTGTTTTAGTGCATTTTTGTGTATTGTCCTGACCTACCCCCCACCCTGTTTAAGTGCATTTTTGTAGTGTGTTGTACTGACCTACCCCCACCCTGTTTAGTGCATTTTTGTAGTATGTTGTACTGACCTACCCCCACCCTGTTTAGTGCATTTTTGTAGTTGTTGACTGACCCTACCCCCACCTGTTTTAGTGCATTTTGTGTGATGTGCACTGACCCTACCCCCACCCTGTTTTAGTGCATTTTTGTATATGTTGTACTGACCCTCCCCCACCCTGTTTAGTGCATTTTTGTAGTATGTTGCACTGACCTACCCCCACCCTGTTTTAGTGCATTTTTTTTGAAGTTGTACTGACCCTACCCCCACCCTGTTTAGTGCATTTTTGTATATGTTGTACTGATCCTACCCCCACCCTAGACCCTGTTTAGTGCATTTTTGTAGTATGTTGTACTGACCCTACCCCCACCCTGTTTTAGTGCATTTTTGTAGTATGTTGTACTGACCCTACCCCCACCCTGTTTTAGTGCATTTTTGTAGTATGTTGTACTGACCTACCCCCACCCTGTTTTAGTGCATTTTTGTAGTATGTTGTACTGACCTACCCCCACCCTGTTTTAGTGCATTTTGTAGTATGTTGTACTGACTCCCACCCCCACCTGTTTTAGTGCATTTTTGTAGTATGTTGTACTGACCTACCCCCACCTGTTTTAGTGCATTTTTGTAGTATGTTGTACTGACCCTACCCCACCCTGTTTTAGTGCATTTTTGTAGTATGTTGTACTGACCCTACCCCCACCCTGTTTTAGTGCATTTTTGTAGTATGTTGTACTGACCTACCCCCCACCCTGTTTTAGTGCATTTTTGTAGTATGTTGTACTGACCCTACCCCCACCCATGTTTAGTGCATTTTTGTAGTATGTTGTACTGACCCTACCCCCACCATGTTTTAGTGCATTTTTGTAGTATGTTGTACTGACCTACCCCCACCATGTTTAGTGCATTTTTGTAGTATGTTGTACTGACCCTACCCCCACCCTGTTTTAGTGCATTTTTGTAGTGTTGTACTGACCCTACCCCCACCTGTTTAGTGCATTTTTGTAGTTGTTGTACTGACCTACCCCACCCTGTTTAGTGCATTTTTGTAGTGTGTTGTACTGACCTACCCCACCCTGTTTTAGTGCATTTTTGTAGTATGTTGTACTGACCCTACCCCCACCCTGTTTTAGTGCATTTTTGTAGTGTGTTGACTGACCCTACCCCCACCCTGTTTTAGTGCATTTTTGTAGTGTGTTGTACTGACCCTACCCCCACCCTGTTTAGTGCATTTTTGTAGTTGTTGTACTGACCTACCCCCACCCTGTTTTAGTGCATTTTTGTAGTGTGTTGTACTGACCTACCCCCACCCTGTTTTAGTGCATTTTTGTAGATGTTGTACTGACCCTACCCCCACCCTGTTTTAGTGCATTTTTGTAGTTGTTGTACTGACCCTACCCCACCATGTTAGTGCATTTTTGTTATGTTGTACTGACTACCCCCACCTGTTTTAGTGCATTTTGTAGTATGTTGTACTGACCTACCCCCACCCTGTTTTAGTGCATTTTTGTAGTGTGTGCACTGACCCTACCCCCACCCTGTTTAGTGCATTTTTGTAGTGTGTTGTACTGACCCTACCCCCACCCTGTTTAAGTGCATTTTTGTAGTATTTGTACTGACGCCTACCCCACCCTGTTTTAGTGCATTTTTGTAGTGTGTTGCACTGACCCTACCCCCACCCTGTTTTAGTGCATTTTTGTGGATGTTGCACTGACCCTACCCCCACCCTGTTTAGTGCATTTTTGTAGTATTGTTGTACTGACCCTACCCCCACCCTGTTTTAGTGCATTTTTGTAGTATGTTGTACTGACCTTACCCCCACCCTGTTTTAGTGCATTTTTGTAGTGTGTGCACTGTCCCTACCCCCACCCTGTTTTAGTGCATTTTTGTAGTGTGTTGACTGACCCTAACCCCACCCTGTTTTAAGTGCATTTTTGTAGTTTTTGTACTGACCCACCCCCACCCTGTTTCAGTGCATTTTTGTAGTGTGTTGCACTGACCCTACCCCCACCCTGTTTTAGTGCATTTTTGTGGAATGTTGCACTGACCCTACCCCCACCCTGTTTTAGTGCATTTTTTGTAGTGTATTGTACTGACCCCACCCCCACCCTGTTTTAGTGCATTTTTGTAGTATGTTGCACTGACCCTACCCCACCCTGTTTTAGTGCATTTTTGTAGTATGTTGCACTGACCCTACCCCCACCCTGTTTTAGTGCATTTTTGTAGTATGTTGCACTGACCCTACCCCCACCCTGTTTTAGTGCATTTTTGTAGTTTATTGTACTGACCCTACCCAATCACGTTTTAGTGCGGTTTTTTTTTTTTTTTTGAGTATGTTGTATACGGATGTTATTGAGAGTAAGTGCATGATGTTGATGGGTAAAATAATAAATGTGTGTTACATATGTATTTCACATACTTTTTTATCACAGAATTGTGAGCGCTTAGAGCACTGTTAGGAGTACTATAAACATACATTATTCTTACTTATGTAAGGAGATCAAACGACCTTGCAAATTCAAAATTCCTGGGGACTGTTGAGAGAGAGGAATGTGAAGGAGATGACATGGGGAAAAAATACCCTGACGGACAGCCACATGGTGGAATATACAGAAAAAAAAGCATTTTTCCGAGACCCAGGCTTTGGCACACAACAGACATAGCTGGAGGAGTCTGGTTAACACTCCTTTAGTGTGGCGCCCCAATGAGTCTTTACGGAGTTAGGGTCGTCACCATCATCATCACCAGGTGCCTTGCCGCATGGCGTTGGCGATCATGGACTTCCATCTGTCTCTATCTCTTGTTGCCTCAAGCATCTCTTCTACCCTCCTTGTCTTCAGCCACTCTGCAAGTCCGTCTAGTATCTTCTCCCTGGGTCTACCCGGTGCTCTCCTTCCCTCCAGCTTTCCCGTTGTGACCAGGTGCTCCAGTTCCCCCCTCTTCATAAAATGGCCTATAAATGTTGCCTGTCTTTTCCTAATCTTCCTTATGAATGATCTTCTTGTGTCTGCCTCCATCAAGACTGTCTCCTTTGTTTTCTTTGCTGTCCATGGAACTCTCAACATTCTTCTTAGAAACCTCATCTCGGCTGCCTCAATCTTGTTCTGCTTTGCTTATTGACTGTCCACGCCTCACAACCGTACAACAGTATTGGTTCTATTTAACATTCAAGAACTCTCTTCCTGATGTTTATTGATAGGCATTTGTTGGTAAGAATGCTTGTCATCTTCTTG
>JAPXFY010000012.1:68946322-68948822 GCA_030674185.1 Monoplex corrugatus
TTCTGTGATGGTCGGTCAATCAACCAGGCTGTCTGTCTGTGGTGGAGTGGACGAGGCACATCATCATCAACGCCCTAAGCGCGGTATTGCCCATAGGCACGGAATTGGGTTTAAAATACAGTCACGTATGTTGTGTATTTCTCTGTTTTTTGTGGGGGGGGGGGGGGGTTTCGTGTTTTTTTTTTTCATTCCTTCCTTCTAGAAAATTCCTGACTGAAGCAGAAGTCCTGGAATGACAAGAAGCGGTGTAGTTTCCTCGCCACTGGTGGTGTTTATAACATGAATGCTGTGCATGTGTGTGTGTGTGTGTGTGTGTGTGCGCGCGCGTGCATGCGTGTGTGCGTGTGTGTGCGTGTGTGTGTTGTGTGTGCGTGTGTGTGTGTCCGTGTGCCCGTGTGTGTGTCTGCGTGTTTGCGTGTGGGTGTGGAGATGTAGGGTTGCTTGAAATAAGGCCAACCTTGACGAGACAGAAGGAGCGCGCAGCACGTGCTACCAGAATTAAGTGCACAGAGCGTCACAACACAGGGCTCCCTGTCGCGCCAACCAGGCAGCTTTTAAGTTAAATCCGACTCCGGATGGCAGGCAGATCGCCTAAAGGCTAGACAAATACGACGTGCTGTTGTTGTTGTTGTTGGTTGTGGTGTGTGTCTTTGCCTTGACCATCATCCACCCTACCCCTCCCCCACCCTCTCGTCAGATCCCGGATCAATGATCGGGCCTAGCGTAGTAGTGGATCACAAGCAGACTGGGAGTTTTAAATCGATGTCAAGTCGCTGGTAAGTAAAAACCTTGTTTTTGGTTGTTTTGAATCACCGACAGAGTTGTAGAAGACTTAAGAAGCTAGAACGTGACCCCCTATTCTCAGAATCCTCCGATCTAAGATCAATCCTGTAACTCAGCGTTATCAGCAATAGCGAAAAAGGGTTACAACGACAATAACAACACACGCCGAATGTGTAAGGGGAAAAAAAACGGACAAAGAAGAAAGAAAGACAGAAAAACCGGAAGAGCACGGCAGTGGTAGGTGTGATCTACTGTAGACTGTGATTGTCTGGACGCGTGGTAAGATGATGGAGAAGTGTATACACCAGTGTGAAGATTCGTGGTCAGATGTTGGACGTGATATCCAGTTTGTTCCAGAGGCATCACTGTGCGCGGGTAAATGAAATTCCTTACATTCAGTAGTGTACACCCAAGACGTAAGGTTTCCTGATGGTGTATCAGACATACCGATAAACTCTGTGCGTTGGCAAGAAATCTCAAGTTCGTTCGTTTCTTCTTCTTTTTCTTTTTCATGAAAGCTTAATTTAGTCTTTCAATCAACAGTTCACTCAGCATCAGATACCATCTTATTTAATGCTCAGACTTGCACGATGTGAAACATAAGCACTATACAGCTGACTCCTTAGAGAACCTCTTGACAGATGTTCCTCGAAATGTGATTTTGAAGTTTTTACAAGATCACTAGATTGTATCTTAATGACATACGTATGGAAATAATTTTAAAAGCATTGTAAAGACTAATCATTTCACTAGATTGTATCTTAATGATCATACGTATGGGAAAGAATTTTAAAAGCATTGTAAAGACTAATCATTTCACTAGATTGTATCTTAATGATCATACGTATGGGAAAGATTTTAAAAGCATTGTAAAGACTAATCATTTCACTAGATTGTATCTAATGATCATACGATGGGAAAGAATTTTAAAAGCATTGTAAGACTATCATTTGCTGTTTTCAACTGTTGTCTTTTCATGTAAACTTGGGAGTTGTTTGTAACGTGGTGATAGCTCTGATATGGCTTTAGTGGTCAGCTGAACTATAACCAATATAACTTGGACTTGTGATTATCAGAACTGCTGCTAAGAGAACTATAACTTGTTCAGAGTTCGGAGTTAGACAATATATCTTTGTATATATCTGTATGACTGCAGACTGCAAACACGATCAAATGAGAAAGATATCAGCTGCCATGTTAGAGGATTATCGGATCATTTGTTATAACAGTTTGAGTGATAAAAACATCAACATTTTCAAAATGTAAAGAAGCTAGCTAAATAACACATCTATACTCTAACAGACGACACGTGATATAAAACAGAAGATTGTGACAGCATTTAGAAGACACAGAATTTATCAAAACAAAACAAATATTTTCAACAGCTTAAAGACAACACATGAAATACGATGTACGATCTCTAACAACTTTGGCACACACCACACACACACACACACACAACACACACACACACACACACACACACACACACACACACACACACACACACACACACAACACACACACACACATACATACATACATACATACATACATACATACATACATACACACACCACTAGTACAAAAAACATAACATTCTAAATAGCTCAAGGAAAACACTCGAATAAAAAACCACACTCATATTCTAACAGCTTATCAAAGACACGTGAAATGAGTCACTTAGTTTTTAACAGTTTCAAAATACGTGAAATTA
>JAPXFY010000012.1:68981322-68986322 GCA_030674185.1 Monoplex corrugatus
TAGTAGTAATAGTAGTGGTAGTAATAAGTTGTAGTGGTGGTGGTGGTGGTGGTGGTGGTGGTGTGGTGGTAGTAGTAGTAGTAGTAGTTGTTAGTAACAGTAATAGTAGCACTAGTAAGTAGTAGTAGTAGTAGTGGTGGTGGTGGTGGTGGTACAAAGTAGTTAGTAGTTAGTAGTATTAGTATAATAGTAGTAGTAAAGCAGTAGTAGTAAGTCGTAGTAAGTAGTAGTAGTAGTAATAATGCTCCCTGTATCAAAGCGCATACAGTACAAACTAGACACCATGTGCTACAAAAGGCTCAATAACGCAGCCCCCGACTACCTGTCAAGCCTACTTGAGATCTATGTTCCCTCACGTACCGTCCGCTCTGCCTCCGATCCTCTGACTTTTTGCTTTCCACGCACTAAGCTCAATACCTATGGTCCACGAGCCTTCTCTGTTTCTGGTCCACTCTGCTGGAACAAACTTCCTCTCTCAGTCCGTCAGCAACCTACTTTTGTCTCCTTCAAGTCCGCTCTCAAAACTCACCTTTTCTCCTCTGCATAAAATCCTGACCTCACTCAACCCCCTCTGCAGCCTGTCTCCACCCGGAGGGGAATCACAATCACATTGTAATATATAATTGTATATAATATGCTCTCTATAACTTTCCATTGCTTTTATTCTTTCTCCCCATTTATAGCCATGCGTGTGTGTGTGTGTGTGTGTGTGTGTGTGTGTGTGTGTGTGTGTGTGTGTGTGTGTGTGTGTGTGTGTGTGCGTGTGTGTGTGTGCGTGTGTGTGCGTGCGTGCGTGTGTGTCTGTTTCAGCGCTTAGATTTGATTATATCAAGATTTTGCGCTATATGAATATTGTAATTATTATTATTAATTAATTATTATTATAATCGCAGCAGTAGTAGTAGAAGTAATAGTAGCAGCAGTAAGCCTCCTTTTGGTCAGGGTTCACCAAGAGAGATCCGCTCTGTTTGTTGGTTTGGCTGCTTGCTCTGGCAACGTCCAGTGTCCTCTCCAAGCCTGGGTATTATCTGGTGATATGGAGCACCGGCTGTTGCTCATACAGCAGGTCAGCCCTCTCCATGGGGTCCAAAGGAATGGCACAGGCCACTACAGTTTGGCTTCATCAGTGTCGCAGAAGTTGCCAGCAGGGCGGTGAATTCAGCATCATTCTTCTTGTATAGAAAGTGTACTCATTAGAAACCGTTCTTGTTTAGCAGTATTCTCCAAACTCATTTGTACTCACATGATTAGACTTTTAGTGGAGCAATGAGAACTCTAGCTGTTAAGCGAGCTGACCACATCCCTGCTTTTCCTCCAGCTACTCCCCGTCCAACCAACCATTTTTTATTTGTTTTTGTTTTGTCTAAAATTTTAACTTAAGTGATTATACATTAAACCAATGATTCCACACACACACATGCGCGCGCGCACGCACACACACACACATACACTCACACCACATACCACACACACACACACACACATACCACACACACACACAACACAACACAACAAAACACACACACACACACACACTCACGCACACACACACACACACATACACACACACACACACACACACACACACACACACACGCACACACCACACACACACACACACACACACACACGCACACTCCCACACACACACACACACACACACACACACACACACACACACACACACACACACACGACACACGACACACCACTACACAGGTCTCACATTTTGTCTCATCAGTTGATCAACACTATCACCATCTTACTTTTACTTCATTCCTCCCGCCCTTCTCTTCCGCACTGTCCTTCTCACTCTTCCACAGATCACTGAACTTTTCAGAGAGGTACGAAGTGTGACCAGATACAGTCAGGAAGGAGAGAATAGAGTTGACTCCCAAGGGTGTCTTCCATTCCCCCACCACCCTAACCCCACTATTCATCAGGCCAAACCACAAACCAAACTCTCCGAACAGGAAAAGAATGCAAGCGTCATTCTTAGGTGATGGTAGGGGAGAGTAATCTTTCAAAGCTTCTTGCCAGTGTTGTGTCTCTTGCGGTGCTGTGTCTCGTCCGAGTTTGTGTTCATTCATATGTCTACAATACCATGTATTTACTCGCCCAACCCTGCACATCGGCAGCCGTGGAATTGAACCCTGATTCACACTGGCATGAGGTGTAAGGTGTAAGGTTAAGGTTTTCCCATGACTCTGAGATCATAGGGGAGTGACATGGTAGAGACTTCAGTTTTTCTTGGGGCTAGCTTTATGAAGGTAACGCCCATCTTGTCTACCTCACACCTGTATCTTCTGAGATCTTCAGGCACCTAAAATCATACCTTCAGCTAAAATCTGAGTCATCATACCATTGCCCATCCTACTAAAAAGGAATAGTGTAGGGAACTGGTTGAGAATCCACCACGAAAGCAGAAAGACGAGGTATCATCAATCAGACAATTATTGTTAGTGTCTCAAAAATATCACTGCACAGACTCCTGTAGCATGGATCAGAAAGTTTCTGGGCTGTTCCTGAATCAGATATAGAAAAAGAAAGGAAGGAAAGAAGGCAATGAAAAGAGAATGAATGAGAATGCGGTAGACAGAACACAAGTGATACAAAACAGAGAAAGAGAGTATGTGTGAGTGCGTGTGTATGTGTTTTGTCTTTTCGTGTGTTTTATTTACGGTGGAGCAACGATAGAGGATACGATAGGGGCTTCAGGCGATGAGGATAACCCTCTGTCTTAGAGAGTTAAAAGGGATCGTGTGTTGGGTAGGCTGTAGGTGGTTTTGATTACATGAATCTATGGGCCATAAGCACAGTGCACTTACACTGGTACTTTTTCCCCTAAGACAGCCGATGCAATGATATATATCACTACAATATAATCTAAATTGTTTCATTGACATATTGATTAGAACCATGCAGACTAAGAAAGACTTCAAGACCTTACCAACACGTACATCTTATGTGCGGTTAATTTTACGGCTTATGCCATGACTATTTTAGATCTTATTCATTACGTGGCATCAGTGGCGTCAGAGCTTATGGAATTTATTCTGAACACGGAGGTGCCATCTTGAGAAATTGAAACTGAAACTGTACCTTCCCTGAAGTCTGAAGACATTCTGATCGGCCTGCGTATGTGGGTAGACAAGAGGTCCTAGTCGTATAGAAAGTACCCTGAGCAGTTCTAGACACTTCTCTGTACCAGCGGATTATTCTTATTTATCTTTTGCGTATTGGCCTAGATAAAGTTCCTGAAATCGTCTTTCTTTTGGTTGGAATTTCAGATAGTTTGTTATTGTCGCACTGTCTGTTTCATGGATGAGGTCTGGCAATGTCAGGTTCTTGTTAAGTGCCACTGATTTTTCAACATGTTAAATAGATGCACAATGTTTTGTTCAATCCTTTGTCATTTGTGTGACTTTACTCTAGAGTCTTTCATTCTTCTTATGTCTTTATTTAATCGAAATCTTATACTGTTTATGTACAACAACAAAAATCATTGAATACACAGAAAAAGGTTGAGAGGATTGGTCAGAAATTCACCTGGCGATCCACTTGTCCTATCCATGGACAACCCTATTACCTCATCATTCTCACCTCCCATATGTCCTGTTCCTCCATCTCAGTATTCCCATTCCTATTCCTCCTCCTCCCCCCCCCCCCCCCCCCGCATCATTCACGCCTTATCCACAAACCATTCAACCACTGTGAAAGGTGTGAGGTGTGACCAGAGAGAGAGAGAGACGAAAGACATAAAGGGAAGGAGAGAACTGATTCCCAAGAGGTCTTCCACCATCCCCACCACCCCACCCACCCCATGACTTCAATCCCTCCATTCAGCAAGCCAAACCACAAACCGAAATCCCCCAAACAGGAAAAGAATGAAAACGTCACGCACAGTAGACGGTAGGAGAGAGTCACGTTATCTTTCTAGCACGTCGCCCTTGTCACATCACCAGTGGCGTTGTCTGACCCCAAGTTTACATTAGTCTGTCAGCAAGAACACGCCATTGATCACCTCACCTTTGTACTGTGGAGTATTATTCCAACTCCCGTTCTTGGAGTGAAGTGTCCAGAAATTGACCATCTGGTTGAAATTGTGAACAGATTTGTTTCTACACTGTCTGTCTGTTGGGTTGAGGTCTTGTGTCTTGTAATGCTAGGCTGTTGTTTTCTTTTGTCTTTAAGTGATTATGACCTAAATGTATTTAAACATAGTAATAATCACCTGCTGTAGATTCACTCCATTGCTATTTGTTAACAGCCACCCACTGTAGAGTATTCAAATCATCGCCATTTGTTATGTCTTGGAGTCGTTAATCATTGTCATGCTAATATTCAATGGAAACCTGATTAAGCACATTGGTGTAAAAAAGAACCTGATAGATAGATAGATAGATAGATAGATAGACAGCTAGATAGATAGATAGATAGATAGATAGATAGATAGATAGATAGATAGATAGATAGATAGAGACAGACAGACAGACAGGGAGACAGACAGACATACAGACAGAGACAAAGAGAGACAGACAGACACAGACAGACAGACAGAGAGAGCTGTTGTCAACAATCTGGTTGTCTCAAGCACCGATTTACCTACCATTCATTCTCACCTAGCCCATGTCTCCTAAACAACCCTATCACCCTCTCCTCTCCATATATACGTTCTCCACACGTCGTCCGCAATCCAGTTAACCATTGTGGAAGATCTGAGGTGTGACACACCAAAAAGAGACAAGAAAGGGAGAAGAAGGGTTAGTCCCTAAGGCGTTTTCTATCCTCTACCACAACACCACCACCATTCATCAAGCCAAAATACGGACCGAAAATTTCCCAACAGGAAAGGAAGGTAAGCCTCACGCTAAGTAGATCGTAGAGAAGAGTTGTCTGTCTTTCAGGCTTGTTGCCCCTGTCGCGTCCCTGGTGGCGCTCTGCGTAGGTAGAGTGTACAGTTAACGTGTAATCAGTACTCACCCGACCTTGCACAGTGG
>JAPXFY010000012.1:68988822-69006322 GCA_030674185.1 Monoplex corrugatus
GATAGGAATTTGTTTATAAGAACGCTTTTTATTTTCTCTAATGCTGTTTTAGCCTGGCCGATTTTGTTGGGTAATTCTAATGTGCATCTGCCGTCTGGTGAGATGACTGTTCCCAGATCTTGAAACTTATTAAATGCATGCTTTGCTATCACTAGCATACTCTGATGTGGTCAGTGTCTTCCCTTGTCATCATTAATACTATGACAACTATCTTATGAACACCAAGACGCATACAGCACAAAGCACTGCTTGACTGCTCAAAAAGACTAAGAGAGAAAGAGAACGATTTCAAAAGTTGTACTTAGTACTTTATGCTCGGTAAAACGAAACAAAATCACATCATCGTCTTACTTCCTTTCGCTAATATAGACTTACAAAAAATAAAATTGGTGGGTATTGATTTGTAAAGGTGTGAGAAGGTGGTCTGCGATGATTTTAGCAAGTGTAAATAAAGCAGATGGCAAGAAAAAAAAATAGTTCTTTGGTTCGGAAACTTGGACCCATTTTTAAGCAATTTCGCACAAGTCGGGGAAATTCTGATAAAGAGGTCTTATGTAATTCCGCTTCCTTAGCAAGAGATCCATTAGCTTTTACAGAAACAGACACATCGTAATACAATATGAAGCAAAGAACGACAGAAAGTGTGACAAATGCAAAAGATTGGAGAGAGGAAAGGGTAACAAGACCAGAAATCCTTTACTAGCACACTTAACAAACAATCACCATTATTGTAGGCCTATATTGAGTGTTACTGGAATTCTCTTACAATTGAGGATTTGACCGGCCAAACACTTTAGTCAAGCATCATCGTACTTCGAAATCCGTGCACTTGAAAACTTTATACAAGATCCTCGTATATTTAACCCTTTGACTCCTGCATCCTATTTACCAACTGCAAAAACTTAATCTTTTGACTCCTTCACCCTATCCACCAGCTTCCTGCACTTTGCTAGTATGGTTGGCAATGTAGGATGCTGCGGAGAGGGTGCGGGAGTCAAAGGGTTAAGTATTCGGTCAATAAAAAAAGCTTTACTCAAGCACCCTTGCAGTGTGCATCTTCTGTGATGTGTGCCTGTGAAATTAATCCCGTTCTGCTGATACAAAGCCACTGCTGTCGACAGGCGTAACATTGAAATGTTTGCTGTGAACTTGTACACCATGGCCAGGTCAGACCAGAACTATCGAATCACTACTGTCCCCAGCAGGAGAAGAATGGCAGTATGGTTCAGACGTTCGCCTGCCAATAACTAAACTCAAGGTTCCAGGGTTCGCTTCCCGTAAAGGCCTTGACTTTTCTCCTCAGTTTGACTGGAAAATCGAACCGAACGTCTCGTCCTTCGGAAAGGCGACGAAAAATGAGTTGGACGCGTGTGCCTTCTAGCTGTGCACACTAAAGATCCCACGGCAGTTGAAAATCGTGAAGAGCAGGGCATTGCCCGGCTGGCTGCCTTGGTATAAAACAATAGAGAGATAGGTTGATTTCCCAGGTCTAACTCCTTGAAGACCAATAAGCCTTCTTGCCTTTCTGAAATCTTGTTTAAAAAAAATATGAATTTGAATATGAATTTGAAACGACGGAGACGGGATGAGCGCTGCCCTCATGGTGCTGGTGGCCCCGTGAAAAGTTGAGGTCTCTGCCACCTCACTCCCCTACGATCCCAGGATTATGCATCTAAAAGTTGGTTTGTTTAATGTCCGTCGCAATGTTCCAGTTATTCTGGTGGTGTCGGTGTTTCAAAATTCCCGGTCCCTTCCCCATGTCAGGAACTTCCCAGTACATGTACATAAGAGGCAGCCAGGTCCTCAGTCTCCCCACATCACCACCTCTGAACAGCAAGAGTTGTGCAATCAGTTGATGAATGACTACCGTGATGATTAAATTTACAATAAACAAAGAGAGTCGCTGATAGCACTATGGACGACCATCCACAAAGAAATGGTTAGATACGAGTACATAGGTGATTACACGGTCTGGTAGATTTGATAAGGATGGACAATATTATAATTATATGAAGAACTTGCAAATTTGGCACAATGCAAAAATCTCACCAGTGTGTAACATTTACGTAAATAGCCACTGGCATCGGCTGATGGATAATATTATATAGTTAGAAACTTGTAAATTTGGCAGAATGCAAAAATCTCATCAATGTGTTATATATACGTAAAGGGTCACTGGTATCGGCTTTTTTCGCCTGAAAATGACACATTTCAAATTCAGCTTCCACAGATAGTATCAGAATTCTCGTGGCGTTAACTTCACATATGTCTGAACATGGCCGCTGAAGCTGTCCAATACACATTTGTCTAAACATAACCACTCAAGCTGTCCAATTCAACATGACCACTGAAGCTGTCCAATTCAACATGACCACTGAAGCTATCCATTCAACATGACGACTGAAGCTGTCCAATTCAACATGACCACTGAAGCTGTCCAATTCAACATGACCACTGAAGCTGTCCAATTCAACATGACCACTGAAGCTGTCCAATTCAACATGACCACTGAAGCTGTCCAATTCAACATGACCACTGAAGCTATCCATTCAACATGACGACTGAAGCTGTCCAATTCAACATGACCACTGAAGCTGTCCAATTCAACATGACCACTGAAGCTGTCCAATTCAACATGACCACTGAAGCTGTGCAATACACATTTGTCTGAACATGACCACTGAAGCTGTCCAATTCAACATGACCACTGAAGCTGTCCATTTCAACATGACCACTGAAGCTGTGCAATACACATTTGTCTGAACATGACCACTGAAGCTGTCCAATTCAACATGACCACTGAAGCTGTCCAATTCAACATGACCACTGAAGCTATCCATTCAACATGACCACTGAAGCTGTCCGATTGAACATGACCACTGAAGCTGTCCAATTCAACATGACCACTGAAGCTGTCCAATTCAACATGACCACTGAAGCTGTCCAATTCAACATGACCACTGAAGCTGTCCAATTCAACATGACCACTGAAGCTATCCAATTCAACATGACCACTGAAGCTATCCATTCAACATGACCACTGAAGCTGTCCAATTCAACATGACCACTGAAGCTGTCCAATTCAACATGACCACTGAAGCTGTCCAATTCAACATGACCACTGAAGCTGTCCAATTCAACATGACCACTGAAGCTATCCATTTAACATGACCACTAAAGCTATCCATTTAACATGACCACTGAAGCTATCCATTCAACATGACCATTGAAGCTATCCATTAAACATGACCACTGAAGCTGTCCAATTCAACATGACCACTGAAGCTGCCCAATTCAACATGACCACTGAAGCTGTGCAATACACATTTGTCTGAACATGACCACTGAAGCTGTCCAATTCAATATGACCACTGAAGCTGTCCAATTCAACATGACCACTGAAGCTGTCCAATTCAACATGACCACTGAAGCTGTCCAATTCAACATGACCACTGAAGCTGTGCATACACATTTGTCTGAACATGACCACTGAAGCTGTCCAATTCAACATGACCACTGAAGCTGTCCATTTCAACATGACCACTGAAGCTGTGCAATACACATTTGTATGAACATGACACTGAAGCTGTCCAATTCAACATGACCACTGAAGCTGTGCAATACACATTTGTCTGAACATGACACTGAAGCTGTCCATTTCAACATGACCACTGAAGCAGTGCAATACACATTTGTTTGAACATGACCACTAAAGCTGTCCAATTCAACATGACCACTGAAGCTGTCCATTTCAACATGACCACTGAAGCTGTGCAATACACATTTGTCTGAACATGACCACTGAAGCTGTCCAATTCAACATGACCACTGAAGCTGTCCATTTCAACATGACCACTGAAGCTGTGCAATACACATTTGTCTGAACATGACCACTGAAGCTGTCCAATTCAACATGACCACTGAAGCTGTCCATTTCAACATGACCACTGAAGCTGTGCAATACACATTTGTCTGAACATGACCACTGAAGCTGTCCAATTCAACATGACCACTGAAGCTGTCCAATTCAACATGACCACTGAAGCTGTGCAATACATATTTGCCTGATCATGACCACTGAAGCTGTGCAATACACATTTGTCTGAACATGACCACGGAAGCTGTCCAGTCATATGCAAAATCCATTACTGTTTCCTGGT
Source organism: Monoplex corrugatus (assembly GCA_030674185.1). Taxonomy (NCBI): domain Eukaryota; kingdom Metazoa; phylum Mollusca; class Gastropoda; order Littorinimorpha; family Ranellidae; genus Monoplex; species Monoplex corrugatus. The sequence continues at coordinate 68,992,983 of JAPXFY010000012.1, forward strand.
ATATGTCATGTTGTGTAATACAAAATGGGTGAGGATATAGCAATGAAAATGACCCTCTTGTTATACACAAACAGAGACGTGTTTTCATTCTGTGCGAGTTCTGGCAGCTATACACAGCTGTTCTGCATGAAAATAAAGATACAAACCATTGGGGTACAGTAACTTTATTGTACTTCTACAGAACCAAAAAATAAAAGCAACCCCAAGACTTGATAATTGTTATTATTGGTAACATTCGATTTGATTCATTTCCCACTGTAAATCAGAGCATACCAAAGAAAAAAGAACTAAATAGGTTTGCGCGCGCGCGCGCGCGCACACACACACACACACACACACACACACACACACACACACACACACACACAATCAGAGCCAACAAACTATTGTCTAGTATATCGATCACACCCACCACCACCACCCCCATTACCATCCCATTTGTCCTGCTCACATCCCCCACCTTTTCCCTCCCCCTGCACCGTTCACAGATCGTCCACAAATCTCTCAACCACGGCGGGAGTTGTGAAGTGTGACCACTCAGAGACAGGAAAAGGGAGAAGAGGGAGTGAATCCCAAGGGCGTCCTCCATCCGCCACCATTCCAACTTCACCACTACTCATTAGACGGGACCACAGACCGAGATCTCCCAACAGGAAAGGGAAAGGTAAGCCTCACACACAGAGTGGGTCGTAGGAGAGAGTTATCTTTCTGGCTTGTTGCCCTTGGAGTGTTCCCATTGGTAACGTATCGTGCCCGGGTTTGCATTCATCTGTCTGCAAGGAGGTGCGGTCAGTCGCATGACCTTGCACACAAAGGTCATAGGGAAGTTTTATCCTGAGCCCCACTGGTAAAGTAAAGTGTCCGGAGTTCATCCTTCTGGCTGGAATTTTGGACACATTTGTTGTTTCGTCGTCTTTTTGGGTAAGTTTAGGTCAATCCAAGGTTTAGTATTTATAACAATCGGCTAACGTGAAATCGCTGAAACCAAAAACAGTCCTGTGAAAGTGTGAAAAGGAGAGAAAATCTGGGGTTGAAAAGGGGCAATAGGGCAGAAATATTTGGATGAGCTTAGGCTTAATTAACGCTGCATTTACAACATTAGAATGACAGCACATTTTGGAGTACTCAATATCCAACATAATAGACAAGATGACGAATGAGCAGGTTAAGTAAATACGGATATTATGTTTACAAACAAAAGATGATGGATATGATGACAACAAATCCCTGATATGTTCTTGTTGAAATGGAATCTATAAACCAGCATCCACTACTGTCGATAAAGGTTGGGGTAATTGTCCTTCACATAAACTTTACAACACTGGTGACATTTTGATATTCTACCATAAATTAATATATGTAATATTGCCCATTTTGATAAAGAAAGGGATCTACCATCAAAACGCCGATCTGAGACCAGTGAGTTGTCTATCTCCTCACTATCTCCTCCTTCACCTACAAGCTGAATATTATGGGACTTATTTGATTCACCTTTTCACTCCCGGGCCTTATCCACCAACTGGAAGAACTTAACCCTTTGTCTCCCTCACCCTCTCCAACAGCTTCCTGCAAAGGGTTAAGTTTTTGCTTTGCTAGCATTGTTGACAATGCAGGATACTGGTGGACAGGGTGCGAAAGTCAAAAGATCAATCTCATAATCATCTACTTAACAGCTTGCAATAATGTGGTATACGCCACGAAGTCTGCTTTGACTGTGCACTTGTCATTAAAATGATATACGGTAGACAAATATTTGCCATCGACCTCATATCTACACGTACAGTTGTCAGTGGAATCACTGCAATCATCTTTGCACCTGCGTATATTTCTCTACTAATAATTCAAATAAACGCAAGCATTTAGCTAATCCCTTTGCATCTTGCCATGTAAGCTTCATCCCGAAATAAATAGATAATAAATAGATAAAAGAAAAATAACAGATTAATTAATTAATTAATTAATTAATAAGTAAAACAAAAAAACTGATCCCAGTCACTAATCAACCGTATGCAAAAGGATCCTGATTCTCCGGTTGTCGGGGGGATAGTGATGATTTACAGGTGTAAAATGGTGAAGGAGCAGGCCTAGAAGGCTTGTAATTTTACTGTACCCATACACTGGATGTCAGCTCTCATGAAATGTTTCATTTTTTTACGTGTCGATTGCAGTGACTTTACGTCACTACGACGTGACGTATTTCACAGGAATGCGTTCTATAGACTAAGGGAACATGTGCAATAGAAGGGTGCTTTAGAAACGTTTTCTGTTGAATGAATGCTCTAAGGTACAAGAGTCTCGAAATAATAAAGTTTGAAGGACGAGGAGGCTTGACTAAACTTTTGTATTGATCGAATACTTCAGTGTGAGAGAGAGAGTTCCAGAGACACAGGCAATACACCAAAAGAGATGGTTGCCTGTTAAAAATTCTGCATGCTGTAGGGCTTCTGGCCTGGTTCTTCCCACCACCACCGCCACCATCACCACCACCATTCTATCTCATCCACTGCTTGTTTCACTCTTTGTTGTTCCTTTGTTCACCCAATGCTATACAAGGTGTTTCTCTCTTTGTTTCTGCCTTATTCCTTTGCTTTCTGTCATTTCTTCCTATCATTTTCTGCTGTGCTGGTCCATTCACCTGTATGTGTTCGATAAAGTCTTACGTACTTTCTCTTAGAATTGATAATTGGGTACATGTTCTCAGTGCATTTGTGGCTCTAGAGAAATGAGATATGCGGAAGCAATTTTAGGCAATTTAGGCCCGTTTTTATATATGTTGTAGTGTCCGCAGTTATGTTTGAATTTGTCCGTATTAGTTGTTTGAATTTATATTCAGGTATGTTTTTTTAAATACCCTGTGCGATAAATTGGACGGAATGGTCAACACCAGGGGCATCTTCTTAGATTATGTGCGCGAATGCATTGATATATGTATGCTTAATTTTCTTTTTCTTTTTCTTTTTTTCCTGTTGAAGTATTGTGTGTGTTTTGAACTGGTTATAGCCCTGATATGGCTCTACGCAGTCGGCTGGGCTTTAAACAACAATAACAAAAAACAAAAACAAAAATAACAAATACAAGGTATTTGTGTCTTTATAAGACTGATGACACTACTTCTAAAGGAGAATTGTTAAACTACACTTTATCGCATTTCTCATTTTCTCACCCAGATCTGCCAGTAATTATCTGGCAGACTGACTTATCCTGCGCAGAACCCTATGCGCTGGCAAGTTCTTGAAGGATCGGGGGGTGGGAGGAAGGACCTGTGAAACAGTGAGCTGACACCACCAGAATGATGGAAATATTTAGATGAGCAGCCAACAGGCCAATTTTTAATGTTGCAGGGATTGAATTCGAGATATTGATCAGATCTTGAGCCCACGGCTCCATTAAAACAACCAATCATCTAGCGTATATGGATTTGCCCAAGCGCGAAAAATCGTTTTTGAACAAATTCCAAACTGTAAGCAAACTCTTAACTCTCCACTTTCTCACAATTTACGAGGAAGAGTGTCAAAGTCGCAAAAAACTCAAGATCCAATTTCTAGGAGTGTGTTACTTTCTCACACGTTGCCAAACCCCACTTCCTAGTAGTGTGTTGCTTTCTCACAAATTGCCAAACCCCACTTCCTAGTAGTGTGTTGCTTTCTCACAAATTGCCAAACCCCACTTCCTAATAGTGTGTTGCTTTCTCACAAGTTGCCAAACTCCACTTCCTAGTAGTGTGTTACTTTCTCACAAGTTGCCAAACTCCACTTCCTGGTAGTGTGTTGCTTTCTCACAAGTTGCCAAACTCCACTTCCTGGTAGTGTGTTGCTTTCTCACAAGTTGCCAAACTCCACTTCCTGGTAGTGTGTTGCTTTCTCACAAGTTGCCAAACTCCACTTCCTGGTAGTGTGTTGCTTTCTCACAAGTTGCCAAACTCCACTTCCTGGTAGTGTGTTGCTTTCTCACAAGTTGCCAAACTCCACTTCCTAGTAGTGTGTTACTCAGACATTAAGAACTGGATGACGTTCAACAAACTTCAGCTTAATGACGACAAGACAGAAGCTATCCTCATTGGCACCCGTCAGAAACTTTCTCAGCTGCCTCCTCTTTCTCTCCCATTATGTAACACATCAGTCCCAATTTCTGATTCAGCTAAAAACCTTGGTGTCTGCATTGACTCTACCCTGTCCATGAACAACTTTGTTTCTCAAACTGCCAGATCTTGCTACTATCATCTCCATCGTATAAGGCTGATCAGGAAGTATCTCTCTGTCGAAACAACTGCAAAACTCGTTCTCTCCTTCATAATGTCTCGCATTGACTATTGCAATTCACTCCTGTCTGATCTTCCTGCCTCCACCATTTACATCCTACAGCGCATTCAAAACAATGCTGTACGCCTTGTACTCAAAAAGAAAAAAGCTGACCACATATCTCCTCTTCTGGCACAACTTCACTGGCTCCCGGTATCAAAGCGCATACAGTACAAACTAGACACCATGTGCTACAAAAGCCTCAATAACGCAGCCCCCGATTACCTGTCAAGCCTACTTGAGATCTATGTTCCCTCACGTACCCTCCGCTCTGCCTCCGACCCTCTGACTTTTCGCTTTCCACGCACTAAGCTCAATACCTATGGTCCACGAGCCTTCTCTGTTTCTGGTCCATTCTCCTGGAACAAACTTCCTCTCTCAGTCCGTCAGCAACCTACTTTTGTCTCCTTCAAGTCCGCTCTCAAAACTCACCTTTTCTCCTCCGCATAAAATCCTAACCTCACTCAACCCCCCCCCCCCCCCCCCCCCTCTGCAGCCTGTCTCCGCTTGGAGGGGAATCACATGGTTATAATATATAATTGTATATGCTATGCTCTCTATAATTTTCCATTGCTTTTATTCTTGCTTTTATTGCTTTTATTCTTTCTCCCCATTTATAGCCATGCGTGTGTGTGAGTGTGTGTGTGTGTGTGTGTGTGTGTGTGTGTGTGTGTGTGTGTGTGTGTGTGTGTGTGTGCGTGCGTGTGTGTTCGTGCGTGCGTGCGTGCGTGCTTGCGTGTGTGTGTGCTTCAGCGCTTAGATTTGATTTTATCAAGATTTTGCGCTATATAAATATTGTAATTATTATTAATTATTATTATATATTCTCACAAATTGCCAAACTCCACTTCCTAGGAGTGTGTTACTTTCTCACAAGTTGCCAAAGTCCGAGTGGCACACTTTCTCACACACCAAGGAATTAGCTGTCGTTCTCTCTGTGTCTGTATTGTAGAGAGTAAGAAGGGTGAAGATGGGGTTTTGGTTATGGTTTCTGCAGTTGTAAATGTCAGGCATGGACTTTCAGTTGCAATCTGAATCATAGTTACTGTCATCATTCAAGTAACTTTCAATAGTATGAATCATAGTGACTGTCACCATTTAAGTAACTTTCAGTTGCAGTCTGAATCCCAGTGACTGTCACCGTTTAAGTAAATTTCAGTTGCAGTCTGAATCCCAGTGACTGTCACCGTTTAAGTTACTTTCAGTTGCAGTCTGAATCCCAGTGACTGTCACCGTTTAAGTTACTTTCAGTTGCAGTCTGAATCCCAGTGACTGTCACCGTTTAAGTTACTTTCAGTTGCAGTCTGAATCCCAGTGACTGTCACCGTTTAAGTAACTTTCAGTTGCAGTCTGAATCCCAGTGACTGTCACCGTTTAAGTAACTTTCAGTTGCAGTCTGAATCCCAGTGACTGTCACCATTTAAGTAACTTTCAGTTGCAGTCTGAATCACAGTGACTGTCACCATTTAAGTAACTTTCAGTTGCAGTCTGAATCACAGTGACTGTCACCATTTAAGTAACTTTCAGTTGCAATCTGAATCACAGTGACTGTCACCATTTAAATAACTTTCAGTTGCAATCTGAATCCCAGTGACTGTCACCATTTAAGTAACTTTCAGTTGCAATCTGAATCATAGTGACTGTCACCATTTAAGTAACTTTCAGTTGCAATCTGAATCATAGTGACTGTCACCATTTAAGTAACTTTCAGTTGCATTCTGAATTATAGTGACTGTCACCATTTAAGTAACTTTCAGTTGCAATCTGAATCATAGTGACTGTCACCATTTCAACAACTTCCAGTAGCAATCTGAATTATAGTGACTGTCACCATTTAAGTAACTTTCAGTTGCAATCTGAATCATAGTGACTGTCACCATTTAAGTAACTTTCAGTTGCAATCTGAATCATAGTGACTGTCACCATTTCAACAACTTCCAGTAGCAATCTGAATTATAGTGACTGTCACCATTTCAACAACTTCCAGTAGCAATCTGAATCATAGTGACTGTCACCATTTCAACAACTTCCAGTAGCAATCTGAATCATAGTGACTGTCACTATTTCAACAACTTCCAGTAGCAATCTGAATCATAGTGACTGTCACCATTTCAACAACTTCCAGTAGCAATCTGAATTATAGTGACTGTCACTATTTCAACAACTTCCAGTAGCAATCTGAATTATAGTGACTGTCACTATTTAAGCAACTAGAAACTAGAAGTATGTGAAAACAGAACGACAGTATATCATAAACTGAGGAAACGAGACAGGGGTAAATTTAAGGCCGACTGGCCTTTGTCAAGTGTGCATTACAAACACACACTATCACCAGTCACCGTGGCGTAATGGTTAGTGCAATAGATTAGTGAAGACTGGAAGGTTGTGGGTTCGAATCTAGTGGGACATAAAGCTACTATCCGTTGGAAAAAAAAAGTTCTTTCATGTTGCAAGTTTCTTTGCAGAACCTACGTTTGAGTGTGTGTGTGTGTGTGTGTGTGTGTGTGTGTGTGTGTGTGTGTGTGTGTGTGTGTGTGTGTGTGTGTGTGTGTGTGTGTGCGCGTGCGTGTGTGTGGGCATGTGTGTGTGTCTGTGTGTGTCTGTGTCTGTATCTGTGTGTGTGTGTGTGTGTGCATGTGTGTGAGTGTGTATGCTTGTGCGTGAGTGTGTGTGTATTTATGTGTGCGTGTATATGCGCGTGTACATGTGTGCGTGCGCATGTTCTCATAACTCTGATTCTTTGGTTGTGTGTGTGTTTTATGTGGGAAATTAAATGTGTAATAATTATATTTTTTCAACATAATGATTATCATTGACTCCAGGTGTCATTTCTTGCCTCTAGTTGGATAGATATCCAATACACCAAAGAGAGAAAGAGAAGTTAGAGCACCTGGTCACAACAGGAAAGCTGGAGGGAAAGAGAACACCATGTAGACCCAGGGAGAAAGTATTGGACTGACTGTCAGGGTGGGTGAGGACTGAGAGGGTGGGAGACGTAGTTGCAGCGACAAAAGAGAGATTTTTTTATGGAGGGCCATGATCGCCAACGCCGTGCGGCAGGGCACATGATGATGATGATGATGAATATTTTGATAGCCCTGCTGTTTGAGGCTAACAGCTGTGTACTGCTGCGGGAATTCTGACAGAACGATAATACACATTCAGTGAGGTATATTCATAACAGGACGTATTGTTTTCAGTGTTGTGAGCAAAACACGCCCATTGTTTTGGAGCGTGAGATATCCAATAAACCAGGTATTTCTAACGGAAATCGTTTTAGATAAACGGGCAACTTAGACAGTCAATTCTGGATGAGTATAACAAATAAGCATAATGGTGACGATGACGATGACGATGATGATGATTATGATGACGATGATGATGATGATGATGACGATGATGATGGTGGTGGTGGTGGGGAGCTTAGATAATCAAGTCTGGATGAATATAACAAATAAGCATAATGGTGACGATGACGATGACGATGATGATGATTATGATGACGATGATGATGATGATGACGATGATGATGGTGGTGGTGGTGGGGGGGGGGGAGCTTAGCTAATCAAGTCTGGATGAATATAACAAATAAACATAATGGTGATGACGATGACGGTGGTGGTGGTGGTGGTGGTGGTGTGGTGGTGGTGTGGTGGTGGTGATGGTGGTGGTGGTGTGGTGGTGGTGGTGGTGGTGGTGGTGGTGGTGGTGGTGGTGGTGGTGGTGGTGGTGGTGGTGGTGGTGGTGATCGCCAACGCCGTGCAGCAGGGCACATGATGATGACAAGAGGGCTCGTAATTTGACTGAGGACCTTAACATGTTATGCCAGCCACACAGAAAAACGTTTTCAGTTTTCGACATGTCGACGACTGCAGTGGCTTTTACGTCACGAAGGCCTGATCGATTTCACAAGCAGGTAATGATGATGACGATGATGATGATGACGATAATGGCGATGACGATGATAATGATGATGATGATGGTGGTGGTGGTGGTGGTGGTAATCATCGCCAAAGCCGTGCGACAGGGCACATGGTGATGATAAGAGAGCTTGGAATTTGACTTGACCCAAACATGGTATGTCAGCCACACAACAGAAAACATTTTCAGTTGTTCACGTGTCGACGACAGCAGTGGCTTTTACGTCACGAAGGCCTGATCGATTTCACGAGCACGTAAATGTCCGTTGAAAGAGCCATGTGCAAGTGGAAGGGTGTTTTCTGAAAAAAAAAAGTTTTCTATTGAACGAATACTTAAAAGTACGAGAGAGAGTGCTTGATGGAGTTTACTGCTGCTGGAATACTTCAGCGTTAGAGAGCTTCAGTGACACACAAAAAATAGGCCTACATCCTGGGCCCGGCTGTTCATTAACCCTTTCACTCCCCTCACCTTATCCGCCAGCATCCTGCATTGTCAGCCATGAAAGCTAAGTAAAAAAAAAAATAACCTTTTCACTCCCTCACCCTTATCCACCAACTTCCTGTAGGTGGACAGGGTGAGGGATTGAAAGGGTTAAGTTTTTGCACCTTATGGACAGGCTGTGAGGGGGTTAAAAGGGTTAAACATGTTACAAACAAAAGGACATCTGGCCTAGTTTTTTTTTGTTTTTTTTTGCACACCCCATCCCCCCCTCCACTACTTGTTATCTTAATTGTTGCTCCTTCAGTCGCCAAATCCTGCAAGTGTTTCTTCTTTGTTAGAGTAATGCAGCTGCTGCCTAGGGAAAAGTTCTTACACCCCCCCCCCCACCCCCACCCCCACCCCCCTCCTTTCCCATGTTCCCTTTTCTTGCAGTTCCAGGAAAGTTGGTCAAAGTTTCAGAATTCAAGGACCACTTTCTTGCAGTGACCTACTTTCTCACAAGTTGCCAGAATCAGCGGAGAACTCTTTCTCTCTCACACCATGCAATCAGCTGTTACTCTGGTGTGTTAGTTAGCCTGTATTGTGGAACGTAAGGATGTGTGTGTGTGTTGTTGTGTGTGTTGTGTGTGTGTGTGTGTGTGTGTGTGTGTGTGTGTGTGTGTGTGTGTGTGTGTGTGTGTGTGTGTGTTGTGTGTGTGTGTGTTTGTGTGTGTGTGTTGTGGTGTGTGTGTTTGTGTGTGTGTGTGTTTGTGTGTGTGTGTGTTTGTGGTTGTGTGTGTGTTGTGTGTGTGTGTGTTTGTGTGTGTGTGTGTTGTGATGTGTGTGTGTGTGTGTGTGTTGTGATGTGTGTGTGTGTGTGTGTGCGCGCGCGCGCGCGTGCGTGCGTGTGTGTTGTGTAATTGGAGTATGAAAATAGAGTCCATTCCAGATGAGAAAGGTTGGTGTCATAGACTTTCAGATTCATTTTTTTTAAATTTTTTATTTATTTTATACTATGTATGTATACAAGCATATTGACAAACAAACGCAAACTCCATTATTTCAATCCATGAAGACAAGCATAACAATTATATCACATACATTAGAGACAATCATTCCACAGAATTTTTCCCTCTGATCACCCTCAGCAATATCAAACTGTACAATGACTAATACAAGTTGACAACTTATATCACAAAAATATTAAACTTATCATATATTCCAACCAGAGTACATCTTAATCTCCGTCATATCTCACACCAAGGCACACGCATTTATGCAGACACTTATTTTCCTTCTCTCTCTCATTTCAAGTTTCCATCAAGTCTTTATAAAAAAAAAAACCAATTCATTGAAAACTTACCAAGCACATAATTGATAGCAGCAATGCAGTTTTTAATTTCATATTTTGTTTTCAGAATTTCTTTTGAATAGACTTTCACATGAACTTCGTGTTTTCAAAAGATTTTGACATTCGTCTGAACTGAAAAAATTGACTACTACACATCCTTATACTTATGTGTCATACATATGCACAATTTATTTGCCAATGGTTTCAATGAAGAAAACCAGCTAGCTAGCTTCTCCTCTTGCAAGCTGTCAATTGAATCACAAGCTCCTTCTTACACTCACAACTATTTAGAAAAGGGTCCTCACATTCTGGTTGTTTGTGGGGTATCTACACTGGGGAGTGTGGGAGAAAGCAGGATTCAGGGAGTTGTAGAGGTTTCACGTTGAAGTTGAGATAGTGAAGTGGTCTGCATGTGAATCTGTTTGATGGTCTTCTGTGACCCGGACACGTAGTGTCAGCTCACAGGAAATCTATCTCTAATGCACGTGTCGATTAGCTGTAGCTGTGCGTCACACAGACATGATGGCATTCACAGGCATGCAATAGAAACATGTGCAAGTGTTAAGGATGCTTCAGAACATATTTCTATGGAACGAACACTTTTTCTTAACTAAGAACGTCTTGAATGAGTGAAGTGTTCAGTGGCACTAAGTCTCGAAGTACGCAGATGCTTGAGTAAAAGTTTGTTGATCGAATACATTGGTGTGAAGTAGTGTCCAGTGATGAACAATATTTCCCGGAGGTGGGGGTGTTTGTTTAACACACTGCATTCTAAAGGAATTTCTGATTTCTTTATACAAAGATAAGCTGTAAAACCCTTACGCTAGACAGGACCTTAAGATGTTGCCAATGTACATGTACAGGGCTTCTATGCAAGCTTAAGGGTTATGCCATCATTGTTTTGGACCTTCTCTCCATCACAAGGCATCAGTGGCGTCAGTGCATATAAATTTATATATAGGGGAAGAGACGTTATCTCCAGAAATTGAAACTGAAACTGAAAGCGGGCCCCAGTAGCTCTGTTGGCTTGAACGTCGGATTCACAAGCTTATGGTTGTGGGTTCGAATCCCGGGGTGCGCTACATTAAAATTGGCCTTCTCACTGTCCCATCTTATCATCATCGTTGTTCCGCTTGAGCCAGTATAAGATTAGATAGGTCCCCCTTCCCCCACTTCCCTGGGATGGTTATCCCCGGTCGGCCATATCACCTGAGGAGGGTGCCGACGTAAAAACTGAACCAAATCAATCAAAAAATGAAACTGAAAACTCAAACTGATCTCCTCCATCCTTTCCACAATGACCATCACAGTCCATCCATTGCTTGTTACGCTGTCTGTTTCTTCATTCATTCACCCATTGTTGCAAGGCATTTCTTTCATTCTAATATGAAGAAACAAACAGTGGAACATGTCCTAAGCTCTTGCAAAGTAGCGATAGCCCAAGGAAGGTATACATGGAGGCACAACCAAGTTCTGAAAGTGATCACAGACGTGGTTAGCGAAAAAACCATGACCCCAAACGCACCAATTGCTATGACAACGTTCTACAAAGCAGAAGGGAAACAGGTCTGGCCCGAAAGTGCTATGACAACCAGCACATTGCCAAAGGGTCTTCTGGATGGAGCAGTCGACTGGGAGTGTACAGCAGACCTCCCAGAGTGGAGAAATTACCCAGATGTCATCAGCAAGACAGGCATGAGACCAGACATCGCTCTCCACTCTGACTCCTCGAAACAAGTGATTCTGATAGAACTCACTGTGCCATACGAAAGCAGAATGGAAGAAGCACATATCTACAAGACCGAAAAATACGCCGGTCTTGCCAGCACCCTGAAGAAAGCAGGTCTGCGGGTCAAAATCTTCGCCATAGAGGTCGGGGCAAGAGGGTTTGTGGGCACCTCCGCTTATGATCTCATGAAACAACTCGCCATTTCTGGGAAGAAGAGGACTAGAGCCCTTAAAGCGATGGCAGAGGCAGCAGAAAGGAGCTCAAGCTGGATCTGGGCAAGGAGGAACCAAAAGTGAACTTCATAAGGATTAAATTCCCTACAGATGATGTGTGCCCCGTTAGCACATTGGTAAAACGGCGTACCGCAGTTCTGAAGCGCAGAATCGCCCAGGTTCGCTCCCCGGCGTGGGAAAAAAAAAAAAAATAGACAGCAGCAGAAGGGCATCCAGGAGTCATGACCTGGATGTGGCCCGGCCCCCCGAGAGTGTAAGGAATTCAGGGCCGAAACACTTGTCTAAAGGGGGTTACTTCTCTGAAGACCTTCTGTTGTCTAGCTCTCCCTAGAGTTTCTTTCTACCTGCAACTGCTTCATAGGGAAGATTTACACCCCTAATTTTTGTATTTGGTGTTTGTTCATTTGTGGTCTGACGTGTACGCTAGACAAAGAGGCCAGTTGGCCGAAAATTTGCGCCTGTCTTGTCTGGATGTATTAAATACGCGTTCTGATTTTGTGTGTGTGTGTGTGTGTGTGTGTGTGTGTGTGTGTGTGTGTGTGTGTGTTTTGTTTGTTGTTGTTTTTTTCTTGTTCCTGTGTGCTTGAACGCGGGGCGATCGCACTTGTTTGGGATTTCCGTTTTCTCTGTTCGTATGAAAACGAGTTACAGTTTAAATTGAAGAACTTGCAGCGTCCAACTTTTTGAGGCACTGTCAAATTAACGCAGTCCACTTTCTTACGGGCTAACTCGTATTCTCGTCACGCCTTGTGTGTCAGTCTGCGTTAAGGAATGATAAAGGTCAGGATGGGTTTTTGTTTATGTTTTCCTCTGTTGGAAGTATATATTTTTGAATTCTGTCGCTCTCTGTTTCCTTGTCTCTCTGTGTCTCTCTGTCTGCCTCTCTGTCTCTGTCCCTGTCTCTCTATCTCTGTCTGTCTCTCTGTCCCTGTCTGTCATTCTGTCTGTCTGTCTGCCTGTCTGTCTGTCTCTCTCTCTCTCTCTTTCTCTCACTCACTCACTCACTCTCTCTCTCTGTCTCTCTCCTCTCTCTGTCTCTCTCTCTCTCTCTGTCTGTCTGTCTCTATCTTCTCTCTCTCTCTCTCTTCTCTCTCTCTCTCTCTCTCTCTCTTTCTCTTTCTTGATGAGTGTTGTGACTGTACTCCTTGATGGTTAAGCATAATTATATGTGACGTAAGTCTGTTATTGCTTATTCTTTAATGTTTCTTGTTGTCGATGCTATGTTGCCATGCAAAATGGAGACTTTGTATTACGTTGGATTGTATTGATTTTCCGATACTATATGATACGTACGATATGATACGATACGATACGAAACGACACGATATGATGCGATACGATAAGATACTATACGATACGATATGATACGAAACGATACGTCATGATGT
>JAPXFY010000012.1:69018822-69026322 GCA_030674185.1 Monoplex corrugatus
GAAGACATGGAGAGAGAGAGAGAGAGAGAGAAGACAGACAGACAGACAGACAGACAGACAGACAGACAGAGACAGCGAGAGAGAGAGAGAGAGAGAGAGAGAGAGAGAGAGGAGAAAGGGAGACAGAGAGAGAGAGAGAGAAAGAGAGAGAGACTGAGTGAGAAAAAGAGAGAAGAAGGGAGAGAAAGAGAGAAACAGAGAGAGAGAGAGAGAGAGAGAGGGAGGGAGAGAAGGAGAGAAACACACAGAGAGAGAGAGGGAGGGAGAGAAGGAGAGAAACAGAGAGAGAAGAGAGAGAGAGAAAGAGAGAGAAGAGAGAGAGAAAGAGAGAGAGAGAGGCAGACAGACAGACAGACAGACAACACAATGAAGCATGGACATATTCAAAGAGCCAGCCTAACGAAGTTAGAACCACCTGAGAAAGAGTAAGTCGGGTGTTTGTCTGGAACCACAGACACGCAGCACCATTTCTAAACGGTGGCAATGATAGAGTGATTAAGAAATGTGTCTGCAAGGTGGGGGAGGTCTGGGTTCGAATCTGCCTGAGTATCACCATCTGGTGGATAAAGAATGGAGATTTCTACGAGCTCCCGGATCGACGTATATACAGACCTGCCAGTGTCCCAACCCCAACTTTTTTTATCATCATCTTCGTCGTCGTCATCATCCTCATCCTCATCGTCATCATCATTATCATCGTCGTCGTCATCATCGTCGTCGTCGTCGTCATCATCATCATGTGCCCTGCCGCATGGCGTTGGCGATCATGGCCCTCCATACGAATCTATCTTTTGTCGTTGCAAGTACATCTCCCACCTCAGCCACCCTGCAAGTCCGTCCAGTATTTTCTCCCTAGATCTACCTGCTACGCTTTTTTCCCTCCAGAGTTCCTGTTGTGACTAGGTGCTCCAATTTCTCTTGCCTCATGAAAAATCCTATAAATGTTGCTTGTCTTTACCGATTCTTTTTCATTAATGTTCTGTTTTGTGTTTGCGCCTCTTTCAATACTTGTCTCGTTTGTTTTCTTTGCTGTCCATGGAACTCTTAACGTTCGTCTTAGAAACCGCATTTCAGCTTAATCTTGTTCTGTGCGTGCTGACTGTCCACGCTTCACATCCGTACAACAGTATCTCGGTTATACATAACACTGAAGAACTCTCTTGCTGATGTTATTTGATAGACGTTTGTTTGTAAGAACGCTTTTCATTTTCCCAACCTCCTTCAGGTGTATACAAATACAGAACATCAAACTGGCATGCTAAAGATCCTGTAAAGTCACGTCAATGTCTGGTGGCTTCTGGAAACACAAAAACACAGACACCTCACACAACCCTCTTATACACCTGTCCCATTCTCTCTTTCCCGCGTCGCACTTTCCAGTGACATCATTCGTGCTTTCTACTGAATGTTAATCGTAAAATCTCTACCAGCTATTTCCATGAAAATAGTATCTGATCTGATTTTTTTGTCTGTGCAGTTCATTCAAGATTCTTTGTCTGAGAGACAAAATCCCTTGTTTCGTATGATTAGCCAATACAAGCATGGCACCATTTCAAAACTGTGCAGCGATAGGTTTTCATTGGGGCATGTGTTGTTTATATGAAACAGATGCACAGTCTGAGATAACCACGTGCTTCAGATGCCAGAGAACAAGAAGATTGAAAAGGGCTGGTGTTTTGAGAGAGAGAGAGAGAGAGAGAGAGAGAGAGAGAGAGAGAGAGAGAGAGAGAGAGAGAGAGATCTTGAAACTAGAAACAGTTTATTGTTCAAAGATAGTAGCATAGGTTCCCATTGGACCTGTCTTGCAGCTAGTCTGTGGTACTCTTCATATGATATGATATTAGCATATTAAAGAAAGAAAGAAAGAAAGAAAGAGCTGGAGACAAGACAGACACAGAGAGACAGCGACAGAGAGACAGACAGATAGAGACAGAGACGGACAGAGAGAGACAGAGAAATGAAATGAAACTTTGCCTTCCAACAGTAGCGCATAGGCCAGCTGACATAGGTGCCATTGCTAATCTCACCCGTCATCCGTCAGCCTCATCGAGTTAATGATAGTCTCCGCGCCAGACGTCACAACATCTCTCTTTCGTTTAGTTTGATCTTGACTTTTCTGTGCTACTTCGTAGATATTCTTGATGTTGTTCATGTAGGAGGTGGGTGGTCTGCCCGGATTTCCTTTGGCCTCAACTTTTCTCTGCAAAACTGTTGTCATTAGGGTTGTGTTGGTGTTGCGAGTTGCATGGCCGATGTATTTTGTTTGTGTTGTTTGTTTGTTTGTTTGTTTGTTTTATTTCTTTCTTTCTTTCTCTCTTGATTTCTGCCCACAGTTGACGCGTTTCTTGGAGTCCTTTCAAAGATGCCTCATTTTTTACGCCCATTTGACTCTGAGAAGCCGCCTGTGGAACCACAACTCTGCTGCTTCGATGTTACTGTTTTGATCTGCTTTTCTGTATGTCCACATAGCATTGGGGTCAGATCAGATATTTTAATTTTCTGTTTATATTTTTTTTTTATTTTAAGGGCTGTTTGCTAATGCTTCTGTCTTTCCAAACATTAACGAGTTGGATCAATTTCTGTTTTGCCGTTCCTACTCTTATCTTGATGTCTTAAGTGCAGGTGCCATCATGAGATTTACCTGAACCTCAATGTTTAAAACCACTCACATGTTGTAATGCGGTCTTGTTGATTGATTTAAATATCTCGATATGCTCGACTTTCTTTATCTTGGTGCATTACTTATCGTCTTCTTGGCATTAAAGATTTAGACCTGCGTTCTGCCGCTGCATCTACGCTGTACACAATTCTTTTTTATGCTAGTGGTATTGTCCAACATCAGTGCAGTATCATCAGCAAATCCTACTTTAAAACAACAGAAAATAGGATACTGCTTAAATTTGGGGGAGGGATAGAGGCAGAGAGGCAGACAGCCAGACAGCCAAAGAGAGACAGAGACAGTGACAGACAGATATGCGTTCACATACACATGCACTGACACACACACGCGCGCGCGTGCAAACGCACACATACATATGCCCACACGCGCGCGCGCACACACACACATACACGCGCGCACACACGCACACTTAATCACACAAACAAACACACACAAACACAAGCACACACTCACACTCACAGTCTCTCTCTCTCTCTCTCTCTCTCTCTCTCTCTCTCTCTCTCTCACGCGCGCGCGCACACACACACACACACTCACAAGCACGCACACATGATCACACATACAAATATACACAAACACATACACACACACTGACACTCACACACGCACACACACACATACACATACAGACACACGCGCGCGCGCGCGCGCAACACACACACACACACACACACACACACAAAAACACACACACAATCATACACACATACACTCGCCTGCTGAACGAAAGACTGTTTTGACAGAAAGACAGACACACATAGACATGCATACAGACACAGAGAGTTCTGGATCACTAATGGTTTGCATGCTCTACTATCCTTGCGTGAAGTACGTCTTTTCTAAAAGGCAGTTGGAGAACTTTCTCAGGTTCTGTGTGTGTGTGTGTGTGTGTGTGTGTGTGTGTGTGTGTGTGTGTGTGTGTGTGTGTGTGTGTGTGTGTGTCTGTGTGTGTGTACGTGTCTGTGTCTGTATCTATGTGTGTGTGTGTGTGTGTGTCTGTGTGTGTGTCTGTGTCTGTATCTCTGTGTATATGTGTGTCTGTGTGTCTCTATCTGTATGTCTGTGTGTGTCTGTTGTGTTTGTTTATCTCTCTCTCTCTCTCTCTCACTCTCTCTCTCTGTCTATATCTCTGTGTGTGTGCGTGCGTGCGTGTGCATGAGTGCGTGCGTGCATGTGTGTGTGTGTGTCTGTGTCTGTGTGGGGGGGGGGTGAAGAGGAGCACCAAGTCCCAGACTGTGCATCACTAGAGCTCCCAGAAGCACATCACTCCATCATGGTAAAGGATGTGCCTGCACTGTGTTTTACAGCCTGGACAATCAATTCATCTTCTGCCATTGTGAAAGCCTACAAAGCAAAAAGCCTGTTCCCTCAGAGAGAATGAGAGAGAGAAAGAAAGAGTGAGAGTGAGACACAGAGAGAAAAACTGAAACTGAAACTGTTTATTGTCATTACCCGAAAAGGTCTTTTGACAAGGGGGATAACAATTTTCCAGTAGTGCGACACATAATCCACTCTTTGTATGTGTGCAAATTCTTCACACATAATCAAAAAAAATATCGAACATCCATTCCTTGAACAGTCGAACATATTCAAATCATATATAATGAACAATCATCCATTTTACCACTACTACATAATGCAAAGAAAACAACAACAAAAAATATCAAAACAGTGTTCCCACATTCAGGCCAATAATTTGTCTAGGTTTAGACAAACCAAAATCTTTTTCACACACCCACACCCACTCACACGCATCCATATACGCTCACACGCGGGCGCGCGCTCGTGCACACACACACACACATCAAAACTGTAATATGATGAAACATCTGGGCTAGACCACCCAAACCTTACATTTAGTAATAATAATATAATCTTCACATAACTGCCCCAAAATACTCTGTTAACAAGGGATATCACTATGCCTTTTATTTATTTGTTTTTTGGTTTGTTTGTTTTTTTTTTTTGTTAACATATATAGTAGACCCTTATGTGTCTATATACCCTTTCAATATCCACTTCTAACATATTCTACAAATATAACCATTATTTTCATATTATTAGCTACTCTTAAATTATCGGCAAACAAAGCAAAATAAAGCAAATGAAAACAGCTCTTTACAAAACAGAGTCTATAATAAAGCGGCTTCTTTTGGAGTTAACGTGATATAGCCCACATCAGTCAAAAGAGATTAAATTAATCCCAGTATGATATTGTCTAGCACTATTGTCGGGCTTGTAAGTGTTTATGTCTTATTTTTTGTGCTTCCGCAATGTATAGTGCCACTGATTTGATTATGACTTCGTCATCAGATGACAAAATAGATACAACATCTTGTCTTTTCGCCATGTCGGATTCAAAAACTTTGCATTTTCCACGTATTGTCTCAAAAATTTGGCATTGGAATAAAAAGTGTTTTTCATTATCGACATTGTTTCCACATAAGGGGCAAGGATATACTGTGGACGTCCCAGGTTGAAACCAATTTTTATTTGCATTGAAACCAAGTGTTCTTAATCTAAATCTTGCGTAATTAGTTCTTTGCCATTTATCCGTAACAACACTGAGATATTTTTCGGTTTGAAAAACATCTTTAAATGAAAAGAACCAACTATATTTTTCTTTGTTTTCCATATCTGAGTGCCAATTTTGTTTAAACGAACAAATAAGCCTGTCTTTATATTCATTAATAAACTGACACTCATTTCCTACTCCCTGGGACAACCACACGATTCCAAACCCAAGTTCTGATAAAGCCTTTTTTACCTGATAGGCCCAGTTCTGTTTTCCTATTTCCATTTGAGTAACCGTCATTTCATATGCCTGTTTACATAACCGAGATTGTGGAAGCCTTAACAATTTCAACCAGTATTTAATACTCTTCACAAAGGTTCTAATGTATAAAGGATATCTTCCAGTTTCTCCATATAAAACAGTGTTAGAAGAGTGAATTGGTACAGCCAAAAAAACGTTTTATAGCATATGTATGCACTTTTTCCATATGTGGATTTACAGTAAGACCCCATACTTCAGCTGCATATGTAAGTAAAGGTTCTATCTGTGTATCAAACATTTTCCAATATAAATTACAATCAATAGAATTGAGCTTCCGTAAGGATTTTAGAATTTCAATAACACCCTTTTTCCCTTTATTACAAGATTCTTCCCATGCATAATTTAAACTTAATTTTGTCGAAAATATCATTCCTAAGTATTTATAGGAATTAACAACTTTAACCTCGTTAATTCCATAGAACCATTTTTCGTGTTTTGATAAATGTCCACCCTTCTTGAAAATCATAATATTAGTTTTATCCATATTAACTGTTAAAGCTAGTCGATCCGATTCTTCCTTTAAGACATTTAACTGGTTTTGTAAGCCTTTGACTGTACCAGAGAGAAGAATAACATCGTCTGCAAACAGCAATAGGAATATCTCAATAACCCCAGGGATGATTTGAATGCCATGCCTGCCTTTTCTTGACAGTTCCACTGCTAATTCATTAATGAAAAATGAAAACAATTGAGGACTCAATTGACACCCCTGTTTCACTCCTTTAGGGCATTCAAAATAATCTGAATATACACACTTCTCACGCACGCATGCAAACACTGAGTTGTAAACTCCTCTTAGGGCCATATATAATTTTCCATTCACACCACTTTTACGTAATACATTCCAAAGATTATTACGATTCACAGAATCGAATGCCTTCCTAAAATCCACAAATGCAACATAAAGTTTCTTATTTAAAAGTAAATGCTTCTGCACAAGGGAGTAAAGTGTGAAAATATGATCAATTGTACTGTATTTTGCTCTAAATCCAGCTTGTTCTTCAACTATTTTCTCTTCTTTTTCTGCCCACTTTGTTAATCTCTTATTCAAAATATATGTATAAACTTTACTCACTATACTTGTTAGAGCGACTCCTCTATAATTATCTGGATTATTCACATCTCCTTTTTTATGAATTGGGATTATTATGGACTTTGCCCATTCTGACGGAAAAATGCCATTATCAAAAAGCTTGTTACATAAATGGACAAGGAAATCAATTACATTAGCATTTGCATGTTTTAACATTTCGCTGATTATTTGATCTGGTCCTGCGCTCTTTCCTGCTTTCAAATGCCTGATACTCGCAGTCACTTCTTCTTTAGTTATAGGCTCATTGAAAAGGGGCTCAAAATTATTTTCTTCCTCTACTATATTACTCTCTTGTGCAGTATTTCCCCCGATATCATTGAAAACACTGCAGAAATGATTGTACCATTGTTCAATAGAGATTTCATTGTACACAAAGGCCTTTCTATTAACAGATCTTATTATTGACCAGAATGTCCTGGAGTCATTGATGGAATCTTTGAGTGTTCTTATTTTCTTATCTTCGTATTCCCTTTCTTTCGTTTTCCTTAGTTTAACATACTCTTTTCGTGATATGACATATGCTTCTCTTTTTTCTTTTTTTTCTTTTTCTGTTTTGCATCTCTGGAATCTTTTCAGTAGCCTCTTAACTTCTTGTTTCTTTCTTTCACATTCCTTATCAAACCAATCATTCTGTTTCTTTTGTCCTTGTCTCACTGTTCGTACCATACACGCAGCTGCCCCGCATAAAGCCTTAGTAAACTGCTCCGAACTGTCAGAGAGAGAGACAGAGAGTGAGAGTGAGAGAGAGAGCGAGGGAGACAGACAGACAGATAGACAGAGAAAAAACAGAGAGAGAGACAGACAGGCAGAGAGATGGACGGACAGAGAAAGACAGACAGAGAGAGACAGAGAGAGAAATAGAAAGAGACAGAGACAGACAGACAGACACAG
>JAPXFY010000012.1:69038822-69041322 GCA_030674185.1 Monoplex corrugatus
CGCGCGCGCACACACACGCACACACACACACACAAACGCACGCGCACACACTCCTGCATGCATACACACACACTTACTCATTCATTCATTCAGCCCCTCAGTGAATATTTGACGAAATAACATTGAGATAAAAACGTGTTCCTGTTTATTTGAACCAGGTACACACTTCTCTCTCGGTCTCTGTCTGTCTGTCTGTCTGTCTGCCTGTCTGTCTGTGTCTGTCTGTCTCTCTCTCTCTCTCTCTCTCTCTCTCTCTCTTCTTCTCTCTCTCTAATCAGAGTCTTCTCAACTTCTTGTCAGATTTTATGTCAATTATCTTCGTGTTAGATTTCAACCCTCTCAAAAAGCGAAAACATACCGGAATGAGTTGTGCCACTTTTGGGATGACAAGTGTTGTGGAACAGAAAACCGTATCAAGTTTCAGATTAACTTAACTTTCTGTCTTTCCCCCGTGGGGATGCCGGGGGCTCTTTCAGTATAAACAGTATCCCCCACCTTCTGGAAATGCTGTACTAGAATTTTTTTTTGTTTTTCTGTCACTCTGTTTGTTTCCATTGCTTTCTGTCATTCTTTCCTATCATTTTCTGCCTTGTTGGTCCATTCACCTATATGTGCTCGATAAAGTCTTACGTACTTTTATCTTAGGATTGATAACTGGGTGCCTGTATTAAGTGCATTTTTGGCTCTAGAGAAATAAGATAAGCAAAGCAATTTTTGGCCATTTGGGCCCGTTTTTATATATGCTTTATTGTCCTTAGTTAAGTTTCAGTTTATATTCAGGTATGTTTTTTAAATACTTTGCGTGATAAATTAGACGGAGTGGTCAACGCTAGGGGCATCTCCCTGGATTATGTGCTCGAATGCATTAATATTTTATCTTCCTTTTTCCCTGTTTTAGTATTGTGTGTGTGTTGAAATGGTTATAGCCCTGATATGGCTCTACGCAGTCGGCTGGGCTTTAAATAAAAAACAACAAATAACAACTTTCTGTCTGTAATACCATTAACAAGGAGGGCAGCAACAAAATTTCAGTTTTAACCGTCTGACTCCCACACCCTGTATACCGACTGCAAAAAACTTAACCCTTTGACTCCTCACCCTATCCACCAGCTTCCTGCAGGAAGCTGGTGAATAGGGTGAAGGATTTAAAGGGTTAAGGTTTTGCGTTGCTAGCATGGTTGACAATGCAGGATGCTGGTGGACAGGGTGCGGGGAGTCCAAGGGTGAAAAAATGGGAAATGCGGCAGGCATCAGGTTTTGTCTGATTGATGTTCTTCTGTACAAGCCAGAAAGTGTTGAGAACAGAGTGAGAAAGTGTGTTTGATTAATTAACAAAACAAAACAAAACAAAACAGGCGCCTGTTTTCAGTCAGCTGGTTTTTGTCGAGTGCACGCAAACGACAACAGGGAAACAAATTTGCAAGGTTTTAAAACATAACAGATTAGATAACTTGCATGAAGGGATGGGCGCCGCCCTCGTGGTGCTGGTCCCGGGGAAAAGTTGAGGTCTCTACCACCTCACTCCCCTACAACCTCAGGGTTATGGAACTATCTAGGTAGTAGCAACTCAGGACCTGGCCAGTTCGTGGGCTTCTCCATCACATGACACCTGTGACGTGATCATTCTGGATCTTCCCCATCACATGGCTCCTGTGACGTGATCATTCTGGATCTTTTCCATCACATGGACACCTGTGACGTGATCATTCTGGATCTTCTCCATCACATGGACACCTGTGACGTGATCATTCTGGATCTTCTCCATCACATGGACACCTGTGACGTGATCATTCTGGATCTTTTCCATCACATGGACACCTGTGACGTGATCATTCTGGATCTTTTCCATCACATGGCTCCTGTGACGTGATCATTCTGGATCTTTTCCATCACATGGGCACCTGTGACGTGATCATTCTGGATCTTTTCCATCACATGGACACCTGTGACGTGATCATTCTGGATCTTTTCCATCACATGGCTCCTGTGATGTGATCATTCTGGATCTTTTCCGTCGCATGGGCACCTGTGACGTTATTGCATATGGAATTCATTCCCAGCGCGGAGACGTCGTCTTGAGAAACTGAAACTGAAATTGAAACTGAAACCTTGAGGTTGTGATGATCTGCAGTCGATAATTCCTCTGTACGGTAAATTTCTGTTAACACGTATTTCTGTTTATCTAATTTTCTGCACGACATATGTAAATGACATGAACGAGCTCTACTGGCGTCTTGACGAATCCACCTGGAATTTGTAAGGTCTGTTTGAAGTCATTGAGGCCTAGCGCGGGATGGTAAACGTGTTATCTGGAAGTCAGTTTTTTTTTTACAGACTTGTAACCAGTTCTGTGAAGAAAGACATCTGCTACAGACGTAAAAGTTGTCATTGCTTCTCTTGAACTGGTGCTTGCAATTTCTTTTATGGCGTTGAAGCATTGTCAGTTCTGGAGGCCACACAGCAGGTGATAAACTTCCTCGCAACGCAGACAGTTTTGAAG
>JAPXFY010000012.1:69043822-69048822 GCA_030674185.1 Monoplex corrugatus
AATCTTACCTGGCAAAACCACATTGATTATTTATGCAGGATTATCTCCAAGAACTTATTTATTCTGTCCAAATTAAGATATCTAACAGATACAAACACACGCCAATTATTTTATAATGCTCATATTAAATCGCACATAGATTATGCCTCTACACTGTGGGATAGCTCATGTGAAGTTCATCTAAAAAAATTGAACACCTTACATAGGAGGGCAGCAAAACTTATCATGCCAGATCCCACTTTAACAACAGATGAAAAACTTAAACAGTTAGGAATCCTCCCTCTAAAGTCACACTTAATGTTCAATAAAGGTATCACAATGTTTAAAGTATCAAAAAGGAATGTTCCGCAATATCTTCTCAATTTGTTTAATCAGAATGTGCGATCATACTCAAACTCAAGACAAAATCAATTCAAAATTATCCGTCCAAGAATTGACATATATAAAAATAGTTTATCGTTTTCTGGTGCACAACTATGGAACACCCTCCCCCCAAATATCACAAACACTCAATCACTCTCTTCCTTCAAAGTTACTTTATTTAAATACCTTACGTCAGTATCGTAGATTACCTCAGTTAGCAACAATAACGTCAGCTGCCTTTCAACCTATGACATCTAATCTAGTCAATGTGTGTGTGTGTGTGTGTGTGTGTGTGTGTGTGTGTGTGTGTGTGTGTGTGTGTGTGTGTGTGTGTGTGTGTGTGTGTGTGTGTGTGTGTGTGTGTGTATGCACAATGATAATTCGTGTTTTTTTTTTGTTGTTTTTGTTGTTTTTTTTTCTTTTTTTCTCTCTTTAACATTATTGATATTTTAACAGTTCAAACTGCCAACCAGTATTTATTTCTGTATTATATACGATGATTTGTTGATGACTCTATGACGTGTTTGATTCTGTCTTGCTTCTTCTTTATTTCTCATTGCCTTTGTTCATTTTGTTTGTTTGTTTGTTTTTTGCTTTGCTTGCTTGCCCATCTTATCTGTTAGCCATATTGTCTGTTTGTTTGGTTGGCTCTTATCTGCTGTCTGTATTTGTCACTTTTCTCCAACTGTTATCCGTATCATGCTTGTATCTCTCTTCTCCTATCAAGAAAAACGGCGCTTGATTATGGTTACTATTCTTGATTTATTTATGTCTTATTACATGAATTATTGATTTGTTTACACATGTATGATATTTCTATTATAGCCTACATATGCGTTTATCATTACTGTAATTTCCTATTGTCGAAAGTAACATTTACTTTATTTATCTATCTATACATTTGTCTATTTGACTTCATATCATCTGTTGATTTTCTGTCTCCTGTAGAATTTTATGTGTTTATGCCTTCAATCGACCCAATGTTTGCTACCCCCCCCCCCCCTTTTTTTTTTTTTTTTTTTTTTTTTTTTTTCCCTCTAATCATCCTTCTGAACTGCTCTTTTTTCTACCTCCATTTATTATCTTTGGGTTTAGTAGCAGTAGTAGTAGTAGTAGTAGTGGTAGTAGTGGTAATTGTTGTTTGTAACAGTGTTAATATTTTTTGTGTGTAATCAGAAAATTGATTTCATCTTCTTTGATTTAATTGTAAGAACATTAGTCTATTTGACGCTTGATTTATCTTCTATAAATTTGTCACATGTAATGTTTCTTCTCCCTCTATTTCATTTTATTTTGTTTTATCTTATTACTATTTTGTTTACTGTGTTTTCCTCTCCTCCTCCTCCTCTTCCTTCTTCTTCTTCCTCTTCTTCGTCTTATTTTTATTAATATCACTATCAACATTATCTTTCTTTCTTTATTTACTTATCATTATCTACCTGCTCATCTGTCTATCTATCTGTCTATACTATCTACCTCTCTCTCTCTATCTATCTATCTATCTATCTATCTATCTATCTATCTATCTATCTATCTATCTATCTATCTATCTACCTATCTCTAAGTGGTGACTGTACGTTTGTTGATTTCATTGTATCTTAATTTTAGTATTCAACATGTATTTTCCTTAAGCTGTATTTGTTACTGTAAACAAATGTCATGTGTATAGAATAGCAACGGCAAGTTTGAAAAATGGCTTCTAGCCAATAGCTTTTACCGTTGAAAAATAAAGCATCATTGTCATTGTCATTGTCATTGTCTCTCACTCACTTTCCCTTTCTCTGTCTCTATCTCTTTCTCTTTCTGTCTCTCTCTTTGTCCTCTCTCTCTCTCTCTCGCTCTCTCTCTCTTTCTCTCGCTCTGTGTGTCTGTGTGTCTCTATGTATGTATATGTATATATATATATATATACATATCCAAGAGTACGTTCCAGTAAAATGAGACAACGTCTGTATAGCTTGAAAACGTTTTTACAGAAAATGGAAAAATATGTCACAGAAATCGTCAGTCTATGATGTAATTATGTGCCAAATTTCGTTATTCATCTTACAGTTCTGACAGTGTATGTCAAGGCCCTGTCAGACACTGATTTGAAAAATGGCAAAGAAAATGGTATTTTCAACAGCGGATTATCGCAGCTACATCAAGTTACGTGTCGCCCTCGGAAAGAATGCATCCGAAATACTTGCGGACATGAAAGCTTTTGCTCCTTCGAAATCAACGGTGTTTAGATGGGTAAAACATTTTGCAAGTGGCCAGGCCAGCACTGAAGACAACAGGGGGAAAATGCGAAAAAGCAAAAAGTGCGATGAAAAGTTAGTGGCTAGTGTGAAGGCAATGGTTGATGCTGATTTAAGAGTCAGCCTTGAAGAGATCGCTGATTGTCTCGACATTCATTCGTCGACTGCATCGAGGATCCTAAGAAATCAGCTTGGCTACAGGAAGGTGTCATCAAGATGGATTCCTCATATTTTGACGCCAGAAAATAAGGCGGGTAGGTTACGTTTCTGCCAAGATATGGTGAAAATTTATAAGAACTGCGATCCTAAGCGGCTGGATGAAATTGTGACAGGTGACGAAACCTGGGTGTACATGTATGAACCTCGGAGAAAGTCACAGAACAAGGCCTGGATTCCTAAAGGTGGGATTCCTACTCAAATCGCTCGTCGTCAACGTTCGCAAAAGAAAGTGTTATACACCATCTTTTTCAACACAAAGGGGATCGTGCTATAGAAACCATGCAAACAAGGAGAGACCATCACCGGAAAGTTCTACAGAGACTCAATACTGTCTGACATCAAGAAGTTTTATGCAACTTCCCGACCAACCGCAGGCATGAGAGGAATCAAGATTCTTCATGATAACGCACCTGCTCACAAGTCAAGGCTCGTACGAGAATACCTTGCAATCGAGAACATCCATACTTTGTCACACCCTGCTTACTCCCCAGACCTTGCACCCTGTGACTTTTACCTGTTTCCACATCTGAAAAAATCACTGGCAGGAAGAAATTTCAAGAGCCTAGCAGCCTTGGGAACGGCGGTTTTCCAGTGTCACATATACCCAAAGAAGCCTGCAGAGCGGCATTTCTACAGTGGATCGAGCGAATGCAGAAATGTGTGGCAGCAGGAGGTGAATACTTCGAACAGATTAGATGAATCTTTTTTTTTTTTTGCCGTTGAGTCTTTGATGTATAAGTTCGTTGGTCTCATTCTACTGGAAAGTACCCTCTCTCTGTCTCTCTGTCTCTGTCTGTCTGTCTCTCTCTCTCTCTCTCTCTCTCTCTCTCTCTCTCTCTCCTCTCTCTTTCACTCTCTCTCTCACGTACTTTCTCTCGGCTGAAATTGAATATTATTATCTTAAATCATTCAGGACTATTGAATGCTTCATCTTTATGAGATTTGGAAAATTGTGCCACCTTCCCGGGAAGTAAGTAACTGGGAATGAGCCTTTTTTTTTTTTTTTTTTTTTTTTTTTTTGATATGACCACGTGAAATGGAAAGACGTTTTGATGATACAGTTATGATGGTTCACATACCGAATGTCAAGAAACGCCAAATTTTTTTTTTTTTTTTAGCAGATATAGGCCCGTTATTGATGTGCTTTGTTGATCGTTTTAACAGAAGGCCAATACCATTGTTTAAGTGCAGTCTAGTATCGTTCGTTTTAATAAACAGTCAATACTACATGTATTGTTGAAGTGCTTCATTGTACGTTTTAATTGAAGGTCAGTGCTACTGTTGACGTTCCTGTTTGTTCTTTCTAACAGGTCAGTAGGTCAGACTATTGTTGACGTGCATCTTTGAACGTTTTGACTGAAGGTCGTCGATACATTGTTGTTGAAGTACATCGTTGTCCATTTTAACAGAAAATCAGTCGTGAT
The DNA here is from genome assembly GCA_030674185.1 of Monoplex corrugatus. Classification (NCBI taxonomy): domain Eukaryota; kingdom Metazoa; phylum Mollusca; class Gastropoda; order Littorinimorpha; family Ranellidae; genus Monoplex; species Monoplex corrugatus. The sequence continues at coordinate 69,048,069 of JAPXFY010000012.1, forward strand.
GATTTTGTTGAAATGCCTTTTCGTCCGTTGAAATACAAGACCAATACTACTGTTGAAGTTCCTCGTTGTTCGTTATAACAGACAGTCAATACTGTTGTTGGAGTGCCGTTTTGTTCGTTTTAAGAGAAGGTCAACACAGTCGTTGAAGTACCTGATTGTTTGTTTTAGCAGAATGTCAATATACAACCGAAGGTCAATGTTATTATTGTTGAAGTGCTTCGTTGTTTGTTTTGAAAGAAGGCATATACTTTTGTTAAAGTTTCTCGTCATCCGTATTAACAGAAAGTCAATACTATTGTTGAAGTGCTTCGATGTTTGTTTTAACAGAAGGTCAATAGTACTGTTGAAGTGTGTCGTTTTGACAGATGGCCAGTGCTATTGTTAAAGTTTTAAAAGGTGGACAATGCTATTGTTAAAGTGTGACGTTTTAAAAGGTGGACAATGCTATTGTTAAAGTGTGAAGTTTTAAAAGGTGGACAATGCTATTGTTAAAGTGTGACGTTTTAAAAGGTGGACAATGCTATTGTTAAAGTGTGACGTTTTAAAAGGTGGACAATGCTATTGTTAAAGTGTGACGTTTTAAAAGGTGGACAATGCTATTGTTAAAGTGTGACGTTTTAAAAGGTGGACAATGCTATTGTTAAAGTGTGACGTTTTAAAAGGTGGACAATGCTATTGTTAAAGTGTGACGTTTTAAAAGGTGGACAATGCTATTGTTGAAAGTGTGACGTTTTAAAAAGTGGACAATGCTATT
>JAPXFY010000012.1:69051322-69061322 GCA_030674185.1 Monoplex corrugatus
ATAGATAGATAGGTAGGTAGATAGATAGATAGATAAAGAGAGATAGACAGACAGACAAACAAACAATTAGATAGACAGATAGATTGAGAGGCACACAGACAGGCAGTTAGATAGATAGGCAGACAGTTAGATAGATAGACAAATAGACAGATACACAGAGAGACAGAGAGAGAGATAGACAGACAGACAGATAGATAGACACAGAGAAAGATAGACAGACAGATAGGCAGACAGACTTTTAGATAGATAGATGGACATTGAGAGATAAACACATTGATAGATAGACAGACAGAGAGAGATAGACAGCCAGACGTACATACATACATACATACATACATATATACATATGTACATACACGCATATATACATACACACACACACATACATACATACATACCATACTACGTACGTACGTACATGCGTATATACATACATACATACATACATACACAAGCAGATAGATAGATAGACAGCAGATAGATAAACAGACACATAGATAGATAGATAGATAGATAGATAGATAGATAGATAGATAGATAGATAGATAGATAGATAGATAGATAGATAGTAGATAGATAGATAGATAGACAGACAGACAGACAGACAGACAGACAGACAGATAGATAGATAGATAGATCGACTGTCTCGCTGGAAAGACGATGCTGTCAAATGTGGGTTTGGTATTTCAGGTAATAATCAAATATTTAGAGTCCAAGAAATAATGTCCACGAAATAATGTATGTTCTTGTAGTTCATCAACAGTGCACTTTTCTTGGATGGAATGTGGATGTGATTATCACTGTCGAATAATATTTTCCCCTTATTTGATATGTAATTAGATTGTCTTGTTTATTTGTTCGTTTATTTTAAGGCTTTTCTCCTTTTTTTTTTCTTTTTTTCTTTCTTTTAATAAAACAGAACGTTCGTGCCGGTGTTGAGTGTTAAACATTAGATTCTCGTATGTGTGTGGTGGGTTAGGCGGATGTTATTATTTTATTCACTCTTTGATCTGTTAATTTGATTTTGTTTATTATTTCGCTGGTTTGTTTTTGAGAGGCCTTTCAGTAATGAACAGAACAGTCGTGCCTGTGTTGTGAATTATTCGAGTTGAGTGTTAGCGTTAGACGTGCGTGAGTGAAGGGTGGATAGGGTGGTGAGTGGTGACAGGGACGGTTGGATGGAGGGGGTGGGTGTTTATGGGTGGGTTGGGAGGGAGAGAGTAAATGAGTGAGTGTATATGCGCTTCAGAGAGAGAGACAAAAGCAAAGAGACAGAGAGATAGATAGATAGATAGAGACAGACAAAGACAGAGGCAGACAGACAAAGACAGAGGCAGACAGACAAAGACAGAGACAGACAGACTGACAGGCAGACATACATAGTGTTAGCGTTAGCTGTGTGTGAATGAAGGGTGGATAGGGTGGTGGGTGGAGGGGTTGTGGGTGGGTTGGGAGGGAGAGAGTAAATGAGTGAGTGTATATGCGCTTCAGAGAGAGAGAGAGAGACAGACAGACAGACAGACAGACAGAAACAGAGACAGAGAGAGACAGAAACAGAGAGACAGAGACTGAGAGACAGAGACAGACAGACAGAGAGACGGAAACAGAGACAGAGAGAGACAGAAACAGAGACAGAGACTGAGAGACAGAGACAGACAGAGACAGACAGACAGACAGAAACAAGACAGAGAGAGACAGAAACAGAGAGACAGAGACTGAGAGACAGAGACAGACAGACAGAGACAGACACAAAGACAGAGAGACAGACAGAGACAAACACAGAGACTGAGACAGAGAGACAGAGACTGAGAGACAGAGAGAGAGACAGAGACAGACAGAGATAGAGAGACAGAGACAGACAGACAGACAGAGTGTTAGCGTTAGCTGTGTGTGAGTGAAGGGGGGATAGGGTGGTGAGTGAGGTGGCAGGGCCGGTTGGATGGGGGGGGGGGTGTTTATGGGTGGGTTGGGAGGGAGAGAGCAAATGAGTGTGTGTTATTGCGCTTCAGAGAGAGAGAAAGAGAGAAACAAAGAGACAGACAGACAGACAGAGAGACAGAGAGAGACAGAGAGACAAACACAGAGACAGACAGAGACTGAGAGGCAGAGACAGACAGAGAGACAGAGACAGACAGAGACAGACAGAGTGTTAGCGTTAGCTGTGTGTGAGTAAAGGGTGGACAGGGTGGAGAGTGATGACAGGTACGGTTGGATGGAGGGGGGGGGGAGGTTTTTATGGGTGGGTTGGGAGGGAGAGAGTAAATGAGTGTGTGTATATGCGCTTCAGAGAGAGAGAGAGAGAAACAAAGAGACAGAGAGACAGACAGACAGACAGACAGAGAGACAGACAGAGAGACTGACAGAGACAGAGAGACAAACACAGAGACAGAGAGACAGAGACTGAGAGGCAGAGAGAGACAGACAGACAGAGACAGACAGACACAGAGACAGACAGACAGAGACAGAGTGTTAGCGTTGGCTGTGTGTGAGTGAAGGGTGGATAGGGTGGTGAGTGGTGACAGGGCCGGTTGGATGGAGGGTGGGTGTTTATTGGTGGGTTGGGAGGGAGAGGGTAAATGAGTGTGTGTATATGCGCTTCAAAAAGAGGAGACAGACAGACAGAGACAAACAAACAGACAGAGACTGAGAGACAGAGACAGACAGACAGACAGGCAGAGAGACAGAGAGAGACACAGAGACAGACAGAGAGAAAGACAGATAGGCAGACAGAGACAGAACGACAAAGACAGAGACAGAACGACAATGACAGACAGACAGACAGAGTGTTAGCGTTAGCTGTGTGTGAGTGAAGGGTGGATAGGGTGGTGAGTGTGGTGACAGGGGCGGTTGGATGGAAGGGGTGGGGTGTGTATGGGTGGTTTGGAAGGGAGAGAGTAAATGAATGTGTGTATTTGCGCGTCAGAGAGACAGGACACACAGAGACACAGAGACAGAGACAGACAGACAGACAGAGACAGACAGAGAGACAGAGAGAGAGAGAGAGCCAGAGACAGAGAGAGAGACAGAGACAGACAGACAGACAGACAGAGTTAGCTGTGTGTGAGTGAAGGGTGGATAGGGTGGTGAGTGGTGACAGGGACGGTTGGATGGAGGGGGGGAGGTGTTTATGGGTGGGTTGGGAGGGAGAGAGTAAATGAGTGTGTGTATATGCGTGTCAAAGATAGACATATAGAGACAGACAGACAGAGAGAGATTGAGACTGAGAGACACAGACAGAGACAGACAGACAGAGTGACAGAGACAGAGAGACAGAGACTGACAGGCAGAGACAGAGACAGACAGAGACAGACAGACAGACAGAGACAGAGAGACAGAAACAGAGAGAGACAGAAACAGAGAGACTGAGAGACAGAGACGGACAGACAGAGACAGACACAGAGCAGAGAGACAGACAGAGACAAACACAGAGACTGAGAAAGACAGAGACTGAGAGGCAGAGAGAGACAGAGACAGACAGACATACAGACACAGAGACAGACAGACAGAGACAGAGACAGACAGACAGACACATAGACAGACAGAGACAGAGTGTTAGCGTTAGCTGTGTGTGAGTGAAAGGGGATAGGGTGGTGAGTGGTGACAGGGACGGTTGGAGGGAGGGGGAGGTGCTTATGGGTGGGTTGGGAGGGAGAGAGTAAATGAGTGAGTGTATATGCGTGTCAAAGATAGACAGATAGAGACAGACAGACAAACAGACAGAGACTGAGACTGAGAGACAGAGAGAGAGACAGAGAGACAGAGAGAGGCACAGAGAGAGACACAGAGAAAGACAGACAGACAAACAGAGAGACAAAGAAAGACAGACAGAGACTGACAGACAGACAGACACAGAGACGGAGATCGACATACAGGGAGACACAGAGAGACACAGAGGGACAGACAGACAGAGAGAATAAATTAGTGTGTGTGTGTGTGTGTGTGTGTGGTGTGTGTGTGTGTGTGTGTGTGATGTGTTGTGTGTGTGTATGTGTGTGTGTGTGTGTGCCTTCTGAGTGAGAAAGAGAGAGAGGGAGGGAGGGAGAGACAGAGAAAGAGAGACAGTGAGACACAGAAAAGAGAGAGACAGGGAAAGTGCGTGCGTGCAGGTGGGCGTACACGCGCATGTGTTTGATGTTTGTGAAAGACGTAATAAGATTTGCTTTACTGAATTAACGCACCGTTCATTTCAAGGGGGGAAGATCAACAATATATATTTGTTGTGGTGGATGGCGGGGGGATGTGAAGAAGATAGGGGAGTTCTAGAGAGAGGAATGCGTGTAGGGAGTGGAACACATGATAAATCATAAACCAGATTGGTATGGCGCTATTCCCCATACTCATTTGGACCCACTGCGCGGTACATATAATCAGACTCCAAGGACTCACTACGCAGTATATATATAATCAGACTACGCAGTACACATAATCAGACTCTAAGGACTCACTATGCAGTATACATATTCACACTCTGTACACATAATCAGACGCTAAGGACTCAATACGCGGTAAACATAATCAGACTCTAAGGAATTACTGCGCGGTACACATAATCAGACTCTAAGGACTCACCACACAGTACACATAATCAGACTCTAAGGACTCACCACACAGTACACATAATCAGACTCTAAGGACTCACTACGCAGTACATATAATCAGACTACGCAGTACACATAATCAGACTCTAAGGACCCACTCCACAGTACACATAATCAGACTCTAAGGATTCACTTCGCAGTACACATAATCAGACTCTAAGGACACACTACATAATCAGACTCTAAGGACTCACTACGCAGTACACATAATCAGACTCTAAGGACTCACTACGCAGTACACATAATCAGACTCTAAGAACTCACTACACAGTACACATAATAAGACTCTAGGGACTCACTGCACAGTACATATAATTAGACTCAAAGGACTCACTACGCAGAACACATAATCAGACTCTAAGGACTCACTACACAGTACACATAATCAGATTGTAAGGACTCACTGCACAGTACACATAATCAGATTTTTCAGTGAAACACAAAGAACTCAAGCTGTTAGGCGAGCTGACCACAGTCCATTATATTGCTGCACAGTCCGCATCTTCGGTGGGAGTACGTACAGGGTGTTTTGGCGTCATGATAAGCCAGCCATTAACATGACTTACAGGATCTTTAACGTGCATAGTTGATATTCTGCATGCGTATACAAACAAAGGGGATTCAGGCTTTGGCAGGTTTGCACTCACATGTTGTCCTCGGAGATACGAAATATCCCCCACACTCTACCCACCAGAATGAGAGATACCCAGACAGTTCGAACCCAGGACCTTCCGATTGCAAGTCCAACTTTAACCCGCCTAACCACTGTGCGGAGATGAACGCGGACAGAGATGAACACAGAGATAAACATGGACAGAGGTTAACACAGACATAAAACATGGACAGAGGTTAACACAGAGATAAACATGGACAGAGGTTAACACAGAGATAAACACGGACATAGATTAACATTAAGATAAATACGGAAGAGATTAACACAAAGATAAACACGGACAGAGATCCACACAAAGATAAACACGGACAGAGATCCACACAAAGATAAACACGGACAGAGATTAACACAGAAACGAACACGGACAGAGATTAACACAGAGATAAACATGGACAGAGATTAACAGAGATAAACACGGACAGAGATTAACACAGAGATAAACATGGACAGAGATTAACACAGAGATAAACACGGACAGAGATCCACACAAAGATAAACACGGACAGAGATTAACACAGAGATAAACACGGACAGAGATCCACACAAAGATAAACACGGACAGAGATTAACGCAGAGATAAACATGGACAGAGATTAACAGAGATAAACACGGACAGAGATTAACACAGAGATAAACATGGACAGAGATTAACACAGAGATAAACACGGACAGGGATCCACACAAAGATAAACACGGACAGAGATTAACACAGAGATAAACACGGACAGAGATCCACACAAAGATAAACACGGACAGAGATTAACACAGAGATAAACACGGACAGAGATTAACACAGAAACGAACACAGACAGAGATTAACACAGAGATAAACATGGACAGAGAAAACACAGACAGATGTAAACACAAAGATAACCACAGATGGAGATAAACACAGACAGAGATTAACACGGACAGAGATAAACACGGACAGAGATAACCGCAGGGATAAGTACAGACAGATAAACATGGGCAGAGATAAACACAGGGATAAACACAGACACATTAATACGGACAGAGATAACCACAGAGATAAACACGGACAGAGATAAACACAGGGATAAACACGGACAGAGATAAACACGGACAGAGATAACCGCAGGGATAAGTACAAACAGATAAACATGGGCAGAGATAAACACAGCGATAAATACAGACACATTAATACGGACACAGAGATAACCACAGAGATAAACACGGACAGAGATAACCGCAGGGATAAGTACAGACACATAAACATGGGCAGAGATAAACACAGGGATAAACACAGACACATTAATATGGACAGAGATAACCACAGAGATAAACACGGATAGAGATAACCACAAATGGAGATGAACACGGACAGAGATAAACACGGACAGAGATAAACATAAAGATAAACAGGAGCTCGCGATGTCTCAGTCAATCCTTCCATTGTCTTTTGTTTTTAAAGAGGAGGGACACAAAACAACATCGAAACCTTCAGTTCGTGCTCGGCTGGCTAACAGACACACAGGCCACTTGACGATGTGCTGGGGTTGTTTGGTGCGGACGTTGGCACGCAGAGTTTCTGTCTGTTTTTATGTTTAACAATTTTTTTTTCATCCATTAAGAAAGAAAAACAAAAGAAGAGACTAATTCAGATCGAGTCTAAGTGTGTGTGTGTGTGTGTGTGTGTGGTGTGTGTGTGTGTGTGTGTGTGTGTGTGTGTGTGTGTTGTGTGTGTGTTGTTATATATGTGTGTGTGTGTTTATATATGTGTTCGTTCTTTGATTTAACGTCTTTTCACTATAAGTGATATGTGTGTGCGTGTGTGTGTGTGTGTGTGTGTGTGTGTGTGTGTGTGTGTGCGTGCGTGTGTGTGTGTGTGTGTGTATGTGTGTGTGTGTGTGTCTGTGTGTGTGTGTGTGTGTGTGTTTGTGTGTGTGTGCGTGTGTGTGTGTATGTGGAAAGAGGCAGAAGCAAAATTCATTGCCAGGAAAAATACATGAATTTTTTAATTGGATTTAAAAGCACAAAGGGTAGATGATAGACGAAGGGGAAATAGAAGTTTATTCCAGGTACGAATACCTAAGATATCAGAATTATACAGAGTGCAGAGAAAAATCACTAAAAAAAAATAAATAAAAAATAAAATAAATAAAATAAATTTTAAAAAAATAACATCACTAAAATAAATTTAAAAAACTAACAGAGCACCCAGTGAATGTGAGAGAGAAACTTCGGGGAAAAAATGTTTTTATTATTCTAGAGAAGTAGTCTTGAGTAGGAAGTCATGTGTACAGGAGAGAGATAACACAAGAGGAAAAGGGGGCTGTGTCTATCTGTCGGTCTGGCTCCGTGATTGAGGGGATTACTGTTGTTAGCATGGGGCTAAGTGGACAGAGTCCTTAGTAAGTTAGATCAGAATGAGTACCGCTGAACTCCAAGGAAGTGACCCAGCAGCAGTGCAGGGTCTTCTCTGGTTGGGGGGGGGGGGTTGCGATGGCTTCATATTTCTGATTCCCGTGGCATTCCTGGCTCTGGAACTTTGATTAAATGGGTTCGGGATTGGTGGCGTCTTGTGGAGCCGGAATGAGCGGCGTAAGATTAGCGCCACTGAGGATGTGCAGAATCTGGAATAGCAAAGAAGAAGAATAAAATAAAATAAGATCATTTCGAATCTTCTCCATCACATGGCAGCATCAGTGAAGTCATTGCATATGGATATCATTCCCAGCTGCGGAGACGAAAGAGAAAACGAAACTGAAAACTACAGTAGACTTTAAAAAGGCAATGAACATTGTCCTGTCTTGGTTACAGATTTTGAATGGAGATTAAGCATACAATTCTGTCTTGTTTTAGACTTTTTACACTTCTATCAATCTGTCTTGGTCAGACTTTAAAAAGTGGGGGGAAAAAACGTTTTTCATCGAGGAAGAAGAGAAAGCTTATCTCTTGACTGCCTTGGTCTTATCTCCCTTACCCGGATGTTGAAACAGGTGTGTATGGCATCCAGTGTGAACTACGTAAGTATTCTGGATTCATTATAAAAACTGAATTGTGCAGGAGAAAAGAAAGATTGTTGTATCAATCTGACCAGTCTGTTAATCTTCTGGATTCATTATATAATCTGAACTGTGCAGGAGAAAAGAAAGATTGTTGTATCAATCTGACCAGTTTGTTAATCTTCTGGATTCATTTTTTAAAACTGAACTGTGCAGGAGAAAAGAAAGATTGTTGTATCAATCTGACCAGTTTGTTAATCTTCTGGATTCATTTTTTAAAACTGAACTGTGCAGGAGAAAAGAAAGATTGTTGTATCAATCTGACCAGTCTGTTAATCTTCTGGATTCATTTTTTAAAACTGAACTGTGCAGGAGAAAAGAAAGATTGTTGTATCAATCTGACCAGTTTGTTAATCTTCTGGATTCATTTTTTAAAACTGAACTGTGCAGGAGAAAAGAAAGATTGTTGTATCAATCTGACCAGTTTGTTAATCTTCTGGATTCATTTTTTAAAACTGAACTGTGCAGGAGAAAAGAAAGATTGTTGTATCAATCTGACTAGTTTGTTCATCTTCTGGATTCATTTTTTAAAACTGAACTGTGCAGGAGAAAAGAAAGATTGTTGTATCAATCTGACTAGTTTGTTCATCTTCTGGATTCATTTTTTAAAACTGAACTGTGCAGGAGAAAAGAAAGATTGTTGTATCAATCTGACTAGTTTGTTCATCTTCTGGATTCATAATAAACTGAACTGTACAGGAGAAAAGGAATGGTGTCGTATCAATCTGACCAGTTTGTTCATCTTCTGGATTTATTATAAACTGAATTTCAGTTTCAGTTTCTCAAAACGACGCCTCCGCGTTCGGAACGAATGCTATATGCACTAATGTCACAGATGCCATGTGTATGGTGATCATGGCACATGCCTTAAACCTGCACATAAATCCATGAGCTGGCCAGGTCCTGAGGTCCTACCTGTATTGTAGAGGAGAAAAGAAAGATTGTTGTATTGTGTGACCTGTTTGTTAATCTTCTGGATTCATTATAAACTGAATTGTGCAGGAGAAAAGAGAGATTGTTGTATCAATCTGACCAGTTTGTTAATTTCCCCTTCAGAAGCTGACTGGTGTATTTCCTAGCACATAAGGCCTTAAGTAAGCGGCTGAACCTAATACGCGACATCGCCGAAGCGGACCGAGTGGTTAGGATGTATGTATAAATTCTGTTGGGGGTGTTTGGGGGGGGGGGGGGGTTAAAAGAAATGCGGGGAAAATGAAACATTATCAGTATCACCTGACAATACAGTTAAGCTCTCCTGTAAAAAAAATGATTTGTATCTTCCGTGAGCACACACACACACACACACACACACACACACACACACACACACACACACACACACGCACGCACACACACAATTAAACTGTCTTCACACACACGCACACACACACACACACACACACATACACACATACACACACACACACAAACATACACACACACAATTAAACTGTCTTCATACACACGCGCGCACACACACACACACACACACACACACACACACACACACACACACACACACACACACACACACACATCAATTAACTGTCTTAACTCAAACACGCAGTGACTGCCAAAAGCGTACCAAGAGGCTGGTGTGTCTGTATCAGTTTTTGCATTTTTCATAATTGACATTGCAGAAAAATAATAAAACATTATCAGAACGGTGAATTTCCACTTTAACAGCTGACGTGTGTTTTGTG
>JAPXFY010000012.1:69071322-69073822 GCA_030674185.1 Monoplex corrugatus
GAAAGGTGAGAGTTCAGTTGGTTGAGGACAACTTTTTCAAGCAGTTTTGACAAGAAAGAGAGATTAGAGATAGGCCGGTAATTTTTCAGTTCATTTGGGTCTAAATTGTATTTCTTGAGGAGAGGGTGAACAATAGCAGACTTGAAAGAATCTGGGACAGTTCCAGTTTGGAGAGAAGTGTTGATGATGTCAGTGATGAATGGGAGGAGCGTAGGGAGACAGTCAGAGTAGAGAGAACCTGGAAGAGGATCCAGTTCGCAGGTTTTGAACGACATGGATCTGATTGTGTTGAGAATTTCATCTTGTGAGACTGGGGTAAAAGTAGTAAGAGGGTGCCAGAGAAGTAAGGGTCAGGTGGGCATGGTTGACAGGGTGTCCTGTCAAGCCTGTCACGAAGAGTTTGTATTTTGGTGGTGAAATACTTGGAGAATACAGATGGGAGTTCTTCATTTGTATGTTTTGTTGGGAGAGGTAAATCTTTTCGTGTGCCAAGGAGATGATTCATGGTTGTAAAGAATTCTTTTGAAGAAGAGGCATTCAGGATTTTGGTTTGGAAATAGCTTGTTTTTGCAGATGCAATGAGGGTGGATACTTTTGTTTTAGAGGCTTGGAAAAGTTGCCTATGTACACTGAGTTTGGATTTGCGCCAGCGGCGCTCTGCTCTGCGGCGGGCACGTTTTGCACAGGCAATTTCATGAGTGAGCCATGGGGTAGGGGGGCGGTCAGGTAAAAGACGGGTTGTGGCTGGAGCATGAATGTCCAGAAGATGGTGGAGAGTAGTATAGAATTCATCGGCAAGGTTATGTAACTTTTCAGAAAGGAGACGGAAGGCATCAGATGAAAATGTGGAGAGGTCGATAGATCTGAGATTGCGTCGAGTCACTGTGCGCATGGTACGGGAAGGAGGAGGAATGTCAAGAGAACAGAGAATTGCAGAGTGGTCAGATGGAAGGGCTGAAGTTAGACGGGTAGAAAGAAAGAACTAAGCAGTTGTCAGTAGTTGAATTGTGGTGATCACGAGAAATGATCCAGTCAAGAATGTGACCTTTTTGATGGGTTGGTTCAGAAATGTGTTGAGTCATATTGTGATTGGACAGAGAGTTGATGATATGTCTTGTGTCATAACGGTGAGTGTTGTCATAGTGGACATTGATGTCACCTAGAATGATGAGATTTCCAGGTAAGAGGCAGTAGTAATCAAGAAGTTGGTCAAAGTCAGAGAGAAACATGGATGTGGTGAGCTTATTGGCAGAGCTAGGTAGAGGTCAATAGACACAGGAGAAGGTGATGGGGTGAGGGGTGGATTGGAAGGATACTTCAACGTGCTCGAAAGAAGGATGGGAGAAAGGCAGAGACTGCGAGAAAGACAGGCGGGAATGGAGTGAGTCGTTGTAGAGGATGGCGATACCACCACCTCGGGATGAGCGATGGAAAGAAGCAAGCCTGTAATCACTCGGAGTGAGACTCGCATGTATAGGTTAAGCCATGTTTCGGTGATAAAAGCAATGTCAACATGCTCATCTGCGATAAAGTCAGCAATGACATTGGCTTTGCCATCAGTGCATGTTGACTGAGCGTTAAAAAGGCATAATTTTAGTTTATCACAATGCGGCGGCCGAGGTGGAGACGAAGGCAGCACCGACGGGACAGAAGACGAAGGCGACACCAGCGGGGCAGAAGACGAAGGCAGCAACGACGGGACAGAAGACGAAGGAGTCACCCGCAGGACAGAAGACGAAGGCGGCACCAGCGGGACAGAAGACAAAGGCAGCACCAGCGGGACAGAAGACGAGGGCAGCGACGGCGGGACAGAAGACGAAAGCGGCACCGGCGGGACAGAAGGCGAAGGCGAAGACGGCAGAGGAGGAGACGAAGTTTGCAGCAGCAAGGTCGAGTGCAGGGGCAGTGGAGGAGACGAAGAAGCAGAAGACGAAAAGTGGTGTCGGACTGGCACAGCAGGAGGCAGATTGTGCCAAAGTCGGTGGAGACGTCCACCACGACAGGATCGCGCAGTGCGGGGCTTAGGACACAGCCCCAGTGTTCGTATGCGCTGGTAGACGCCTCCACCGAGGTAGCACTTGCTGTGTTTAAAAAGTGTCAGTCCAATTTGTTTTATAAAAGACGGGTCCATAATTGCGAGCCAGTCAGGAGAGGAAGATACTTGCAGGTTGGTGTGTGGGTTGGTCAGTTCACAACACTTAAAACCAGAGAACACAAAGGTTTGGGAAAGCTGTAGCGTTGGGCGAACACAGTAGGCTAAAATGTAAACACAGTTCACAGATAAAATGTCCAACTTGAGCGGCTGAATTAAAATGATGAAAAGTAGGTATAAAAACTTTAAAATCAGATTATCTGGTAAAATATTCAAAATTTTTAAAAAAATATTTACATCATCGTGTGTCGGGATTTAAAAGCAACAAACTGATACAAAATTCAATGCATAAAACCAAATAGAACCACGATAAAATCACTGTAAAAACACCACACACACTTTTGCTGC
>JAPXFY010000012.1:69086322-69088822 GCA_030674185.1 Monoplex corrugatus
TAATCCATATAGGCTACAGGAAAAACATTATAACTTCAGTATTACAGCATTAACACCTTGACAATCACAATTACCTCACAAATTATAAACTATTCGCATATCATACATCACAATTTACATACAAACAAAGATTTTAAAAAGTTTCTTAAAGTATTTCAGTCTCTTTCCCACTCAATTTCTCCCCTATCCCCTCCTCAGCTGTACACATACAGTGATACACACACATGCTCACTCAAGCACACACACACACACACACACACACACACACACACACACACACACACACACACACACACACACACACACACACACATACATACATACATACACACATGCATGCACACACACACCTTGCTCTATAGGCTCTTATACAAAATACTGTTATACACGCAGGAGAGATTAGTCTGATGACAGACTTGCAAACTAAGGCTCTTCAGGTTAGATAAGTTTGAAAGAGGTGGGTTTTCAGGTGCCGTTTGAAGGTTGAGAAACACTTAGTTTTTCTGAGAGACAGTGGTAGAGAGTTCCATACATTTGGGCCAAAGACAGAGAAAGATTTTTTACCAAAGGTGTCTAGAGAGAAGCGAGGAACAGTCAACAAGTGAGGTATCAGAAGAGCGGAGCGTTCGAGGTTTGTAACCCTGCAGGAGGTTGGCAAGATAGGATGGCATGTTCTCGTGATAGATACACTGAAAGCAGAGACAGGCAACTTTATATTGAATCCTAGCCTTTACCGGGAGCCAATGAAGTGTTCTGAGCAGAGATTTTGCACTCTCACGCCTGGGCTTGCGGAGAACAAGGCGAGCCGCGTGGTTCTGTATGCGTTGAAGTTTAAATAGTTGATTGTCATGGAGACCTGCGAATAGAGTTACAATAGTCCAGTCTAGATAGTATGAAAGAGACAGCAAGCTTGTTGGTAGCATCAATGGAAAGGAAGGAGCGAATCTTACCTATTCTGCGTAGCTGATAGTACAGAATACGGCACAACTGTTTGACATGGGCTTCCATAGACAGTGTTTCATCCAGGTAGTAGCCAAGGCCCGCCTGTTAACGCCCTATCGGTATACCCGGCCCTATCGGTATGGAAGCAGGTGTTTTCCATCCCACACATCCCGACTAACAACTCCTCCTCCAGGAGCTCCTGGCACTAACAACCGGATCTGTTACATGTATCTCATTACTGGCACCGGTGGTCAGCCAGCACGCATAGCCATGCAAAAATGAATACGTATCACTTCATGTTTTATGTACATTCCTTCTGTTTTAGAAATATCGCAAACTTTAGATATAGAATGAATTTTTTGAAAATGTTTTCTATAGTACACATTTGATCGAAATAGGACACTGTCTACCGAAATGATGTCTCTGTCTCTCTTTATCTTTCTATCCTTTCTTCCCTCTCTCTCTCTCTCTCTCTCTCTCTCTCTCTCTCTCTCTCTCTCTCTCTCTCTCTCTCTCTCTCTTAAGTCTCTCTCTCTCGGTCTCTCTCTCTCCGGTCTCTCTCTCTGTCTCTCTGCAAAAGCAGACGAAACCAACAGCAGTTCGGGATAGGGAGGCCAAATTGTACCAAGGAATTTTAAGTAAGCGCATTTCTTAATGGTGACCTTTAAATTTTCATAATATCAAAAATTTGTAATCTTCCGAAACAGTAGGTCGAAGCGTTAAGCTTTAGATTTCTTTAAATATTGTTGTGTATGCTGTTTTAAACGAAATATACCCACAGGGCTGAGTATACCGATAGGGCTGAGTATACCGAATGACAGAGCATACCGATAGGGCGTTAATAGCCGCACTAAGTTGAACCTACAACTCCTGTGTTATGACCCTGGCACCCTAATAACTCTGGTACTCTTCTACCAAAACAACCGTAGAAAAAGAAAAAGAAAAAACAGAGAGAAAAAATACAGAGGGCCTCAACAGCTTAGCTGGTTTGAGCGTGGGATTAGCATGCTAATGGTTGTGAATGGGAACCAGGTGTGTGCTACATTAAGCTGGTGTTACCCTCTCCCCCATTACCCCTGCCCCCGTGGGGATGCCGTAGGCTCTTTCAGTATAAATGGTATCCCCACCTTCTGGAAATCTGTGCTAAAAGACTTCCTCTTTTCTGTCACTCTTTGTTTCTTTCTTCCTCCTTTGAAAATCTGTCATTTGATTTCTTATATTATTTTCTGCCTTGCTGGTCCATTCACCTGTATGTGTTCAATAAAGTCTTAAATACTTTCTCTTAGGATTGATATTTGAGTACGTGTATTACGTGCATTTTGGGCTCTTGGCAGGTGAGATATGCGGAAGCAATTTTAGGTCGTTTAGACCTGTTGTTGTTGTTGTTTTTGTTTGTTTTGTGGGGTTTTTTTTGTATGTTTTAATGTCCTTAGTTATGTTTCAATTTGTGTTCAGTGTGTTTTTTAAATCCCCTGTGCGATTAATTGGACGAGCGGTCAACGTCAGGGGCATCTCCTTAGATTATGTGCGCGAATACATTGATATGTGTACTTATTTT
>JAPXFY010000012.1:69093822-69096322 GCA_030674185.1 Monoplex corrugatus
GTTCCTTCAAATCTTTAAGTGGGTTCCTTCAAATCTGTAAGTGGGTTCCTTCAAATCTGTGAGTGGGTTCCTTCAAATCTGTAAGTGGCTTCCTTCAAATCTGTAAGTGGGTTCCTTCAAATCTGTGAGTGGGTTCCTTCAAATCTGTAAGTGGGTTCCTTCAAATCTGTAAGTGGCTTCCTTCAAATCTGTAAGTGGGTTCCTTCAAATCTGTAGTGGGTTCCTTCAAATCTGTAAGTGGGTTCCTTCAAATCTGTAAGTGGGTTCCGTCAAATCTGTAAGTGGGTTCTTTCAATATGTTAGGGGTTCTTTCAAATCTGTAAGTGGGTTCCTTCAAATCTGTAAGTGGTTCCTTCAAATCTGTAAGTGAGTTCCTTCAAATCTGTAAGTGGGTTCTTTCAAATCTGTAAGTGGGTTCCTTCAAATCTGTAGTGGGTTCCTTCAAATCTGTAAGTGGGTTCCTTCAAATCTGTAATGGGTTCCTTCAAATCTTAAATGGTACCTTCAATCTGTGAGTGTTCCTCAAATCTGTAAGTGGTTCCTTCAAATCTGTAAGTGGCTTCTTCAAATCTGCAAGTGGGTTCTTTCAAATCTTAGTGGCTTCCTTCAAATCTGTAAGTGGCTTCCTTCAAATCTGTGAGTGGGTTCCGTCAAATCTGTAAGTGGCTTCCTTCAAATCTGTAAGTGGGTTCTTCAAATCTGTAAGTGGGTTCCTTCAAATCTGTGAGTGGTTCCTTCAAATCTGTAAGTGGGTTCCTTCAAATCTGTAAGTGGCTTCCTTCAAATCTTGCAAGTGGTTCTTTCAAATCTGTAAGTGGGTTCCTTCAAATCTGTGAGTGGGTTCCGTCAAATCTGTAAGTGGCTTCCTTCAAATCTGTAAGTGGGTTCTTCAAATCTGTAAGTGGGTTCCTTCAAATCTGTGAGTGGGTTCCTTCAAATCTGTAAGTGGGTTCCTTCAAATCTGTAATGGGTTCCTTCAAATCTGTAAGTGGCTCCTTCACATCTGTGAGTTTCTTCAAATCTGTAAGTGGGTTCCTTCAAATCTGTAAGTGGCTTCCTTCAAATCTGCATAGTGGGTTCTTCAAATCTTTAAGTGGCTTCCTTCAAATCTGTAAGTGGCTTCCTTCAAATCTGTGAGTGGGTTCCTTCAAATCTGTAAGTGGGTTCCTTCAAATCTGTAAGTGGGTTCTTTCAAATCTGTAAGTGGGTTCCTTCAAATCTGTGAGTGGCTTCCTTCAAATCTGTAAGTGGGTTCCTTCAAATCTGTAAGTGGCTTCCTTCAAATCTGTAAGTGGCTTCCTTCAAATCTGTAAGTGGATTCCTTCAAATCTGTGAATGGCTACCTTCAAAACTGTAAGTGGTTCCTTCAAATCTGTAAATGGCTACCTTCACATCTGTGGGTTCCGTCAAATCTGTAAGTGGGTTCCTTCAAATCTGTAAGTGGGTTCCTTCAAATCTGTGAGTGGCTTTCTTCAAATCTGTAAGTGGCTTCCTTCAAATCTGTGAGTGGGTTCCCTCAAATCTGTAAGTGGGTTCCTTCAAATCTGTAAGTGGGTTCCTTCAAATCTGTAAGTGGATTCCTTCAAACCTGTAAGTGGGTTCCTTCAAATCTGTAAGTGGGTTCCTTCAAATCTGTAAGTGGGTTCCTTCAAATCTGGGAGTGGGTTCCTTCAAATCTGGGAGTGGGTTCCTTCAAATCTGTACATTGGTTAATGTACAATCTGTAC
Organism: Monoplex corrugatus; assembly: GCA_030674185.1. Taxonomy (NCBI): domain Eukaryota; kingdom Metazoa; phylum Mollusca; class Gastropoda; order Littorinimorpha; family Ranellidae; genus Monoplex; species Monoplex corrugatus. The sequence continues at coordinate 69,095,550 of JAPXFY010000012.1, forward strand.
ATTGGTCTTCGTCTAAAAGCACATTTGTGAATAGACGTTAAAAGAAATAACGAACGAGCTTTGGTCAAGACAGCATATGTGACAGAGAAGTGAGCACCGTTATACAAACACAAAACGTACGAGAGGAAAACATAGATATCCCTGCTGCGATTTGAATCACTGACCGAAAAAAAATAGGAATTAATCACAGGTCTCATATGTTGTAATTTAGCTGCTGCTCAATGTAAACTGTTTAACTGAGTCAAGCCAATAGATGGGTTGGGGTTTGTTCGTTGTTGTTGATTTGTTGTTGTGGTTGTTGTTGTTGTTGCTGTTGTTGTTGCTGGTGTGGTGGTGGTGGTATCAGCCCCACACACACCACACACACACACACACACACACACACACACACACACACACACCACACACACACACACAACAAACACAAGTAAAAGCAGTACGTATCCTGTTTTAGATGGTTGCGTCATGATTAAGACAAAGATGGTCTAACGAAATTGTGTACCTGTGACGTATCGAACCTGGGACGCAATGAACCTGGAACCCAATGAACATGGGACGTATCGAACCTGTGACGTAATCGAATCTGGGACATATTAACTTGGGACGTATCGAACATGGGACATATCGAACCTAGGACGTATCGAACCTGGGATGTATCGAACCTGGGACATATCGAATCTGGTGAACGTATTCGAACCTGGAGAAAGAACGCAACGAACCTGGGACGTAACGAACCTGGGACGCAAGAACCTGGGACGTATCGAACCTGGGAC
>JAPXFY010000012.1:69103822-69118822 GCA_030674185.1 Monoplex corrugatus
ACTGCATTCAAGAAGATGACAAGCATTCTTACCAACAAATGCCTATCAATTAACATCAGGAAGAGAGTTCTTGAATGTTATATAGAACCAATACTGTTGTACGGATATGAGGCATGGACAGTCAACAAGCAAAGCCAGAACAAGATTGAGGCAGCCGAGATGTGGTTTCTAAGAAGAATGTTGAGAGTTCCATGGACAGCAAAGTAAACAAACGAGACAGTCTTGATGGAGGCAGACACAAGTAGATCATTCATAAGGAAGATTAGGAAAAGACAGGCAACATTTATATGCCATTTTATGAGGAAGGGGATTTGGAGCACCTGGTCACAACGGGAAAGCTGGGGAGGGTGGGGGAGATGGTTGGGGCAACGAAAGATAGAGACAGATGGAAGTCCATGATCGCCAACGCCATGCGGCAGGGCACCTGATGATGATGATGATGATGACCCACCAGCACACGGATGCGAAACAGATTCGAACCCATACCTTCTATTCGATGATCCAGTACCTTAACCAACCTGTCCTCTGTGGTGCCGTCACTTTCTCTTGAAATGTTCTTTCTTTCCTCAATTTCACCGTCTTCACTTCTTTATTCAACGTTTTGACTTTTTGTTTCAGAATTCGTTCGAATGATGACAACAAAATAACATGGCACACACACTACAGGGAGAGTGGACGTGAAAAGGGCAGAGGTCATAGATCAAGAGGTCAAGATGTCAGCGGACAAGAATGGAATGGAGCACACGAGGACAACAATCAGTGACCCACGTTGTGTTTCGACAGTGATGTGACCTCTGTGGACTCCGTATCACACTGTTTTGTGACTAATGTTTATTCATGAGGTTCTAATTTTTACATCCCATTCTGGTGTCTCGCGACGTGTGGCTTGCTATATGGTTGGTGGTTGGTTGGTTTTGGTGTTTTGTTTTGTTTTGTTTTGCTTTTGTTTTGTTTTTTGGGATGTGGTTGTTGTTGTTGCTAGTTTAATTGATGAAGTATGGGGCGAACTACAACTCTTTGTCTTCAGTATTAGAATAGGCTTTATATGTTCGTTGTACCGCTCTCGAAACCTCATTACTTCAGTTGTTCTCTTTGAAAGACTTGTCTAAAACCAATGCATGCATACGCACCCCATTCGTGTCCACGCACACATTCACACACACACACACACACACACACACACACACACACATATCCACAATCAAAGCACACACACACTCACACACCCAAGCACGCACGTACAAACACACACACAGACACACGCACACACACACACACTCACACACACATACACACACACACACACACACACTCACACACACACACACACACACACACACACACACACACGCACACACGCAGTGCGATGATTATCACGACCTGCTTCCAAGGGCGGAAAAACACGAACCTTTAGCGCGGTTTCTCCATACTTGTCTAATACAAACGTCCAGACAATGCATTCTGTGCATAACACAAGATGTAAGACCTTTACTCTCAGCCATATGCTGTCATCACGTTCGTTTCCCACTACTATCCTGTGTTAATCAGATTTGAGTATTCCAAATAGGAGGTATCAAACACACGGTTGTCAGTACTGGGACGATTGATGACCTCCGTCTCAATAACTGCAAGTTCTTCTTCTTCTTCCTTAAATCCGTGAAGCGTCATGGGGGTGGTCTCTCTAAAAAAAAAAAAAAAACGTTTACCAGATTCCCCAGTTCTGTCGATTGTGTGCCAAAGCCTGGATCTCTGCAAATGGTTTCTCTGTCAATTCCGCAATATTATTAGTCTATCGTTGGTTTGGGGTTGTTTTTTTCAGTCTTCCTCTCCCTCTTCCTTTTTCAACAGCTCCATGGAAGATTGGCTTGGAAAGGCCATTAGATCTTGTTACATGACCATACCAATGCGGACACACGTAAAGCAAATACATGTTAATCCCCACTGTGATGTAAGTAGGATTCAAATCAGTCTTTAATAAAAACGAATGTCCAACACAACAAGAAATGATAAGATAACGAAACATCCACAAATTGTCAATTCCTAGGACACTACAAAAAATGATAAGATAACGGAACATCCACAAATTGTCACTTCCTAGGACACTACAAGGAATGATAAGATAACGGAACATCCACAAATTGTCACTTCCTAGGACACTACAAGGAATAATAAGATAACGGAACATCCACAAATTGTCAATTCCTAGGACACTACAAAAAATGATAAGATAACGGAACATGCACAAATTGTCACTTCCTAGGACACAACAAGGAATGATAAGATAACGGAACATCCACAAATTGTCACTTCCTAGGACACAACAAGGAATGATATAGATAACAGAACATGCACAAACTGTCACACTTTCTACTGTTCTCACACGGTTGACTGTTCCCACCATCTGTAAACATTCACAAATGTCGCCGTTGGTCAGGTTTCAAAGGGTTAACTGAATACACAACCTGTCACCTCCAGTAATGTGCACTCGAATTGTTAAGACGAACGCAAGATTGATTGCCCATTGTTTCGAAATCCAAAACAAGTGTGACTGCCCGCGTTCAAGCAAACAGCAACCAGAAAAAACACGAAAGAAGAATGCGAACGCGTATTTAATATAACAAGACTGTCTTGTCTTGTCTTGTTATATTAAATAGCGTTGGCATTCTTCCTTCGTGTTTTGTTTTGTTTTTCTGGTTCCATTGTTTCGAGTTTTGCTGCTAAACGATTCGAGCTTGCACACAAGGGAAAAGAAAAACAAGGTGAGTTCTTCCTGAGCAAGTTTCACACTACAAAGCAAAGTGATTTTCTGACATCCTCTCCAATATGGATTATGAAGGGCAACAGGACGGCGATAACTTTAATGCTGAATATTCCAGACTGCAACTCTGACAGGCTTGGAGAAAGCCAGAACTCCGCGCTGCTGCACAGGTACACACACGCACACACATACACACACGCACACACACGCATACACACACATACACACACATACACACATACGCACACACACATACACACAATATACACACATACACACATACACACACATACACACACACATACACACATACACACACACATACGCACACATACACACACACACATCACATACACACATAACACACTAACCTACACACACATACACACACCACATACACACAACACACATACACACACACATACACACACACACACACACTACACACACACACACACACACACACACACACACACATACACACACAACACACACACACACACACACACACACAACACAAAGGCACGTCCACACCTCATGTTCTGTGATTAAGCATAATCTTTCCTGAAATGGTCAGTCCGGTGTTCTGGATTTTTCTTCTTCTTTCGTTCGCCTTTTATATGGACAGGCCACATTTGGTAATGAATGTGACCGTTTTGTTTTCCAGTATCTGGTCGGCTGCCATGGAGAGTGATGGTCAGAGTGAAGGGTGGATCGTGTTCTGGCACTGTTGCACCCGGAAGTGACCTCAATGGGCGAGCACCAGTCTCGTCAGATGTCGATGATCGTGTAGACATTTGTGTTTTATTGCATGGCATTGTGGTTTGTTTGAAGGTGTCTGCAGGCCTGGTACTCTGACTTCAGTCCTCTAGGTTTTTCTATGGGTTATCCCGCCTTTCGATTATGGCCAAAAGACATTCATTGTGTGTGCTTTCGGTGGCCCTTGTCCGTCTGATGGCTTCATCACAGAAACCCCTCAGGTAGAAACAGATCCATACCTATACTTTATTCTGAAACAAGTGTTGACAATGTCTGGCAAGATAGACAGATAGCCTGTTGTTTGAAGACTTAGGATGCTGACAATGTCTGGCAACCCTGACAAACTAGCCTATCGACTAAAGGCTTAGGATCAACCACATCTAGAAGTGCAGCCCGTCACACTTATTTTAGACAGTAAACGAGACATTTAAATGGTAAGGCCAGAAGTACATACAACTCTATCGGGATCTTTTCGAAGGTCGCTCCAGTGAAAGGGAAAGGTCCATTGTCTCCAGTGCACGGGTTCTACCCTGTGTTTATTCACGTTGACTTTTCTTTTATAGCACTCACATGTAGAATAACATACTCGAAGTCAGGTTGAGACAAGTTGAGTCAGAACCCCAGCTTGTTTTGATCCAGCCTCACCTCTGTCTACACCCTAAAATTCTTCCCGTGACAGCCCCATCATAGGACACCATAGGGTGTTTTCTAGGTGTGGCATTGCCTTGTGCACCATCTGGGTAGAAATTATCACCAGTCGGCCTGGCACTGCTTATTCGTCCGTCCAAGCCTGACGTTTTTGGCAACTAACATCTATATGTAGGGCCTACGTCCATCCATCACCTACCATCTGCGACCCGCTGGCTTGGGGTGGCCTCCCCACAGCCAAATTGGAAGTATCTTTTCCTAGATGTGATCTTCAAAGGTCCTGTTTGCTGTTGATCCAGGCCAGTTCCGTGAGGCCACTGCTCAGTTTTTTTTTCATTCCTGGACAGTAAACAGAGCTACAAAACACAGTGATCCTGTCTGTCATTAGCATTTGTCTGCATGAGACAGCCCCACGACACATAACATACTGTTGGAGCAGCCGGAAGGATCTTCTCCGATGACTCATACAGCCTCCAACACTGTTGTCTCTCCTGCTTTGTGGCTGGAGAACAGCTTTACGTGGGGGTGGATATATTTTTGGTTGTCCTACCACAAGGATAGCGGATGTAGAACCTGCCCTCTTCCGTTCTTCGCAGATTTTCTGCTCCGCCTCATGTGAAGTCGTGCGTCCCTTGTGATCTGTTACAAGAATTATTAACACATCGCTCGTTTGAAGGTTTTCCAGGCTGCTTCAGGACGGTCAGCACTGAAAATTCTTAGCACTGCTTTTGCAAATGCACCAGCCAGGAAATAGAGAGATTCAGCAGAAGAGGAAATACACCCTTACACACATCACAGGACACATTATAGTTTTCCCCTCTAAGATCTTTTTATTTTTTGAGCGACATGAAGCAAATGTGCTTCGTACGAAACCCAACATGGCGACATTGACGACAGTGAACAAGATTGTCTTAACTTTGTTCACCTCTTCGACCAGCTGATGAAGATCAGAAGACGAGAGAATATGTGTAAAATGCAAAAGATAGTGTTCTGTCATAAAGAGCAAGCAAGAAGCATACAGATATGTCTTCAGCTTCAGGTTTGCCAAATGAAACCGAGTACCATTTACACACAGACCGTCATACATGCTGCTTTACCGATTATTAAGCATAAGAATGTGCAGTTCCATTAGTCTTATTTTAATTGCCTGAAACTACATCCAATGCGTCCGTCGCAAAATCTGCTCTCAATTTATTAGGCCCTGGTGGTGTTTTTTCCCTTTTTTTTCGATTGCTGGTGGTGTTTGTTTGTTTGTTTGTTTGTTTGTTTGTTTGTTTGTTTGTTTGTTTGTTTGTTTGTTTGTTTGTATATGATACGAAGTAAATCGAGAAAGTAAAATGGCTTTTATAATGGTTTTATGTATTATGTATATGATTGTTGATACTGTAAGTTGTTTTTTTGTGGATTTTCAGACATTTGTTGTTGTTTTTTGCCTTTTCTTCCTTTTTGCTGATGATTAATTTTTGTATACATTTGACTACATGTCTGTGTTGTAATACTCACACTTTTCACACATGCGATCAGTTATGTTCAATTTTGGTACAATGCGAATTTGTCTACTATGCTGTGAATTTATGCTATGTGACTATATCCTTGTACTTGCTAAAAATGATTTTTTTTTTTTTTTCCTCCACCCTCTAACTTGTCTTCCCTCCTCAGCCCACTCTTTTCAATTTTCGATATGGTTGTGGTGTTGATGGTGTGTGAGTGTGTGGATGTGAATGAGCTGATGTGTGGACTGTACGCTGAATGCAGACATATCACCATTTCAAGACATAAGATAACGTATCCTACATAAGGCGGGTTATCATTGTTATTATTATATATTACTATTATTATTATCATTATTATTATTATTATTATTATTATATCATCATCATTATTATTATTATTGTTGTTGTTGTTGTTGTTGTTGTTGTTGTTATTGTTATTGTTATTGTTAATACTATTATTATTTTAATACTATTATTATTATTGTTATTTTGTGACTTGATTACTTTACTTGGGAAATAAAATTTTGCAGCTGTAATTGCAGCTTTAAAAGTCACATACAATCGGGAACATGTTCAAAATTGGTTTGCATTCGGCTGGCAGTGGTGGTGGTGTAAGTGGTGGTGTTGGGGTTAGCGGTGTGTGAGAGAGAGGGGGGGAGAGAAAGAGAGAGAGAGAGAGATTATTGTAAGTTTTAAAACAAAACCTAACCGTGTAAAAAATTGATCCAACATTCTGTATTAATTAACGGACTACACCATGTGTCTGGTAACATGCATGTATTTTGGGGTATTATTTAACACGTTTATCGTTGTTGCTTCCCCTTCCTTGTCTCTCCTCGTGGGTTTTTTTTTCTTCATGTTAACAAATACTGCTACTGCTTTTTTTTTTAAACCCTTTGACTCCCACACCCTATCTACCAGCATCCTGCATCATCAAGCATGCTAGCAAAGCAAAAACTTAACCGTTTCTTTCTCTCACCCTATCCATCGGCTCCCTGCAGGAAGCTGGTAACAATAATAATAATAATTACAATATTTATATAGCGCAAAATCTTGATAAAATCAAATCTAAGCGCTGAAGCTGTTGGATAGGATGAGTTTCTTTCTCTCACCCTATCCATCGGCTCCCTGCAGGAAGCTGGTGGATAGGGTGAGAGAGTCAAAGGGTTAAGTTTTTGCAGTTGGTGGATAGGGTGCGGGAGTCAAAGAGTTAATGCATTTTTGTACGTATTTCGATTATTCTGATTGTTTTCGGTTATGTAGTGGAGTGTGTGGTCTCATGGTTAAAGCACCTGTATTAGACACGAGAAGCTGAGGTTTGAATCACGCATGGGACATGGATTTTTCTCCCTCCCTCTCCGCCCTGTACTAGATCTTTAACCCTTTGACTCCTGCGTCCTATCCACCAACTGCAAAACCTTAACCCTATGACTCCCTCACCCTATCCACCAGCTTCCGAGGAGGGAGTCATGGGGTTAATTTTTTTTTTTTTTTTGCTTTGCCAGCATGGTTAACAATAAAGGATGCTGATGAACAGGCTGCAGGGGTCAAAGGGTTGTGTGGTGGTCTAGGTGTCAGTCTTTTTGACAAATGAGACGATTAATCGAAGTCCTGTATGCAACACATGTTCAGCGCACATTAAATATTCCACGGCAAAAAAAAAGCGGTTCTTGGGCAAAATTATGTTGCAAAAAGTCCACTTTCATAACGTGAACAGAATTGCGAGCATAAGAAAAAAATATAAGAAAATATAGTGGCACTGCACTGCGGCGACGTTCTCTCCCTGGGTTGTTGCTCGAATTTTACATGGTAAGTCCATTATGATAATTAAAAAAAAATAGAAAGAAATGGATATTAAATACTAAATAGAACCTCAAGGTCTCCCCAACTGTCCTTCGTAAATCTCTTTATCAATTGATGAATTATATAGCAATTAATATTTCATGATAATTCATTTTTACAACTTTTTTGACATTGTATGTCTTGTGGTATTTTTGTTTTCATCATGAGGTTAGGTTTAACGTGTTTCATCCCTCTCTTGTTTATTTTCAACGCTTTCTTTACATTTCATCTGATTTAAATATGCCAATGTTGTATTTGTGTTGCATAGCGAAGACTTGCTGTAAGACAGGTCCAATGGGACTTAATGTCACTATCCTTCAGTAACAGAGCGTTTGGAAGCTTGAACTTTGAAGTAAGGTTGATTCATATGCTTTGGCTTCATGCAATCGGTGGAGAGGTGGCGAAGTGGGTTAAACACCTGCCCGTGAAGCGAGAGGCCCTGGGTTTTATTCCCCATCGAACATAAATGTTCTCTTTATCGATGGATCTTTACCAAAGTTTGGTCAGATCTTCTGTACCATTAACGAAATCGCGAAAGCATTTTTTTTTTTTTTTTGGAAGACAAAGTTTCAAAGTCAAGATATATTTCCTCGAAGAAAAAAATGTCTAGAATCAGAAACTTTTTGAGGACGATGTGTGAATCAACACTTTCTCAGGGAATTCTGATAAAAACTGAAATCTGTTTTCACTGTTGTGACAGTCTACCATTGTCCTCGGTTCACATCCAGTTTTATTTCCACTGAAGCTTCTTCAAGATCACAGTGACCTTGAGAAGTTTAACCCTTTGACTCCCGCATATGGTGAGGGAGTCAGAGAGTTGAATTTTTGCTTCACTAGCGTGGTCGACGATGCAGGATGCTGGTGGACAGGGTGCGTGCAGGAGTCAAAGGGTTAAAGCATGCATTTTTTGTATAAAACGGGAGCTTATTAGAATGGCTTGACCGTATGGGCTTTTTTTTTTTTTGTTTTTGTTTTGTTTTTTATTTTGTTTTGTTTTTTATTTTGTTTTGTTTTGTGTTTTGTTCCCAGCGATATTTCTTTTTCTAAGATGCATTTTATAGAATGTTGTTTTAGTCCTCTGGCTTGGACTGTACATGTATATGTATGTGTTGCTACACACCAGTCGCCGTGGTGTAGTGGTTAACGCAACGGACTACTGACTGGAAGGTTGTGGGTTCGAATCCCCATCAGTACCTTCAAAAATCAGTGTGGGATTTTTCGGCGCTAACCGGCTCCTACCCAGAGTTAGGTGTGCTGTGGACTCATTGGGAAGACTGGGACCACACGATCGAGTCTCATTCACTTCACGGATGCGTCACTGAGGGTGTTGCTCAAATCTTCTGACCAGCACCGCAGGTGTCTGTATCTCTCGGGCCTGGTTGACGCCAGGATATATCACGATAGTAAGCGTAGAGCACAGCCCTGTCACGCAGTCTCAATCCTAGATGGAACTCCTTAGCATCAATATTATCATCCTCATCGACATCATCATCATCGCATTAAAAAAAAAATGTGCCAACTTCTGTGGCCGTTAAGGTGCCGCAAAAAAAATGGGACAAAAAAAATATAAAGGTGAGCACAAAGGTAACCTCCCTGGGTGCGATGATCCTTAAAAAAATGTGTTGCTGCACAGTGTAGCTACAGACCTCATACCTTGTCTTGGTTGGGTCTTTCTGCCACTCTGTCTGTCATTGTCGTTCTGCGAGGCTTCTCTGTACTGCTCTCGAGCTGCCAGCATTTTTTTTTTCTTTTTGGGTGGAGGTGCGGCATCATCTTTTTCAAAGGTTTCTGTTTCAGACACCAGACAGCTTATTCTGTCGATGAAACGGTCTGTCTTGTCTGCTTGTTACTGTCTTTTTTTGTTGTTGTTGTTGTTGTTGTTGTTGTTGTTGTTGTTGTTGTTGTTTTGTTTTGTTTTGTTTTTTTGTTTTGTTTTTTTTTACCTTTGCGCAAGGGAGAGTATCCTGATTTCTCTCCCTTGTGAGGCTGTAACCAAAATCTCACATTTGCTTTTACTTTCCACAACCCATCAAAGAATGACATGGTTTACAATGGCTTTAACCCTTTTTATTTCCGTGCCCTATCCACCATCTGCAAAAACTTAACCTTTTGACTTCCTCACCCTATCCACCAGCTTTCTTCAGGAAGCTGGTGGATAGGGTGAGGAAGTCAGAGGGATACGATTTTGCTTTGCCAGCATGGTTGATGACAATGCAGGATGCTGGTGGATACTGTGCCGGAGTCAAAGGGTTAACGGGCGTGTCTGATGCCCTTCATGAGTATACTCGCCAATAGGGTTCAAATGCTGACAGAACTGTACACATTATGAAGATCGGGAAAATCCCTTCCCTTTACCTGGCAGGCACCGCCAGGTTTTATGTAGCTCGGACCTTCATTCATCCGATTATTAACATATTGCTGCCATCAGACATGTTTATCTTCACTCTTTGACCTAGATGCTTCTTCTTCTTCGTCTTCGTCGTCGTCGTCGTCTAAATATGTGCTAGTATTTTAATCTGTCGCTTGATTATCATTTTATTATGTATGCTTATATATTTTTGCATTTTACACTCATTTCAAAGTGGTGCAATGGTAGTAGCTGCAGTTAGTTTACTTTGTGCTTTAAGTTGTCTAATGGATTTTTACATTGTTTGTTATATGTTTTCTATAACGTTCGTCGACAGTTGGTGTCGGTAAATGTTTGGGCTTTTGCTCAAGTGTCAGCTGTATAAAATGTATATTTTGTTTACTTTTTTTACAGTTTTTTGTGACTATGATAGTTGTGATTTTTGTTTGTTTGTTTGTTTGTTTGTTTGTTTGTTTGTTTGTTTGTTTGTTTGTTTGTGTCCAATTTTCCACGCCACTTCACTGACCTCAGAGACTGAGGCAAATCTGTTCATAATGCCATGATGATATATGAGAATGGAGATGGTAATGATGATGCTATGGAGATGGTAATGATGATGCTATGGAGATGGTAATGATGATGCTATGGAGATGGTAATGATGATGCTATGGAGATGGTAATGATGATGATATGGAGATGGTGATGATGATGCTATGGAGATGGTAATGATGATGCTATGGAGATGGTGATGATGATGCTATGGAGATGGTAATGATGATGCTATGGAGATGGTGATGATGATGCTATGGAGATGGTGATGATGATGCTATGGAGATGGTAATGATGATGCTATGGAGATGGTAATGATGATGCTACGGAGATGGTGATGATGATGCTATGGAGATGGTAATGATGATGCTATGGAGATGGTAATGATGATGCTATGGAGATGGTGATGATGATGCTATGGAGATCCGTTACAGATTAAGATTGTGTGAAAGGTGTGCACTATAGTCTTGCTTTGCCCAACATTATATCCTGGCGACAACCAGGCCCTCGAGATACATACACCTGCGATGTTGGTCAAGAACTTTAACTAAGCAACACCCTGAACAATGCAGCCGTTAAGTGGATGAGAGTCAGGCGCGTGGTCCCAGTCTTCCCAAATGAACCTAAAGCGTGGTCATCTCTGGGTAGGAGCCCGACCGAGGCCTAAAGAAAAATGATTGCAACAAGTTTTATGGTATTCGAAAACGCAACCTTCCCGGTCGCAATCCTGAAGTTTTATTTTTCCATTCGGCAGTGTTTATGAGCAATGAGCAATTATTGTTGTGACTATCGTCTTCAGTTAAATGTGCTGAGGTGTGGCATACGTTTGATGTAAACACCAAAAAGATCTTCAGCACGTTCTTTCTTTCTTTCTTTCTTTCTTTCTTTCTTACTTTCTTTCTTTCTTACTTTCTTTCTTTCTTTCTTTCTTTCTTACTTTCTTTCTTTCTTTCTTTCTTCTTATTCATTCATTCTTTCTTTCTTTCTTTATGTAACCAAGATCGTTCCAATGAGAGACTGATACAGTACTAATAAAAGAAAACGCATGCTAGATAAAACAGGCTAGGTAGGACCTCAGGACCCGGCCAGCTCACGGGTTTATGAGCAGGCTCAAGTCTTGTGCTATGATCACCATACACATGACACCTGTGACGTTAGTGCATATGGAATTCATTCCGAGCGCGGAGACGTCATCTTGAGAAACTGAAACTGAAACTTTCTTTCTTTCTTTCTTTTTTCTCTTTCTTTCTTTCTTTCTTTCTTTCATTTCTTTCTTTCTTTCTTTCTTTCTTTCCCATTAGCTCAGTTGTTAGAGTGCCATGCTTATTACGCAGGGGTTGTGAGTTCAGCTCTCGGAAGAGCCACGGTTAACTCAAGACCTTACCAGCGCATAAGGCGTATGTCAAGGTATACTGCTTTCTTACCAACAATTGCCTATCAGTTAATAACATCAGGAAGAGAGTTCTTGAATGTTATATAGAACCGATACTGTTGTACGGTTGTGAGGTGTGAACAGTCAGCACGCAAAGCCAGAACAAGATTGGGACAGCCGAAATGTGGTTCCTAAGAAGACTGTTGAGAGTTCCATGGACAGCAAACAAAACAAACGAGACAGTCTTGATGGAGGCAGACACAAGAAGGTCATTGATGAAGAAGATTAGGAAAAGACAAGCAATATTTACAGGCCATTTTATGAGGAAATGGGGAATAAGAGCACCTGGTCACAACAGGAAAGCTGCAGGGAAAGAGAGCACCAGGTAGACCCAGGGAGAAAATATTGGACGGACTTGCGGGGTGGCTGAGGACAGAGAGGGTGGAAGGTGTGCTTGCAGCGATAAGGGATAGATTCATATGGAGGGCCATGATCGCCAAAGCCATGCGGCAGGGCACATGATGATGATGATGATGATGATGATGATGATGATGGTGATGGTGATGTGATGGTGGTGGTGGTGATGATGATGATGGTGGTGGTGGTGATGATGATGATATGATGATGATGATGATGATGATGATGATGATGATGATGATGATGATGATGATGATGATGATGATGATGATGATGATGATGATGATGATGATGATGATATGATGATGATGATGATGATGATGATGATGATGATGATGATGATGATGATGGTGCTTAGGTCATGATCATTTTGGATCTTGTCCACCACATGGCGTCTATGGCGTCCGTTCATATGGGATTTTGAGAAACTGAATTGTTTGTTTGTTTGTCTGTCTGTCTGTCTGTTTGTTTGCTTGTTTTGTTTTGTTTTCTTTTCTTTGTTGTTTGTTTGTGTTGCTGCGACGTATGCTGTTATTATTATTGTACTTATGTCAATACATTATTGTTGTAAACAGCTTTCTGATTCTAATGCTTCACGCACTGAACTCAAGATAATGATTACAGAAGAGATACACAGGACGAATGGATGTTTTTATTCTACTGTGGAAATAAAATTTTATTAATTCAATAAAACCTATGTTCAGACTGAAAATGATGGTGTGTGCCCACATGGATAACTGTTTGTCTCTTTGGTGATTGCTTCTTCTTGTTCTTCTTCTTTTTCTTGTTCTTGTTCTTGTTCTTGTTCTTCTTGTTCTTCTTGTTCTTGTTCTTGTTCTTGTCCTTGGCACACGAAAAGATTTACCTCTCCCAACAAAACATACAAATGAAGAACTCCCATCTGTATTCTCCAAGTATTTCACCACCAAAATACAAACTCTTCGTGACAAGCTTGACAGGACACCCTGTCAACCATGCCCACCTGACCCTTCCTTCTCTGGCACACCTCTTACTACTTTTACCCCAGTCTCACAAGAAGAAATTTTAACACAATCAGATCCATGTCGTTCAAAACCTGCGAACTGGATCCTCTTCCAGGTTCTCTCTACTCCGACTGTCTCCCTACTCTCCTCCCATTCATCACTGATATCATCAACACTTCTCTTCAAACTGGAACTGTCCCAGATTCTTTCAAGTCTGCTATTGTTCACCCTCTCCTCAAGAAACACAATTTAGACCCAAATGAACTGAAAAATTACCGACCTATCTCTAATCTCTCTTTCTTGTCAAAACTCCTTGAAAAAGTCGTCCTCAACCAGCTGAACTCTCACCTGTCTGCCAACAATCTACTCAATCCTTTCCAGTCAGCCTACCGCCAGTGCCATAGCACTGAAACTGCCCTACTACACATTCTCAACAATCTCCTCCTTGCAACTGATACTGGCAAAGTCTCTCTCCTCACACTCCTTGATCTGTCTGCAGCCTTCGATACCATTGACCATGGTATTCTCCTTTCTAGACTTCATCATACTTTTGGCATCTCTGACATTGCTCTCTCCTTTTTCACTTCGTATTTATCAAACAGAAAACAAACTGTTCTCATCAATGGCACTTACTCTCAACCTGCATACCTGACCTGTGGTGTTCCACAAGGATCTGTCCTTGGCCCTGTTCTTTTCACTCTTTACACCTCCCCCCTGTCCACCATCATCAACTCCCACTCTATAAAACACCACTTCTATGCTGATGACACCCAACTTCAAGACAGTGACCCACCTGATAATATACAGCGCCTGTTGACTCGCACCACTGAGTGTTACTCGGACATTAAGAACTGGATGACGTTCAACAAACTTCAGCTTAATGACGACAAGACAGAAGCTATCCTCATTGGCACCCGTCAGAAACTTTCTCAGCTGCCTCCTCTTTCTCTCCCATTGTGTAGCACATCAGTGCCAATTTCTGATTCAGCTAAAAACCTTGGTGTCTGCATTGACTCTACCCTCTCCATGAACAACTTTGTTTCTCAAACTGCCAGATCTTGCTACTATCATCTCCATCGTATAAGGCTGATCAGGAAGTATCTCTCTGTCGAAACAACTGCAAAACTCGTTCTCTCCTTCATAATGTCTCGCATTGACTATTGCAATTCACTCCTGTCTGGTCTTCCTGCCTCCACCATCCACATCCTACAGCGCATTCAAAACAATGCTGCACGCCTTGTACTCAAAAAGAAAAAAGCTGACCACATATCTCCTCTCCTGGCACAACTTCACTGGCTCCCTGTGTCAAAGCGCATACAGTACAAACTAGACACCATGTGCTACAAAAGCCTCAATAACGCAGCCCCCGATTACCTGTCAAGCCTACTTGAGATCTATCTTCCCTCACGTA
The DNA here is from genome assembly GCA_030674185.1 of Monoplex corrugatus. Lineage (NCBI taxonomy): Eukaryota > Metazoa > Mollusca > Gastropoda > Littorinimorpha > Ranellidae > Monoplex > Monoplex corrugatus. The sequence continues at coordinate 69,118,402 of JAPXFY010000012.1, forward strand.
CCCTCCCTCTGCCTCCGATCCTCTGACTTTTCGCTTTCCACGCACTAAGCTCAATACCTATGGTCCACGAGCCTTCTCTGTTTCTGGTCCACTCTCCTGGAACAAACTTCCTCTCTCAGTCCGTCAGCAACCTACTTTTGTCTCCTTCAAGTCCGCTCTCAAAACTCACCTTTTCTCCTCCGCATAAAATCCTAACCTCACTCAACCCCCCCCCCCCTCTACAGCCTGTCTCCGCTCGGAGGGGAATCACATGGTCATAATATATAGGCCTAATTGTATATGCTATGCTCTCTATAATTTTCCATTGCTTTTAGTCTTGCTTTTATTGCTTTTATTCTTTCTCCCCATTTATAGCCATGCGTGTGTGTGTGTGTGTGTGTGTGTGTGTGTGTGTGTGTGCGTGCGTGCGTGCGTGTGTGTG
>JAPXFY010000012.1:69121322-69126322 GCA_030674185.1 Monoplex corrugatus
AGAGGAGTGGAGGGGGGGAGAAGAGACAGAGTGAGAGAGAGACAGAGGGAGAGAAAGAGTGGGAGAGAGACCAAGGGAAAGAGACAGAGACAGACAGGAGGGGGGGGAGAAGAGACAGAGTGAGAGAGAGAGAGAGGGAGAGATAGGGTGGGGAGAGAGCAAGGGAAACAGAAACAGAGAGAGACAGAGAAAGGGAGTGACAGTGTAAGAGAGAGAGGGAGAGACAGTGGGAGAGCGAGGGAGACAGAGAGGAAGGGAGAGAGAGGAGAGGAACAGGGAGACAGAGAAGCATAGAGAGAGAGGAGAGAGAGAGAAGGAGAGACAGCAGGACAGAGAGACAGGAAAAGACACACAGAGAGGAGAGAGACAGGGAGAAAGAGGCAAAGAGAAGGAGGGGGAGAAAGGAAGAGAATGGGGGGAATAGAGAAAGAACGAGAGAGAGAGAGAGAAACAGAGACAGAGAGGTAGACAGAGACAGACAGACAAATGGAAAGAGAGACTGACCATGACAGTAATAATGACAATGTATACTTTATTTCAAAGGTAGAAAGTATTATCTAAAAGCATTTTTTTCAGACTTGCCGTTGTTAATCTACATATCTGCTAAAAACTGAAAATACTGACAAAGAAATACCCCAAAACAGAGAGAAAGAGAGAAAGAAAGAGATGGGAGGGAGGAGGGAGTGAGAGAGAGAGGTGGGAGGGAGAGAGAGCGTATGTGTATACATGTGTGTCTGTGTCTGAGTGTGCTTGCGTATGTGTATGTCTTTGTGTGTATTCGTGGTGTGTGTGTGTGGTGTGTGTGTGTGTGTGTGTGTGTGTGTGTGTGTGTGTGTGTGTGTGTGTGTGTGTGTGGTGTGTGAGAGAGTGCCTGTGTGTGTGCGTGCGTGCATGCATGTGTGTATGTGTGTGTACGTGTGTGTGTGTGTGTGTCTGTGTTGATAGGTTGATTGGTTGCGTGCTTCTTTGGTTGATCGATTAAGTGGATGGTTAGGGGCTTCTTACTGGTAGTGCTATTGCTGTTGTTCCTGCCACTGTTGTTGGTCTGTGTCACTGCTCCCTGCCACTCTGTCAGTCTGTCTGTCTGTCTGTATCTCTCTCTCCTCTCTCTCTTTGTGTGTGTATGGTGTGTGTGTGTGTGTGTGTGTGTGTGTGTGTGTGTGTGTGTGTGTGTGTGTGTGTGTGTGTGTGTGTGTATCTATCTGTATATATATATATATATCCCGTCTCTTTTTCTCACTCTTTCTCTCTCACTTTCTCTTCTTTTTTCGTTTTGTTCTTTCTGTCTGCCTCCACCCCCATCCCCTTTTCCATCTCTGTATCTGTCTCATTCTCTCTCTCTCTCATCTCTCATCTCCCTGTGTGTGTGTGTGTGTGTGTGTGTGTGTGTGTGTGTGTGTGTGTGTGTGTGTGTGTGTGTGTGTGTGTGGTGTGAGAGAGAGAGAGTGTGTGTGTGTCTCTCTCTCTCTTGCTCTCTCTCTCTCTCTGTCTGTCTGCCTGTCTGTCTCTCTCTCTCTCTCTCTCTCTCTCTCTCTGTCTCTGTCTCTGTCTGCCTCTCGCTCTCTCGCTCTCTCTCGCTTTCTCTCTCTCTCTCTCTCTCTCTCTCTATCTATCTATCTATCTATCTATCTATCTGTCTATCTATCTATCTATCTATTTGTCTATCTCTATCTCTCTCTCCCCACCATCATCGGAGACTGGAACTGTTCCAGAAGGACAGAATGATGAAAAAAAAAAGTTGGACGACCTGAACAATACCAGATCCTCAGCAAAGCATCACATAACTCTGCAATCCTTGACTTGACCAGCACGTGCGTGTGCGCGTGATGACCCCTTTACCGTTGCCCGAGACACCGTGCCAGCTGACCAATAAGCGTCTATTGTTACCGGCTGTCGTTCTGATTGTATGGACACATGTCTCTTTTTATCTTCGCCACCATCATCATTATTACCCCCACTACTACCACCACCATCACTATCACCTCCATCACTAGCGTTACCACCACCACCACTACTGCCACCACCATTACCTTTACTACCATCACTACCACCACCATCACTACCACCACAATCACTACCAACGCCATCACCTCAACTATTACCATCACTCCACCACAACCACCACCACCACTACTACTACCAGCACCATTACCTCTATTACCACCACCACCATCATCACCACTACTACCACCACCATTACGTCTATTACCACCACTACCACCACCATCACTACCACCACAATCACTACCACCACCATCACCACAACCACTACTACCGCCACCATTACCTCTATTACACCACTACCACCACCATCACTACCACCACAATCACTACCACCACCATCACCACAACCACTATAACCGCCACCATTACCTCTATTACCACCACTACCACCACAATCACTATCACCACCACCTCTACCATCACCACCACCATCACCATCACGACTACTACCACTACATTACCTCTATTACCACCACCACCACCACCACCATAACTACCACCACAATCACTACCACCAACCATCGCCACAACCACTGCTACCACACCACCACCTCCATCATCACCACCACCACCACCACCATCACCGCAATCACTACCACCACCATCACCACAACTATTACCACCACTCCACCACCGCCGCCACCACCATTACCATCACCACCACTTTTTTTTTAATATAAATTGATTAGCAACAGCACATATGTAAGTCGGCCTGTGTGCTAATAATCAAACCGTTGGAAAATGAAGATTCATTCATTCATTCATTCATGACACGCTTCTGAAAGTGCAGTGGTGTGTTGATTAAGGTGGATTATTGTTTACGCTGAGAATTTTCTTCCTCTTTGTAATCAAAATGATTCCAGAGCTACCTCTGAAACCTGCCACAGGTATCATCCATTGATATGGTGACAAAACAAGTCTGGTCGACCATGATCAGAGAGTCAGTTTACGAAAACAAGACATGTTCATTCTATAACATATAATGATGCTACAGTATCGATTAGCTCCCTTGGGACGCCATTTTTTTTTTTTTTTTTTTTTTTTTCCTAAGAACAAACGATTATGTCCGTCAAGATTCTGCCATTTGACGGCTTTCCAACCTATCTCCGTCCCCTTCATTTATCCAACCAGATGGTCAGGCCATTCTAACAATCTCTATTTTGTACAAAAATTTTATCCAGATTTTTTTTCATTTGTGGGCTCTCCAACTTATCTCCATTCTCTTCATTTATCCAACCCTTAATACAAAATAGTCAAGCCATTCTACCAATTATTTTTTTTTACAAAAATTGATAAAGAAAATTCATGTTTTGTACTTTTCAAGACTATCATGATTGTCAAGAAGCTTCAATTGAAATAAGATTTCACTAGCATCGAAGACAGTAGCAGATTGTCACAATGAACACAGATTTTTAATACTGACAGAAGTTTCTGTGAAACTGTTATTCGCACACCTGCCTCAAAAAGGGATGATTCTTTTTTTTTTTTTTTTTTTTTTTTGGTCTATCTGACCATGACCTGGGAACTTTACCTTTCAAAACTTATGCTTTCGTGACTCCTCCCACAGATGTGACCAAAAGTTGATAAAGATCCACAGCCAAAGAATTTTTTTTAAATTGTCCACAAATGTTGGTAACAGACAAATACACACACATGCACGCGCGCGCGCGCACACACACACACATACACACACACCACATACTCACACACACACACACACACCACACGCACACACACACACACACACACCACATACACACACCACACACCACACATACCCCCACACACACACCACATACACACACGACACATACCCCCCACCCACCCACCCACACACACACACACCACATACACACACCACACATACCCCCCCCCCACACACACACACACACAACACACTCACAAATGCCCCCATCCCCCACCCCCTCACACACACACACACACTACAATAGCAATGTCTTTGTTCGTTAGACGAAAAAAGACTAGGAATAGAAACTGTGGCAAGGTACCAGTCGACAAAGCCAGCAACACAATAACACTGGCACAGAAGAAGTACAGCAGAAATAATGAGGTCTCGGCATCACAAGCAGGTCGTGGCCTAATACCTTTCGCTTTGGCCACGGCTTTCTATCTCTTTCTTTGCTTCATGTCTCGCCACACTCGCGCGCCACTGCACTGCCGGTCAGAAAACACAACACAGACACGACTGTAAAAGATGAAACTAACACACGGAGTACACAACTGTGAGTAATATAAAAGTTGGGAGTTTGGTTTTAGGAGTTTGTGACATAGGTGATAAACGTAAACACGGAGTATCTAACACACGCAGTACATAGCTGTGAATAACATAAAAGTTCGGAGTTTGGATTTTGTGACATTCGTGGTAAACGTAACCACGGAGTATCCAACGCACGCAGTACATAGTTGTGCGTAATATAAAAGTTGGGAATCCAAAACAAGTGTGACTGCCCGCGTTCAAGCAAACAGGAACCAGGGAAAAAAAAACACGGAAAAAAAGAATAAGAACGCGTATTTAATACAACAAGACAAGACATGGTGCAAATTTTCGGCCAATGTATCTGGTGTTTGTTTGTTTGTGATCTTACGCTTGATCACAAACAAGCGTAAGAGTTTCTGACATAGGTGATAAACGTAACCACGGAATATCTAACACACGGAATACATAGCTGTGTGTAAAATAAAATTTGGGAGTTTGGTTTTAGGAGTTCGTGACATATGTGATAAACGTAAACACGTGAGTATGCAGTTGTGAGTATTATCAGAGTTTAGAGTTTGGAGTGATGAATTTGCTCAAGATGGATTCATCGGATTCGGACAATCCCAATGCGTTCCACACAAATCTGCTGACAATTATCTGGCAGATCACCTTGACCTTCGCTGCGCAAAGCTTTTACTTGCTGGCAAAGTCTGGAGGTGGGGAGTGGGGGAGAGGGGAGGGTTGAGGGACTTATGAAACACTGAGCTGACACCACCAG
>JAPXFY010000012.1:69128822-69131322 GCA_030674185.1 Monoplex corrugatus
CGACTGACAGGCTCTTAAATGTGCATATTTCATATTTTTTTCTGACTGCATATAAAGGCCGTGGGGAATCAGACGTCAGGTGTCACACACACACTATTGACCAGAGAAGCGCGTGGGGGGGGGGGAAGGGGATTATTATCACCTTTACCACCGAGCTAGAGAATACCAGGGGATGACATTCGTGCTGTGTTGTGTGCGGTGGTTGTGGTGTTGGGTTGGTGTGGAGTGTGTTGTGTTTGTTTTCTGGTTCCGATGTGGTGAGTGGTATCGGTGTGCTGTTGTGCTGTGTTGTGCTGTTGTGTTGTGTTGTGTTGTGTTGTTGTGTGTGTTGTGTTGTGTTGTGTTGTGTTGTGTTGTGTTGTGTTGTGTTGTGTTGTGTTGTGTTGTTGTTTGTTGTGTTGTGTTGTGTTGTGTTGTGTTGTTGTGTTGTGTGTGTTTGTTGTGTTGTAGCTTTTGTCTGCTGTACTGTATTGTTTGCATTGCTGCCTTTGCATTATTACTGCTACCTTACTTGCTTACTTACTTTTGTCCTTCTTTGCTTACCTTACTTTACCTTCTTGCTCGTTACTTGCTTATTTGTTTCTTACCTTCTTTACTCTGTATTTACCTTATTTATTGTCTACTTTACTTACTTGTTCTTACTTACCTTGCCTTACCTTACCTTACCTTACCTTACTCTTACCTTACCTTACCTTACCTTCCTTACCCTTACCTTACCTTACCTTACCTTACCTTACCTTCCTTACCTTGCTCCCTTACCTTGCTTACTTACCTTACTTACTCTTCCTTACCTTACCTTACCTTCTTACCTTGCCTTACCTTACCTTGCCTTACCTTACCTTACCTCCTTACCTTACCTTACCTTCTCTACCTTGCCTTACCATTACCTGTCTTACACTTACCTACCTTACCTTGGCTTCTTACCTACCTTTCTTGCCTTACCTTCCTTTACTTACTTGCCTACCTTACCTTGCTTCCTTACCTTCCTTACCTTGCCTTACATTACCTTGTCTTACCTTACCTTACCTTACCTGCTTGCTTACCTGCCTTACTTGCCTTACCTTGCCTTACTTACTTGTTTACCTCTTACCTTGCCTTCCTTACCTTACCTTACCTTGCCTTACCTTACCTTGCCTTACCTTACCTTACCTTACCTTGTTGCCTGGCCTTATTCTTACCTGCCTTATTCTTGCCTTACCTTGCCTTACCTTACCTTGCCCTACCTTCTACCTTACCTTACCTACCTTACTTGCCTTGCCTCTGCCTTGTCTTACCTGGCCTTACCTTACCTTGCCTTACCTTGCCTTCCTTACCTTGCCTTACCTTACCTTACCTTACCTTGCCTTGCTTACCTGCTTATACTTCCTTACCTTACCTTACCTTGCCTTACCTTACCTTGCCTTACCTTACCTTACCTTGCTCTTACCTTGCCTTGCTACCTTACCTTACCTTGCCTTACTCTTGCCTTACCTTGCCTTACCTTACCTTACCTTGCCTTCCTTACCTTACCTTGCCTTACCTTGCCTTGCCTTGCCTTACCTTGCCTTACCTTACCTTACCTTACCTTACCTTGCCTTACTCCTTACTTGCCTTACTCTTGCCATTCTACCTTGCCTTACCTTGCCTTACCTGCTTACCTTACCTTACCTTACCTTGCCTTACCTTGCCTTACCTTGCCTTACCTTGCCTTACCTTACCTTACCTTACCTTACCTTGCCTTACCTTGCCTTACCTTGCCTTACCTTGCCTTACCTTACCTTACCTTACCTTACCTTGCCTTACCTTGCCTTGCCTTGCCTTACCTTGCCTTACCTTGCCTTACCTTGCCTTACCTTGCCTTACCTTACCTTACCTTACCTTGCCTTACCTTACCTTACCTTACCTTACCTTGTCTTGCTTGCCTTGCCTTGCCTTACCTTACCTTACCTTACCTTGCCTTGCCTTGCCTTGCTGTACGTTGCAATGCGTTGCGTTACATTGCATTGCATTGCATTGCGTTTACATTGTATTGCGTTACGTTGTATTGCGTTGCATTACGTTGCATTGTGTTATGTTGTGCTGTGCTGTGCTGTGCTGTGCTATGCTGTGCTGTGTTTGCTGTACGTGTGTTGTGCTGTGTCATATCGTATCGTATCGTGTTGTGCTGTGTTATACTGTGTTGTCTTGTCATGTCTTGTGTTTGTATTGTATTGTATTGTATTGTATTGTATCGTATCGTATCGTGTTGTGCTGTGTTATACTGTGTTGTCTTGTCATGTCTTGTGTTTGTATTGTATTGTATTGTATCGTATCGTATCGTATCTTATTGTATCGTATCGTATCGTATTGTATTGTATTGTATTGTATTGTATTGCATTGTATTGTATTGTATTGCTGTACAATCAATAGGAGTTGAAGGGGGAGGAGGAGGAGAGTGTGTTGCAGTCGCTATGACTAATCCTGTTTGCGTTGTTTTCGGTTCCATACTGCATTTTTCATCACTAACCCTGTCCTGAACCCG
>JAPXFY010000012.1:69133822-69136322 GCA_030674185.1 Monoplex corrugatus
AGGAAATTGGCCACGATTATGTTCAAAACTATATACAGGTTTGTGATGGATAGGAAATTGGCCATGATTATGTTCAAAATTATATAGACTTGTGATGGATAGGAATTGGCCATGATTATGTTCAAATTATATAGACTTGTGATGGATAGGAAATTGGCCATGATTATGTTCAAAATTATATACAGACTTGTGATGGATAGGAAATTGGCCATGATTATGTTCAAAACTGTATACATGCTTATGGTGTTTAAAGTTGGTGGCAGATAGGACCTGCATTCATTGTTACACTGGGACTAATAGCAATGCTTATTTTAGGCACATCGTTGTATGGCTTTTGTGGGGGTTTGCAGTCAGAAACCACACATTTCAACCTGACGTTTTATTCGCCACACAAAGCTCGATGTGGAGGCAATAAGTTTCACCAGAACGGCACTGACTAATTTAAGGTAGACGTTATATTCTATTGAGAACAATAGCTATTTCACGATAATATTGTTACTAATTATGATAATGATAATTACAACAGTAACAGTAACAACAACCACAAAAATCATCGTCGTCATCATCATCATCATCATCATCATCATCATCATCATCATCATCATGAATAACATCAATGTCCCTCAATCTTTAAAAAAAAAACTCTGAAAATAGCAAAAGTAGGTATACACAAAACAAAAATGCACAAGCCAAAGACCACCAACATCGCACATTTACCAACTCCTTTTATAATTACATTCACACACACACACATACACACACATACACACACACACACACACACACGCACGCACGCACGCACACACACACGCACGCACGCACGCACACACACACACACACACACACACACCGCACACGCAAACGCACACACACACACACATACTCACTCACTCATCACACATACGCACGCACACACACACTCACTCATCGCACATTCACACACACACACACACACACACACACACACACACACACACACACCACACACACTCACTCATCACACATACGCACACACACACACTCACTCATCGCACATACGCACACACACACACACACACACACTCACTCATCACACATACGCACACACACACACACACACTCACTCATCGCACATACGCACACACACTCACTCATCACACATACGCACACACACACACACACACACTCTCATCGCACATACGCACACACACACACACACACTCACTCATCGCACATACGCACACACACACCACACCACACACACACACACACACACACACACACACACACACACACTCACTCATCGCATATATGCACACACACACACACACACACTCACTCATCACACATACGCACACACACACACACTCACTCACTCATTGCACATACGCACACACACACACACACTCACTCATCGCACATACGCACACACACACAAACACACGCAAAAAAAACACATACACACGCACACAGAGAGAGACAGAGAAAGAGAGACAGAGACAGAGACACAGAGAGAGAGAAAGAGACAGAGACAGAGACACAGAGAGAGAGCAAAGCAGCAATAGAGATATACTGAAAGGAATCTTTATCAAGATGCAAAGAGTAAGTTTTCAGAGTGGATTTGAACGATGAATGAGAATCAGAACTGCGGAGCCAGAGACGAAGTTTGTTCCATGCAGATTGGGGCTGGAAGGAAAATGAACGACGGACAGCAGTGCTGGTGCGAAAGCGAGGGATGCGGAGGAGGTAAGTATCAGATGAGAAGCATAACTATCATGATGGAATGCAGAGGTTAAGAAAAGCAGCCAAATAGGAAGGCCCAGACTATTTTAGGGATATAAAGCACAGCAGGGAGAGTTTATAGTTAATTCTGTTAATAATTATGAGCAGTTACAATCGTGGTTCTTTCTAAATAACTTTTTTGAAAGGCGTCGGAATAAATTTGCCCACATAAATTAAGGTCATCTTCAAAGAAATTACCGCCATTTTGAAATCTTGCCGCCATTTTTAAAACGTCAGTCAATGAAAAACTTTTGCTTCTTTATGCCTGTAAAATGCACTCCAACAGCATATGAGAAACTATCTATAGAAATACACATAGTATTACACTGAGAAACACTGAAGATCGAAGTCAGTTTCTGTGTTATTGCTGGGATCAGACGCTAGAGATCAGACAAGATCAATGATATTCCATTTCGTTGCCCAACAGTCAACAACTAAATCAAGTCTTCACACTTCATCCACTGATTTACCCTAAACTGATTTACTTACTGCATATTATGCCAATGGCATGAAAAGCAGCGACAAAAGTTTTCCACATCTGTCTGCTTGGACCAACCACTGTGTAGTTACCCCAAGTGTGTTTCAGGGTTTTAAGACCTTCGTCTTCTGTTCGTCGCCAGGTATTCTTCGATCTCTCTCTCTTGCGTTCTTCTCTCTCTCTCTCTCTCTCTCCTCTCTCTCTCTCTCTCTCTCTCTCTCTTCTCTTTCTGTCTCTCTCTCCCTCTCCCTCTCCCCATCT
>JAPXFY010000012.1:69141322-69143822 GCA_030674185.1 Monoplex corrugatus
TATCTATCTATCTATCTATCTATCTATCTATCTATCTATCTATCTATCTGTCTGTCTATCTATCTATCTATCTATCTGTCTGTCTGTCTATCTATCTATCTATCTACCTATCTATCTATCTGTCTGTCTGTCTATCTATCTATCTATCTGTCTATCTCTCTATCTATCTGTCTATCTATCTATCTGTCTGTCTATCAATCTATCTATCTATGTATCTATCCATCTATCTATCTGTCTGTCTGTCTATCTATCTGTCTGTCTGTCTGTCTGTCTGTATGTCTGTCTGTATGTCTGTTTATCTATCTATCTATTTATCTATCTGTCTGTCTGTCTATCTATCTATCTATCTCATTCTCTCTCTCTCTCTCTCTCTCTCTCTGTATATATATATATATATATATGCGTGTGTGTGTGTGTGTGTGTATGTGTGTGTGTGTGTGTGTGTGTGTGTATGTGTGTGTGTGTGTGTGTGTGTGTGTGTGTGTAAATATATATATGTAGAGAGAGAGAGAGACAGACAGACAGAGACAAAAGAGACAAATTGACAGAAATAGAAAGACAAACAAAAAAGCATACAGGCGGACAGACTGAGAGCGATAAAGAGAGACAGAAGACAGAGAGAAGAGAAGAGAAGGAAGAGAGAGAGAGAGAGAGAAAGAGAGAGAAAGAGAAAGAGAGAGAGAGAGAGAGAAAGAAAGAGAGAGAGAGAGAGAGAGAGAGAGATGTCTATAATCATATGAACTACTCATTATAACAGGAACAACATACAATCTGCGTGTTTATTCAGTATTTGTCATAAAATATGTTTTCACCAGTTTTATACTTTCGTTGTTTGTTTTTCTTTTGCAGGCCACTTACTCCTTGACAGAAAAAGAAGTAGCTGGTAAGAACTTATTCATTCATTCATTTATTCACATTCGTTCGTTTTGTTTTTTGTGTGTTCTTTCATTCATTTACTCGTTTATTCATTCTTTTATTCATTTATTCATACATGCATGTATACATACATACCTACGTACATACATACATACATACATATATACACATATACATACATACATACATACATGCATACATGCATACATACATACAAGCATACATGCATACATATACATACACATACATACAGACAGACAGGCAGACATACATGCATACATACATACATACATACATACATACATACATACATACATACATACATTCACACATACATACATCCATACATCCATCCATACACCCATACATACATACATACATACATACACACATACATACATACATACAGACAGACAGACAGAAAGACAGACATATATATACATACAATATTTTCCTCATTCCTTTCCTTTATTCATTTATTCATACATTCAGTCAGTCAGTTAGTAGTTCATTGTTTCATTCTTCTGTTCAATCTGAATTAATTTATTAATTTAAAACTCACTCAGCGCTAACGTCCTGATATCAGGACAACCCAAGCGAGATGGTTGCACTCTGACAGCCATTACACAAGATCAGACATTGAAAACTTTTCTCCGGCAACATGACTGCCAGCGTTCAAGCGATATGATGAAACAGAAAACAAAAAATAGTGTAAGAACGCATAGATCTACTTAATATAACAATATTTAATATAACAGGAACCAGAAGAACAAGAAAACCAATGCAAGCGCGTATTCAACAAAACAAGACAAGACAAGCGCAAAGGCCTTTGTCAAGCGCGAACGTACGGTCACAAACAGATCACAAGCACCAAACAACGGATAGTAAAAACAGGACTAAAAACTGCCCTGCCGCCTCGTCCAGTGGATAAAAAAGAGACCGTGCGTTTGCGCTTGACAAAGGCCGGTTGGCCGAAAATTTGCGCTTGTCTTGTCTTGTTGTGTTGAATACGCGCTTGCATTGATTTTCTTGTTCTTCTGGTTCCTGTTTGCTTGGGCGCGGGCAGTCGCACTTGTTTTGGATCTAATATAACAGGCTCAAATTATTTTCGGCCTTTTCGTTCTGCCGAACTCTACTTTTGGGAAAGGTTTCGGGGCGGGGGGGGGGTTGTATGTTTTTTTTCATCCCATTTTCTACGCCACCTTAATGGCCACAGAAGCTGGCACAGTTTTCACAATGCGGTGATGATGATGTCGATGAGGAGTTATAATCATGGTGCTATAGAGTCCCATCTAGGATTGAGACTGTATGACAGGGCTGTACTCTACGCTTACTGTCATCGTGGCGTCAACCAGGACATTTGGGAAGTTCTCTCTCTGTCTCTCTCTCTCTCTCTCTCTCTCTCTGTCTCTCTCTCTCTTTCTCTCTCTCTCTCTCTCTCTTCTCTCTCTCTCTCCTTTTCTATCTCTCTGTCTCTCTCTTTCCCTTTCTATCTCTCTCTCTCTGTCTCTCTCTCTGATTGTCTGTCTGTCTGTCTGTCTGTCTGTCTCTCACTCTCTCTGTCTGTCTGTCTGTCTGTCTATCTGTCTGTCTGTCTCTCTCTCTGTCTGTCTGTTTGTCTGTC
>JAPXFY010000012.1:69148822-69158822 GCA_030674185.1 Monoplex corrugatus
GTCGTCTCTAGACTACTGGAAAAATGGTCAAGCCATTCTAACAATCTCCCTTTGAACTCAAAAATTAATCACACGAAATCCAAGTTTTCTACTTCCCCCATTTCAAAGCCTTGCCAGCGCACGGGGTTTTGCGCAGCCTTAAGGAGTTTACCAGATAATTGCTGGCAGATTTAGATGGGGAACATATGGAATTGTGGCTGTATGATAAATTGCTCTTGAACAGACCCCAGACTCTAAAGTCAGATTAGAACACACAGAGAGACATCTTACAAGACATTGCAGTATTGCATAGACAGTGTTCGGAGTTTGGGTTGGTAGGAAGGCGGAGTAGAGGGGGGGGGGGGGATGTCGAAAAATGAGCTGACTGAAGGATCGAGGATTAAACGAGAATAAAAATAAGACAGCAGACTAAGAAAGGTTTACGCGTGATGATGATGATGATGATTATGATGATGGTGATGATGATGATGATGATGATGATGATGTCGACGACGACGACGACGACGACGATTATGATAACGATTCTTTCGCGTGCACGCATGCGTGCACGGCCGTGTAAATGTCTGTGGTTTAATCTGTGTGTGTTGTTTCTTACAATGGCGTTTTTTGTTATTCTTTTAGTTCGGTTCTGTTCGGTTCTGTTCGGTTCGGTTCGGTTCGGTTCGGTTCGGTTCGGTTTCGATTCGGTTCGGTTCGGTTCGGTTTGGTTTGGTGCTTTTCAGTGGCCAAAGAGTCAGCTTTATTTTTTTCACAATCCACTGATACTGCATGACGATGGAAATAATTACCACGATGTTACGTGGGAGTTGCTAATGCCTGTTTTTCTATGTGTGCAGAGTGCAGGGAAGCGTTTTGCCTGTTGAACAAGCAAGGGGACGGCCCCATCACTACCAAGAGGCTGGCCACGGTCATGAGGTTACTGGGTCAGAATCCCTCAGAGAAAGAACTGCAGGACATGGTCAGAGAGATTGACCCTAAGGGTAAGGACATGCAATGTACTGGGGAAATGAGCTGAAATGAAATGAAACTTTCTTTCCCAATGGTATAAAAATTACCACACATACGAGACAGAGACAGAGATACAGAGAGATAGTAGTACAGTTACAAGTCTTTCCTGTCCCAACCACTTTCAGCCAGTTCAAGTTTGATTAAAAGCTACAAATGGACACCTGTCTCCCTTTAGAAACAGGGAAGGTAAATCAGGTAAAAAGAGAAGGGATGGTTACCGCCCTTACAATGCTAGCTGGCTCCAAAAGAAGTTGAGGTCTCTACCATTTCGCTCCCCTGTAAATGACGCAAGTTATAGGAACGCATGTACCTTCATCTTTATATTTAAAGTCTTAGACCCAGGTGTTCAATATGTCTCAAGCTCTTAGAATCATTTTAAACTGTGGGGAGTTATTTCAGTCTTGTATTCGTTCACGCGAAAACACTCAAGCTCTTAGAAGTATTTTAAGTGTCGGAATTATTTCAATTTTTACATTTTCGTTGCGAACACACTCAAGTTTCTAGAAGCGTTCTAAGTGTCTGAATTATTTCAATTCTACATTCGTTCTCGCAAAAACACTGAAGCTTCTTAAAGCATTCGAAACCTTAGAATTATTTCATTTTCACGTTCGTTCTTGCGAAAACACTCAAGGTCCTAGAAGCATTCTACATTCAGAATTATTTCAATATTACACTTGTTCTCACTAAAATACTCAGATTCTAAAGTCAGAATTAGTTCAGTTTTACATCTGTTCTCACGAGAACACTCAAATAATTTCAACATTTTAGCATGCTTCTAGGAGACTGAAACGTGTTGTGCATGCATGTGGGCCCGGGTGTCCTCGGCATCTCTAATCGTTTTGTTGAGATTCATGACATGTTTCTTGTATACGATAGCAGTGATGAGAAAGTGGTCATGTAAGCTACTAAGTCCCTGTAGCCTGTCCTACACACACGCCTGGTACTACTAAAAAGGTGAGAGGATAAAGCCATGAATTTGTGGTAGTTGTTGTTTTCATGTCTGAGCTTAAATGTGCGTCGAAGTCGAAATCTTCGATCAGAAGTGACAGTCAAGTCATTGTATCAATCTCCATTTTTGTACAAAAATTTGTATAAAATATGTCCTTTTGACAACAATCACTTGGATCAGTCATGTTAGGTAACTTGTTCTACTGTAAGTTTTTCTGCTTCACTTTCAGTTTACTCAAGAGAGCGTTAGGGCTCTCGGGTGACTCCTTCTGAACTTAAATCGCTAACCTTTGTACGAAAGAAAAATAAACCCCCATGGTACGGGAGACGTTGATTGTTCGCCTTAAGGCTTTCAAGGCTAATTGTAGATCTTGAAAAATATCAAATTGTTATTGTTACTGTTATCTGAAGCCCAGCCGACAGCGTAGAGCCATATCAGGGCTATAAAATGTCAGATGGAATAAAACTTGACGTGAAGCAATAACACTGGTAGACTGTCACAAAAGTGAAAAGAGATTTTTAAGTATTGTTAGAAGCTCCTGGGAAAGTGCTGTTTACACATCTTCTTTACAAAGTAGGCACTTTTTTTGGTCCATATGACTTTGACCTTGACATTTTGTCCTCCAAATGTATTGCATTTACGACTCCTTAGCGGTTCACGGTCTTCACCTTTGACCCAGTTTTGGTAAAGACCCATCCATAAACAGCTGAGAAAATCTTGCTAACATATTTTGTCACAGACGCACAGACAGACAGGCAGCCACAGACACGCACCTTTCTCCGGTCGATTTGAAACAGTTTCCCTTTTTCATAAAAGATAAACAACAACAAGAAAGTAAAAGAGGGATTGAAAAGGAGACAAACAAAAAAGAAGAAAAACCAATGTATGACCTCCACCACGAAATCAGTCTTAATTCGCGGTTAGTCAAACAGCACTAGGAGCTGAAAAGGTGACAGCCTCTATCTGGGGTGTTTGACTTTTTTTCAAAATTGATTTCTGTAGACTATAATCTATCCCCCTATCCTCCACAGAAATTTTTTTCTTGAAAAAAATATTATTAATCAATTTAAAATGGTATTTTAATGCACTGATCGCAGCAGAAAGAACGCAATTTCCTATCAAAAGTACCTATTTTTATCTCTTATTATGAACCATAACCTGTACAGTACCCGCACATGTAATATACTGACAGAAAGCTCTTTGGTGCACCTTTCAGATAATGACAGCTAAAATTAGAAACAAATTGGGTCAAAGCCACCAAATAAATAAATTTAAGGAAAATGTGTAGGAGAGCACACAAAAACTTTAAAGGTCGTTTTCTCAAAATGGCCGTCATACAACTTAATGACTTTAAATAATATATATATTAAACATACATAACTTCTACATTTTTTTAGTACAAGCTTTATTCAAGTACCAAAATAATCAACAGAATGCACACTTTCCAGTGATATGTATATCTCAAAATGCCCAAAATGCGAGTTAAGACTGATTTCGTGGTGGGAGGTCACAATGTTTCTTCATTTTGGACCATGGAAAATGTGCTATTAGTTCACTTCATTTTCTGTACTTTTTTGTTGTTGTTAATTCTATGTGTTTTTCTTTCCCTTTTGTCATAGTTGTCATTGTTGCTGCTGTTACTGTTGTTGCTGTTGTTGCTGTTGTTACTGTTGCTGTTGCTACTGTTGTTGTCCTTGTTGTTGTTGTGGTTGTTTCTGTTATTATTGTTGGTTGATCGGTTGGTCGGTTGGTCGGTTGGTCGGCTAGCTGGTCGGTTGGTTGGTTCGTTCGTTCGTTCGTTCGATCGATCGTTAGTTCGTGTGTTTGCTGGGTTGAGGATCTTTTTCTTGTTACAGTAGATTAAATTAAGCACGTAAACTTGCAGACTAGCACCCATACCATCGTAACCCTTTTGTGGTAGAGCGCATATGGTGTCGATCAAGCACTGGGACACCTATAGTGAGAAAAACAATACTGAACCTGATCCATTTTTGTGTTCTGGCGTTGGCCGAGTGGCCAGTGGCTAGACTGATGATCTTTTTTGGCAAAGATTGCTGGCAGAGTGGTGGATACTGCACCTGCTGTCATAGGTTATCCCTTTGAGTCCCCCCCCCCCACACACACACTCCTGATGGAAGGTGATGGGAGCTGGTGGATAGGATGAGAGAGTCAAAGGGTTACTAAGCCTACTTCAGTTTGTATCGCTGCAGGGACTAAAGAGCGTGGCGGGCATCAGTGATCCGTTTTCTGACAGGCCGCTGTCTTCTGTCTCCTGCAGGTGGAGTGGAGATCTGGCTGGTTTATAAAGTGCCTTTCTGTGAAGAGATATCCTGCCGTCGATCTTCACTCAGACTGGGATTTTCTATTTCCTCCCCTTATTCCCTCCCCCTCCCCCATTTCTCTCTCTCTGTCTCTCTCTGTCTCTGTCTCTGTCTCTGTCTTTGTCTCTTTCTGTCTCTCTCTCTGTCTCTCTGTGTCTCTCTGTCTGTCTCTGTCTCTCTCTGTCTCTGTCTCTGTCTCTGTCTCTCTCTCTCTCTCTCTCTCTCTGTCTCTCTATGTCTATATCTCTGTCTCTGTCTCTGTTTCTCTCTCTCTCTCTCTCTCTCTCTCTCCTCTCTCTCTCTCTCTCTCTCTCGCTCTCTCTGTGTCTCTGTCGCTGTCTTTTGCTCGCTCTCGCTCTCGCTCTCTCTCTTTCACACTCTCTCTCTCTTCTTTTTTCTTTCTTTCTTTCTTTCTCTCTCTCTCTCTCTTCTTCTCTCTCTGTCTCTCTCTTTGTCTCTCTATGTCTCTGTCTCTGCCTCTGTCTCTGTCTCTGTCTCTGTCTGTCTCTCTGTTCTTCTCTCAGTCTCTCTCTCTCTCCTCTCTCTCTCTCTCTCTCTCTCTCTCTCTCTCTCTGTCTCTTCACTAGACCGTGAGCAGTGGTCTGGGTGCCAACCTTTCATCATACAAACTCGCAAAACGGATCAGCTAAAAAGTTCGTTTTTCCACCGCACCACAACAGAATGGAATTGTCTAAACAACAACACTGTCCACACAGATTTAACTCATTGACTCCTGCACCCTATTCACCAGCTGCAAAAACTTCATCGTTTGATACTCTCACCCTATCCACCTGCTTCCTGCAGGAAGCTGGTGGATAGGGTGAGGGAGTCAAAGGGTTACGTTTTTGCTTTGCTATCACTGATGATGATGCAGGATGCAAGTGGACAGGGTGAGGGAGTCAAAGGGTTAATCACCAGCTTCCAGACATTACTAAGGAAGGGGTTAACCGCCCACCACCACTAAGCCAGCGAAGCCCCTCTCCGCCATTCCCGCCCACGTCGCTACCAACGCCAGTAACAGGACACCATTGTATAGCGGATCTCAGGGAGCCCAAAGTGTGCCTATCGGTAAGAATGTTCTTAACGGGAGGAAATCGGTCAGCACAGGCCTGTTAACCCTTTGACTCCTGCATCATATCCACCAACTGCTAAAAACGTAACCCTTCGACTCCCTCACTGTATCCACCAGCTTCCTGCAGAGTGAGGGAGCCAAAGCGTGAAGTTTTTGTTTTGCTAGCATTCTTGGCGAAGCAGGATGATGGTGGACAGGGTGCAGGGGTCAAAGGGTTAAAACTTCGGAATGTACAGGCGCGAAGCTCGCCTTTTCTACATATGCTATACCCTTTGACTCTCGCACCCTGTCCACCAGCATCCTGTATTACTAAGCATGACAGAAAAGCAAAAACTTCACCATATGATTCCCTCAAAACTTCCCATATGATTCCCTCACCCTATCCACCAGCTTCCTGCAGGAAGCTGGTGGATAGTGCGAGGGAGTCAAAGGGTTAAGCTCAAAGCAAACTTACCTAAGCTCACAATCTGAGATCGGCTGTACAATCGTACCCAGGATTCTACGAAGTTATCCAACAGGTACAGATACAGGTCAGTAACTTTTTTTCTATGATATCTGACTGCCCAGGTAAAGGTCAGATCGACTTCGCCGAATTTCTCAAGATGATGATGAAGAAGATGCAATCCTCGGAGTCGGAGGAGGAGCTGCGGGAAGCCTTCAATGTGTTCGACAAGGACGGGGACGGGTACCTGACCACCCTGGAGCTGAGGTATATCATGACCACCTTGGGGGAGAAACTGCCTCACGAGGAGGTAGACGACATGATCCGACAGGTGGACACACAGGGCAAGGGCAAGTTCAACTGTGATGGTGAGTTGATATAAACCACAACAACAAAAAAGTAATAACAGACTAGTAGATATGACTTATGCATATGAGTTTTGCTCGATCCATTGTACACAAATCTAGTTCAGTTTTTTCTCAATGATATTGTAATAATGTTCAGCAAACATTGTATTTATGTGTTTTGTCAAAAAAGAATTAAAAATCAGTTTGAAAAAAAAAGTACATAGATAAAGCAAGATGATCATACAGCAATGTATTGACGAATATATTGTATTGTTTTATGTAGAAAGAAAAGCCTGTTATGTTTGGGGGGTTTTTCTGTCCTGTTCAGCAAACATTGTATTTATGTGTTTTGTCAAAAAAGAATTAAAAATCAGTTTGAAAAAAAAAGTACATAAATAAAGCAAGAGATCATACAGCAATGTATTGACGAATATATTGTATTGTTTTATGTAGAAAGAAAAGCCTGTTATGCTTTTTTTCTGTCCCATTCCTGACGTTACGTTAACCCTTTGACTCCAGCACCCTATCCACCAACTGCAAAAATTTAACCCTTTGACTCCCTCACCCTATCTCAAGAAGCTGGTGGAAAAGTTGAGGGAGTCAAAGGGTTAGGTTTCTGCTTTGCTAGCATGGTTAACAATGCAGGATGCTGGTGGATAGGGTGGGGGATCGAAGAGTCAATAACCACAAAATCAGATCTAACTGAGTTGTGTTATTTTTCATTGCATGTTTTGTCTTTTTTGTTGTTGTTGGGTTTTTGTTTTGTTTTTTTGTCTTCTTTTTTATTCAAGATTGACCGTTCCATGTATATCTATCCAGATATCATCGAGAATATATTTAATGAAGTAAATGATGCTGTACCTCCGTTGTGTGTGTGTGTGTGTGTGTGTGTGTGTGTGTGTGTGCGTGCGTGAGTGTCTCTGTGTGTGTGTCTCTGTGTGTGTGCGTGTGTGCGTGCGTGTGTGAGTGTGTGTGTGTGTGTGTGTGTGTGTGTGTGTGTGTGTGTATGTGTGTGGTTTGGAGGACTGTGATTGGTGTGTGTGTGTGTTTCGTTTCGTTCCTTGATTTAACGTCTTTTCACTATAAGTGATATTAGTGTGTGTGTGTGTGTGTGTGTGTGTGTGTGTGTGTGTGTGTGTGTGTGTGTGTGTGTGTGTGTGTGTGTGTGTGTGTGTGTGTGTGTGTGTGTGGTTTGGAGAACTATGATTGTTGTGTGTGTGTTTGTGTGTGTGTATGTATGTGTGTTTGTGTGTGTGTACGTGCGTGCGTGCTGCGCTTGTGTGTGTGTGTGTGTGTGTGTGTGTATGTGTGTGTGTATGTGTGTGTGGTTTGGAGGACTGTGATTGGTGCGTGTGTGTGTTTGTGTGTGTGTGTGTGTGTGTGTGTGTGTGTGTGTGTGTGTGTGTGCGTGTGTGTGCGTGTTTGTGTTTGTATGTATATATATATATATATATGTGTGTTGTGTGTGTGTGTGTGTGTGTGTGTGTGTGTGTGTGTGTGTGTGTGTGTGTGTGTGTGTGTGTGTGCGTGTGGTTTGGATAACTGTGACTGGTGGAATATGACGGCCACGATCCTCCAATCACAGTGCCCCAAACCACCAACACCAAAGACACTGTCTTCAATTTACCATGTGCATGGAAGTGGCAGGGGAAACTAAACCTTTAAGTCACCACCAACAGCCATAAAATCTAGGATAACTTTAATGATGCTATGATGTGCGACGAACATGCTTTTGCCGTGGAATGTTCGTGCTATGTAAGCACAATTATTATTATCACTATGTTCACGATAATGTGAAAATAACCAAGAAGCTACGGAGTTTCATTTATGATTGAGGCAGTGTGACAGGGCTGTACGCTATGCTTACTTTCATCATGTATTCAGGCGTCATCCAGGCCCGAGAGATACAGACATCTGTCGTATTGGTCATGGCATTTGAGCAACACCCTCCTCAATGATGCATCCGTGAAGTGAATGAAACTCAGCTGATTTGGTGTCAGCTCTGAGAAGGATCCGGTTTATGGCCAAAAAATCCGACAATTATTTTTAATTGGATGAATGGGATTCACGCCCACGATCTCCTAGTGGCTAGTCTGTTTTATTAACAACTTTACCACAGTAACTGGTTTAAAGGTAGATTATCAAAATTATACACTGGACCGCAACATGATGTTAAGCCCTTGAGAATTATAACAATCAGAAAAAACACGAAAATAGAACCAGAACACGTATTTAATACAGGAGGCAAGACTGGTGCAATTCTTCGGCCAATTGGCATCTGTCAAACATAAATTTAAGACAGAAAATAACAAGTAACAAATACCAAAGCCAATGGAAACACAGTCAAAGTGAAACTTGGTTGTTTTTCCACTGGTTTTTGTGTTTGTCGTTTGTTACTTGGTACTTGTTATCTTACGTTTACGTTTGACATAGGCCAGTTGGTCGAAAATTCGTGCCATGTATATCTTGTTGTATTAAATACGTGTTCTGATTCTATTTTCGTCTTTTTCTAGTTCCTGTTTTTTTTTTTGGGGGGGGGGGTTGTTTTGTTTTTGTTTTTGTTTTGTTTTTTTAAACGTGGGCGGTCACACTTGTTTTGGATTTCTTGAGCATTATATTAAAAACTTTTATTTTCTTTCTTTCTTTTTCAGATTTCGTAAAATTGATAAATTCATCGTGATGATGGCCGATACCTGTCTCCACATCTCTTTCTCACCATAGTCACCATCTTCCCAGCACGTGCTGATCATTATCGGTGTCATCGTCAAAGGCAGAAGGTGAAAAGAGAAAGGAAGGAAGAAAGGCAATCCTTATTCTTTGCCTGTTTCCCCTGTAGGCAACGAGGCATATTCAGCTTGAAGTTCGAGAAAACTACACGAACTTGTACTTTGTGGTGACTGTCAGATCTTGACAAGTTCTGAGTTTAAAAAAATGTGACGAATCATTCGACAATTTCGTTTTATTTATTTTATTTGTTTATTTATTTTTCCTTTTTGTCACAATGGATTTAGCCCTACTATGTCAAATTCAGGCTTTGCTCTCACGTGGAGAACGCGAACAGCAATACAGAGCCACATTTGGGGTTTTTTGTTTTGTTTGTTTTTTGTTTTTGATTTTGTTGTTGTTGTTGTTGTTTTGGTGTTGTATTTTTTGTTTGTTTGTTTGTTCTTTTTTTTGTTTTGTTTTGTTTGTTTATTTCTTTGTTTGTTTGTTTTTTGTCTGTATGTGTGTATTTGTCTTTCCCTATGAACGTGGACTTTGCTACATCGTTTTGCCAGGAACGATTTCTTTGTCGCTCTGGAAGCTTTATTTTATTGTGCGCTTAGTGCGGCAGCACACGGAACCTCGGTTTATCGTCTCAACCGAAAGATGAGCACATACACTACTGTTTAAGAGCTAGCGGAGGATGGGCCAGAGGAGTAAAAAGTGCCTGTCAGATACATGATTCGAACCTTGGTGTTCGCGTCTTGGGCACAAGACCACACAGTCCACATGCGTCGTGTTGGGAATATATGGCTGCTGCTTCATGACTGTCATTTACTGTGTTTTATAAAACATATGCCAATTGTTGTAGTTGCTACTTTCTTTTATGTTGTTTTTTTCCCCCTTCCCTGTACTATGTTCTACATAATTACAATAGCCACAGATTCTCGGACAGTTGTTCACAGTGCTATGATGATGATGGATGATGATGATGAATGATGATGATGATGATGATGATGATGATGATGATGATGATGATGATGATGATGATGATGATGATGATGATGATGATGATGATGATGACGATGGAGATGATAACCAGGATGCTATAGAGGTCCATGCTGGTTTGAAACTGCGCGACAACGCTGAACTCTACTC
>JAPXFY010000012.1:69173822-69181322 GCA_030674185.1 Monoplex corrugatus
GACAATGTACAGACCCGTACAGTCGTATACTGACACATACAAACAGACACTTGACATTTCCGCATTTGAAATGAGATGCAAAGATACATACAGAGGAACTACAGATACGCATATACACATGCATACATGTATACAAAACATCGTAATGAGATCATCTAGCGATGAGATTAATCGCTCCGGGATGTGTTGATGATTACGTGGATCACAGTCCATACAACAATAAAATCAGGCTGTTAGTATCACGAGACTGTCACACTCTTTCCTAAGGAACAGTAAGGGCCAGAACACTCACTCTCCTTCCTACTGAACAGTAAGGAAGGCAACTCTTACTTTCCACGCAAAGGGACATGAGGAGAACTCTCATTCCTTCCTAACGGACGGGAGAAGAACTCCCACTCTCCTCCCTAAAGGACAGTTAGGAAGAGAACTCTCACTCGCCTTCCTAAAGGACAGGAAGAAAACTCTCACTCTCATCCCTATAGGACAGTAACAAAAAAAAACCTCACTTTCCTCCCTACAGGACATTTAGGAAGGGAACTCTCACTCTCGTCCCTATAGGACAGTTAGGACGAGAACTCTCCTCCCTAAGGAATATTTAGGAAGGGAACTCTCACTCCTGTCCCCAAGGGACAGTAGAAAGAAAACGCTCACTGAGGGACGTTCAGGAAGACAACTAAGAGCTCCTTCTCTCCTTCTTAAGGGACAGTTGGGAAGAGAACTCTCACTTTCTTCCCTGAGGCACACTCAGGAAGAGACCTCTCGTGTTCCTTCTTAACGAACACTTAGGAAGAGAACTCTCACTCTCCTTCTTCCCTAATACTTAGGAAGAGAACTCTCACTCCTTAGGAAGACAACTCTCACTCCTCTACCCAATGGATGGTTAGGAAGAAACTCTCACTCTCCTCCCTAAGGGACTCTCACTTTCCCCCCTAATGGACAGTTAGGAAGAAAACTCTCACTCTCTTCCTAAAAGGATTGTTAGAAAGCGAAATCTCACTCTCCTCCCTAGGCAAGAGAAGAAGAGAAGAGTAGTGTCACTTTCCTCCCTAAGGGACAGTTAGGAGGAGAACTCTCACTCTACTTCCTACGGGACAGGAAAAGAACTCTCGCTCTACTCCCTAAAGGACAGTTGGGAAGAGCACTTTCACTCTTTTCCGTAAGGGACAATTAGCAAAAGAACCTTCACTTTCCTCCTTCAGGGACAGTTAGGAAAGGAAGAGAACTCTCACCTTGCTCCCTAAGGAATTGTCAGGAACAGAACTCTCACTCTTTTCTCTTAGGGACAGTAGGAAGAGAACTCTTATTCTCCTGCTTAATTCTCACTCTTTTCTTTAAGGGACAGCAGGAAGAGAACTCTTATCCTGCTAATTCTCACTCTTTTCCGAAAGGGACAGCAGAATGAGAACTCTTACTCTCCGATCCTGCCTAATTCTCACTCTTTTCCCTAAGGGACAGCAGAATGAGAACTCTTATTCTCCTGCCTAATTCTCACTCTTTTCCCTAAGGGACAGCAGAATGAGAACTCTTATTCTCCTGCCTAATTCTCACTCTTTTCCCTAAGGGACAGCAGGAAGTGAACTTTTATTCTCCTGCCTAATTCTCACTCTTTTCCCTAAGGGACAGCAGGAAGTGAACTTTTATTCTCCTTCCTAATTCTCACTCTTTTCCCTAAGGGACAGCAAGAAGAGAACTCTTACTCTCCTGCCTATTTCTCACTCTTTTCCTTAAGGGACAGCAAGAAGAGAACTTTTATTCTCCTGCCTAATTCTCACTCTTTTCCCTAAGGGACAGCAGGAAGTGAACTTTTATTCTCCTTCCTATTTCTCACTCTTTTCCTTAAGGGACAGCAAGAAGAGAACTCTTATTCTCCTGTCTATTCTCACTCTTTTCTTTAAGGGACAGCAGGAAGAGAACTCTTATTCTCCTGTCTAATTTTCACTCTTTTCCCTAAGGGACAGCAGGAAGAGAACTCTTATTCTCCTGTCTATTTTCACTCTTTTCCCTAAGGGACTGCAGGAAGAGAACTTTTATTCTCCTGCCTAATTTTCACTCTTTTCCCTAAGGGACAGCAGGAAGAGAATTCTTACTCTCCTGCCTATTTCTCACTCTTTTCCCTAAGGGACTGCAGGAAGAGAACCTTACTCTTTTCCCTAAGGGACAGCAGGAAGAGAACTCTTACTCTCCTGCCTATTTCTCACTCTTTTCCCTAAGGGACAGCAGGAAGAGAACTCTTACTCTTTTCCCTAAGGGACAGCAGGAAGAGAATTCTTACTCTCCTGCCTATTTCTCACTCTTTTCCCTAAGGGACAGCAGGAAGAGAACTCTTACTCTCCTGCCTATTTCTCACTCTCTTCCCTAAGGGACAACAGGAAAAGAACTCTTATTTCACTCTCTTCCCTAAGGGAAAATAGGAAGAGAACTCCTATTCTCCGCCCTAAGGGATTTGTTAGGAAAAGAACTCCCACTGTCCTACTCTCCTCCCTGAAGGACAATTGGGAAGAGAACTCTCACTCTTCTCACTGAGGGATCTGTTATAAAAAGAACTCTCAATCCCTTCCGTAATGGACAGATAAGAAGAGAATTCTCGCTCTTCTCTGGAAGGGGCAGTGGGAAGAGAACATTCACTTTTCTCCCTGAGGATAGTAGAAGAGAACTCTCACTTTTCCCCATGTGGGACAGTAGGAAGAGAACTCACTTTTTTCCCTATGGGACACTTAGGAGGAGAAATTCTATTCTCCTCCTTGACGGCTAGGAATTTAGAATTTGGACTTTTTCAAGAGGGATTCATTGCACCTGGACAATGCCTTACGCGCTCACCCAGATCCACCAGCAATTATCTGGCAGACTCCCTAATCCTGCGCCAAATTCTGTACGCTGGCAAGGATTTGAAACGGTAACAGTGGAGAAGGAACCTATAAAACACTAGACTGAAACCATCATAATGACAGAAACATTAAGATGGGCAGTGAATAGCCAGTTTTTAATGTTGCAGACTGGGATTGAACTCAAGATATCAGATCTTGAGTCCTCGGCTTCATCAGAAGAAACAACCAGTCTGCGAGTTTCGAAAGAGAAGTAATACTCTTCTGGGGGTAGCACCATCTATAACATAGTGCTTGCCCAGGGTACAACGATCCAAATTTCAGATGGGAGAATTCCGTGTGACAACAAACAAACAAAAATCAATCCAACCCAACTCAAGTCGAGAAATAACAGGGATAGCGATTTTACCTGCCTGACCATCCATTTTGCCTCCATGACCTGTCTATGTAGCATTGAGTGAGTGAGTGACCGTGTGAGTGAATGAATAACGAATATCCTGGTATAGGACTGGTCCTATGTGAATCCAAGACAGCAAGAGAAAAATGCAAATCACAACACGACTTGCATTGTCCCTCGTCCGAACGTGCAGTTCTTCAACGTCAAAATGACAATAACTCACTGGATATCATTTGAAGATATAAGATTGAGACACAATTATAGTTATAAAACAGACATCATTATAGCTACAAGATTGAGATATCATTATAGTTATAAGATTGAGACATCATTATAGCTACAAGATTGCGACATCATTATAGTTATAAGATTGATACATCATTCTAGTTATAAGATTGAGGCCTCATTCTTATAATATTATGATATTAACATTATAGTTATGTGGATGGAGACAACATTATAGTCATGAGATTGAGACATTATTATAGTTATGAGATTGAGACATCATTAAAGGTATAGTTATAAGATTGAGACAACATTATAGTCATGAGATTAGACATTATTATAGTTATGAGATTGAGACATCATTAAAGGTATAGTTATAAGATTGAGACAGCATTATAGTTATGTGATGGAGATATCATTATAGTTATAAGATTGAGACATCATTAAAGGTATAGTTATAAGATTGAGACATCATTATAGTTTTAATGCTACCAATTTTGAAGAACAAGGTCTCCAACAGTGTAAAAATCGCTACTCACAGTTCCGTAGCTACTCATTATAGTTATGTGATGTAGATATTATTATAGTTATAAGATTGAGACATCATTAAAGGTATAGTTATAAGATTGAGACATCATTATAGTTATGTGATGGAGACAACATTATAGTCATGAGATTGAGACACATTATAGTTATGTGATGGAGACATCATCAAGGTATAGTTATGAGATTGAGACATCATTATAGTTATGTGATGGAGACAACATTATAGTTATAAGATTGAGACATCATTATAGTTATGTGATGGAGACAACATTATAGTTATGTGATGGAGACATCATTATAGTTATGTGATGGAGACATCATTATAGTTATAAGATTGAGACATCATTATAGTTATGTGATGGAGACATCATTATAGTTATGTGATGGAGACAACATTATAGTTATAAGATTGAGACATCATTATAGTTATGTGATGGAGACAACATTATAGTCATGTGATGGAGACAACATTATAGTTATGTGATGGAGACATCATTATAGTTATGTGATGGAGACATCATTATAGTTATGTGATGGAGACAACATTATAGTTATGTGATGGAGACAACATTATAGTTATGTGATGGAGACAACATTATAGTTATGTGATGGAGACAACATTATAGTTATGTGATGGAGACAACATTATAGTTATGTGATGGAGACAACATTATAGTTATGTGATGGAGACATCATTATAGTTATGTGATGGAGACAACATTATAGTTATAAGATTGAGACATCATTATAGTTATGTGATGGAGACATCATTATAGTTATGTGATGGAGACAACATTATAGTTATGTGATGGAGACAACATTATAGTTATGTGATGGAGACAACATTATAGTTATGTGATGGAGACAACATTATAGTTATGTGATGGAGACATCATTATAGTTATGAGATTGAGACATCATTATAGTTATGTGATGGAGACAACATTATAGTTATGTGATGGAGACAACATTATAGTTATGTGATGGAGACAACATTATAGTTATGTGATGGAGACAACATTATAGTTATGTGATGGAGACAACATTATAGTTATGTGATGGAGACAACATTATAGTTATGTGATGGAGACAACATTATAGTTATGAGATTGAGACATCATTATAGTTATGTGATGGAGACAACATTATAGTTATGTGATGGAGACATCATTATAGTTATGTGATGGAGACAACATTATAGTTATGTGATGGAGACATCATTATAGTTATGTGATGGAGACAACATTATAGTTATGTGATGGAGACATCATTATAGTTATGAGATTGAGACATCATTATAGTTATGAGATTGAGACATCATTATAGTTATGTGATGGAGACATCATTATAGTTATGAGATTGAGACATCATTATAGTTATGTGATGGAGACAACATTATAGTCATGAGATTGAGACATCATCAAGGTATAGTTATGAGATTGAGACATCATTATAGTTATGTGATGGAGACAACATTATAGTCATGAGATTGAGACACATTATAGTTATGAGATGGAGACATCATCAAGGTATAGTTATAAGATTGAGAAAGCATTATAGTTATAGGATTGAGACAACATTATAGTCATGAGATTGAGACATCTTTATAGTTATGAGATTGAGACAGCATTACAGGTATAGTTATAAGATTGAGACAGCATTATAGTTATAAGATGGAGACATTATAGTTATAATATAGAGACAGCATTGTAGTTATAAGATTGAGACAGCATTATAGTTATGATGGAGACATCATTAGTAGCAAAACTCTGGGGACAGCCGGACAGAAGAAGGTCCTCGGAAGATAAAGCCCCATCAGCCAAGTGTTTCGGCCCTTTACTCTTTATACTCTAAGAAGGCCGGGCAGCATCTAGATGAAAACATCGTTATAGCTATAAAATGCAGACATTATCATATTCATAATTACATTTATCAGATGGAGACAGCATTACAGGGGCATCAGATGAAAAATTCATTTTGTAACTGGCAAAAGGAAACTTGCACGGCTTTCGCCTGGAGCTAAACTTATTTATGGATTATTAGCACTGATTTAAACTATCAAACATAACACTATGGCATAGCAGCTGCACTCCTTACCGATCGATCACAACTGATTCTATCTTCTCCAGCTAGATCGTTTGGCTGAACCATGCAGGGGGACACAACCCTAAGATGGACATTTCTCACAAACACCCACCTCCATACAGATAAAAAAAAACAAAGGGTGTAAATCCAAGGTCTTTCCGAACCAAATATCCTTTCTATCGCGGGTAAAGATCTATACGTAGCCTCTAGGCCTGCAACCAGCCCAATCCAAACGATACAAATCCACTCTCTTTATTGTATCGGAATCTAACTCCATCCCCACCCCGTCCAAAGGGCGTTGATTCATACATGTAGTTTCTGGAGACCAAACAAGATAACTCCAATTCCACTTTAAAGTGCATATCCAAATATTCTATAGATTAAAGTGAAGTTAATACTACACCAAACTAAAGGGTGTACATTCATGATGTCTGAACACCAGATGAACTTACTATTATCTCTATCCAAAAGGTGCAAACCTACAGTCTACATATACCAAATAAGCTTGTTATCACCCCTAGGTAAAGAATGCAAATCCATGGCCTATGGAAACAAAATATGCTTTACACCAAAAGATAATGCCTTTCGACACTAACTATGTCTTTTTATCCAACTCCACTCAAAAACACGTCACTCTTTGGAAACCAAATATATAATTACGATGCTATCAACTTTACTCAAGTCTCTGGAAGCACTCCGACTCACGAGACGCAGATTCATGATCCATGCAGACAAAACAATCTTACAAGGTGAGGTCTACTGTCCCTTGAGGACAAACACCTTAATGTCGCTTCCACTCAAAGGATGGAAGAACCAGTCCTTGGAGAGATTTGCTACCAGGTGCAAGTCCAAATTCTCTGATGATCATAAAGCTTTCTCCTATTTTTACTTAAAGAGTGCGGATTACAGTCTCTGAGTCTAAAATAAGCTTTCTATCACTTGCACCCGAAAAGGATGCGGATCTCTTATCTGGAGACCAATCAATACACTTACTGTACTGTGAGAACCATAGTCCATAGAGATCAAACAAACTCACTAGCATCACACGAACCGGGCCGTATCATCTCCCACCAGATGGTACAGATTCAGTCTCTGGACAGCAAACCAAGCCTATGATCACCTCCATCTCTGGCACAAACCAAGTCTATGATCACCTCCATCCATAACCAGTAGATCATCTCACTGCACATCATCGTCCACCTCCTTGTCGTGGAATGACTGGTAAGTACCGCCACCGCCACCGCCACCGCCAGTAGAATTACCCGCACCCTGCCCGCACACTGGCTGGGTCTCCGTATCGTCTGTCTGCTTCCGGTATTTGATGCTCGCGCAGCCGGAAACGTCGGAGTTGTCTTCTTTGCGCAGGCGCGCCTCGTCATTGTCGTCTGTAGTGTTGTCTTTCTTGAGGTAGAAATGGAAGCCCAG
>JAPXFY010000012.1:69183822-69201322 GCA_030674185.1 Monoplex corrugatus
GTGTGTGTGTGTGTGTGTGTGTGTGTGTGTGTGTGTGTGTGTGTGTGTGTGTGTGTGTGTGTGTGTGTGTGTGTGTGTGTGTGTGTGTGTGTGTGTGGTGTGTGTGTGTGTGCGCGCGCGCACGCGCGCGGGCATGTGCGTGTGGTATTTGGATGTGGGATAGGTTAGTTTTAATGTGTATGTATATAGGCTCGTGTGGGGGATGGGATGAGTGGGTGTACGTGTGGGTGGTTGTGGGTGTTGGTGTGGTTCGATGAATGTGTGGGTGGGCATGTGTAGGCTGCGTAGATGTAGGTGCGTGTGGGTGTGGGTGTGGATAGATGGATGTATGAATGGGTGGATGTGGAAGCGTGTGGGTACGGAGTGTGGACGGGTTGCACGTACTATGAAACAAACTCCCCGAGTTTGGTTTTAAAGGGAGACTGACAAAGAACAAAGTACAAAAGAAATAGTAATAACAGTAGCAGTCGCAACAGCAGTGAGGACTGGATGACCCAGTAGTTAACCCTTTGACTCCTGCACCTTGTCCACCGGCACCCCTCATTGCCACCATGCAACCAAAGCAAAAACTTAACCCTCTGATTCCCTCACCCTATCCAATACTGTTGCCCGGATGCAAAGCCTGGACAATCTACACAAGTCCAGAACAAGATTAAGATAGCTGAAATGTTGTTTCTATGAAGAAAATTAAGAATTCCATGATCAGCTACGGAAACAAACGAGACAGTCTTGAAAGAAGCAAATATAAAAAGAACATTAAAGAAGAAGAGTAGGAAAAGACATGTAACATTTGTATAATAGGACATTTTACGAGGCAAGAGAAATATGAGCACCTAATCACAACAGGAAAGCTAGAGGGGAAAAGAGCACCATGTATACCCAGGAGAAAATATTAGTTCTGGATAGTGGGTGAGGACAAAGAGGCAGGAGATTTACTTGCAGCGACAAAAGATAAGTGTCGTATGGAGGGCCATGATCGCCAACGATATACGGCAAGGCACATGGTGATAATGATGACTAGTAGTAGTAACAGAGTAAATGGAAGCAATAGCAATAGCAATGCAAGTGGTAGCAGCAGCAACAGCAGAAGCAGCAGGAGACGTTGCATCAGAAGAGTGAGTGGCGGAGATTAATTAGCAGCAGCAGCAGCTGTTGCTGTGTGTTTGTTACTGATAGTCAGTAATGATAGTGGGCTAGTAGTAGTAAAACCAGCAGTCATAGTAGTAAAACCAGCAGTCATCTGTCGTTTGGCAACAGATGCAACAAGCTCAGGAACTGTAGCAGAAAAATGCTATACTTTATAAAGAAAAAAAAACGTCTTCCATGATCACAAATCCCCAAGCACTTTACGTTTTCAATACACCAGAAGCGAATAGTCAGGAAGAGAGAAATGAATCATAGATCACGGGTTTCCTTTAAGCAGTTAATGCAAATATAAAACACACACACACACACACACACACACACACACACACACACACACACACACACACACACACACACACACACACACTCACTCACACACACACACATACACACACATACATTCACACTCTCACACACACACACGCACACACACACACCCCACGCACGCACACACCACACACACACACACACACACACACACACACACGCACGCACACGCACACACACACAATCGAATAGTTATTACCTCAGAATAAAAACCTTTACAGAAAACAAAAATCGGACAAAAAATGAAATACAAACGGGGAATTCCGCTTAATTTTGTAACTAGGGGACTTAATCCGAACAAGGGAGGTTATCACCCAGTTCACTGCTGGTGCCCATTTCATGCCATGACTCATTACGTCTCGAACACTCCAGCTTGTATCATTAACCTATTTCCTGTGATTCATAAACTGTGCACTTAGCGATCGCTTCACTTTCAAAAGCAGTTCCTGGACATTATCACAACGAATGTCTGAGATAATGAGGACCAAGCCAGCGTGCTGGATGCATTTTAAGCGAATAAAGAAACGCACGACAACATTCAAAAAATGAACCTGTGTACTTGCTAACGTTTTGTGTGAGAAAAGTTCACGTTCTAGATAAGCATAAACTCAGGCTGTGGTAAGTTTTTAATTATGCCAAGGCAGAGGAGAGAGATGTGCCCTGGAAAACAAAAATAAAAACAGACACATGTTGATACTGAAGAAGAACAAGAACAAGAAGAAGAACAAGAAGAAGAAGAAAGGCTGCGATGGTATAGTCTAAAGGGAATTGAGACAGGTAGATAACTTAACAAGAAATCAATATTTTTGAAACAAATGGGTCTTCAGATTGGTTTTGAAAGCTTACAAGGACTGTGAATGTCGCAAAGAGACTGGGAGGTGGTTCCAAGAGGCAGCGTCCTGACAGAAAAAGCGCACAGACCAAACATTTTTAGTCTTTCTTATAGGAACACCTGCTAAACAACAGAAGCGGGACCGACGGAAGCAGAACCCAAGGCCGCAGGATTTATTTCAATGTATCGCTTACCGAAGAACACGCGCCTCCAGCATTGGTCTTGTATTCCACATGAAGACCCATACCAGCCGATAAAGAACCACTATGCCTATTGACATATTGTCTGTGTCGTATGGACAGAGGAGTCTATCCTCTGTTGTGTTGTGTTGTGTTGTGTTGTGTTGTGTTGTGCTGTGCTGTGCTGTGCTGTGCTGTGCTGTGCTGTGCTGTGCTGTGCTGTGTTGCGCTGCGATGCGCTGCGCTGCGCTGTCGTTGTTGTTGTGTTTTGTTCTGTGCTTCTGTGCTGTGCTGTGCTTGTGTTGTGTTGTGTTGTGTTGTGCTGTGCTGTGCTGTGCTGTGCTGTGTGTGTTGTGTTGTGTTGTGTTGTTGTTGTGTTGTGTGTGTTGTGTGCTGTGCTGTGCTGTGCTGTGCTGTGCTGTGCTGCGGTGCGCTGCGCTGCGCTGCGCTGCGCTGTTGTGTGTTGTGTTGTGTTGTGTTGTGTTGTGTTGTGTTGTGTTGTGTTGTGTTGTGTGTTGTGTTGTGTTGTGTTTTTTGTTTGTGTTGTGTTGTGTTGTGTGTGTTGTGTTGTGTTGTGTTGTGTTGTTGTGTTTGTGTTGTGTTGTGTTGTGTTGTGTTGTTGTGTTGTGTTTGTTGTGTTGTGTTGTTTTTCTGTTCTGTTCTGTTGTGCTGTGCCGTGCTGTGTTGTATTGCGTTGTGTTGCGCTGTGCTGTGCTGTTGTTGTGCTGTGCTGTACAGTGTTGTGCTGTGCTGTGCTGTCATGTCATGCCTTGTTTTGTCTTTGTCTTGTCTTGTCTTGTCTTGTGTGTTTCTCCTTATTTTATCTTGTCTTATCACATAATGCTATTATGCTTTAGTTATCATGTGCTGCTGCTGTTCTGACAGAGCCGTGGACTCTGTCTCATATCCCACAATAGAGTTGACCTGTTTGCTGCCCATCTCAATGTCCCAATCATTCTGGTGATGTTTCGTCGGTCCCGATCATCTCCCCATTTCTGTCAGCAACCTACTTTTGTCTCCTTCAAGTCCGCTCTCAAAACTCACCTTTTCTCCTCTGCATGAAATCCTGACCTCACTCAATCCCCTCTGCAGCCTGTCTCCACTCGGAGGGGAATCACATTCTAATATATAATTGTATATAATATGCTCTCTATAATTTTCCATTGCTTTTATTCTTTCTCCCCATTTATAGCCATGCGTGGTGTGTGTGTGTGTGTGTGTGTGTGTGTGTGTGTGTGTGTGTGTGTGTGTGTGTGTGTGTGTGTGCGTGCGTGTGTGTGCGTGCGTGCGTATGTGTCTGCTTCAGCGCTTAGATTTGATTTTATCAAGATTTTGCGCTATATAAATATTGTAATTATTATTATTATTATTATTATTTCAGGATCCTGGAAGCAGATAGAGTTCTGCGCAGGCTCAAGGAGTGTGCCAGAGAACTGTTGGAAGCTTGAGATGGAGCACATAAGGAACTGTTCGAGTGCACTGAGTCCCTCTTGAACTCTAGACTCCAAAACTCCAATCATGGTGCGATGTGGTGTGTCGTGTTGTGTTGTGTCGCACCATGGTTCGGTTATGTGTGATGTGGTGGTAGTGATTCACTGAGGTGCTTTGCTTTACGTCGTCTCGGGCTGTGTAGTTTGTGTTGTGTTATGTTGTGTTGTGTTGTGTGTTGTGTTGTGTTGTGTTGTGTTGTGTTGTGTTGTGTTGTGTTGTGTTGTGTTGTGTTGTGTTGTGTTGTGTTGTGTTGTGTGTGTGTGCTCGCTGTGCTGCGCTGTGTTGTGTTGTGTCGTGTCGTGTCGTCTCGTCACGTGTTGTGTTGTGTTGTGTCGTGTCGTGTCGTGTTGTGTCGCGTCGTGTCGTCTCGTCACGTGTTGTGTTGTGTCGTGTCGTCACGTGTCGTGTCGTGTCGCGTCGTGTCGTGCTGCGCTGTGTTGTACTGTGCTGTGCTGTGATGTGATGTGCTGTGCTGATGATGTGATGTGATGTGATGTGATGTGATGTGATGTGATTTATGTGATTGTGATGTGATGTGATGTGATGTGATGTGATGTGATGTCGTGTCGTGTCGTGTCATGCCGCGTCGTGTCGTGTCGTGTCGTGTCATGTCGTGTCGTGTCGTGTCGCCTCATGTCGTGTTATGTTTGTGTTTCATCATACTATGTTTCATTATATTTATCGCCATATGTTGTATTACATCAAAATATTATTTTGAAAAAAAACACGTGTCCTCACGCCCCGTAGCACAACCTCCTTACCAGTAGTGGCCACTTTATACAGAGCACGGTGGGGCTGTTCAGCATTGTCCCCAGGGATGAAGTCTCCCAGGCCAATGGTGGTGAGGGAGATGAAGCAGTAATAGAAGGCGTCCAGGTAGTTCCAGGTGGGCTCCAGCACCATGTAGACGGCGGCAGGCACCAGCATGAAGAAGACCACCAGCACCAGCAGCATCAGAAGCAGATGCATCAGCTGGATGTAGAACGCCTGTTTCAGGGGCAGAGATACAACAGAGACAGGGTGGAGTTTTACTTATTTACACACACACACACACACACACACACACACACACACACACACACACCACACACACACACACACACACACACACGCACACACACACACACACACACGCACACACACGCACGAACACATACCGACATGCAAATACACACATACACACATGTGCATGCGGACGACTGTATGGACAGATTACACACACACACATACACACGCGCGCACACACGCACACACGCACACACACACACACACGCACGCACATACACACACATACACACACACAAACTGTGTGTGTAATAACGAAGGCGAAACTGGCATAGGTACGTACCAAAAGTGGTACAGCCATGTACAAAAACTGGCATAGATATTGTCAAAACTGGCATAGATATTGTCAAAACTGGCCATAGATATTGTCAAAACTGGCATAGATATTGTCAAAACTGGCATAGATATTGTCAAAACTGGCATAGATATTGTCAAAACTGGCATAGATATTGTCAAAACTGGCATAGATATGCATCTTAACTGACGTGGATATGTATCAAAACTGGCATGGACCTGTACATAAACTGGCATGAAAATGTATCAAAACTGACATGGATACGTACATAAACTGGCATAGATATGTACCAAAAGTGGTATAGATATGTACCAGAACTGGATAGATGTGCACCAAAACCAGAACAGATATGTACCAGAACTGGCATAGATATATATCTGAATTGACCTGATCTATATCAAAATTGGCATTGATGTGTATCAAACCTGGCATGGTTGCATACCAAAACTGGCATAGATACGTACGTATTTGTGGATATATGTCAAAACTGACATGATATGTACTAAAACTGGCATGGATATGTACCATAACTGGCATGACTGTATGCTATTTACCAAAACTGACATAACTATGTACCAAAAAAGTGGCATAGATACGTGCCAAAACCGGCATGGATATGTACCAACACCGGCACAGGACGACTTGCTGGCTATGTGAAAGTCGGCGTGAATCTATTTGGGTCACAATCAACAGATAAATGAACAGTTGACATCGTTTATCTTACAAATTTTAACATGATTTTGTCATAAAAAAGAAAAAAAAAAGAAAAAAGAAACAAAAGAAGGAAAAGGCAAAAGAAACAAGAAGAAAATGACGATGAAAATTAGAAAACAAAAGAATAAATAAACAGAAAGAAAAGTAGAAAAGAAATGAAAAAAGAAGGAAAGAAAAAAAGACCAAAAAATGAAAAATATACAGGAAAAGTGCATGGCAATAAAGAAATCATGAATACAGAAGTATGAAAGGAGTTTAGGCCCAATTTTGGGGGTCTCACTAAACAAGCAAATAAAAAGAAATCGGCCTGCAATCAACGTTCAGATATGTATCAGTGGGCAAAATGTGGAAAACAAACACATATACATTTATAGGAACACTAGCTAATATACACACTCACGTGCCTTCATACACACACATATACATACATACGCGCGCGCAGACACACAAACCCACTCACACACAACACGCACACACATGCGAGCGCGCAAAACAGTATGCAAACATTCACACGCACGTGCACACACACACACACACACACACACACACACACACACACACACACACACACACACACACACACACACACACACACACACACACACACACACACACCTTGTAGATATGGCCCAGTTTTCTGAAGAGAAAGAAGAGAAAGGTTTTGACAGGAATGAGAATACGTTCCGCCAGAGCCCTGAACAGAATCAAGGTCAGAGGGATGCCGATCACCGCGTAAATGATGCTGAACGCCTTGCCCGCGTCCGACAGAGGCGTCACACGTCCATAACCTGCCACACAGTTGAAGCTGTGGAGGTCAAAGGTCATTTCGTCAACTAATGTTTTACACAATGTGTGTACAACTCTGAAATTGTGTACAAATCTGAAGTGCTCTCCCATTTTGTGTTTGATAACGAGTCAGTTTATATCAAAGTCCTAAGTTACCCTCTAATTTACTATCAAAAAGGTTTACAGAGTAAACTGAGGCGATTTTACGCCGCGTTTTTTTTCCCCTATGTTTTTGTCTGTGGGCGCAGGAGCATGTGGATGTATACTTGATGTTTGATCCCAAACAACTATGTCAGCTTTTTTCTCACAATCTGATGTGTGTGTCTGTTGCAGTCTTCAAGAAACTGCTTTGAAAGCTGTGTTTAGTACTGCCTGGTGATAACGGGCCTGTTACAGATAGGCCCAGTGTGATGCAGTTTAGATCTCTTACGGTTTTTGTGTTAGGATCCGATATAATCGGTCCTAGTCTTAACACTAAGCCCAAATACTCACCCTTTGGATTGGTTCTCTCTGTGATCAGATTGCCAGGCAAAAGGGTGATGAGAGAGAAGGGACAGGGTTAGTATTTCGGTGAAATCTTGTGATAAGTAGCGTGAAGTCCGGCCATGCTTCTTTCCCAAATGACAATTAAGGTTTATTTTGCATATACATGCAACAGAGCTGTCGTATAGCCGTATGTGCAATAAACTGTCATAGGTAATCGTCAGCCAACAGGGAACTTACGCTTGTGTATGTGTTTACATGGAATAGCGGCATAAAGAACTCAGAACTCAAAACACATCAAATCATTTGCCATAAGAATCTATGATAGGGCTACAAAACACAAATTGGTTGAAAAATGTTTACGTGATCAACAGTCAGTGATTTCAACAGCTTTTGAGTTCACATAGGGAACGTAAATGTATGAATCTTAGGGGTTTTTCCAAAATGTAGGCAAACATGGACATATTCCGCAACACGTAATTGCAAATTATCTTGCTTAAGCAAGTCAGTCAGATTTAGCGTAATGGATTTAAAATAATCGATAGTTGAATGAATGTATATTTTTCCTGAACCGTCTTTCACTAGTTTTGATCTTATTGCTTTGTATCTAGAATTGTCCAGGAAATAAAGTTCGTCATCAATCACATCACAAACTGTACATTTTCTATTGTCTCTTGGTAATGATCATTTTGGATCTTCTCCATCATATGGTATCTGCGGCATCGGTGCATATGGAATTCTTTCCGAGCGGCAGACACCATCTTGAGAAACTGGAAACTGAAATCTAGGAATGGCTGTGTATCTGCCTCTTTCAGTTCAGGTTGTAGATCATTGTACTGACTTGAAGTCTGCATGATACGTTTCTGTGGTTATACTTTTCAGAGTCTACAGAAAAGATTCCAAACGGTAGTTGGTTGTAATTTCGTCTGAGAAAAATAATTTTAATGTGTTTGTACTTTTGATTCCAGGAATAAGTGTACTTGTAGTCTGGTTGATTTGTCATTGCATGTTTCAGTTTACGTTTTTTGAAGGTTGACTCTCTGTTCCGTTTACAACTCATTCCAATATCGTGAATCTTTTCTTAAAACCATGCCAGGACTTTGCATGCGCTCGTCTGTTTTGTAACATTTCATTGTAAATCTGTTTGACGTAAGATGTACTGTCTGATTATGTTATGTGTAATCAAAATCATAGTACCTGACATACAGTTTTTATGCCGAAAGGAAATCGTCCTATTTCAGCTAGTATTGGTACATACGTAGCTTGTTTATTTACTCGGAGTAATTCCTCACAAAATTGTTTGTGTCTTTTTTCATGTGGTAACATTCGTGATGGAGATTTTTAGAAAAGTGGCTTGACATGGAATTCTGTGTTTTGTCACTGGGATCTTCTGCATAGAAGGCTGATAGAAGTGGTGATTGTGTCCTGCAGATGGATCGTTATGTCTGGTCTGAATTCTGATTCTTTAGTACATCTTTTCAGGGCATGAATTGCTTTGTTTGATTGTCTTGTCAAATGTTCTTGTGCTTATGTATAGTAGTTTTTGTGGAAAATAACCCCAAGCATTTATACTGGTTTGTGACTGTAAGAGGACAGCTGCTTGTAAATGAAAAAGTACCTTAGGGTTCGTTTAAGTAAACCTTACCGTTACACACAAACACACAAATACTTATAGTGATGACGACTGTAGAAACGAAGAACAAGGCCTTATCAAAACTCCAATCGGATTCAGACATTGTCACGTTCACACACACATACACACACACACACACACACACACACACACACACACACACACACACACACACACACACACACACACACACACACACACACACACTAAAATCACTTTAGTGAATAGACATTAAATCAAAGACCACCACCACACAGAGAGAGAGTACCTATAGTCGTAAGGACGGTGGAGGCGAAGAACAAGGCCTGTCCAAAACTCCAGTTAGGTTCAGACATGGTCACGTTCTTGGTGGCCGACACACCCCTGTTTGCAGCTCTCACCACTTTCTCGATAAATCTTTCCAGCTCCTCCTCTGAAAAGCATAAAAGCACACTAGTGCATATATGCACATAGATAGATGGATAGAGAGATAGATAGATAGATAGATAGATAGATAGATAGATAGATAGATAGTAATAATTACATTATTAATAATTACAATATTTATATAGCGCAAAATCTTGATAAAATCAAATCTAAGCGCTGAAACAGACACACACGCACGCACGCACGCACACACACGCACGCACACGCACACACACACACACACACACACACACACACACACACACACACATACACACACGCACGCATGCATGGCTATAAATGGGAAGAAAGAATAAAAGCAATGGAAAATTATAGAGAGCATATTATATACAATTATATATTACAATGTGATTCCCCTCCGAGTGGAACAGGCTGCAGAGGGGGTTGAGTGAGGTCAGGATTTTATGCAGAGGAGAAAAGGTGAGTTTTGAGCGGACTTGAAGGAGACAAAAGTAGGTTGCTGACGGACTGAGAGAGGAAGTTTGTTCCAGGAGAGTGGACCAGAAACAGAGAAGGCTCGTGGACCATAGGTATTGAGCTTAGTGCGTGGAAAGCGAAAAGTCAGAGGATCGGAGGCAGAGCGGAGGGTACGTGAGGGAAGATAGATCTCAAGTAGGCTTGACAAGTAATCGGGGGCTGCGTTATTGAGGCTTTTGTAGCACATGGTGTCTAGTTTGTACTGTATGCGCTTTGATACAGGGAGCCAGTGAAGTTGTGCCAGGAGAGGAGATATGTGGTCAGCTTTTTTCTTTTTGAGTACAAGGCGGGCAGCATTGTTTTGAACGCGCTGTAGGATGTGGATGGTGGAGGCAGGAAGACCAGACAGGAGTGAATTGCAATAGTCAAAATAGATAGATAGAGAGAGAGATATATATATATATAGATAGATAGACAGACAGACAGACATATAGATAGATAGATAGATAGATACACAGACAGACAGGTAGATAGATAGACAGACAGACAGATAGACAGACAGGTAGATAGACAGATAGATAGATAGAATAGATAGATAGATAGATAAGTAGATAGATAGATAGATAGATAGATAGAGATAGATAGATAGATAGATAGATAGATAGATAGATAGATAGAGATACATAGATATACAGATATAGATATAGATATAGATATGTACAGATATAACTCGATCAACTTCTTAAAATTAGTAAATAGTTGTTCTGGTGCAGTGATCGGAGCAATGGAATAACAACAGGAAGGTTGTGAGTTCAAATCCCATCAGTGCTATAAAAATCACTGGGGGATCTTTTCAGCTCCAGCTGACTTCTACCTAGAGTTCGGTGCGCTGTACGAAAACTGGGAACACGCAGTCAGCCTCATCCACTTTACAGATGCATGACTAAGAGTTTTGTGTTCATTTCTGGACCATCTAAACAGGTGTCTGTATCTCTCAGGCCTGGTTAACGCCAGGATCTATTATGAAAGGAAGCGTAGAGCACAGCCCTTGTTACGCAGTCTCAATCCAGAACGGAACACAGAAAACAAGAGAGAGGCGGAGGGGGGGGGGGAGAAGAGAGACAGACAGACAGACAGACAGCAGAAAGAAAGAGACAGACAGACAGACAGAGACAGAAAAATGGGATACTAGTAGTGAGAGAGACACAGACCAAAAAAAAAGCGAAATACAAAGAAGAGGGAGAAACAGAGACACACACAGCGCACAGACACACACAAAAAAGCGAGACAAACACGTAAATTGGAGAGACAGAGACACGCACAGCAGAGACACAGACAGAGAAAAGGCGAGACAAAGACGTAGAGAGACAGAGACACAGACAGAGAGAGAGGGGGGGGGGGGGGCGAGAGGGAAATTAACGAACTAAGAGACGATTAGACAGAGCTTGCAAACTTCTATTCACAATGATGCGATCTTCTCTAAACACGGCCTCTGCAAATTCACTGTAGCACCACTATACACTGTGCAGAGAAGCAGATGGTGGCTTCAAATCCCTCAGTAATTGGCTACCGAGGACTCCTTTCAGGTCCTAGTGCACAACATCACACACTCTCTCCTTCCCTGCCCAAGAGCTGTAGGCGACAACAGAACAAGGGAAAGATAAAAGGAAAAGACATGAGAGGGAGAGAGAAAAAGAGACAGACAAAATAGGTAAGACTGAAGGGAAGAGACAAAGATGGAAAGATTAGGGAAAAAGAAATGGAAAGGAAGATAAACAAGAAAACAGATAAATGGGAAAGACGGGGAGAAAGAGTGTGTCAAACAGGAAGAAGAAGAGAACAAGAAAAAGACATTTAGAAAAGATGGATGGAAAGACAAGAGACGAAAGACACGAGGGATGAAACAAAAAAGGAGAAAGGTAAACCGGAGAAGAGAACAAGAAGAAGATAAAATGAGAAAGATAGGGGGAAAGGCAAGAAGAGAAAAACAAGAGCTGAAAGACAAGAAGGAGAAAAGAACAAGAAGAAGGGAAAAGACACGAGAGAAAAGACAAAAGGGGAAAGAAAACATCAAAAAGACAAGCGGGGAAAGGAGAACAGGAAACGGCAAAATTGCAAAGACAGGAAAGAGAAAGGAAAGTACAAGAAGGGAAAGACAAGAAGGGAAAGACAAGAAAGGAAAGTACAAGTAGGGAAAGTACAAGAAGGGAAAGTACAAGAAGGGAAAGACAAGAAAGGAAAGTACAAGAAGGGAAAGTACAAGAAGGGAAAGTACAAGAAGGGAAAGACAAGAAAGGAAAGTACAAGAAAGGAAAGTACAAGAAAGGAAAGTACAAGAAGGGAAAGTACAAGAAGGGAAAGTACAAGAAAGGAAAAGACAAGAAGGGAAAGACAAGAAAGGATAGTACTAGAAAGGAAAGAAAAGTACAAGAAAGGAAAGACAAGAAGGGAAAAGACAAGAAGGGAAAGTACAAGAAAGGAAAATACAAGAAAGGAAAGTACAAGAAAGGAAAGCACAAGAAGGGAAAGAAAAAGAAAGGAAAGACAAGAAGAGGAAAGACAAGAAAGGAAGTACAAGAAAGGAAAAGTACAAGAAAGGAAAGACAAGAAAGGAAAGTACAAGGAAGGAAAGTACAAGGAAAGAAAGTAAAAGAAGGGAAAGACAAGAAGGGAAAGACAAGAAGGGAAAGTACAAGAAAGGAAAGTACAAGAAGCGAAAGACAAGAAGGGAAAGAACATGAAGGGAAAGACAAGAAGGGAAAGACAAGAAGGGAAAGTACAAGAAGGGAAAAGTACAAGAAGGAAAGTACAAGAAGGGAAAGACAAGAAGGGAAAGACAAGAAGGGAAAAATACAAGAAAGAAGGAAAGTACAAGAAGGGAAAGACAAGAAGGGAAAGACAAGAAGGAAAGTACAAGAAAGGGAAAGTACAAGAATGGAAAGTACAAGAAGGAAACGGGAAAGTGTAAGAAAGGAAAGTACAGAGAAGGGAAAGACAAGAAGGGAAAGTACAGAAGAAAGGAAAGTACAAGAAAGGAAAGTACAAGAAAAAGAAAAGTACAAGAAGGAAAGAAGAAAGAAGACAAGAAGGGAAAGTACAAGAAAGGAAAGGAAAGAAAAGAAAAGTACAAGAAAGGAAAGACAAGAAAGGAGAAAGTACAAGACAAAGTACAAGAAAGGAAAGTACAAGAAGGGAAAGACAAAGAAGAGGAAAGACAAGAAGGAAAGTACAAGAAAGGAAAGTACAAGAGAAAGGAAAAGTACAAAGAAAGAAGGGAAAGTACAAGAAAGGAAAGTACAAGAAGGGAAAGACAAGAAGGGAAGAAGAAAGAAGATAGGAAAGTACAAGAAAGGAAAGTACAAGAAGGAAAGTACAAGAAGGGAAAGACAAGAGGACAGGGAAAGACAAGAAAGGAAAGTACAAGAAAGGAAAGTACAAGAAAGGAAAGTACAAGAAAGGAAAGGTACAAGAAGAAACAAGAAGGTACAAGAAAGGAAAGTACAAGAAGGGAAAGACAAGAAGAGGAAAGTCAAGAACAGGAAAGTACAAGAAAGGAAAGTACAAGGAAGGAAAGTGCAAAGAAAGGAAAGTACAAGAAGGGAAAGTACAAGAAAAGAAAGTACAAGAAGGGAAAGACAAGAAGGGAAAGACAAGAAGGGAAAGTACAAGAAAGGAAAGTACAAGGAAGGAAATACAAGAAAGGAAAGTACAAGAAGGGAAAGACAAGAAGGAAAGTACAAGAAGGAAAGTACAAGGAAGGAAAGTACAAGGAAGGAAAGTACAAGAAAAGGAAAGTACAAGGAAGGAAAGTACAAGGAAGGAAAGTACAAGAGAGAAAGGAGGAAGTACAAGAAGGGAAAGTACAAGGAAGGAAAGTACAAGAAGGGAAAGTACAAGGAAGGAAAGTACAAGAAAGGAAAGTACAAGAAGGGAAAGTACAAGAAAGGAAAAGTACAAGAAGGGAAAGTACAAGAAAGGAAAGTACAAGAAGGGAAAATACAAGAAGGGAAAGACAAGAAAGGAAATTACAAGAAGGGAAAGTACAAGAAGGGAAAGTACAAGAAGGAAAATACAAGAAGGGAAAGACAAGAAAGGAAAGTACAAGAAGGGAAAGTACAAGAAGGGAAAGTACAAGAAGGGAAAGACAAAGAAGGGAAAGACAAGAAAGAAGGAAAGTACAAGAAGGGAAAGTACAAGAAGGGAAAGACAAGAAGGGAAAGACAAGAAAGGAAAGTACAAGAAGGGAAAGTACAAGAGGAAAACAAGAAGGAAAGACAAGAAGAAAGTACAAGAAGGAAGTACAAAGGAAAACAAGAGGAAA
The DNA here is from genome assembly GCA_030674185.1 of Monoplex corrugatus. NCBI lineage: Eukaryota > Metazoa > Mollusca > Gastropoda > Littorinimorpha > Ranellidae > Monoplex > Monoplex corrugatus. The sequence goes on from JAPXFY010000012.1 coordinate 69,197,938, forward strand.
GACAAGAAGGGAAAGACAAGAAAGGAAAAGTGCAAGAAAGGAAAGTACAAGAAGGGAAAGTGCAAGAAGGGAAAGTACAAGAAGGGAAAGTACAAGAAAGGAAAGTACAAGGAAGGAAAGTGCAAGAAGGGAAAGTACAAGAAAGGAAAACTACAAGGAAGGAAAGTACAAGAAAGGAAAGTACAAGAAAGGAAAGACAAGAAAGGAATGTACAAGAAGGGAAAGTACAAGAAAGGAAAGTACAAGGAAGGAAAGTACAAGAAGGGAAAGTACAAGGAAGGAAAGTACAAGAAGGGAAAGACGAGAAGGAAAAAAGCGAACAAGAAACGACATAATGGGAAAGACGATTAGGGAGGGGGGAAAGACAAAAGAAAGACAAGAGCGAAATAACAAAGAGGGAACAAGAGCAAGAAAAAAAGATGAAATTACAAAGACACAAAGAAAAAGACAAGATAGGACAGGCAAGAGGGAAGGAAAGATAGGCTGGTGAGAGATCCTTTCACACATTGAAATCTGCGTCTTATTCTTCCAGCTAATCCCTGGAGTGCTGACAGAGCTGCAGTTTTTTTGACTGGCTCAAGGTGGTGTGGGGGTTTTTCCTATTCATCACACACAATGTGGGAAGATGTAAGCGGGACGGGGGGGGGGGGGGGTGTGAGTTCAGCTGAGTTCTGTCGGCATTCGTATTATCAGCTCCAAGAATTACCGGTGGTTTTTGGTAATGTTCCTGGATCTTGGAACTAATAGTAAGTTTGTTTGTGGTCGAAACAAATGCACAAGATTTAACGACAAAGAGGACGGAACAAAAGAGAAACACAGTGAGAGAGAGAGAGAGAGAGAGAGAAAAAGAGAGAGAGAGAGAGAGAGAGAAAAGAGAGAAAGAGAGAGAGAGAGCTTTTGATTCAATTTTACGTCAGCAAACACTTCGGAATAACCATCCCTGGATGGTAGGAGAAAGAGGACATCAACACCACCAGACCTATAATGTTAAAGGAGAATTATGAAGGCCAGTTTAATAGAGAGAGAGAGAGAGAGAGAGAGAGAGAGAAGCATCAAACCGTACTAAATTCTGAACAAAACTAAGTCTTCTCTGGAGCACGCTCCACCCAGATACTCCACAACCACAAACAAAACACTGAGTCCGAACATGATACGACATTTAACATAACAAGAAAAGCTTTTATTTATTCGCTGCTTCTCATCCTGTCATGCACATGCACACAACATAAAATGACAACAAATACTATGACGCCATAGACGCATTTGTCTGACTAACAATACATTCAACAGATTGGAATCCTGACAGTGGAATGAACTTCTTGCTATTCGTATCTGGATTTAACAGTGCAACAATTAAATTGTGGGACTGGTACTCTCTTACCCCAGATTTCAAAGTGACTTTGAAAAGCATCCAAAAGTGACTCCTCCTTTGGGGCTGCGTATCCGCCCCCATATGGAAAAAGCAGATATAAATTTAGCAGTTATTAACGACTTCTCGAAATTTCCAGATAGTCCACCATGGACGTTGAAAACACCAAAGGTTTGTTTTGATCTTGCTTCCTTTCGTAAAGACAATACCAGTGCACTGGCGTACAAATCGTTTTATGCGGAATTGTGTGAAAAATCTCCATCATCCCACGGAATCTTCACTGATGGGTCCAAGTGTGATGAAGGTGTTGCTGCGGCTGCCTTTTGCTCCGAGATTCCCAATCGAGCATTTTCAAAACATATTCCATCTGAAAGTTCTGTTTACACTGCTGAACTGACTGCTCTGGTTTTTGGCACTAAAAATGGTGTCCCAATCCAAGCACAAAGAGTTTCTCATTTTTTCTGATTCCCTTTCTGCTTTGCAGGCAATTGCTTGCCGAAGCATTAATCACTCTGAACTAGTGAAGTTCTTTGAAGTGTATTCTACTCTTGCAAATGAAGGTTACGAGATTGTTTTTGCCTGGATTCTTGGCCATGTTGGTATTGGAGGCAATGAAAAGGCCGACTACCTGACCAAGAAGGCTACAATGATAAAGATGTCTAAGTCCTTGATCCCTTACGCAGATGTCAAATCGAAAGTACACAGTTACGTAAGAAATCTGTTGCAGGAGGATTGGAATGAACACAGATAAACTTTTCCAAATCCGCCCTAACCTGAAAGAAATTCTCCCATCTGCTGCAGGAAACCGTAAGAAAGAGACAGTGTTATGTAGGTTACGCACGGGTCACACATCCTACACTCACTCGTACCTTTTGAAAAATGAAGAAGCACCATGGTGTATACCATGTGATGAGCCGTTAAGCATCCAACACCTCCTCCTCGATTGCTGGGACTTATACGATATAAGACAAAAGCACTACACGGTGGACTCCTTAAAGAAGCTCTTCCGAGACGTCCCCCCTGATGCAATTTTCCAGTTTTTACAAGAGATCAATAGATTTCACTTGATGTGATTTTACGTGTTTTTCCTTAATAGCATTTTAGATTTGCAAGGTTGACGGTGAACTTAGTTTTTAACTGTTGTCTTTTATCTTAACGGGTTGTTCTTTTCTTTTAGACGTGGTGTTAGCCCTGATATGGCTCTAGTAGTCGGCTGGGCTATAAGCAATATGAATTGAATTGAATTGAGCTTGTATCTGTCAAATACTAAAGCAGCTGGCAGCTATGCCAGCTGGTGGCAGGGTGGGCTGCCCAAAAGAGAGATGAAGGCCAGAATACGGCAAGAGAGGGCTCTTCCATTCTCTCTTGGTTCGATGGCTGGGCTGGTGCACGTTGTGTGGCTTTGTCCCGGGGGTCCGGTGGCGGGGCTGGACCTGGTTAGTGCGTATTGTGTGTCTACGTCCCGGGGTTTTTCATCTCCCCACTTTGCCATTCGGTTTGTAAACAAAGTAAACTGATGACTGGGTCGGAATGAGTCAAGCAACGCATGGACAGCGCTCCACCCCCTCCCCTCCTTTGCTTTAATGAAATGGCTATAGAGTGGCGTCGGGATCTTGGGAAATCATTGTCCGGAGAGTGGGTCCCATCCGCACCGTGGGGTGTTTTTTGTTAATCTTGTTAACTGTTAAATACTAAATTTCTCAGAAATCACATGCTAAGTTACCAGTGCAGCACCAAGGCAGTAGCACTGGTATACTCCTATATGGGAAAATATATCGCTGGAGCTTACGTCTGTTGCATGTCATACGTTGAGTTAACAGCGCAGCATCAAAGTAGTGGCACTGGTACACTGGCGCTAGGAAAACTATATTACTAGAACTTCCGACTGTTTAGTATCACATGTTGAGTTACCAGTGTTTCACGCATACTAATAAAACACGAGCATTCACGCATAACTGGAAAACTGCGAAGAAAGAAATCATTTGCATCTCTCTCTCTCTCTCTCTCTCTCTCTCT
>JAPXFY010000012.1:69203822-69216322 GCA_030674185.1 Monoplex corrugatus
TGCTCAACTGCACTGATACTGATACGTACGAGGCTGGGATTTGTTCTAAAAACTGGCGGCGTTAAAACTGATGAAAGCATTTCAAAGTTGTGGTGGCTGTGATATATCACTTCTGCCAGGGACATTAGTAGACATAGGATGGGGTCTGCTGATTGAGTGCGTCGTTTTCGTTTTCAAGTTTTAAGCACACACACACACACACACACACACACTCACACACACACACACACACACACACACACACACACACACACACACACACACACACACACACACACACACACACACACGTTCTCTCTCTCTCTCCCTCTCTCTCTCTCTCTCTCTCTCTTTCTCTCTCTTACACAACGCGTGTGCGCACACACATCATACACACACATTCTTCTTTCAAACCACATACAGCTGTATTTGAATTGTGTGTGTGTGTGTGTGTGTGCGTGCGCGCGCGCGTGTGTGTGTGTGTATGAATATGTGTAAGTGTGTGTGTGCGAGCGTATGCGTGCATATACGTGGTGTATGTAGTCTATATGTGTGTGCACAGACATACACGTACACACATGCATGTGCACATGCACCACGACAGATCTCTTCCATTACCGTGCCTCTTGATGAAAAACCAGAGCGTCGAAATGTGCGTCGAGGGTAGTATTCAAACAAACAAAATTTAATGCTTTCGTCAACTATTTCATTCTTTAACAATCTCGTGGATCAGTCATCTTTTGAGGGGATACCATAAGACTTCAAAGTTATATGTAATGTAGAATACCCTGTAAGCTATCAACACATTTCAGATCTGCTTACATTTTCTCCTCTAGGTTGATTTCGTCTCCATTTTCATTTCTTTTCAAAACTCTGGTGGTTGTCTTAGTTGTTGTTTTTTAACATGAGAGTTATACTAGATTTCAGAACTTTTGTTTGTTTGTTTGTTTGTTTGTTTGTTTGTTTGTTTGTTTGTTTGTCTGTTTGTTTGTTGTTTGTTTGTTTGTTTGTTTGTTTGTTTGTTTGTTTGTTTGTTTGTTTGTTTGCTTTCATGAGAGTTATGCTAGATTTCAAATTCGTTAACAATAAATCACTGACCTCTATTGAAGGGAACTACCCGAATCCGTTTTCCCGGAAGTCAGAGGAATAACTTCCCTTCTCTTGATGAACTGGAGCAATAAACGCGCTTTAAAAAATGTCTACGGAATCTGTTTGTGCTATTCAAGAGTAAGTCAACCGACAGAACATCATCCACGATTAGACTGTTTTGGTTTTCTTCTGCTATTCGGCTGTTCATTCATGCACATGTAATGCGGGCGTGCACACACACACGCACATACACACACACAAACACGCACGCACACACACCACACACACAAACACGCACGCACACACACACACACACACGCACACACACACATACACACACACATACACACACACACATACTAAATGACACAAAACTTAACATAGCGTTGTGGCGGAAAAAAAAAAAAAGAAACATATCAGCAAAACTGAAAAGCTGGATTGACAGATATACTACACGTCATTATTGAAGGGCCAGGAACGTTTTTGAGTCAATTTTTGAAAGGAGAAATAACCTATTTTCTCTTACTCTTTTCTCCAATTCGTTGCCGTAACTGAATGGATAAGAGCTCAGACAACATTGCAGTTTCCTTTTGGCACGTGTTTGGGGATTTGCCGATTTGCAATGGGCGGCCCAAGGAAGACAATTTCCACACGAAATTGTCGAATCTTCAGCAGGGTCTCTCTGACGACGCAGGCAAGGTAGCGACAAAATTCGCTTTGCACGTGCAAGGCAAGCCCTTTTTGAACACTACTCCAGCCAAAGTTGCCCGCAGACGAGGATAAAAAGGACCCGTTCTTGGTTCGTTTTAACCATGCTTGCAAGACGACGGATGACGGATGAGCAGCGGGGGAGAGCCCTCGCTCTGCTTGATGAAGGCCTAGCGCAGCGGGAAGTTGCTAGACGACTTGAAGTGTCGCATTCCACAATCCAGAGACTGCTGGAGCGCTTCAATGAGACTGGAGCAGTCCAGGAAAGGCGTCACACGGGTCGACCCAGAGTAACGACAAGACAGCAAGACCGCTACCTTGCCCTCTCCGTCCTGAGGGAAAGGGCATCCACTGCGGTGACCTTGAGGGGTCAGCTGAGGGACGCAACAGGTGCTAACATCAGCTGCAGCACGGTGAGAAGACGGCTACATGAGGCAAACTTGAGGTCACGGAGACCGGCCGTCCGACCCGTGCTGTCACCGGTCAACAGAGTGCGCCGCATGACCTGGGCCAGGGAGCACGTGACCTGGACAAGGCAACAGTGGGCCCGGGTCTTGTTTTCGGATGAGTCCAGGTTCACCCTGACCTTTAACGATGGCCGGGCTCGGGTGTGGCGACGTCAAGGGGAGAGGTTCGCTGACGCCACTGTCCAAGAGCATAACCGGTACGGCGGCGGGTCGGTGATGGTGTGGGGTGGCATGAGCCGTGGTACCCGGACCCCCCTGCTCCCCATTGACGGCATCCTGAACGGGGTCCGGTACCGGGACGAGGTTCTGGCGGCCGTGGCACTGCCTGCGCTTGTGGACCTTGGTCAAGGCGCCATCTTCCAGGACGACAATGCACCTGCGCATCGAGCACGCCTTGTGACCGACTTCCTGGAGCAGCATGAAGTCGTCCGTATGGCCTGGCCAGCGTGCTCACCTGACCTGAACCCAATTGAACACCTCTGGGATGTGCTCGGGAGGCGCATCAGGGACAACCACCCCCCACCGGGCACCCTGGCCAGGCTGGTCGACATCCTGCAGATCGAGTGGGCGGCCATCCCGCAGGACACACTCCGTACCCTTGTGGGGTCGATGCATCGGCGCTGTGAAGCATGCATCCAGGCTCGGGGCGGACACACGCGATATTGAAAACAGATTGGCCAAATCTGACACTTTCTGTTTTTTTAAAAGGGGGGGATGTTCCTTTAAATGCATGTGCTGTTCACTAATGGGTCATTGTGCTAATTTCTTTTTCCAAAACAGGTGTGGAAATGATGAAATAAAACATAGAATCAATTCTAAACATTGTCAATTATTTCAACTTAAAATTAGAGAGGAAGGAAGAAGTGGCCCTTAAATTATGATTAGGAGTATAGATGGATGAACAAAAGAAGACGAAAACGACTGGACAACAGTATTATGCAACAGTATGAGGACGAAAGAAAGAAAACCACAGACATGTAACACAACTTTACGGAACAATTTGTGAGATCAACATCAAACACTCATCACGCAACTCACAGTAAGACACTAATTAATTACACGTCTGTACGTGTACTTCTCTCTTGGCATGCATACGTGTATATATGAATGGTTGGTTGGTTGGTTCACTGAATGGTTGGCTGGTTGGTGAGTTTCTTTCAGTTCATTACTTGAGTATTTAGTCGGTTAGTTAGTAAGTCATTCAGTCAGTCACTCGATCAGTTACGTGAGTAGTTAGTCGGTTAGGTAGTAAGTCATTCGGTCAGTCACTCAATCAGTTACTTGAGTAGTTAGTCGGTTAGGTAGTACGTAGTCATTCAGTCAGTCACTCAATCAGTTACGTGAGTAGTTAGTCAGTTATGTAGTAAGTCATTCAGTCAGTCACTCAATCAATTACGTGAGTAGTTAGTCGGTTAGTTAGTGAGTCATTCAGTCACTCAATCAGTTACTTGAGTAGTTAGTCGGTTAGGTAGTAAGTCATTCAGTCAGTCACTCAATCAGTTACTTGAGTAGTTAGTCGGTTAGTAAGTGAATCATTCAGTCAGTCACTCAATCAGTTACGTGAGTAGTTAGTCGGTTATGTAGTAAGTCATTCGGTCAGTCACTCAATCAGTTAGTCAGACAGACAGTTAGTTAGTCAGTTAGTCATTCAGTAAGTCGGCCATTTAGTTGGTCAGTTAGTCGGTTTGTCAGTCAAAAAGTTAAATGGTCAGTCAGTCAGTTGGTCTGTTAGTCAGTTATCGGTAAGTTAAAATAAGATAACAAAGAAATCATAATCAGTTCAGTAGGTAAGTCAGTCAGTTAGTCAACTGGACAGTTGTTTAGTCAGTTGGTCAGTTGGTTGGTCAGTCGGTCAGTCAGTCAGTCAGGCTGGCAGGTAGGTAGGTAGATAGGTAGGTAAATAGGTAAGCAGGAGGAAGGAAGGTAGGCAGGTAGGTAGGTAGGTAGGTTGGCAGGCAGGCAGGCAGGCAGGCAGGCAGGCAGGCAGGCAGACAGACAGGTATTTTCTTTTTGTTTGTTTGTTTGTTTGTTTGTTTGTTTGTTTGTTTGTTTGTTTGTTTGTTTGTTTGTTTGAAAAAATAGTTTCAACTCAGCCGTGGTCTTGAAACATACAATCGAAGCCCTTCAGTTTTATGGACGTATAGCCCAGATATGGTATAGTTTGAGCCATCTATAATGAGACCTGAAATTCTTGCCAACGAGTTTAGATAAAAGCTGGTAATACCCGTCAAAATACCATATTTTCCGTGGACTTAATTTCCCATTCGTGTGACCCAGCCTTTGTCAACATCGTCAATGAACAGTCTGATAGGTTCTACAGAAAACCTTCACACGAAACTAAGTTCTTCAAAAGGACTTAACGTTCAGACAAAACTTTTCAAATCTCCCAGGTCAATGTATATGCAGAACCGCTAATACCCGCACCCACTTCATGTATAAACCATGTCAGAGTTTGGAGGCTAAGAAAACAAGACACACTCAGCAAGTACACGCCTGAAAACGGAATACCACTACTCATCAAAGACGGAGTATGCACACTGTGCAGCAACTTAAAACCTGCATAATGTAGGTCTAACAAACGGAACAACGTGAAAACGCACATCCCAAACAATATTTCTTGGATTGCAAATAAAAAAAAAGTTCTCTTAGAGAAGATTTTAATTTCACCTGTAGGAAAAGATTGTATTATGAAATTAATGTGCGTAGGATCAGCTTTCAACAGATAGTAAACGTTTGTGCAGAGAGAGGGAGAGAGACAGAAAGACAGACAGACGGACAGACAGACGGACAGACAGATAGACAGAGACACAGAGAGAGATGCACATAGGCAATGGAGGGAGAGATAGAGACACAGAGAGAGAGAGAAAGAGAGAGAGAGAAAGAGAGAGGAAAGAGAAAGGATGGAAAGAAAGATAAGAAAAGACAGAGGAGTAGATGGGATCGAAGAAATTGGTAGAGCAATGTGAACTGAGAGCTCGTTATTGCTGCTATTATTATTATTATTATTATTATTATTATTATTATTATTATTATTATTATTATTATTATTATTATTATTATTATTATTATTATTATTTTTATTATTATTATTATTATCATTATTATTATTGTTATTATATTATTACCATCATCATCATCACTAGTAGTAGTAAAAGGAGTAAGAGTAGTAGTACTAGTAGTAGTAGTAGTAGCAGCAGCAGTAGTAGTAGTAGTAGTAATAGTAAATGCGTTGTGGTCATAGGTACACACAGACATGGGAAAGGAGGACGGAAAAATAGGCACAGGAAAAAAAATTTGACAGTGGTGACGAGAGAGAAAAAGAGAGAGAGAGAGAGAGAGTGAGAGAGAGAGAGAGAGAGAGAGAGAGAGAGAGAGAGAATAACATTGACAATAACAGTGATGCTTAAATTTCCAACGGGAAAAGTTACTGACTAAAAACCATCTTTCAAACTCAGCGATACTAATCGATAAACATGTACATGCGGACATCAAAAAGAGAGAGAGACAGACAGACAGACACAGAGACAAAGTAATTTCATTATTGTTTCTCCATGATATCAAGAAACTCGATAAAACAAGACACACTGAGAAATAATACTGCAATCAGTGTTCCTTCTACAAGCAGGTCCTTCTACATGAAAGCTAAATCATATATAAGTTATATGCGTATATCTAAACTGAAGTGAATTTACAATACTGTCCAAAAAAGAAAAAAATAATCAGTTCACGTAATGGGTAATGGCGTCTGCACGCTTAATGATTCTGTACAGACCAATAAACTGATCACCGTTAATATGTGTGCCTACGGGCTACTCGATGAAATATTCAGTACTTATTCTCAGCTCAGGGACAAAACGTGAAATCAAAATTTTAATGCAACGGAACCTCCTCTAAAGGGATGTCAATAAAACCAAAACTAATTATAGCCTACAATAAATATTATCATAATGATAGTCCTAATTATAAGAATAATCATCTTTGTTATTATTGTTGTTGTTATTGTTGTTGTTTGTTGTTGTTGTTGTTGTTGTTGTTAGTGGTAGTGATGGTGATGGTGGCGGTGGTAGTAGTAGTAGTAATAGTAGTAGCAGCAGTAGTAGTAGTAGTATCTTCATATGATTATTCTCATCGTAATGATACATATTTATAACAGTAATCATTCCCATCAGTATCATCACCATCCTCATTATTATTGTTATAATTATAAATTGTTGTTATTACTATTATCATTATTATTATTATCATCCTCATTATTATTATTGTTTATAATATTGTTGTTGCTGTTGTTTTGTGTTATGTCGAAGACTGTGATCATTCCTCATGAATACAAAACATTTGGCCAGTGTTCTGTCTCCTATCCGCTTTTATGGTTTGAAATCCTCTGCCCCATGCTATCCTATAATTATATTCAAGCAAGATCTTTTTCCAACGCAGCTCTGAGAATCTGCTTCTTCATATTTTATGAGTTTTCACAATATCACCACCACCCCTCCCATCCTTTATACAAGTTAGTGAGAAAGCGATTAAGTACGTTCAAGTCAAAATGTCTGATTTGATAATACTTCTGACATTACAATAGGGATGAAGACAATGGTAACAAACAAGAAGTCAAGCAGCGAAGACAACAAGAATGAATCAGTTTAGACCATGCTATACAGCACCTGTGAGTGAGTGAATGTGTGTGTGTATGTATGTGTGAGTGAGTGTGTGTATGTGTGTGCGTGCGTGTGTGTGTGTGTGAGTGTGTGTGTGTGTGTTTCTGTGTGTGTGTGTGAGTGAGTGTGTGAGTGTGTGAGTGTGTGTGTGTGTGTGTGTGCGTGTGTGTGTGTGTGTGTGTGTGTGTGTGTGTGTGTGTGTGTGTGTGTGTGTGTGTGTGTGTGTGTGTGTGTGTGTGCACGCACGCGCTTCCGTGTGTTTCTGCCAATTCAATTTGTACAGTAATCTAAGCTCAGATATTATCACAGGCGAATGCTCTAGAAATATTTCATAATCATCATCATCATCATCATCATCATCATCACTATCACCATCATCATCATTATCATCATTATAAAAGCAACGTTAATCTGAAACCACATGACACAGAGAAGGAGGAGGGAAGGCGAAACAGAGAAAGAGAGACACAGACAGAGCTAAATGCTGGGTAATTTACTGATATTATCACTGACACACGTTATTAAGGATTGTTGTATTAATTATGTATGACAAAGAGAAAACTTTATTGCATAGGCCATAATATTTTATTCTTTCTCCCCATTTGTGGCCATGCGTGTGTGTGTGTGTGTGTGTGTGTGTGGTGTGTGTGTGTGTGTGTGGTGTGTGTGTGTGTGTGCGTGTGTGTGCGTGCGTGCGTGCGTGCTGTGTGTGTCTTTTCGGCGCTTGGATTTGATTTTGTCGAGATTTTGCGCTATATAAATATTGTAATTATTATGTATGCATGTGCGTACGTATATGTATGTATGTATGTATGTATGTATGTATGTATGTATGTATGTATGTATGTTTTGTATACGCTTAGATTTATGTATGTATGTATGTATGCATGTATACGCTCAGCTTAGATTTATGTATGTAAGTATGTATGCATGTATGTATGCATGTATACGCTCATATGTATGTAGGTATGTATGCATGTATACGCTCAGCGCTTAGATTTGATTTTATCAAGATTTTGCGCTATATAAATAAAATATATTATTATTATTATTAATAATGTCCCCCCGTTATGAACATGCCAACAAACATATTGCGCTGTGTGGCTATGTCCCTGGGTTTGTCATCTCCCCACTTTGCCATTCGGTTTGTAAACAAGATAACTGATGACTGGGTCCGAATGGGTTATGCAACGCATGGGCAGCCCCCTTTTGCTTGAAGAAATGACTGTCAACTGGCGCCGGTAGCTTGGGAGATGAGTTTCTGGAGAGTGGCGGGGCATTGGTGCTCCGGGTCCCATCCGTTGTGTTTCTTGTTAATGTTCCATATGTTTCAGTTTAGCACTAATGAAAAATGGATAAGCATCATCTGTACTGTCTGTGACGCGGGGAACGTGGGTTCGATCCTCGTGCGTGCCACAGTTTATGCGGGCAAGCCCGTTCTTCTGATAAAGCCTTAAACTGAATATCTGATGTCTCGAGTTCAATCCCAGCCTACAGTGACAAAAAGCCGGCCTGTTCCTGCCCCATTTTAATACTGTTTCGATCGTTCTGGTGGTATCAGAGTTTCATAGATTTCTGTACTTCCTCTTTCCCATTTCAAGTCTCTTTTTTACGATCATCGCACTTCGGAAGGTTACCTTTGTGCTCACTTTTTTTTTTTTTTTTTTTTTTTTTGGGGGGGGGGGGGGTCCCATTTACTGCGCCACCTCAATGGCCACAGAAGCTGACACAGATTTTTTACAATGATAATGATGATGTTGATGAGGATGATAACCATGACGCTACGGAGTTCCATCTAGGATTGAGACTGCGTGACAGGGCTATACTCTACGCTTACTATCATAATACTCGTATATCCTGGCGTCAACCAAGCCCGAGAGATACAGACACCTGCGGTGCCGGTCAGAAAATTTGAGCGACACCCTCAACGACGCATCCACGAGTGGATGAGACTCGACTGTTTGGTAGAAGCCGGTTAGAGCCGAAAAATCCCATAATGATATATTTTTGAAGGGACTGATGGGGATTCGAACCCACAACCTTCCGGTCGTCAGCCCAGCCCATTGCGCTAACCACTATACCACGGCGACTGGTTTCCATTTCATGACTTTAACCAACGCTAGGTTTTGCATAGACTTAAACAGTCTGCCAGATGATTACTGGCAGATCTGGCTTGAGCTCATATGGAACTGTCTGAGTGAGGTGATTTTCTGCAGAACAAACTGCAAACTCTGGAGACACAGTTGCAGTACACTGTACTCTGGTAGCGTCTGTAATGAGTCCAAAAAGAAACCTGGAATATGCTAAGCAACGAGAGAGACAGAGAGAGAGAGAGAAAGACAGAGAGGAGGGGGTTAGAGAGAGAGAGAGGATGTGTGTGTGTGTGTGTGTGTGTGTGTGTGTGTGTGTGTGTGTGTGTGTGTGTGTGTGTGTGTGTGTGTTGTGTTTGTGTGTGTGTGTCTGTGTGCGAGGAAATGAGAGTGAGTGAGAGAAAGAGAGACAGAGACAGAGAGTGAGTGATCGAGAGAGAATGAGACGAGACAGAGAAGGAGAGAGTGAGAGAGAGAGAGAGAGGATGAGGAGGAGGGGTGAGAGAGAGAAGAGTGAGTGAGTGAGTGGGAGTGAGAGAGACAGACAGACAGACAGCAGAGACACAGAGAGAGACAGAAACAGAAACAGAGACAGACAGCAAAAGAAAAACACAAAGAGAAGTCTAAAATGAAAGTAAATGCCAGCGATGAAACAAACAGGAACAGAAACACACAAGAACAGAGCAAATTTCATGCAAACAAACAAGACAGGTCCAAACCATCGGCCAGCTGGCCTTTGTCAAGCGTACACAAGAGACAACAACGAATACACACACAAAACTTAATGTATAAAAATAGCAAGACTTCCCTGATGTTTCGTTGGGCAGGACAAAACGACGGATACGATGAGAAAGAGATAGAAACAGAGAAACACAAACAACCTGACAAAGACACAGAGTAGAGAGAAATAGAGACAGAGAGAGAGAGACAGATTGACAGAGAACATTTTTTCTAAAAACACAGAGAGAGATAGACAGACAGACGGACAGAGAACATTTCACAAATGACATCATGAATACAAAGCACACTTTTCAGAGATATAATATCTCATAACTTCTGTTGCAGTTATTTCTCGAAATTGAGAAGCGTTGTAAGAGAGAGAGAGAGGGGGGGGGGGAGAGAGAGAGAGAAACAGACAGACAGACAGACAGAGACAGACAGAGACCAACAGAGACAACACACACACACACACACACAGTCAGACAGACACACAGACAGACAGACAGACAGAAGGACAGAAAGAGAGACACAAAGACAGACAGAAAGACAGACACAAAGACAGACAGAAAGACAGACAGAAAGACAGACATAGGAGAGGGAGAGAAAGAGAAAGAAAGCAAGATAGAAAGAAGGAGAGAGAGTGTGTGTCTTTGGATAAAAGCTGGACAGAAAACTCGGTCTTTGTGCCTTTGAGCGGTGAAGCTGTCTTTAGAATCAAGTGTTCAGATGTCAGATACTGCAGACTTTCAGATCTCACACGGTCCCCACCTCTTCACACGCTGGCCGTCCTTTGATCTTTTTGCCTTTGGGACATGCAATCTGACCGTCACTTTGAGTATCGGTTTGTTTCTCACGATCCTCCCAACTGTTATGCGATCTCTCTCCCCTCTCTCTCTCTCCTCTCTCTCTCTCTCTCTCTCCTCTCTCTCTCTTTTCTTTCTCTCCCTCTCTCTCTCCCTCCCTCTCTCTCTCTCCTCTCTCTCTCTCTCTCTCTCCTCTCACATACACACACGCGCACAGATGGCTCTCACTGTGCGTTCACTTTTATGTAAACGTGATCGGATGTCTTTTTCTTTTTCTTCTTTTTTTTTTCTTTTCATTTTTTTTTTTTTTTTTTTTTTGGGGGGGGGGTCTAATTTGTTGCGTTCTTTTCTCTTTTTTTTTGTATTCTTTTGCAGTATCCTCTTTTTGTTGCTTTAACATGAGTAGATCAGCTAACGTAAGATATCCAAGTTGGTCTTACTGTTCTGTACCGTTCGAAAATAAAATTAATCTCTCTCTCTCTCTCTCTCCTCTCTCTCTCTCTCTCTCTCTCTCTCTCTCTCTCTCTCTCTCTCTCTCTCTCTCTTTCTCTCTCTCTTTCTTTCTCCTCTCTCTTTCTTTTTCTTTCTCTCCCCCTCTTCTCTCCCTCTCTCTCTCGGTGATCATTATGCCAACAGAAAACATCCTTGACATTTTAAAGACATTGATGTGTTTACCGTATTCGTTTCCTTGTCTCAAGTTGTGAGTTAGCCAAATGAGCAGGTGCACATTACAGTGGATATGAAATACAGTTTATACAAATGAAAAACAATATCTAATTTATTTTTTCAAATCGTTCTGTTAATGCTGCCAGCTAAAACACACACATATACAAATGATACCGAACACTTTGTTGAAGAGTCATTTGCAGTGTTTGCAGCTCTTACAGACATCGAAATTATTTAACATATAAATTTCCTTCCGACAACATGGATACAAATAACACTTTAATAACACTTCAAAGGCATGTCACACCATACGAGCAACAGATGGCTCTAATTAACTGTCAAAATAGGGATATTATGATTATACGGTTAGCCATTTGTTACAAGTTATCAGGCAGGATGTAAAACTGTTCCTGCTTTATACTATTATAGCTGTGCGGGTTTTTGTCCAGAAACAAGTCTGGTGCTGACTGGAACAGACACAATACTAGTACAATACCAAATTTTTTTTTTTTTTTTTTTTTTTTTTTGGGGGGGGGGTTATGAATGTGTCCTTATTCATCCGAGAGATGATTTTTGACGCATTTCGTGCACAACCCGAATATATACACAAGAACATACACACACATACGCACGCACACACACATCTACACACACATACTCACATACACACCACACACACACACACACACACACACACACACACACACACACACACACACACACACACACACACACACAGGGAGACTGACAAAAGAGAGAGAGTGTGTGTGTGTGTCACACACAATCACACAGAGAGAGAGAGAGAGACAGACAGACAGACAGACACAGACAGATAGACAGAGCGACAGACAGAAATGCAGTCAGAAAGATATACTGACGGACAGACGAAGGCACAGTACACATGGCAGCATGTGCACACATACAACATTTCGCAATGGCCTATGAAGAGGCAACGCGCACCGATTGTACATATTTATGGCGTCAGACTCCGCATCTTCCATCAAAAAAAATAATAAATGAATAAATAAATAAATGAAAGCTTTTAGATCAATGCTATAAATTATTATCCTTCCCTATGTTGCGTGGCGTCGTATCATTGACTGGTGTGCAGCATATGTGCCCTCACAACGTTCTAAGAAGAACTAAGGATCAGAGCAAGAGTCACTGAGTGTAGAGGCTTTATCATGGAAATACTCGATGAAACGAATTGGAGTGTTTACTTATTGTTGAACCTACATGTTCCTGACGTTTTACTGACCCATGTACATGCAACTCTGGTCTCATCACATCTATATATTTCTGTTTCTGTTTTGTCTTGTTTTG
>JAPXFY010000012.1:69231322-69238822 GCA_030674185.1 Monoplex corrugatus
TGCTATGACATACTTCACTTTGCGTTGTTTTGGTTTGTTTTGCTTTGCTATGACATACTTCACTTTGCGTTGCTTTGGTTTGTTTTGCTTGGCGTTGCAGTGTTTTGCTTTTGTTTGTTGTGATACGCTTTGGGGTTTTTGTTGTTTATTTATTTTGTTTGTTTGTTTGTTTGTTTGTTTGTTTGTTTGTTTGTTTGTTTGTTTGTTTGTTTTATTTTAATTTGCCTGGCTTCGACATCCTTTTTTGCTTCGCTTTCCTTTACTTTGCTAGCTTAGTTTGCTTTGGCTGACCTTGCTTTGTTTGGGTTTGCCTTGCTTTGTCTTGTTTTGTCCTGACTGGTTTTGTCTTTTCTTTATTTTCCTGTGACTTACTTTGTTTTTCGTTGCTCTGTCTTGCTTTATGATGCTTTGTTTTGCTTGCTTTACTGTGCTTTGTTTTGCTTTAACATGCTTTGTTTTGCTTTATTTTGCTATGCGTTACTTTACTTAGCGTTGCTTTGTTTCGTTTTGCATAGTTTTCTGTTTGTTTTTCCCTGGCTTTGACACACTTTGTTTTGCTTTCCCTTTCCTTCTTTTGCTTTGGCTTATTTCGCTTTCTGACGTATTGTACTGCATGCGTTGTTGGTGTGGGTTGTGGTGTGGTGTGGTGTTGTGTGGTGTGGTGTGGTTGGTGTGTTGTTTGTGGTGTTTGTTGTGTGTGTGTTGTGGTGTGTTGTGGTGTGTTGTGGTTGTTTGTGTTGTTGTTGTTGGTTGTTGTGGTGTGTTGTTGTGTTGTTGTGTGTGTTTGTGGTTTGTTTGGTTGTGGTGATTGGTGTTGTGTGGTTTGGTGCTGTGTGTGTTGGTTTGTTGTGGTTGTTTGTTTGTGTTTGTGCCTGTGGCTGTTGTGTTGTTGTTGTTTGTTGGTATGTGTGGTGTGTTGTGTTGTGTGTGTGGTGTGGTGTGGTGTGTTGTGTGTGTGTGTGTGTGGTTGTTGTGTGTGGTGGTTGTGTGTGTGGTGTGGTTGTTGTGTTGTGTTGTGTGTGTTTGTGGTGTGGTTGTGGTGTGTTTTGGTGTGTGTGGTGTGGTTTGTGTGTGGTGTGGTGTGTTGTTTGTGGTGTGTTGTTGGTTGTGGTGTGGTTGTGGTGTGTGTGTTGTGGTGTGTGTGTGTGTGTGGTGTGTGTGTGTTGTGGTGTGTTGTTGGTGTGGTTGTGGTGTGTTGTGTGTGTGGTGTGGTGTGGTGTGGTGTGTGTGGTGTGGTGTGGTGTGTGTGGTGTGTTGTGGTGTGTTGTGTGTTGTGTGTGTGGTGTGTTGTGGTGTTGTGTGGTGTGTTGTGTGGTGTGTTGTGTGTGTGTGTTGTGGTGTGGTGTGGTGTGTTGTGGTGTGGTGTGTGTGTGTGGTGTGGTGTGTTGTGTTGTGTGTTGTGTGTTGTGGTGTGGTGTGTTGTGGTGTGTTGTGTGTTGTGGTGTTGTGTGTGTGGTGTGGTGTGTTGTGGTGTGGTTTTTGTGGTGTGGTGTGTGTGGTGTGTTGTGGTGTGTGTGTGTTGTGGTGTGTTGTGTGTGTGGTGTGGTGTGGTGTGTGTGTGTTGTGTGTGTGGTGTGTTGTGGTGTGTGGTTTTTGTTTTGTGTGTGGTGTGGTGTGTTGTGGTGTGTGTGTTGTGGTGTGTTTGTGTGTTGTGGTGTGTGTGGTTGTGGTGTGTTGTGTGGTTTGTGGTGTGGTGTGTTGTGGTGTGGTGTGTTGTGGTGTGGTGTGGTGTGGTGTGTGTGTGTGTGTGTGTGGTGTGTTGTGGTGTGTTGTGGTGTGTGTGTGTTGGTGGTTGTGTGGTGTGTTGTGGTGTGTTGTGGTGTGGTGTGGTGTGTTGGTGTGTGTGTGGTGTGGTGTTTTTGTGTGTGTGTGTGTGTTGTGGTGTGATGTGGTGTGTTGTGTTGTGGTGTGGTGTGGTGTGGTGTGGTTGTGGTGTGGTGTGGTGTGTTGTGTGGTGTGGTGTGTTGTGGTGTGGTGTGGTGTGTGTGTGTTGTGGGTGTGTGTGGGTGTGGTTGTGTGGTTGTGGTGTGTGTGTTGTGTGTTGTGGTGTGTGTTGGGTGGTGTGTGTGTGGTGTGGTGTGTTGTGGTGTGTTGTGTTGTGGGGTTTGTGGTTGGGTGGTGTGTGGTTTGTGGTGTGGTTTGTGTTGTGTGTTGTGGTGTGTTGTGGTGTGTTGTGGGTGTTGTGGTTGTGTTGTGTGTTGTGTTGTGTTGTGGTGTGTTGTGGGTGTGGTGTGGTGTGGGTGTGTTGTGGTTGTGGTGTTGTGGTGTGTTGTGGTGGTGTGTTGTGTTGTGGTGTGTGTGTGGTGTGGTGTGTGTGTGTTGTGGTGTGTTGTGGTGTGGTGTGGTGTGGTGTGGTGTGGTGTGGTGTGTTGTGGGTGTGGTGTGTGTGCTGTTGTGTGGTGTGGTGTGGTGTGTTGTGGTGTGGTGTGCCATCCTGTTGTTGTGGTGTGGTGTGGTGTGTGTGTGGTGTGCTGTGTGTGTGTGGGTGGTGTGGTGTGTTGTGGTGTGGTGTGCCATGCTGTTGTTGTGGTGTGGTGTGGTGTGCCGTGCTGTGGTGTGTGTGTGGTGTGTTGTTGATGTGATGTGTGTGGTGTGGTGTGGTGTGGTATGTGTTGTGGTGTCTCTGCTGTTGTGTGGTGTGGTGTGGTGTGGTGTGGCGTGCTGTTGTGTGGTGTGGTGTGGTGTGGTGTGGTGTGCCGCGCTGTTGCGTGGTGTTGGTGTGGTGTGGTGTGGTGTGCCGTGCTGTTGTGTGGTGTGGTGTGGTGTGGTGTGCCGTGCTGTTGTGTGTTGTGGTGTGGTGTGGTGTGGTGTGGTGTGGTGTGGTGTGTTGCGGTGTGGTGTGGCGTGCAGTGCTGTCGTGTGTTGTGTTGTGGTGTGTTGTGGTGTGTTGTGGTGTGGTTGTGTTTGTGTTGTGTTGTGGTGTGGTGTGGTGTGGTGTGGTGTGGTGTGGTGTGGTGTGGTGTGGTGTGGTGTGCCGTGCTGTTGTGTGCTGTGGTGTGGTGTGCTGTGTTGTTGTGTGCTGTGGTGTGCCCTGCTGTTGTGTGGTGTGGTGTGGTGTGGTGTGGTATGTGCCCTCCTGTTGTGTGGTGTGTTGTGTTGTGTGTGTGGTGTGGTGTGGTGTGGTGTGCTGTGCTGTGCTGTGCTGTGCTGTGCTGTGTGCCCTCCTGTGTGTGTGGTGTGGTGTGCTGTGCTGTGCTGTGGTGTGCTGTGGTGTGGTGTGGTGTGTGTGGTGTGGTGTGGTGTGTCTGTGCTGTGGTGTGGTGTGGTGTGGTGTGCTGTGCTGTGCTGTGCTGTGCTGTGCTGTGCTGTGCTGTGCTGGTGCTGTTCTGTGCTATGGTGTGCTGTGCTGTGCTGTGCTGTGGTTGGTGTGTTGTGGTGTGGTGTGGGTGTGTTGTGTTTGTGTTGTGGTGTGTTGTGGTGTGTTGTGGTGTGGTGTGGTTTGTTGTGCTGTGGTGTGGTTGTGGTGTGGTGTGGTGTGGTGTGGTGTGCTGTGCTGTGGTGTGCTGTGGTGTGCTGTGGTGTGGTGTGCTGTGGTGTGGTGTGCTGTAGTGTGCTGTGGTGTGCTGTGGTGTGGTGTGCTGTGATGTGGTGTGCTGTGGTGTGGTGTGGTGTGCTGTGGTGTGCTGTGGTGTGCTGTGGTGTGCTGTGGTGTGGTGTGCTGTGGTGTGGTGTGCTGTGGTGTGCTGTGCTGTGCTGTGCTGTGCTGGGCTGTGGTGTGCTGTGGTGTGCTGTGCTGTGGTGTGCTGTGGTGTGGTGTGCTGTGCTGTGGTCTGATGTGTGTTGTGCAGTGGTATGCTGTGCTGTGCTATGGTCGCATTGGTTGTGTTGTGTTGTGCTGTGCTGCTGTGCTGTGCTGTGCTGTGCTGCTGTGCTGTGCTGTGCTGTGGCACGGTGTGTTTGGTGTGGTGTGTTGCGGTGTGGTGTGGTGTGCTGTGCTGTGCTGTGCTGTGCTGTGCTGTGCTGTGCTTTGCTGTGTATGTTGTGTGGTATGGTATGTGTGGCGTGGTGTGGCGTGGTGCGGTGTGATGTGCTGTGCTGTGTGTGTTGTGTGGTATGGTATTTGTGGTGTGCTGTGTGTAGTGTGTTGTGGTGTGCTATGGCATGGTGCGGTGTGGTGTGGTGGTTTGTCGTGTAGTGTGGTGTTTGTGGTGTGGTGTGATGTGGTATGGTGTGAACAGAAGTGGTTAGGATGTTGTGTCGTGTGGTGTTATATGATTGGAGTGCCCTGTAGCGTAGAGTTGTTATGCTTTGTTTTACTGTATGTTTTTATGCTTGTTTTCCTTTACTTTGCTTTGCTTTGTTTTCATTCACAAAAAACAGTACACAACGTCATTTTTTTAAAGTTAATATGGCTTACCTGTCGTCTTGGTATGTCTGTTCTTGCTCTTGGTGAAAATGATGCAGATGCTGCTGTTATTAGTTTTTTTTTATTTCTTTAGAAGGAAAATTCCAACAGAAAACTGATAGTGTGTGTGTGTGTGTGTGTGTGTGTGTGTGTGTGTGTGTGTGTGTGTGTGTGTGTGTGTGTGTGTGTGTGTGTGTGTGTGTGTGTATGTGTGTGTGTATGTGTGTGCGCGTGCGTGCGTGCGTGTGTGTGTATGTGTGTGTGTGTGTGTGTGTGTGTGTATATGTGTGTGTGTGTGTGTGTGTGTATGTGTGTGTGTGTGGGGGGGGTGTCCGTGCGTGTAATCATTCCCATAATTTCCTCCTCCATCAGATTACAACAAAAACTCCAGTTTCATGCGAACATGCACTTACACAGAGGAGTGAGGCAACAGATGTCCACCATCATGTGCGTTCTGTCGCCGTGTATATCGATAGCAGCTGGAATGACACGTCCTAAACATACAGGATGGTTTGGAAAGACACATTAAGTCACACGATAGGAGGTGGCTTTCTGGTACAACGGACATCATCGCGATAGCGGACTCGATGGCCAAGTGGGTGAGACGTCAGATCTCAATCGGGAGATCTGGAGTTCTTCAAACTTCTCTGGGTACGCGGTAACAGCAGTTATTCTAAAGTTAGAGTAAGAGGGAATCGGTTGGTTGGTTGCTTGGTTGGTTGGTTGCTTGCTTGCTTGCTTGCTTGCTTGCTTGCTTGGGTGGTTGGGTGGTTGCTTGCTTGCCTGGTTGCTTGGTTCGCTGGTTTGTGGAATGGTTGGTTTGTTGGTTGGTTTGTCCGTTGATTGACTGGTATGGTTGGTTGATTGGCACATTTGTTCGTTCGTTCGTTGATTCGTTGGTTGGTTGGTTCTTTCGTTTGTTTGTTCTTTCTTTTGTTGATTTCGTTTCAGTATTGTGAACAATAAGAAAGTCCAAGCTGTAGAATAGTTTATGATTTTGTAAGTATTTGTATTTAACTGTATCATATCAGAGAGACCAATTACGTACGAATACTAAAGAAATACATACTAGATAGTTTTCAAGTAAATGTTTTGTTAACAACAATGGTGCCAACTTGTTTATGATTGCAAGCTTTGTATGAAATCCTTAACAAACCAAAATAATACTGCTACGGTGGATGTTTATAAAACAAATAAGTACAAGACCTCAAAGGTAAACATTCTATATATTCCCAAACAGTTGTATAACACACACTTTAGCAAATGACGTGCAATATTGAAGGGGAACGTATATAGGCACGTATTAACAGGTAATTATGTTTACTTTTGTGATGGACATATCCTTCACTGTTTTGTCTCTTGCTTCGAGAAACCTGAATGACTACATTAAAATCCTGAAATGCATAAAGCTAGAATCAGAAAGCGTGTTTAACCCTTTGACTCCCCACCCTATCCACCAGCTTTCTGCAAGAAGCTGGTGGATTGGGTGAGGGGATCAAAGGGTTAAG
The DNA here is from genome assembly GCA_030674185.1 of Monoplex corrugatus. Classification (NCBI taxonomy): domain Eukaryota; kingdom Metazoa; phylum Mollusca; class Gastropoda; order Littorinimorpha; family Ranellidae; genus Monoplex; species Monoplex corrugatus. The sequence goes on from JAPXFY010000012.1 coordinate 69,237,176, forward strand.
TTTTTGCTTTGCTGGCATGGTTGGCAATGCACAATGCTGGTGCACAGTATGCGGGAGTCAAAGAGTTAATGTAACAAAACAAGACAGAGGCAGTTTTGGGTAACTGGTTTCTGTCAAGCTTATACAAAAGACAACAAAGAATAGATACATAAAACATAGTGAAAAAACAATTTGAAAACTTCCCAAAAGTTTCATTGAGCAGGATAAAATGTTGTTGTTTTTTTTCACGAATTTTCTGGTTTCTTCTTTGCTGTCTTTGTATACGCTTGACAAAAGCCAGATGGCCGAAAATTTGCACCTGTCTAAATCAAATATGCGTTCTGATCCTATTTTGGTGTATTTCTTGTTCCTATTCGCGTTTCATTTTAACGCTTGGCAGTCACTTTGATTTAGGTTACATTTAAGTTCAAGAGTTCTCTGATGTCGCATATACATAAGTACGTACGTTCATACATACATACATAACATACATACATACATACATACATACATACATACATACATACAATACATACATACATACATACATAAATACATACATACATACATAACATACATACATACATAAAATACATACATACACATACATACATATATACATACATACATACATATATACATACATACATACATATACATACATACATACAATACATAAATACATACATATACATACATATACATACATACATTACATACACATACATACATACATACTACAGTACATACACACACATATATATATATACATATATGTGTGTATTTACACACACACACACATATATATATATATATATATATATATATATATATATATATATATATATATATATATATATGTATGTATAGATATTTATTTATATATATATATATATATAAATGATTATGCTACAAACATATAAAGTTAAATAGTTTACATAGCTATTGCATAAGTGTGTCGTTCCTACAAATTACAATACATTAATTAACATTCACAGATCTGTGCAACATTTGTACAAACATCATTTATCACATGTCCACAACCCCAATACATTAATTAACATTCACAGATCTATGCAACATTTGTACAAACATCATTTATCACACGTCCACAACCCCAAATCACAGTCTCTGCTGTCTGTGTCATCATGGCAACACTTTTTGTTTTCGTTCCAAATAACGCTTTCTCAAATACTTGTACACATGTTGTTTGATCCATACAATGCAGATGTTATGTTGCTGCATAGTCTGAGTACTTCCGTCTTGAGTGGACGTGCGCACTGGACATTTTCGTGTTTCCATTAGCCCCCGAAAGCTGGCACAGCTTACAGGATCTTTAACGCGCGTATTTGTTGTTCTGTATTCGCGCGCATACAAAAATGGATGGAGTTCAAACGCTAGCGGGTCTGTACATATGTTGACCTGGGAAATCGGAAAAAAAAAAAAACCCTTTACCCAGCGAGGGGATTCAAACACTAACAGGCCTGTATATATCTAGACCTGGGAAATCGCCCCACCTTTTTTTTTTAACTAGCAAGGATTCAAACACTAACAGACTGTATATATGTTGACCTGGAAATCGCCCCACCCTTTTTTTTTTTAACTAGCAAGGGGATTCAAACACTAACAGACCTGTATATATGTTGACCTGGGAAATCGCCCCCACCC
>JAPXFY010000012.1:69243822-69256322 GCA_030674185.1 Monoplex corrugatus
TTTTATATCTTTAAAGATAGATCTTTTTAAATCTTTTTCAAGATGACTCAAACATTGAAATGTCTCTGTGTGGATCTATGGATGAGTATTTGCCAATTTCAACTACAAAGCGGGTGGAAATAAACATCCTAAAGTTGAAACGTAGCCTATGTTTGTAGACTATTTTCACACAAAGTAGAACATGCTATTTTGCAGTAGCCCAAACTTTCAAGTTAGTGAACAACTAATAACATTAACAACAGTCACTAACTTGGAAACATGAATGATGTGAAGAGGAGGAGGAAAAAGAAGAAGAAGAACTGAGAAAAGTAGTGGCAGTAATAGTAGAGGTAGTAGTAGTAGTAGCAGTACCACTACTACTACTACTAGAGGAACAACAACAAAAACAAGAGGTGGAGGAGGAAGAGGAAGAAGTAGAAGAAGAAGAAGTAGTAGAAGAAGAAGAAGAAGTAGAAGAAGAAGAAGAGGAGAAGGAAGAGGAAGACGAGGAGGAAGAAGAAGAAGAAAGATGAGAAGAAGAGGAAGAAGAACGTCGTTGTGTTCTGATATCACGCAACGCTCAAATAATCACCTCTAAGATTTCATGTAAAACTTTTACATCACATTTCTAAATACCACTTTTACAGCTGTTATAACGTAACTCCCTAAATATTCCGCTAAATCCTGAAAAGGAAACGGGGACTTTTCCGTATTGTGGACACTTTTTTCCCCTAATGATGTCAGCAGAAAACTTCTAAGGGACAGTGTTAGAGTGCTTGGGGTCGGTATCGAGTAGAATCAAAAATTCATGATCCTTAGCGTTAAAGCGAATAGAAATCTGAAACACATGAAAACAGAACAATAACGTGAAGCACAGGTGCAAATTTTCGACCAACTGGCCTTTGTCAGGCGTACATATAAAACGTGCACATCGGAAATAGCTGGCAGAATCGACCCAAGCCAAAACAGCATTCAAGAAGATGACAAGCATTCTTACCAACAAATGCCTATCAATTAACATCAGAAAGCGAGTCCTTGAATGTTATATAGAACCAGTACTGTTGTACGTCAGAAAGAGAGTCCTTGAATGTTATATAGAACCAGTACTGTTGTTACGTCAGAAAGAGAGTCCTTGAATGTTATATAGAACCAATACTGTTGTATGGATGCGAGGCGTGGACAGTCAGCAAGCAAAGCCAGAGCAGGATCGAGGCAGCCGAGATGTGGTTTCTCAGAAGAATAATGAGAGATTCCATGGACAGCAAAGAAAACAAACGAGACAGTCTTGATGGAGGCAGACACAAATAGATCACTCATAAGGAAGATCAGGAAAAGACAAGCAACATTTATAGGCCATTTTATGAGGAAGGGGGATTTGGAACACCTGGTCACAACGGGAAAGCTGGAGGGAAAGAGAGCACCAGGTAGACACAGGGAGAGAATGCTGGACGGACTTGCAGAGTGGCTGGGGATGAGGAGGGTGGGGGAGATGCTGGGGGCAACGAGAGATAGAGATGGTTGAAAGTCCATGGTCGCCAACGCCATGCGGCAGGGCACCTGATGATGATGATGATGACTGTTGTACGGATGCGAGGCGTGGACAGTCAGCAAACAAAGCCAGAGCACGATCAAGGCAGCCGAGATGTGGTTTCTCAGAAGAATGTTGAGAGTTCCATGGACAGCAAAGAAAACAAACGAGACAGTCTTGGTGGAGGCAGACACAAGCAGATCACTCACAACGGGGAAGCTGGAGGGAAAGGGAGCACCGGGTAGACCCAGGGAGAGAATGCTGGATGGACTTGCAGAGTGGCTGGGGATGAGGAGGGTGGGGGAGATGCTGGGGGCAACGAGAGATAGAGGCAGATGGAAGTCCATGGTCGCCAACGCCATGCGGCAGGGCACCTGATGATGATGATGATGACATAAAACGACAAAGATACAAACTCATGAAATGTAGAACAAAAACAACAGATAAGGTAACTTCCCTGGTCAGAAGACAGCCTGCTAGGTTAAGAGCCAGTACATGTATGTGTGGAAGTGAATCAACCGGTGCAGTGGATGATGAATCTAATGAATTTGTTTCTTTACTGTCCTTTGTGTACGTTTGACAAAGTCCAGTTGGCCAAACATTTGCATCCATCTTGCTTGGCCGTAGTAAAGACGCGTTCGGATACCGTTCATGAGTTTCTGATTTCGGTACTGATTAGTTACTTTGGGGGCCTTGGGAAAACCCACTGTAATTATGCACAATATGTATTGACTTTGGTGTTATTGCTTACTTTAAGCTAAAAAATAAATATATAGAAAAAGACACCGAGACGTTTCTGACACACCAACGACACGCGTTGTTTTTTTTTTAATTCGGGGGGGGGGTGAGGTGGAGCAGCCAAGCTAAAAATACTAAATTGGTGTTTCTTAGAGATATGTGAGGACAGTGAATGTGGTGTTTACCAAAGATAAACAGATGCCAGTCTGTCAACAGTAAATGAATCTGACAGACCGCTAATCGTGGACGACGTCAGAAACAAGTTATGGTGAAACAGAGACTTACCAGAGATGCATTCCTTGCTATGTAGACTGAAGGTGTCCCTGGCAGCCTGTAGCTTTGTGACCATGTCGTGTTCCTTAGGGCCCTCCAGTAACCTGAAGATGGCCGCCCCTACAGTCAGGTAGGTCACGAAGACCACGACTAGGGCCAGCAGCCGACAACCAGGTTGCTGGACACAGTTGGACAGCCACGCTTTCACCATTGTCTTAAGATCTTGGGTACACCTGTATCTGGACTCTCTCGAATATGACCAGCTGGTATGAAGTGTCCGAACCGGAGAAGATAGCAAAAATTAAAAGGTTGGATCAGCGCAGTGCTGGCCCTAAAACTTTTTACCTAGCTTCAGGCGTAGGCTACATGCACAGGATAGACAGTCCAGAAATGATGTGGTAGTTGTAAGATGATGACGGTCATGAGCTGTTCAATGATCACACTACACGCTGTGAATCAGAGGTATCTTTCTCTGTGGCTTAGACGTCCACACACCCTGTTAGAAACTGTTAGTCTTGACACCACTAATATTATATAATGGCAACAGTCTGTCTCAAGATCGTACGTTTTCCTGGGTATGCATTATCACCTACTTTTTAGAAATCCATGTGGTACATTTTGATGTAAACTTCAAGGAGATACTACAGTGTGTCTGTGTAGAATTCATGGATGAATGTTAGTTTACCCTCCATCTATACACCTACCTACTCTTGCAAGTTTGACGGAATAGGAAGGTTGAAATCACATACAATCTTTCAATATCCAGTTTGTGCATATAATCATGTTTTAGGAGGAAACAGTACCACTCCAAAAAATGTGCAGACCCAACAACAGAATCTTTTACGACTGGCGATAACCATCAGCTACTTCTCGTCACTATTTTCACTAGATCAGCACTACACCAGCTGAGGACACTTTCATGCAACAGGTGCCATTACCATCAATTTTAACATTACTTGCATATCACTTCAAAAAGTGTCACCGTCAGTCCACGGAAGGCTCCAAACAAAAAAGTTCCAAGTGATGGATAAGGCAATTTTTTTTCCTTTTCTTTCAACATATCCATCACATATTTTCACAGGGTGAAAAAAAAACTGACAGAAAATATGAATTTTCTCACCCAAAACCGATTACGTCGCAAATGGACAATAATGCACGGAATGAACGATAGTAAATTCTGGTTTCACCTGGGCGGGTTAGACTCCAAGAAGTATCACAAAGAACTTATGCTGTCACCGTTCACCGACCTCCTTCAGGTAACCAGGTCGCGGAGACCCGCAACATGGCGGTGTCGTCTGTTAAGCGAGACAAGACTTGTGACAGGGCCGACCTCCTGTGCCTGTTGTTAGGATGGAGGGAGAGAGAAAGAGAGAGAGACCAGTCACATCACACGTCGTGGCTTCTGACAGATTCAGTGACGCCTGTATCGCGTCGCAACTTTCACACGCAGCACACTGTTAGAGACATAGAGGGAGGGTGGGATAACGAAAGAGAGAAAGTGGGATGGAGAAAGAGGGGGGGGGGCAGAGAGGGAGACAGAGACAGAGAGAAATGGTGCAGAGACAGAGACCGATGCAAACTAACAGAATGGTGCACACACACACACACACACACACACACACACACACACACACACACACACACACACACCACGCACGCATGCACGCACGCACGCACGCACGCACACGCGTGCCCGCGCACGCGAAAAGAAAGCGAGCGAGCGAGAGAGAGAGAACAAGCCATGACTTGTCAAACTGTTAAAACATTCAACAAATTAAACTTCTCGTCTCGAATGTGAACAAGGTGCCCTCAGGGCAACTTTTTTTTTTTTTCTATGGTCCTAAGTCAGTCTGATCAAAACGTGAACACTAATTTCCCAATATCCAGAATCATAAGACACATTTTATGAACAAATGTGAATATGAACTGGAAATGAAATTTGTTGAAGAGGGATTCATGGCACTCAGACAGTTCCATAAGTGCTCGACCAAAACTGATACTGATGATGTGGCAAATTGTAGGGAAAACATCGCAAAGTTAAAGAGAAGAGGTGTTCTAAGAATTAAACCATTTACCTGAATATATCGCGTCTGTTTGATTTCAGCCTTTCACTCCCGCACCCTATCCACCAGCATCCTGCATTTACAACCATGCTAGCAAAGCAAAAGCTTAACCTTTTTGACTCCCTCACCTTATCCATCATCTTCCTGAAGAAAACTGGTGGACTGAGTGAGTGAGTCAAAAGTTTAAGTTTTTGCAGTTGGTGGAAAGTGTGCGGGGATCAAAGGGTTAAGGATAGATTTTAAACTAAATTTGAGACGTTTTGTGTTTGTTCAAAACGGATTCATCACTCTAGGACAAGTTCTCATAAGCTCCACCCTAATCTGCCAATAATTATCTGACAAGACTTCTTGAACCTGCGCAAAATCGTACAGACTGGTAAGATCCTCGGACTGGGAGGGGAAAAATGGGAGCTCACCATCATCATCATCATCAGGTGCCTTGCCGCATGGCGTTGGCGATCATGGACTTCCATCTGTCTCTATCTCTTGTTGCCCCCAGCATCTCTTCCACCCCCTCGTCTTCAGCCACTCCGCAAGTCCGTCCAGCATTTTCTCCCTGGGTCTATCTGGTGCTCTCTTTCCCTCCAGCTTTCCCGTTTTGCCCAGGTGCTCCAAATCCCCCTTCCTCATAAAATGGCCATAAATGTTGCCTGTCTTTTCCCAATCTTCCTTATGAATGATCTATTTGTGTCTGCCTCCATCAAACTGTCTCGTTTGTTTTCTTTGCTGTCCATGGAACTCTCAACATTCTTCTTAGAAACCACATCTCGGCTGCCCCAATCTTGTTCTGGCTTTGCTTGCTGACTGTCCACGCCTCACATCCATACAACAGTATTGGTTCTATATAACATTCAAGAACTCTCTTCTGATGTTAATTGATAGGCATTTGTTGGTAAGAATGCTTGTCATCTTCTTGAATGCTGTTTGGCTTGGCCGATTCTGCCGGTTATTTCTGATGTGCATCTGCCGTCTGATGAAATGATCGTTCCCTGGTATTTAAACTTATTATCCTGTGTCGAGGTTGTGCCATTTGCTGTTATTTTGCATGAGGGGATTTCATGTTTTTTACTGATCACCATGACTTCAGTCTTCCTGCTGTTTAGTTCCAACCCCTTACCTTTGCTTTCTATTTCTAGTATATTCACAAGGTTTTGTAGGTCCCTTTCATTTTCTGCAATTAGCACGGTGTCATCTGCGTATCGAATGTTGTTTATCATTTTCCCTCCAACCTTTAATCCAGGGTCTTCTTCTAGCTACGAAACACTTTCTGACACTACCATCTTACTGGGGCATTTAGATGGTCTATTTGGCTGGGTTGTTGTATCTCCATGGTCATAACGCAGAGGAGAGAGTTTAACTCTAGGGCGGGCCACGTTCTTTTTTCTTTGACCCCTTGACTCCCGCACCCTTCTACCAGTATCCTGCATTGTCAACCATGCTGGCAAAACAAACAAAAATTGTCTTTGACCCCTTGACTCCCGCACCCTTCTACCAGTATCCTGCATTGTCAACCATGCTGGCAAAACAAAAACTTAACCCTTTGACTCCAGGCAGCTGGTGGAAAGGCTGAGGGAATCAAAGGGTTAAGGTTTCTCAATAGGTGGATAAGGCGCGGTAGTCAGAGTTAATTTAACGTGGGCTGGTTGTTTCTTTTGATAGAGCCGTCGACTCAAGATCTGATATCTCGAATTCAATCCCGGCAGCAAAGATTGAAAACTGGCCTGTTCGCCGCCCATTTTTCATGTTTTCATCATTATGGTGGTGTCAGCTTGGCGTATCATTTGTCTGTTCTCCGCTCCCGTTCCCAATCTCAAGACCTTACTAGCAAAAAAGTTTTGTACTGGCTCACTGAGTCTGTCAGATAATTGTTGGCGCGCTAGCGAGCGAGCGCGAGCGTGCGTGTGTGTGTGTTCTTAGCGAACTGACTTATTCCTGTGAATTTGTTTGGTTGGTTGGTTGGTTGGATGGCTGGCTGGCTGGTTGGCTGGCTGGCTGGTTGGTTGGTTGGCTGGTTGGTTGGTTGGTTGGTTGGTTGGCTGGCTGGCTGGCTGGCTGATTGGTTGGTTGGTTGGTTGGTTGGTTGGTTGGTTGGTTGGTTGGCTGGCTGATTGGTTGGTTGGTGGTTGGTTGGTTGGTTGGTTGATTGGTTGATTGGTTGGTTGATTGGTTGGTTGGTTGATCGATCAGTCAGTTAGTTAGTTGGTTTTTGTTTGTTTTTAGGCAAAACATATGACTTTTCTTCCATAATTACTTTCCGTATGACTCCCTAACTAATTAACAAAGCCATATGTGCTTGCAAGGTCTTGAAGTGGAAGAGGGGGAAGGGGGACATGGAAAACGTACACAACACTAATCTGACGCAACCAGAATAGGCCTAAATCTGAGTATGGGCCAGAAAAACACACGACTGTTTAATTACTCACCCAACAAGAAATCCAAAAAAGAAAAATATATAATAAAACACGTCAGTCATGAAACCTGCAACACCAACACAAACCTAATGACAACAGTTCTGTAAAGAAAAGTTTAAAGCAAAAAGAAATGCGGGCAGACCAGCCACCTCCAGTAAGAACATTATCATCGACATCAGCGCTATGAGGATCTACGAAGTAGCACAGATAAGTTTCAGTTTAGTTTCAGTTTCAGTTTCAGTTTCAGTTTCTCAAGATGACGTCTCCGCGCTCGGAACGAACTCTATATGCACTAACGTCACAGATGCCATGTGTATGGTGATCATGGCACAAGCCTTAATTATGCCTGCACAGAAACCCATGAGCTGGCCAAGTCCTGACCTAGACTATGTTTTACCTAGTCTATATTTTATACTGGTAATTTTATCAGCCTAACAGAGAAGTCAAAACGGGGGTGAACGGAGAAAAAATTGTTGTAACGTCTACTCCAGCGGCTACCATCGAACTCGATGACGTTGACGGGTAAACAGGTAGACAGGTGACAGCCAAACCTTACTTGACCTGTTGATAGTGTGCTCCTGTCTATAAACTACTGATGGAGAAAAGCTTTTTGAAATCGCTTCTATGCTTTTGAGGGGGAAGGGTTGTTTGTTTGTTTGTTTGTTTGTTTGTTTGTTTGTTTGTTTGTTTGTTTGTTTGTTTGTTTTGTTTTATTTGGGGGGGGTTTTGGGGGGGGTTGTTGTTTTGTGTTTGGTTGTTTGGTTGTTTGTTTGGTTGGTTGGTTTGTTGTTTGTTTGTTTGTTTGTTTGTTTGTTTGTTTGTTTGTTTGTTTGGATAGATCTTGCCTCCACCCTGTTCGTCCTGCCTTAAGATAGCTTATCTCTAAATTGTTATTAACTGATAAAAGGGATGTATGACTCAAATGTTAGCAAAACGCCATCCATACAAGGCTAAGAAATCTTGCCATGTATATCCGCCATTTTCTCCTGCTCACTGAAACGCCATGGATGTCTTCTACTATTTTTGCACCAATTTTTCTGCATTTATTTTTTTTTCTTTTGTGTACACTTGTCAAAGGCCAGTTGGCCGAAAATGTGTGTCTCTCTTGTTTTGTTATACTTGTTCATATTTTTGTGCGTTTCTGGTTCCAGTTTGCTTTAACGCTGGCAGGTATTTTTGTTTATACGACACATCTTGCTCGCAGACAGACGGAAACGCCTTCAGGCATAGAATAACATCCCTTGTGACAAACATTTATTGATACGTTTTGTTCACAGACAGATACACTTTCTTTTTCTTTACAGGAGATTAAACAAGATGACCAAGCATATCAATAATCTCATTTTTGAAACAAAACACTGGACAACAGATGAGGAACAGGCGTAACTGCTAGACAATTTCTTTTGTTTTTCCACAATAGACAAACCAATAGCTCAATATCATTAGTTTCTATATCTATATTGATAACAGGCGATTTCAGACACAACTTGCCTACACATGTGAAGATACAAAAAGAATACACAATACGGAATGTATTCCAAAAATCATCACCCCATAAAAATGGGGGTAAACAATGACACATTGTAGTTAATACTACGTTGTTTATAAACTAAAACATGCATATATATATACATTTGAACAATATTCATATGAATAGCAAACAAAAGACATAGATCTATACACACTAGTCATTGTCAATGTAAATCGACAACATCAATGTAGTTTATTTTGCACAATAACAGGCTGTTGTGCCTAAAACCTGTTACATATATATTTTTGGAAAGTGAGAACCGGCTTCGGATTTGGAATTAGATAATTCAATCAAGTCAAGCTATATCCCCACATGCACTAATTTGTACACAGACTATGTGCAACACGTTCAGTGACAAAAAATCAAAACAAATAGATGCAACAAATTCTGAACTTGTATACTGCATCGTGACATTGCTTTGTCTCTGAATTTAAATTAAATGCGTTATACGAAAAACAAAGACAGATTACATACAACATCAGATGCTGTTGATGACATCAATAGCGTAAATTTAAATAATGAAAGTTGCCTGTAACATGTAGGTCGAATCAATTTCTCTCGACACTTTGTAGTGCTGGAGAACAGAGCAAAAAGTGCACTTCATCTTCTTTCGAGTTTTTACATAATGGATACAATAAATCACTGAGACAGAGACAGAGACAGAGAAAGAGAGAGAGAGATAGTAGTTGTTGTGTGTGTGTGTGTGTGTGTGTGTGGTGTGTGTGTGTGTGTGTGTGTGTGTGTGTGTGTGTGTGTGTTGTGGTGTGTGTGTGTGTGTGTGTGTGTGTGTGTGTGTGTGTGTGTGTGTGTGTGTGTGTGTGTGTGTGTGTGTGTGTGTGTGTGAAGACATGAAAGTGAATTTCACAACAGCACTTTGCAAGGGACAATGACCAAGTCTTTAGCTGCCGTGGGTTCTTTAACGTTCGCTAAGCACATTTTCCACATGGAACCCCAGTTTAATGTCTCATCCAAAAGACTGACATGCAGACTACCACTTTTGGTCCAGTGCATGTGGGCAGGGAGAGGGTGAGAAATAGACATCTTGATGTTGCTAATTTCTTATTTCGTTTATGTTCATCCGATGTTATTATGTTTCTACTTTTTATCTAGTATTCATTTCAATATTGTTAACTGTATCTGTTTATCTGACACTCCTTTTGATATTGTCAACTGTATCATGTTCATTTGATTATTCCTTTTGATATTGTTAACTGTACCTGTTCATTTGATATTCCTTTTGATATTGTTAACTGTACCTGTTTATCTGACACTCCTTTTGATATTGTTTTAATTGTATCTGTTCATTTGTTATTCCTTTTGATATTGTTAACTGTATCACGTTCATTTGTTATTCCTTTTGATATTGTTAATTGTATCACGTTCATTTGTTATTCCTTTTGATATTGTTAACTGTATCACGTTCATTTGTTATTCCTTTTGATATTGTTAACTGTATCACGTTCATTTGTTATTCCTTTTGATATTGTAATTGTATCACGTTCATTTGTTATTCCTTTTGATATTGTTAACTGTATCACGTTCATTTGTTATTCCTTTTGATATTGTTAACTGTACTGTTTGTCTGACACTCTTTTGATATTGTTAACTGTATCACGTTCATTTGTTATTATTTTTGATATTGTTAACTGTATCACGTTCATTTGTCATTCCTTTTGATATTGTTAACTGTATCTGTTCATTTGTTATTCCTTTTGATATTGTTAACTGTATCACGTTCATTTGTTATTCCTTTTGATATTGTTAACTGTATCACGTTCATTTGTTATTCCTTTTGATATTGTCAACTGTATCACGTTCATTTGATTATTATTTTTGTGTTGCTAACTGTACCGTGTTCATTTGATACTCTGCTATGAACTGTACATACGTCAATTTGATATTCCTTCTCATAGTGTTAACTGAGTATGTTCATTTTATATTCCTTTCGATATACATGTAGTTAAATGTATAAAGTCCATCCCGTGTTCTTTTTGATATTAATGGTATAATGTTCACTTGATGTTCCTCTTGATATTCCTTTTGATACAGTTAAATGCATAATGTCCATTTGATACTCTTTTTGACATTAACAGTATAATTTTCATTTACTGTTCCTTTTGATGTTGTTCCCGCATATGTATTAATTTCTGCCTGTTTTCTTTGAACCTATTGCTGAAGTCCCTTGTTGTAATGAATTGCGCGTAGACATATCTCAATTTTACGATGCTTTTATCTAATCCTTTTATTGGTTAAATGCATGCATGTGATGTGAGTGTGCGTGCACCTATGCGCACATATGCATGTCTGTGTGCGCGTGCGTTTGCGGATGTGCGTGTGTGTGTGAGAATGTGTGTGCTTGTGTGTGATGTATGCACTCGCTCGTGCACGCCTGCATTGGGTTTGTGGATGTGCATTTGTGCGTGTGCGTGCTTGCGTGTGGTGTGTGTGTGTGTGTGTGTGTGTGTGTGTGTGTGTGTATGTATGTTGGGTATGTATGTATGTATGTATGTATATTATATGTATGTATGTGGATGTGCGTGTGAGTGGGTGTGTATTCGCGTTTTTGTATATGTGAGTGACAAAACGAGAGACTGTGCGTGCGTGTGCGTGTGCGTGTGCGTGTATGTATATATAATGTGTGCGTGAAAGAGAGAGAGGAGGCAGACAGACAGAGAGACAGACAGAGAGACAGAGAGGCAGACAGAAAGACAAATAGGGCTATTATTTTCATCTCACTAAACTTAAGAATTTTAAGGACCCCAGATCAAACATGATCTTTTTTCCTTGTTCAGCCAAAATGACGTTGATTGATCAGAATGGAACCCAGTCCAACCATATTCAGCTGGCTGCACTGCATGACCGCACCCATTATTTCCTTGAGGATCTCATCATACGTTAAAGAGGGGAAATCATGAATGGTCCACATCCTTCAACAGATAACCAATAAATCACACTTGTCAGAGGTGAGTTGTTTTTTGTTTTTTGTTTTTTTACCTCTCTGGCTGATGGTGGTGTTTCTCCTAGCCAAACATTCTTTGGAAAATAAAAGCTGTTTTAAGACCAACTGTGCACTGAATGAACGTGTTTTTGAGAGACAGACAAGCAGACAGACAGACAGACAGACAGTCAGACAGACAGAGAGAAGAAGAGGAAGAAAGAAACAGAAAAGGAGAGATATAGAGACAGAAAAGAGAGAGAGAGGCAGACAGACAGACAGACAGACAAGAGGCAGACAGACAGACAGAGAGGATTATGATTTTCATCTCGCTAAACTTAAGAAGACAAGAAGAAGAAGATGTGGTAGAAAATGACACAAAGACAGAGAAAGAGAGAGATGCAGAGACAGACGAGGGAGAGAGAGAGACAGACAGACGGACAGAGACGAGAGAGAGAGAGAGAGAGAGAGAGAGAGAAAGAGAGAGAAAAGAAGAGGGAGAAAGAAACAGAAAAGGAGAGATATACAGACAAAAAAGAGAAGAGAGAGAGAGGCAGACAGATAGAGAGGGCTATGATTTTTCATCTCACTAAACATAAGAATTTCAATGACCCCAGATCAAACATGATCTGTTTTCCTTGTAAGCCAAAATGACGTTGATTGATCAGAAAGGAACCTAGTCCCACCATGTTCAGCTGGCTGCACTGGATGATCGGACCCATCACTTCCCTGAGGATCCCATCATACGTTGAAGAGGGGAAATCATGAATGGTCCGCATGCTTCAAAAGATAACTCATAAATCACACTTGTCAGAGGTAAGGTTTTGTTTGTTTGTTTGTTTGTTTGTTTGTTTGTTTGTTTTGTTGTTTTACATGTCTGGCTGATACCGGTGTTTCTCCTTGCCAAACACACTGCGAAAAATGAAAGCTGTTTTAAACCAACTGTGCACTGAATGAACAGAGAGAGAGAGAGAGGTTAGAGAGAGAGAGAGAGAGAAGCAGAAGAAGCAGAGGAGGGAGAAAGAGAGATATAGACAGAACA
>JAPXFY010000012.1:69271322-69306322 GCA_030674185.1 Monoplex corrugatus
TTCGTAGACCTCATTTGCATTCAGGTACGTAGACGCACCCCTTTACAAACAAATAATAACAAGATGATATACCACAGACACGATTATTTAGAAGGTATCTGAAAACAGTTTATGACACTGAGGTTCATAAAGCATTGATGAACATGTTATTTGATGAATCCATAAATAATTGATTTTCATACAGAGCGTAACCATGAACATGTTCGTACTCTTAACGCGTATAGGCCGCAAATATGTATTCTATGCGTAATGTAGATGAATGTGTACAAATACATGGTGTGTGTGTGTGTGTGATGTGTGTGTGTGTGTGTGTGTGTGTGTGTGTGTGTGTGTGTTTTGTGTTGTGTGTGTGTGTGTGTGTGTTGTGTGTGTGTGTGTGTGTGTGTGTGTGTGTGTGTGTGTGTGGTGTGTGTGTGTGTGTATGTGTGTGTTTTAATCATCTATCTGGCATTATCTATTGACATGTTGTGCAATCATTATGTCTATGTACTGTAAATGAGCTTGAAATAAAACGTTTCAGTCGTCTGCTTTCGCGGTCTTTGTTTTGTTGATTTTGTTTGTTCTGTTTGCTTGTTTGCTTGTTTAGAACATTTGATTTGTTTCTTCATAAGATGTAAATAAAAGATGGTTTTGTTGTTGTTGTTGCTGTTTTGTTGTTGTTGTTGTTTTCTTCTTCTTCTTCTTGTTCTTCTTCTTCTTCTTCTTGTTCTTCTTCTTCTTCTTCTTTTGATCTTAAATCCCTTGAGTGCCTCGTATGTATACCGTGTTGGACCGAAACAAAGTACACTTGTTACTCGAGATCTATGTTCCCTCACGTACCCTCTGCTCTGCCTCCGATCCTCTGACTTTTCGCTTTCCACGCACTAAGCTCAATACCTATGGTCCACGAGCCTTCTCTGTTTCTGGTCCACTTTCCTGGAACAAACTTACTCTCTCAGTCCGTCAGCAACCTACTTTTGTCTCCTTCAAGTCCGCTCTCAAAACTCACCTTTTCTCCTCTGCATAAAATCCTGACCTCACTCAATCCCCTCTGCAGCTCGTCTCCACTCGGAGGGGAATCATATTGTAATATATAATTGCATATAATATGCTCTCTATAATTTTCCATTGCTTTTATTCTTTCTCCCCATTTATAGCCGTGTGCGTGTGCGTGTGCGTGTGCGTGTGCGTGCGTGCGTGCGTGCGTGCGTGCGTGGTGCGTGCGTGTGTGTGTGTGCGTGCGTGTCTGTTTTAGCGCTTTGATTTGATTTTATCAAGGTTTTGCGCTATAGTGCCGAAGGGAAACAATCTTATGCTTTTCCTCAGACTAAGAAAGGGTGGAGCATTGCGTTGTTATTTCCCTTTACCCAATAAGTGCACCACTGGCCGAAAGTTCTTTTGGATTGAGGGCCATTTAGTAACGCAAGGGTTGTGAGTTCAATCTTCTGGCATGTCTCAGATTTTTATAAGCATCGGTGGTGTAGTGGTAGAATACTCGCCTTGGGGGATGCGTCACTGTGACATTAAAATTTGGCCAAGTCTCTCTCTCTCTCTCTCTCTCTCTCTCTCTCTCTCTCTCTCTCTTCTCTCTCTCTTTTGTATGTATGTGTGTGTGTGTGTGTGTGTGTGTGTGTGTGTGTGTGTGTGTGTGTGTGTGTGTGTGTGTGTGTTTGTTTCACCTCAATTTACCTCACGCGGACCATGGAGCACTCTTTCTTACAGACGATGACAACAGTTTAATTTCAAGGCCGGTTAACTTCAAACTATGCTTTCATTGTGGTCTATGAATCCAGGGAGTTTAAGAGGTGTACTCAAAGACATTATAAAAAGTTATATTTATAGCGTCTTTGGGTTTACTGGAATTGTCGGTAGACGGGAAGTAGGGCCTACACTTCTTGAATATCTTAAGGATAAAA
The DNA here is from genome assembly GCA_030674185.1 of Monoplex corrugatus. Taxonomy (NCBI): domain Eukaryota; kingdom Metazoa; phylum Mollusca; class Gastropoda; order Littorinimorpha; family Ranellidae; genus Monoplex; species Monoplex corrugatus. The sequence continues at coordinate 69,273,218 of JAPXFY010000012.1, forward strand.
CACATTGAATTCTAAATATACACATATTTGAAGTTCACAATTAAAATAAGTTTTCATGTGGGGTTGTCCGAGTGCGACGATTCCCTCTTGAGCAAACTCCAAATGATGTACCATTTTGTGATTCTCGGAGATGATAAAAATGACTTAACTTTTACACACACGCGCACACACACACAAACACACACACACGCACGTGCGCGCATGCATCATTGCAGCAGAACACACTTCTGATCATTAGTAATTTCACACTTCGAAATCCTCGACGCTGTAGAAACACCATAATTTGTACCCCACCCCCATCCCCAATTGACAGTATCACGGTATGGTTTCAGAGTGGCACAAAATTCTGTAAACGTCACAAGAACTTACACTCTGATCCGTAAAGGGCTTGTTAATATAACGAAAACACTGGATCAGATCTTCTTTCAAGACGTTAATTATTTCCAAATTTGATGATGTCTAAGTAACAAAATCTTAGCTCGACTCATCATAAATTTCGAACATGTTTTTTGTCTTTGATAAATTTTTAGTACGATGCGCTGGTCTCCACGCATGTCTATTTAAGTATCAGCCTTCAAAACAAAATGGCGATTATTCATGAAAAAAAAAATACTATCAGGGATCACATTTCCAAGCAAGTTACTGAAGTATATTGTTATAGCCCCAAGCCAGGGATTAAAGGTTATCTGAACTGCAATGGCAGGACAGAAAGTCCAAAACAAGTAGACTAAACAGACCTTTTACTCGACAGAATAAACTCTCTGACCTAAGTTACAAAACGAAACAGAAACCTTTGAAAGAGATAACAAACAAAAATAGTTACGATAACAGTAATAACAATCACAGTAATAATAGTTATTCCTATTAACCCCGTCGCCTTGGTGCCATGGTTAGTACAATAGACTACCGACTGGATGGTTGTGGTTTCAAATCCCCATCAGTCCTGTCAAAAATCAATGCGGGATTTTTCCGCTCCAACCAGCAGTTATTCAGCAGATACCCCGAGTCTGTGCAAAGACATACACACATCCATTCACATACAGAGTAGGCCTATGCCAAACACTGACGGCAGATTTGGCTGGACCACATGTGGTATTGTGAGAGTGGAATGAATCCCTCTTGATCAAACTGTAGACTACAAACTATGGGGAAGGGATCAAACTGTAGACTACAAACTATGGGGAAGGGGAGGGGGACACCTGTGAAACACCAAGCTGACACCAGCAGAATAATGGAAATATCAAGATGGGAAGCAAACAGGCCAGTTTCTAATGGGACTGAACTCGAGACGTCCCATCATAAGTCCATACAACACTATCAAATGAACCAACCGGTAACCAGCCAGCGTACTCTTGCCGATAGAAGCAATGTAACTGTCACTTCGATAACAGCTACTACACACTACAGCCAGGTGAGTGTGTAAACAAAACAATGTGATGTGAGTGGCACACTCATGCGCAGAAGACGAACTCTGTCCTGAAAAAAAATGTTTACCCAGACCCCGGGACGATTGTTTCTTTTGATACAGCCGCGGACTCAAGATCTGATATCTTTGAGTTCAATGCCAGGCGGCATCATCAAACACTGCCTGTTTACAGCCCAGTTTAAGGTTTCCATCTTTATGGTGGAGTCGGTTTAGTGTTTCAAAGGTCGCTTCTTCGCCCGCTACACATAAAGACATTTCAAGGGTTTTGCACACGCTCGGCACGCCTGCCAGATAATTGCTGGCAGATTTGGGTGATGCGCACATGGAACTGTCCGAATGCGATGAATCCCTCTTGAACAAACTTTAAAACTCCAAAATTCAGACAGAAGCTGAGGTCTCGACTGACCATCTCACTCCTTTTATCACCAAAAGGTTAGCCTGTGTTCAGGATCTGAAGTTTCCCGGTCGATGCAAGTTTTAGCATCAGTGGTCTAGTGGTAGAATACTTGCCTGCCACGTGGGTGACCCCGGTTCGTTTCCCGGTCGATGCACATCATCAGGACCTGGCCAGCTCATGGGTTTATGCGCAGGCTTAAGGTTTGTGCCATGATCACCATACACATGGCACCTGTGACGTTAGTGCATATGGAATTAGGTCCGGGCGCGGAGACGTCATCTTGAGAAACTGAAACTGAAACCAAGATCTGATGTCTCCAGTCCAATCCCAGCCTACAACATAAAAATTGACCTGCTCGCAGCCCATCTGAATATTCCAGTCATCAGTTCTGGTGGTATCAGCTTAATCAAAGGTTCATAGGTTCGCCGTAGCCGATTTGAAGATCTTGCCAGCGCATAGCGTTTTGAGCAGGCTAAAGAAGTAACAAGACAAAGACGATGACTATTTGCACAGCGCATCGCCTCATCAGAGCCCAAAGCACTGCACAAGAGCATGAGAGAGAAAGAGACAGACACCTAAACCGAGTACATGTCAGTCACTGATGCTATTATGAAAACTGACGAGGTGTAACAATTGTTAAGCAAGCAATGAAATAATTCGTACGTATCCATACATTTCATAATCAATCTGGGAAAATCATTCTTAAAAACACCGCTCTCTGTTACACAACACACACACACACACACACACACACACACACACACACACACACACACACACACACACACACACACACACACACACACACACACACACACACACACACACAGCATAGACATATCCATACAAACACTCGCTTACCTAAACACATGCCCCTACACAATCATGCTGACATGGACACACAGACATAATACATGCTGTTACTGTTACTGTTATGTTTGTTTAAAGCCCGGCCGACTGCGTAGAGCCATATCAGGGCTATAGCCGTTTCAAAACATACACTACTTCATCAGGAAAAAAAAGGAAAAGAAAATTAAGTACATAATTATATCTATGCATTCCTGCACACGATCTAAGAAGATGCCCCTTGCGTTGACCATTCCGTCCAATTTATCGCACAGGGGATTTAAAAAACACACCTCAATGCAGATTTAAACATAACTAAGGACACTAAAACATATACTCCTAATCATAATTTAAGGGCCACTTCTTCCTTCCTCTCTAATTTTAAGTTGAAATAATTGACAATGTTTAGAATTGATTCTATGTTTTATTTCATCATTTCTACACCTGTTTTGGAAAAAGAAATTAGCACAATGACCCATTAGTGAACAGCACATGCATTTAAAGGAACATCCCCCCCTTTTCAAAAAACAGAAAGTGTCAAATTTGGCCAATCTGTTTTCAATATCGCGTGTGTCCGCCCCGAGCCTGGATGTATGCTTCACAGCGCCGATGCATCGACCCCACAAGGGTACGGAGTGTGTCCTGAGGGATGGCCGCCCACTCGATCTGCAGGATGTCGACCAGCCTGGCCAGGGTGCCCGGTGGGGGGTGGTTGTCCCTGATGCGCCTCCCGAGCACATCCCAGAGGTGTTCAATTGGGTTCAGGTCAGGTGAGCACGCTGGCCAGGCCATACGGACGACTTCATGCTGCTCCAGGAAGTCGGTCACAAGGCGTGCTCGATGCGCAGGTGCATTGTCGTCCTGGAAGATGGCGCCTTGACCAAGGTCCACAAGCGCAGGCAGTGCCACGGCCGCCAGAACCTCGTCCCGGTACCGGACCCCGTTCAGGATGCCGTCAATGGGGAGCAGGGGGGTCCGGGTACCACGGCTCATGCCACCCCACACCATCACCGACCCGCCGCCGTACCGGTTATGCTCTTGGACAGTGGCGTCAGCGAACCTCTCCCCTTGACGTCGCCACACCCGAGCCCGGCCATCGTTAAAGGTCAGGGTGAACCTGGACTCATCCGAAAACAAGACCCGGGCCCACTGTTGCCTTGTCCAGGTCACGTGCTCCCTGGCCCAGGTCATGCGGCGCACTCTGTTGACCGGTGACAGCACGGGTCGGACGGCCGGTCTCCGTGACCTCAAGTTTGCCTCATGTAGCCGTCTTCTCACCGTGCTGCAGCTGATGTTAGCACCTGTTGCGTCCCTCAGCTGACCCCTCAAGGTCACCGCAGTGGATGCCCTTTCCCTCAGGACGGAGAGGGCAAGGTAGCGGTCTTGCTGTCTTGTCGTTACTCTGGGTCGACCCGTGTGACACCTTTCCTGGACTGCTCCAGTCTCATTGAAGCGCTCCAGCAGTCTCTGGATTGTGGAATGCGACACTTCAAGTCGTCTAGCAACTTCCCGCTGCGCTAGGCCTTCATCAAGCAGAGCGAGGGCTCTCCCCCGCTGCTCATCCGTCATCCGTCGTCTTGCAAGCATGGTTAAAACGAACCAAGAACGGGTCCTTTTTATCCTCGTCTGCGGGCAACTTTGGCTAGAGTAGTGTTCAAAAAGGGCTTGCCTTGCACGTGCAAAGCGAATTTTGTCGCTACCTTGCCTGCGTCGTCAGAGAGACCCTGCTGAAGATTCGACAATTTCGTGTGGAAATTGTCTTCCTTGGGCCGCCCATTGCAAATCGGCAAATCCCCAAACACGTGCCAAAAGGAAACTGCAATGTTGTCTGAGCTCTTATCCATTCAGTTACGGCAACGAATTGGAGAAAAGAGTAAGAGAAAATAGGTTATTTCTCCTTTCAAAAATTGACTCAAAAACGTTCCTGGCCCTTCAATAATGACGTGTAGTATATATAAGAAAGGACCTAAATTACCTAAAATTGCTTCCGCATATCTTATTTCCCTAGAGCCAAAATTGCACTAAATAGCCTACATGTACTCAATTATCAATCCTAAGAGAAAGTAGGCAGCGCGGGGAGAGAAAGAGAGAGCACGTGTTGTGTGTGTTTACTCAATAAAGTTTCCGACTTCTGACGGACTTCTGCCCACAGGCACACACACTTTCATTCACATATACACAAAGTATGCGAAATAACTACCGGCAGATTTGGGTGGAGAGCATAAATTATGGAACTGTGCGAGTGCAATGAATCCCTCTTGATGACTAGACCCTACAAACTGCAAACTATGGGACATCTATCGTCTAATACTCGTGCACGGCCCGATCACGTAGGCTACACGGCGAACAAAAGAAGAATCGCCCGAGCGTGGTCGACCTACTTTTGCTTCGCTCTCTCAATTCCTTTGTTCGGGCTTCATTTTCAGTTTTCAAGTTCTAGTTCTCCGCGCTCGGAATGTATATCCCATATGTATACAGGGGGGGGGGGGGTGCAAAAGTAGGCGTACAATTATGAAAAAAGAAAACACGTACAATACTCATTGCATTTATTATACAAACAAATGAATATTGCATATACATGTAATAACAAGAACAGCCTTAATCCCTCAGATACTCAAACTGCTTGCCGTCGGTATTCACACACTCCTCTAATCGAGAGCGGAATTAAGCATTATAATAATGATGTGATACTTACTGTATACCTACTTTTGCACCCCCACCCCCCCCCCACCCTGTATACACGCAGTGGTAAGGCCAGTAGGCCGAAAATTTGCATCTGTTCTGTTTTGTGCATCAAATAGAGTTGTTCTATTTTCCAGTGTTTCTGGTTCTGAATATGCTTAACCCTTTGACTCCCGCACCCTGTCTACCAACTGCAAAAACTCGATCCTTTGACTCCCTCACCCTGTCCACCAGCTTCCTGTAGAAAGCTGGTGGATAGGGAGAGAGAATCAAAGCGTTAAGTTTTTGCTTTGCTAGCGTAGCTGACAATGCAGGATGCAGGTGGTCTGGGAGCAGGAGTCAAAGGGTTAATAATCGGATACAGTAACAACCAGAGTATAATTTATTTTTCAAAATCTCCATTCAGTCATTAAAACATCCGTAAGATAAGTTCCTATACATTTCAATGTGAGATGAGAGGGGCCAAGTGAAGATTTACTCTAATTGCAAAATAAGGTAAATGTCATATCTTTAAAAAAATATTTATCAAAATATATCAGCTATATCACATATTGACATTACCATACCATCTAGAAAAAAAAAGCCCAATAGAACGGTTGTTTCTACAGTATATGGCACAGATGCTATGATTGTCATAATGGATTGACATCATTGATTGTCATAATGGATTGACATCATTATGATTGTCATAATGGATTGACATCATATGATTGTCATAATGGATTGACATCATTATGATTGTCATAATGGATTGACATCATTATGATTGTCATGATGGATTGACATCATATGATTGTCATGATGGATTGACATTATAGAGGTTGCGTTTGCTGTCAGTGCGTTCCTACATGTATACATACAGACGTGTAAAATCAATAAAAGTATTGACGAAAAAATTCTGAAAAATAATTAACACGTAGTGATGCGGGCAGTTTGCCTCTTTTGGTAGAGCCATGGACTCGAGTTCCTATATCTCTTGAGTTCATTCCCAGGGGGCAACCTTTTTTTTCTGGAAACTGGCCTGTTCGCTGCCCATCTTAATTCTGGTGGTGTCAGCTTAGTGTTTCAAGGGTCCTTTCTTTCCTTTCCCCATTTCAAGGCCTTGCCAGTGTACAGAGTTTTGCGCCGGCTCAAGGAGTCTGCAAAAATAATTGTAGGCTGTTTTGGGTGAAGCGCATATGCAATTGTCCCGAGCACAACGAATCCCTATTGAACAACTTTAAACAAATAAACTTTAAGCCTTTGACTCCCGAACCCTGTCCACCATCAACCTGCATTGCCATCCAAGCTAGCAAAGCAAAAACTGAACCCTTTGATTCCTGCAGGAAGCTGATGGATAGGGTGAGGGAGTCAAAGGGTTAAGTTTTTACTGTTGATAGACATGGTGCGGGAGTCATAGGGCTCACACGGACTTGATGCCACAGATGCCATGTCGTGGGTATGTGCGAAAATGGTCGTGGCATGTATGTACATGCATCTACGCACAAACCCTAGGTGCTAACAAGATCTTGCGTGGGTTCAAAAACTCCGCTGGTTGAGCGTGCGTTCGTTGGTTGAGAATTTTCAAGTGTGTACAAGGACTAGCATGTCAACAAAATTGAACTGTTAAAAGAAGCAGTAAACTATGATGCCAGATGCCAGAAAGCCAACGCAGTCAGCTACCAACTTGCCCCTCTCCAGAAACAGACCCAGCATTCCCACCAGCACTAAGGCGAAACTCATCAACACCATTTTTCTACCAACGCTGACATACCAGTGCCAGACATGGTCCCTAACTAAAGTCCTCGAGAGAAAACTGGTCACCTGAGAAATGAAATGCCTGAGGAAAGCAGTAAACAAGACAAGGCGGGACAAGATCAGAAATGAGGTGATACGAGACATGGTAGGAGCAACACCAATCCTACAACACATCGAACATATGAGGATCAAGTGGTTCGGACACCTCACACGTATGCCCCTAAACCAACCAGCTCTTCGGCCATACAACACCAGATACTCTGGCTGGAGAGCCAGAGGAAGACCAAGACGACGATGGAGCGACTCCGTGGCAGACACCCTCAGAGCTCACGAGATGTCCCTTCTCCAGGCCACCCGCCTTGCTGCTGACAGACGACTGTATCTCCCCGCGACGCCCACCGGTACAAGCGGAAGGAAAAAGTAAAGTAAGTAAGTAAGTAAACTTTGACGGTCACCTCCTCCTGACGGGCTAAGCCCTAACGAACGGGAAGTGTGTCTCTTCGTTGACGAGATGTGATCCTGTCCCTGTATAAATTCCTTCTCACCGCCCACTTTTGATTGATCGATTTGATTTAGTTTTTACGTCGACACCCACCTCAGGTGATATGGCCGACGGGGATAACCATCCCAGGAAAGGGGGACCTATCTAATCCTATAATGACTCCACCAGAACAACAATGATGTTAAGATGGGACTGTGAGATGGTCAGTTTTAATACAGCGCACCCCGAGATTCGAACCCACAACCATTAGCATGTGGATCCGATGCTCAAACCAACTGAACTACTGCGGCCCGCGCCCCACTTTTGTTCTGCTGTGGCGTATAAATTTACACGATACCCCCCTCCCCCCCCCCCCCCCGCACACACACACACACACACACACACACACAACCACACAACCACAAAAGTACCCCTATTCTGTAGGACAATCACGCCTGTTGGCCATATCACCTACAATGGGTTCTGACGTAACACTTATCAACTGGACAAAACTTCTCACCACCCCGTCCGCCTGGGCTGGTCTGAATGGTCAGAATTCACAACGCTATAGACCTTTCTACTGGACCACGTCATTGTACACATGAAGTATTTGCCTTTGTGTTGTTGCATTGGACGTAATTAGGCCCCGTTTGAGTTTGCCACGTGGCATACTAACCAAGTCCGACAACTCTGCAGTCCTCTTTCTTGTTGGGTGGAACGGTAGACTTCAGTTCGTGTGTTCTTCATGACAGAGGCAGCTCCTCCTGTAGCTGAATACTTTTCTTCGAGTTTCACTGTGAACGTCGTTCAAGAAATCAAGCACCAACGTTCTCTTAAAATAAAACGGTGAGTCTAGCTGTATTCTTTAGAGTTGAGTCTAGCTGTATTCTTTAGTGTACATGGAAGTACTGTGTGGATAATGATTGATGACTTCGCAAACGGCATATCGTGACATGTGTGGGCATTGGGCTTTCGTCGATCCCGACCACTGCCTTTGTCAAATGACCGCCGGTCCTTGTCGAACCGGGAATCAATCCCCGGTGCCTCACGTCCTAGCCTAGAAAGATGTGCATACTAAGATACGTGTACTACCTTTCAATAAAATTCTCCTTCCGTAGGCTTTGGTGAGTTTTCTACAGTTTTGGCGACATTTTTTATGAAACTGTCTGTGTGTTAAGCTCAGTCCGATTACCAAAGGCACTCAAATGTGCCTGTTACTATTATGTTCTTCGTGTAACGTAGGCAGCGCGGTGAGAGAAAGAGCACGTGTGTGTGGTTGTGTGTGTGTGTGTGTGTGTGTGTGTGTGGCAGGCGCACGCGTGCACTGCACGTGTTTCTGTGTATGTTTAGTTTGTGAATGTGTGTGTGTGCACGCCGTCTGTTATTTAATAAGATTTACTCACTGCCGCTGACATGATGGATGTGCCCACCCCTAACACTTCAAGTCACGGTTACAGACGGCCTGTTCACCCGGACTTTCCATTACATTGTTGACATCATATAGTTGCTTATCCAGCAATAACACTTCCACTTCTAACTACTGATCATGTGGCGTTGTAATCAGTCATGATGAATATGCTCATGACCATAACAATATGGTTTAGACATTGTTCATTATAATTCATATTTTTATGTCGATCTTGGCCTATCAGCACAGTTGTTCTAAAGAGGTCTGCGTATTCAGAACGCCAGGGTTATGGGTTCAACCCTCGGGGAGTCAGTTTTTTTGGTTTTGTTTTGTTTTGCTTTTTTTTTCCCCGGCGCCGTTCATTCAGTTGGTTAACCCCTTGACTCCCGGACTCTGTCCACCAGCATCGTGCATTGTCAACAGTGCTAGCAAAGCAAAAACTTAACCCTTTGACCCCCTCACCCTATCCACCAGCTTCCTGCTGGTCTGTTATGTTCTGTTCTGTAGGTTTTTAAGTCCTACCACTCTCAGAGTAGGCCTATACGAGGACTAGCGAAAAAATTGCTCAAAGAAGTTTTAAAATTTTTAGTAGCATTGTGAGATACCGATGCTTTATTCGGTTCTCCTTCGGGTACCCCCTCGATGTTGAATGATGAAAAAAAAATGAAAAAAAAACACGGGTGTGTTCGCTGTCCGTCTTTTATATTTCCGTCACTCTCGTGGCGTCAGTTTGTTTCATAGCTCCCTTCCTCTTCCTCCTCCCCTCCCCCCCCCCCCATTCCTCTCGACTTGAAGACCTCGCCAGCGCATAGGGTTCTTGCAGACCGCTCTGAGAGTCTGCCAGATAATTGTGCAGGGTATATGTGGGTAGAGCGCGTATGGAGTATTGTCCTAGTGCCACGAATCATTCTTGGACAAATTCCAAACTTCCAACAAGTATCCTTCATCGGCTTCGTTTAATTGTTAGAGCGCTGGAGAGCCACGATGGTTTTGTTTTTTGTTTTATTTTGTTTTTTGGTTTGGTTTGGGGTTTGTTTTTTTGTTTTTCTCTTTTATTTTTTTTTTATTTTTTTTGTGGGGGGGGGGGTTGATTCTTTTGACAGAGCCGTAGACTCAGGATCAGATATTTTGAGTTCAGTCCTAGCCAGCAACATTCCAATCTGACCGTTTGCCGCCAGTTTTAAATTAATGTTTGCATCATTCTTGTAGTGCCAGCCTGGAGTTTTAAAGATCTGCCCCGCCCACCCTCCTCCTTCCCCCTTCTGCTCCTTAGTTCAAGATCTTGCCAGCTGCAAAGGGCTTTGTGCTGGCTCAGACAGCCTGCCAGGTAAGTTACTGGCAGATGTGGGTGGATGCATATCAGAAATCCGATTGTTCGAGTGTGATAAACCCCTCTTGAACAAACGTGGGTGGAGGCATATGATTGTTCGAGTGTGATGAATCCCTCTTGAACAAACTCCAACCTCCAAAGTCCAACCTCTATGTGTGTATATATACTACACGTCATTATTGAAGGGCCAGGAACGTTTTTGAGTCAATTTTTGAAAGGAGAAATAACCTATTTTCTCTTACTCTTTTCTCCAATTCGTTGCCGTAACTGAATGGATAAGAGCTCAGACAACATTGCAGTTTCCTTTTGGCACGTGTTTGGGGATTTGCCGATTTGCAATGGGCGGCCCAAGGAAGACAATTTCCACACGAAATTGTCGAATCTTCAGCAGGGTCTCTCTGACGACGCAGGCAAGGTAGCGACAAAATTCGCTTTGCACGTGCAAGGCAAGCCCTTTTTGAACACTACTCCAGCCAAAGTTGCCCGCAGACGAGGATAAAAAGGACCCGTTCTTGGTTCGTTTTAACCATGCTTGCAAGACGACGGATGACGGATGAGCAGCGGGGGAGAGCCCTCGCTCTGCTTGATGAAGGCCTAGCGCAGCGGGAAGTTGCTAGACGACTTGAAGTGTCGCATTCCACAATCCAGAGACTGCTGGAGCGCTTCAATGAGACTGGAGCAGTCCAGGAAAGGCGTCACACGGGTCGACCCAGAGTAACGACAAGACAGCAAGACCGCTACCTTGCCCTCTCCGTCCTGAGGGAAAGGGCATCCACTGCGGTGACCTTGAGGGGTCAGCTGAGGGACGCAACAGGTGCTAACATCAGCTGCAGCACGGTGAGAAGACGGCTACATGAGGCAAACTTGAGGTCACGGAGACCGGCCGTCCGACCCGTGCTGTCACCCGTCAACAGAGTGCGCCGCATGACCTGGGCCAGGGAGCACGTGACCTGGACAAGGCAACAGTGGGCCCGGGTCTTGTTTTCGGATGAGTCCAGGTTCACCCTGACCTTTAACGATGGCCGGGCTCGGGTGTGGCGACGTCAAGGGGAGAGGTTCGCTGACGCCACTGTCCAAGAGCATAACCGGTAGGGCGGCGGGTCGGTGATGGTGTGTGGTGGCATGAGCCGTGGTACCCGGACCCCCCTGCTCCCCATTGACGGCATCCTGAACGGGGTCCGGTACCGGGACGAGGTTCTGGCGGCCGTGGCACTGCCTGCGCTTGTGGACCTTGGTCAAGGCGCCATCTTCCAGGACGACAATGCACCTGCGCATCGAGCACGCCTTGTGACAGACTTCCTGGAGCAGCATGAAGTCGTCCGTATGGCCTGGCCAGCGTGCTCACCTGACCTGAACCCAATTGAACACCTCTGGGATGTGCTCGGGAGGCGCATCAGGGACAACCACCCCCCACCGGGCACCCTGGCCAGGCTGGTCGACATCCTGCAGATCGAGTGGGCGGCCATCCCTCAGGACACACTCCGTACCCTTGTGGGGTCGATGCATCGGCGCTGTGAAGCATGCATCCAGGCTCGGGGCGGACACACGCGATATTGAAAACAGATTGGCCAAATCTGACACTTTCTGTTTTTTGAAAAGGGGGGGATGTTCCTTTAAATGCATGTGCTGTTCACTAATGGGTCATTGTGCTAATTTCTTTTTCCAAAACAGGTGTGGAAATGATGAAATAAAACATAGAATCAATTCTAAACATTGTCAATTATTTCAACTTAAAATTAGAGAGGAAGGAAGAAGTGGCCCTTAAATTATGATTAGGAGTATATATACGTGTATTACCGTGTGTAATGACTAATGATGTTATGTCTGTGGACACATTAGCCCATTGTGACTGTCTGGGCACCCCCGTGGGGATGCCGGGGGCTCTTTCAATACTCGGGTATAGGCCTAAATAGTATCCCCACCTTCTAGAAAATTCCTCTTACTTGTTACTGTTTATTTCTTCCTCCTTTGCTTTCTGTCATTTCTTCCCATCATTTTCTGCCTTGCTGTATGTGTTCGATAAAGTCTTACGTACTTTCTCGTAGGATTGATAATTGGGTAAATGTACTAAGTGCATTTTTGGCTCTTGGGAAATGAAATATGCGAAGGCAATTTTAGGCCCGTTTATATATATACTACACGTCATTATTGAAGGGCCAGGAACGTTTTTGAGTCAATTTTTGAAAGGAGAAATAACCTATTTTCTCTTACTCTTTTCTCCAATTCGTTGCCGTAACTGAATGGATAAGAGCTCAGACAACATTGCAGTTTCCTTTTGGCACGTGTTTGGGGATTTGCCGATTTGCAATGGGCGGCCCAAGGAAGACAATTTCCACACGAAATTGTCGAATCTTCAGCAGGGTCTCTCTGACGACGCAGGCAAGGTAGCGACAAAATTCGCTTTGCACGTGCAAGGCAAGCCCTTTTTGAACACTACTCCATCCAAAGTTGCCCGCAGACGAGGATAAAAAGGACCCGTTCTTGGTTCGTTTTAACCATGCTTGCAAGACGACGGATGACGGATGAGCAGCGGGGGAGAGCCCTCGCTCTGCTTGATGAAGGCCTAGCGCAGCGGGAAGTTGCTAGACGACTTGAAGTGTCGCATTCCACAATCCAGAGACTGCTGGAGCGCTTCAATGAGACTGGAGCAGTCCAGGAAAGGCGTCACACGGGTCGACCCAGAGTAACGACAAGACAGCAAGACCGCTACCTTGCCCTCTCCGTCCTGAGGGAAAGGGCATCCACTGCGGTGACCTTGAGGGGTCAGCTGAGGGACGCAACAGGTGCTAACATCAGCTGCAGCACGGTGAGAAGACGGCTACATGAGGCAAACTTGAGGTCACGGAGACCGGCCGTCCGACCCGTGCTGTCACCGGTCAACAGAGTGCGCCGCATGACCTGGGCCAGGGAGCACGTGACCTGGACAAGGCAACAGTGGGCCCGGGTCTTGTTTTCGGATGAGTCCAGGTTCACCCTGACCTCTAACGATGGCCGGGCTCGGGTGTGGCGACGTCAAGGGGAGAGGTTCGCTGACGCCACTGTCCAAGAGCATAACCGGTACGGCGGCAGGTCGGTGATGGTGTGTGGTGGCATGAGCCGTGGTACCCGGACCCCCCTGCTCCCCATTGACGGCATCCTGAACGGGGTCCGGTACCGGGACGAGGTTCTAGCGGCCGTGGCACTGCCTGCGCTTGTGGACCTTGGTCAATGCGCCATCTTCCAGGACGACAATGCACCTGCGCATCGAGCACGCCTTGTGACGACTTCCTGGAGCAGCATGAAGTCGTCCGTATGGCCTGGCCAGCGTGCTCACCTGACCTGAACCCAATTGAACACCTCTGGGATGTGCTCGGGAGGCGCATCAGGGACAACCACCCCCACCGGGCACCCTGGCCAGGCTGGTCGACATCCTGCAGATCGAGTGGCGGCCATCCCTCAGGACACACTCCGTACCCTTGTGGGGTCGATGCATCGGCGCTGTGAAGCATGCATCCAGGCTCGGGGCGGACACACGCGATATTGAAAACAGATTGGCCAAATCTGACACTTTCTGTTTTTTGAAAAGGGGGGGATGTTCCTTTAAATGCATGTGCTGTTCACTAATGGGTCACTGTGCTAATTTCTTTTTCCAAAACAGGTGTGGAAATGATGAAATAAAACATAGAATCAATTCTAAACATTGTCAATTATTTCAACTTAAAATTAGAGAGGAAGGAAGAAGTGGCCCTTAAATTATGATTAGGAGTATATATTAGTGTCCTTTAGTTTGTGTTGAAATTTGTATTCAGGTATGTTTTTAAATCCCCGTGCGATGAATTGGACGGAGTGGTCCAACGTCGGGAGCATCTCCTTAGATTAAGAGCCAGGGACAAATACTAGACGGACTTGCAGAGTGCGCTGAAGACAGGGAGGTGGAAGAGATGCTCGAGGCAACAAGAGATAGAGACAGTGGAATTCCATAATCGCCAACGCATGCGGCAAGGCACCTGATGATGATATGACTCATACTGCACGGGGCAGTGGGTTCAAACATTGGGCGGGCCACGGTGTTGGTTGGTCGTTTTGTTTTGTTTTTTTCTTTTGTTGCTTTGTTGCTCGTTTGTTTCTGTTTGTTTTGTTTCTTTATTTGCTTGTTGTTTTGTTTCTTTATTTGCTTGTTTTCTTTATTTGCTTTTGTTAATTTCTTTCCTTCCTTCTTTCTTTTTTCTTTCTTTTCCTTCTGTTTCAGCGGTGCTTTCGTTAAGTGGTTAGCCGTTAGGGCCCATTTGTGTGTGTGTGTGTGTGTGTGTGTGTGTGTGTGTGTGTGTGTGTGTGATTGAAATGAGAGAGTCGGTGTGGATGTGTGGTATGAAATAGTGTAAAATGTGTGTGCGCGAGTGCGCGCGTACACAAATAATAAGACGCATGTGTGTTTAATGCGTGCACGCACGCTCTGTGTGGTGTGTGTGGTGGTGTGTGTGTGTGGTGGTGTGTGTGTGTGTGTGTTGTGTGTGAGGGGAGCCGGAATGAGCTTGCTTTGTTATGGTGTCAAAGTGTACTGCATCGTTTGTGTTTGGATTTTTGTTTTGTTGTTGCTATAGTATGGGTTCGTGTGTGCGGTTTCTTTCTTTCGTTCGTTCTTTCTTTTGTTGTATGCGTCACTGCTTGTTGTGTCCTAATTTTCCCAAGATGCGTGAATGCACGTTGTTTACACACATTGTGCAGAGCTGAGTGTTTTCAAAATTTTCACAGGTCACTGCACACTGACATGACTACAGAATCCTCACGTGTATATTGATGTTTTGAGTAAGCATACACACGAAGGGGTGTTTAGGTGCTAATAAATCCGCACACACGTTGGGGGGGGGGGGTATAAGAGACACACACATAGATAGTGTGTCTGTTATGTTAGTGTGCGCGCGTTTGTATACATTTATGTATACATTTATTTGTATTTTCATTTTTGATAATTTCTATTAAAAGTGCCATTTGATATTGTATTAATTCTTGGCCGTTCTTGAATCAAAATGAAAATCGAAGAAGACAAAATCATAGCACTGACTGTGACAGTACAAATCATTGAGTGTTTTCAATTGTTGCAGGAAAGCCCACTGTCCTACGAAACTGCAAACGCCAACGGTAATGGAGGGACTCGTAGAGCTCGTGAAAACGGAACTAGAATCACTCCAAGAGTCGAACTTTTCATATTACTGGGAAAAAGAGGAAACGTATCATATAGTGTCAAGGGTCATGGAGACACTCCCCAAGGTCATGTCCGAATCGGACCTTAATGATTTCCTCCTCGACTGCGCTTGTCGAAATTACTGCGAAACGGCCGTTCTAGTGGCCGTGTTTTTTAAGAAGACAGACTTGGTGAGAGAGTTGACATGGGAAGTATCTGAACGGTTCATCTGTGATCTGACGATACATCTAGTGCTCGTCTGTACTGATAACAGATGGGCCTGCGTGAAGAAACTAATATCGCAGTCGCATCACAGGGCCCGCAAGCTACTGCTTTGCTTAGCGAAGATGAAGTTAAGTGATGCTGACGCTTTGCAAGTGTTCCAGATGTTGCTAGACCGCTGTCTGGACTCGGATGCTGACTTGCTCAAGAACGTCTCTAGCAGCTTGCTACGAATCAGTTCTGTAGAACAGTTCAAAGTGTTCGTCTACCACGAGAAACGAGTTGTACAGCAGGCCGTCAGCTCGTTTCTTCTTCCGCTCGTGGCATCTACGTGTCACGCTCTGCGGTTTCCCAGCTCGTCGGCTTACCAGCACTACATCGAGCTTTTCTGTGTCACGTATGAAGCGGGTTGGTTCTGTGGCCCCGTCCAACAAGGGATGACAGAAGATGGGTTAACGCTCTGTTCCCGAACAGTGACAGGACTGGCAGCCAAGGCAATGCGGCCAGACATGATGGAACTGCTGTATACTGTGGGCGCAGCCACCAGCAATGAATTGTTTGAACTGACTCAGGACAGCACGCTGGTACGTCGCCTGTACCTGCACCAGCCCAACGTCACGCCGGTACCGCAATCTAGATACTTCAGTGCCGGCGACATCGAGGAAACCAGGGAAGTAATTCAAACGATAGCCAGGAATCCACGACCGTTGCAAAACCTGTGTCTCCTACAAGTGTCCAAACTGCTAGGCTCAGGCCGGGAGAGACAAGCCCGACTGCAACGTTTAGGCCCAGGTGTACCAAACAAAATCAAGAACATGTTCAAGTTTACAAATGCCAGGGAAATGTTACTTCAACAGAAATCTTCTCCGCCACTCAAAAACTGTTCTCCGTCACAACAGGCCTGTTCTCCGCCACAACAACAGTCTGTTCTCCGTCACAACAGGTCTGTTCTCCAACACAACAACAGTCTGTTCTCAACACAACAACAGTCTGTTCTCCCACAACAACAGGTCTGTTCTCCGTCACAACAACAGGTCTGTTCTCCAACACAACAACAGGTCTGTTCTCCGTCACAACAACAGGTCTGTTCTCCGTCACAACAACAGGTCTGTTCTCCGTCACAACAACAGGTCTGTTCTCCGTCACAACAACAGGTCTGTTCTCCGTCACAACAACAGGTCTGTTCTCCAACACAACAACAGGTCTGTTCTCCGTCACAACAACAGGTCTGTTCTCCGTCACAACAACAGGTCTGTTCTCCAACACAACAACAGGCCTGTTCTCCGTCACAACAACAGGTCTGTTCTCCAACACAACAACAGGTCTGTTCTCTAACACAACAACAGGCCTGTTCTCCATCTCAATGGAAATGCTCTTCAACACAACAAAAATGTTCTCCATCTGTCTCTGTCTGTGACCATCTGAGTCGGTTTTGGTTTGGATGTGCTCTGTCCTTTTTGTTTGGTTTTCTTTGTACACTATTTATAGTATTATTGTGTTTTGTTTCGCTTCCTGGTAGTTTCTTGTAGGCGTACATATCTTTTGAAGCCTTGTGGACGAACAGGTACATCTCGCACCTTCCAATTTTTTTTTTTGGGGGGGGGGGGGATCATCGCACTGT
Organism: Monoplex corrugatus; assembly: GCA_030674185.1. Taxonomy (NCBI): domain Eukaryota; kingdom Metazoa; phylum Mollusca; class Gastropoda; order Littorinimorpha; family Ranellidae; genus Monoplex; species Monoplex corrugatus. The sequence continues at coordinate 69,290,529 of JAPXFY010000012.1, forward strand.
GTTCACTTTTTTTATCCTACGCCATCTTCTTGGCCACAGATGCTGGCATAGTTTTACGCTACGATGATGGCGACGAGGGTAATAATCATGATGCTAAGGAGTTCCATCTCAGATTGAAACTGGTCAGAAGATCTGAGCAATACCCTCATGACGTATCCGTGAAGTGAATGAGACAACTGTGTGGTCCCAGTCTTCCCTATGATCCCGTAGCATGCTGGGTAGGAACCGGTTGGATCCGAAAATCCCAAAATAATTTTTGAAGGGACTGATGGGGATTCGAACCCACAATCGTCCAGGCGAGAATCCACTGCGCTAACCACTATACCACGGTGACTGGTTCCGCCTTTCAACTCGCCCGCACGGATTGGCAAGGTTTCGAATCGGCACCCAGAAAAACTTTTGTGTGTGCAAACTCCAGTCTGCTTTGTGTGAATGGATATCTGACCCAGTTTAGGATTGGGGAAGATAAAGTAGCGGGGGTTAGGAGATAGGTACTACACTCTTAATAATGCTGGTCTTGAGAGAAGTGTAGATCTCTACCGCCTCACTACCTTACGACGTCAGGGTTATAGTAGGCTTACAACCTTTACCTTTTCATTCATCTTTTCTTTGTGTACTTTGGTACGGAGTGGGACAGGGACCATGCTGTGACCTGTTGTTATTTTTGATGAACTATGTTTATGTTGCATTGATACAATCATTTATAATGGTATGTGTATGTGACGGATGTGTTATATTTTCATAGTGCTGTTTTTACATTTTCACTTTTGTATAGAGTTTTGGCTCATTTTTGCTTTTGTGGATTGGAGCACCCAGTGTTTTTTCGGTGTTTTCATTCTGGATGTGGATGAGGTGACTGAATGGAAGGTTGTGCGTGATTGGGGAAAACATGGAACACGCACCTACACACAATCTATTTTCATTCTATTTCTGTCAGTCACACATAACCTAACATCTGTTACATCAGAAGTTTGCGTGTTCGAATCACGTCGGGGTCACCAGTGTTATAGATGTTAGGTTATGCGTGACTGACAAGAGAATGAGAGTCGACTAGAGATATTACGTAAACTGTGTGTGTAGGTGCGTGTTCTATGCGTTTTCCCCAATCACACACAACCTTCCATTCAGTCACCTCATCCACATCTGCACACAAAACATATTTCAATGTTTATAATTAGATATCCTCAGTTCATTTTTCATCCAACTGGATCACCAAACACATAAGACAGAGGTAAATGTTCAACGTCCACTATTCAATAAAAAGTAATCGATTCAGATCAGATAGGTTTCCGTCCCAAACAGTCCTTTCACAGGAACTCTTTCACTGCGCCAACACTTCACAGTCTGTTTCACAGCATCGAAATCATTGTTCAGGATTCAGTTCATCGCTCTATATAAATACACAAGTTATCACACATTCCTGGGGGAGCAGAACAAATTACAGTGGCGTCAGTCGGAAACGCCCAGGTAATGTAGCAAAACTTAGGACCAGGGACTGGATCAGGCATCCACCCCTCAAACCAAAGTCACGTACGTATGTGGCTCCCTCGTGAGCTAATCAGACCACAGTTCCCCACACCAGAAGCTGTAGATAGGAAAGAATTTGCTAAGTACTTCCATCTACAAAAATGTCAATAAAATGTATCGGGTCAATGGCCAAACCATATTTTTATATTATATGATTGACAGACGTTTATCCCAAAATAATACTGTTTGCCTTTTAAAAGCTCGCAGGCAAATTACATTCACAATGCCAAACAGCAAATATTCTACACTAACTTCAATTTCCAAAAAATGACCACTAACTTCGCTTCATATTCATTTAACAAAATATCTTACAATAAAGAATTTAACACAAAATTCGCCATTCATGTTTCAAAAGTCCAAACTCTCAATACATATAATTATCCATAAAGTTCACACTGACTGCACATCATTTAAAGATCGAAACCACAAAACTAATTCATAAAACATTAAATCAAGAACTGCAACTCAATACAACTCTTGACTGCCAAAATACTTAATTCACTTCACTTTTACACAACTACGTTTCTTCACCTCAAAAGCTTGCAACAAATTGTTTCCCTTATCTATCATTCATCCATGAATCCTGACTTTCTTATAACTTGTTTCACAACAGGCCAATTCAACTAGCTCCTTCATAATCTCTACACGTCTCAATTTTTGGTAAAGTAAATTTCTCATGCTAACATTCTACAAATCCGAAGGTAAATTAATGCTGCAAAAGGAAACTTTTGTTCAAACATTAGTAATCTCAAAAAATATAAAAGATTCACCAACCTGCTAACATATTAGCAGCTTACGACAAACAGGTTTTTTAGTTCTCTTCAGGCAGCAAGGAAACGCGACCGCTCAACCTGGAAATCTCTGTAGAACTGAATTTAAGTTCACAGATTTTTCAACACACGATAAACGCTACATGCATTCCATGCTCCACGCACTCCACGCACTCCACGCTTTTACTTAACAGCCAATCCAAAACATTTCCCATTTCAACCAATGAGAATGAAAACACCGAAAACAACACTGGGTGCTCCAATCCACAAAAGCAAAAATGAGCCAAAACTCTATACAAAAGTGAAAATATAAAAACAGCACTATGAAAATATATAGGCCTACAACACATCCGTCACAGTGTATCCAATTGTGTATGTACTGCACCAGTGTACTTACATGCCCATGGCATGCCCTGCCCCCCTCTTCTTTTTTCTATGTTGTTGTTATGGTAGTAATTTGCAATGAATATTATACAGTAAGATTTATTGTTTATTATTATTATTATTATTATTATTATTATTATTATCATCATCATCATCATCATCATCATCATCATCATCATCATCATCATCATCATCATCATCGTCATCATTAAATTATTGTTATTGTTGTTGTCGTCGTCGTCATTGCGAAAGCTTTGAAAAATCTGAAATTTTGTGAGACAAGACTTGTAAGAACCTGTCAGCTTTGCTGGTACTGTCATTGAAATTATGCAGCCATTGATGATGCATGGGAAAGCGTTGTCAGCCAAGGGTTTTTCTTTGTTTAGTTGTTTGTCTTTCTGCTTGTTTGTGTGTTTATTTATATTTGTTTGCTATCCCATCTTCTAAGAAAACCCAATGCCCACAGAGTCTAGCACAATTTTTCACAATGCTCTGAGGATGAATGAAAATAAGGATGATAAAGATAATAATAATTACAATATTATATAAGCGCAAAATCTTGATAAAATCAAATCTAAGCGCTGATGCTACAAAGATGATGCTACAATTATAAAATTCTATCCAACTTGAGACTGTGACAGGATTATGCTCTACGCTTCCTTTCACAGTATGTAGGCCTATATATCCTGGCGTCAATCAGGCCAAACAGATACAGAAACCTGCGGTATTTATCAAGAACTTTGAGCAATACCCTCAGTGACACAGTGTATTATATAAGTGAAGTGGATTCGAGAGTTTACTGGGTGGTGCCAGCTATATATATATATACATGTGTGTGTGTGTGTGTGTGTGTGTGTGTGTGTGTGTGTGTGTGTGTGTGTGTGTGTGTGTGTGCGTGTGTGTGTGTGTAAATAAAACGCCTGTTAAATCTGTCTTGTCTGATCTTTTAGGTAGCCTACTGCCGAGTCAGCTCCACTTTCCTCCAACATCAATACAATACAGTACATAAGTCCCCAACACGCTTTTATAGCTTTTTTATCTTCCAACGTTGACGATCTTCAAGCAAAGCTTGACAAAACCTTTTTTTTTTCTTCCATCTCTTCCTGATCCCTCGTTCACAGGTTGCCGATTCACCGAATTTCAACCACTTTCTGAAGCTTTGATCGCCAGTATCATGAAAAAAAAATGTCACGCAACTTTTCAAGTCTTGTGAACTAGACCCCATTCCTCTTCTCAGGGACGTTTCTTGAACGTCTTCCTTTTATTTTCTCTGGATCTGTCCCATCTTCTCACATGTCCCATGTTCTCTCAGAACAGCCACTGTTCCACCACTTCTGAGAAAGAATACATCGATCTTAACTCTCAAAACCTGTTGTCCGGTCTCCGCTTTGCTCTTCTTTTCTAAGCTCCTTGAGAAAGTGGTTTTGAAACAGCTTAATAATCATTTTAAGCCAACGGCCTTTATCATCCTTTTCAATCTGCTTACCGGTCTGACCATAGCATCGAAATTGCCCGCGTTCACATTATGAATGATTAGTTGCATTCATCTGATTTTGGCCGAATTTCATTCACTACTTATTCTTTTGGATCTGTCTGCTGGTTTTGATATCACTGACCACCTATCTTTCTTTCTCTCTCGACTTAATTTTAAGCACCCGTAAAATGGGATAACTTTGGTCCACATTTTTTCTTTTCAAGAAAGCCAACTAAAATTAGTTCGTTTGATCTAAGATGTTTTTATTGTAAATCATGGGGCCTAAGAATATGATGAAAAACACATGCTAAAAGCACTAACATAGAATAACAGCGAAGATTGTTTTTTAAATCATGGTGGCCAAAGTTACCCCTCAGTGGGGAAACATTGGCCACTAACAAAAATGTTTACTGCCAAAGTTAAACAATGCTGGGGTAATTTTGGTCATGCCGATTGTTTTTTAAAAAAGTGCTGGACACACAAAATGTCTGTGGTAATGGTACAAACAAACCTCAACAAATTGTTATGAATGTTTACTGCTAGTTATTCTCACACAGCGGTATAGGATTACTGTACCAGAACAGCAAACACAGAAAAAAGAACTTCAGCATGAACTATGCACCAAATACAGGAACCAATCAATTAGTGCTGGGAACCAGTAGTTTAAACATCGTATAAAAAATTGAATAGGCCTACCATGTAATATGGTACGGTATATGATGTACATAACCAGCCTTCCTGCAGTTGTACACAGAAAAGTGCTGGTATGCCTATCAGAGCAGCAAGTAAAATACAGTAAAAGTTATTAGCTTAGCCTGAAAAGCAACAGTTCAGAAACTATCAAATTAGCCATTGAATATCAACAACAAAATATCTGACAGCCATCAAGACAAAGATGAAACGAAAACTGAATTGTTTAATGCTTTGAGAAAGCGTCAAAGATGTTCCTGTTCTTGTCAGAATGACGTTTCTCTGGTTCCCATTCAGGATCCTCATTAGAGTCAAATTTCTCTGAATCTGATGAAGAGTCAGAAGACATCTCCGGGTTAAAATTGACGTTTCTTTCATCAAATTGTTCAGTCGCTTGGGCCACTTGTGTCAGCAGCGTTGTCAGGCGTCTGAAGGTCACCAGGCCCTTGGATACTCTTCCCTGGTTCAACGTCTAGACGACGTTTTTTTCAGACGGGGCTGTGCATCATGGTCTGTGCCATTTCTCATTTCGTCCAGACGAGCGATGAAAACCTCAAGACACGGAGGTATTGATGGTGCCATCCTCCTCTCCTTCAGCTGTCTCGATCCTGGGAAGGCAGCTGAGCGCAGGCTCTGAGATGGTTGGGTAGATCCCAGTCTTCTTGAAGCCAGCCTGCAAGTTGGATTTGTAGTTGGCTGTAAGGCATCCAAAGGTTGTTTCAAAAGGCTGGGAAATACATCTTTTGGAATAGTTTGAGCCGTCTTTCTCCTCGATGTTTTGTATGCAGCAAGGATGGAGCGCCATTTCGTCTTCATGGGCCTAAAAAAAGCGACATCAAGAGGTTGGCGAAGATGTGTAGAGTTGGGTGGCAGACAGCAAAAGACTGTGTCGTTGTCTTCGCACAACCTGATGACTTCTGGAGAGAAATGTGAGCTCAGATTGTCACCAATGAGCACGCATCTTCCAGTCTTTTTGGCACAGAATGGTATTAATGCAATTGTTTTGAACCAGTCCAGGAAACAGGTGCTGTCAAACCAACCGGAGCGTGATCGGTTGTATCTTGCTGTTCTTGGTCCATTCTCTGTCCATGTGTAACACATGTTCTCGGCTTTGTAAACAACACATGCGGGAGACATTCTCCTGCAACGGTGCCTGCCATCATGATGCTGGCAGATGACTTGGAGGAGTTCATTATTCTTTCAGGATATTTTGTACCCCTTTTGACAGCCACTTTCTTTCGTCCCGGGTCATCTGATAAGTTGGTTTCATCGTAATTGATGCTATTCTCGGGTGGAACATTCTTCAATGTGTCTTCAAGATTGTGAAAGTAGTTTGTGATGTTTGCTCTTGAAACTGATGCTCTCTTCTTCGACATGTTTTGGCACACTCTCATCCAAAGTACGTGTGAGTGTCGGCGAAGAAAAGATTCCAACCAATCCGGACCCGGTATGTTATTTTTGAAAGTGTCCATAGTTCTTCCACGTTTGTCTTGGTAGTCCTTCACAAGGGCAACAATATCTTGCCTGTCAAATGGGAAGCCCCAAGTTGATGTTGCCACCAAATGGTCTGCAAATGCTCTCTTTCTTCCTGGTCACTAAGGATACGTGGAAGTCCTGGTCTCCCTCCATGTTTGTTGTGCATCTTAATTTGAAGCGTGCTGCGAGTGATGCCCAGTTCCTCGCAGATGTAGCGCTGGCTTTTTTCCTTCATCAAGCATGTCGAGGGCGGGCTGAAGTTTTGCATCATCGCAAGTTCCATATTTCCTCCTGCCTGGATCAGGTTTGTAGCGGCGAGGCATAGTTGATGGGTAAGATCGTCAGAAGAGCGACATGAGGACAGACAATAACATACCGTCAGAATTTTATTATCGCTTAAGGTCAGTAATTAAATGTGTAAACATTTATATTTTATCAATCTATAGAAGTATTTCAGTCTATCAAATGTAAACAAAATATCATGCAGCCTGCTCTGGCTGTCTGGGGTAACTTTGGCCAGTGGCCAAAGTTACCCCAAAATGATGCAAAACCATGGGGTTAGATTGGCCATGCACTTTACTCCATCCTAATTAAAAGTGTCGGCCTGCTCAGTTTTGTTTATATAATCACCTAAAACAATTTGTCTCACACAAGAAAACATGAAAAGATTATACTCACCCTTTTTCAAAATGAATGTGGGAGTAAAAGTATGCTGCATGGATTTAGCACCACATGAAGGCAGCCATCTTAGTTTGGGAGAGCCGTACCACTCAAAATGCCACAGGACCGCAGCAAATGGCTTTAAAATCTTCAAAAATTAATTAAAAATCACAAAATACAAGTTTATTACCATGAAAATATATTTTATTGACATTAATTTTGAAATAAAATCCAATTTTTGGCCAAAGTTACCCCTGATGGCCAAAGTTATCCCATTTTACGGCACATAATTGGAATCCAAGGCAGTGCTCTTTGTGGGGGTTTGTCATATCTGTTTGACCCTTTTAGCCTACTCATCTAAAATGACCATTCTGAATGTAGGCTACACCCCAACCCGACCTCTCTGTTCCGCTTCTGATAATAGGCCCTACATGTTTACAAGTTCCTCGATATTGATGTTCCACAGTCAGTTTACGTTCAGTTTCAGTGTCTGGTCCATACAGCCAGAATGAGCTTTCCCTGTCTTTTCAACAGTCACATAGGGCCTACTTTGTCTTCCGTCAAATCTGATCTTTTTGTCTGGAAGCCATTTCCCCATCCACGGTCCCACCCTTCGCCCTACTCCCCTCCTATTCTCCCTATCCCAGAGTGCGTGTGTTTTGTCATTGTGACTGGTGTGTGATTTGATTTGACTTGATTTGTATGTCTCAAGATTAGCTGCCAAGTTATAAATGTTATCATTATTATCAGAGCTGAACGCAATACACTTTGCGTCATCTTATAGTGTTGTAAATAAATATTATCATTATTATCAGAGCTGAAAGCAAAACACTTTGCGTCATCTTATAGTGTTGTAAATAAATGTTATCATTATTATCAGAACTGAACGCAATACACTTTGCGTCATCTTATAGTGTTGTAAATAAATGTTATCATTATTATCAGAGCTGAACGCAATACACTTTGCGTCATCTTATAGTGTTGTAAATAAATGTTATCATTATTATCAGAGCTGAACGCAATACACTTTGCGTCATCTTATAGTGTTGTAAAACTAACGGTCAAGCGTTCTAACAGAACGGGGCAGTCTGTTACATATGATGACATATTTATCAATTTAATGTATGATTAATATTTATCAAATCTAAAAAAGATTGGCTTATGGAGACGAGTCTATTTTTCTTGAGAAATAAAACTACTTCATCCAAAATTTATGCTATTTTTACATGTGCATTTGTCTGCGCTGCGCCAGTCTGTTCGCGAATGTGTGTGTGTGTGTGTGTGTGTGTTTGTGTGTGCGCGCACGTGTGTGTGAGTTGTGTATGTGTGTGTGTGCGCGCACGCAGTGTGTATTTGTTTGTTTGTGGTGTGTGTGTGTGTGTGTGTTGTGTGTGTGTGTGTGTGTGTGTGTGTGTGTGTGTGTGTGTGTGTGGAACGTGTGGGGCTGGGGACACACACAAGCCGAGAAATCTCTGCTAACGACGATAAGATTTTCTTTATACACACACACACACACACACACACACGCACGCACGCACGCACGCACGCACGCACGCGCGCGCGCGCGCGCATGCACACACATACACACACACACACGCAAAACAATACACAACACGCACACACATACACACACATGCACGCACGCAGAGGCAGTTTATTGTTTATCGAGGCATTGGGGGAAATAACTATTGACAACAGTCATGAAAGATCGCCTGGCAGGATTAATGTCCCTTTAACTGTTGGTTTCCTTTTGGAACTGGAATCGTTCGAACCAAACCACCGTTCACTTTGACGCGCGGAGAACGCATGAAAACAAAACAAACGCAAAACGTGCACACACGCATTTTAGGCCTATATACAAATATGAACCGATGCGTGAGCACATCCACTGGGCACACTTTTGTAAAAAAAAAAATTTTTTTAATTGAATTGGCATAAATGTGCAGTGATTTTTGGATGGAAAATCACGATGCATATTGGAAATATTATTTAAGATAATATATCTATTTCATAGTAATGTTTTTGCAGTTGATTTATAATAACATTAATAATTCGTTTCTTTAGACCAGCAATTGCAGTCCTTTTGATCTTTCTGCGCGTCTTTAAGTCCTACACAATAACGGCAGAACGACGAAAGGAAATAGATAAAAGAAAAGAGCAGCAGCCAAACAGAGAAACTCTTAATAAGCAGAGCTGGGTAATAAAAAAAAATTTTGATGAAAAACACATCGTTCATCCAGACCATTGGGCTGATTGTTTGAGGCGGTAATTATGCTCGAGCGAGCGAGTAAGCCACAGAGAGAGAGAGAGTGAGAGCGCGCGAGAGAGAGAGAGTGCTGGGTACCGTACGTGGCTTTATCAACACAGCCAGCCAGCCAGCTATGAAAGGACAAAATAAAATAAACAAATAAATAAAAAATAAATAAATACATACAATAAAGACCTGTGCTGCCTGAGGATCGAACTGAAGACAACCTACGTTATCAACATGGCGCTTTTTAACCAGCTGAGTTTACAGGCCTACCATCACACAACGTGTGGAGAGTTGTGAACATCTGCCGGCTGCAATGAAGAAATGAAAAGTAGAATGGAATGTGCAATAACATGGTCAAACAAGATCTCCAAGACCATCCTTCAGGGAACAGTACAGAGGAAAACAAGACGGACACAGGAAAAGATGGGCTAAAACTGCTGATCAGTGAACTGGAGTTTTATTACAATCTAGGTTGGCCTACTTGCCCACAACTCTTCAAACAGACTCAGCAGATAACATTTCTTGCTTCCATGATCCTGGCAGGTAAAAGGGATAGAAAGCAAGAAAGTCTTCCTTAGTTCGTCGTCTACATGGTCAGGCCACATCTGGCGATGAATGTGCCATTTTGGGATGGTGGTGGTTTTAGTTTTTGGTTTTGTTTTGTTTTGGTTTTGTTTTGTTTTGTTTTGGGTGATTTTTTTTCCTGTTCTTGCCTGCTGCCATGGAGCTTGGTAGAGAAATTAAGTTTTGCAGTCGATCATGTCTCCTGTCGTTCCATTTTATAAAGGCAACATCATCATCATCATCATCATCATGTGCCCTGCCGCATGGCGTTGGCGATCATGGTCCTCCTCACGAAACTGTTCCCTGTCGCTACAGGTACATTTCCCACCCTCTCTGTCCTCAGCCACCCTGCAGGTCCGTCCAATATTTTCTCCCTGGGACTAACTACCTGGTGTTCTCTTTCCCTCAAGCGTTCCTGTTGTGACCAGGTGTTCTAATTCCCCTTCACTCATAATATGTCCTATAAATGTTGCTTGTCTTTTCCTAATCTTCTTTATTAATGATCTTCTTGTGTCTGCCTTCTTCAAGACTGTCCGTGGAACTCTCAACATTCTTCTTACAAACCACATTTCAGTTGCCTCAAGTTTGTTCCGACATTGCTTGATGACTGTCAACAACCGTACAACAGTATCGGTTCTATATAACATTCAAGAACTCTCTTCCTGATGTTAACTGACAGACATTTGCTTGTAAGATTCCTTTTCATCTTCTTGAATACTGTTTTGGCTTGGCCGATTCTGTCGGCTATTTCTGATGTGCGTCTACCGTCTGGCGAGAAAAGGCAACATCGCTGCAATATTTATATCATGTTTAGCCGTCTGGTCCTCTTGACAGGAGGGGTAGGATGGTGAAAGAGGCAGTTTGAACTCCATGATTCCTATGAGCACTGAGCCGATTGTGGCCGGTGCAGATCTTTACCACAGGATCACTTGCTGCTCTCTGAACAGACGTGGTAGTCGTCCCTCTCTGTCCGTGGCTGAAGGAGTGATATCATGATGCTCTTCTTTTTTAGCTGTAGCTGATGCTGAGAGTCATTACAATGCTAAGATCAATCGGCCTGGACACCTCCATCTGGTGGGTGTAAGGTGGAGACTTTTCCCATCTCCCAGGTCAACATGTGTGTCTAATTCCACCCCCACCCCTCTCTTTTTTTGTTTTGTTTTGTTTTGTTTTTGTTTTCTTGCTGGGAGATTTCATGTTTCTATAAGCCAAAAACTTGAGTGATTTACAGGATCTTACGTGCATATTTGATATTCTGTATGCATAATTATTTGATATTCTGTATGCATAATTAATTATGCATACAGAATATCAAACATGCACGTAAGATCTTGTAAATCACTTCAGTGGCTGGCTTATAGAAAGATGAAATCTCCCCTCATGAACACCCACCGAAGACTGAAATCTCCCCTCATGAACACCCACCGAAGACTGAAATCTCCCCTCATGAACACCCACCGAAGACGCAGCATCGTAGACTGTGCAACAACATGCCGGGTGGGCGATACAGTGTACATACACGCATCCGAAAAAAATCGGTTCGCTTAACTAGAGAAAAAAATACCATGTTGAAAACACCGGCTGTCGTCAGATTACCAGTTAAGCCATGTCGGACCCGATTAGTAGGCTGCTTGGATGGGTGACCGCCTGGGAACACTGGGAAGGAAAGGGGTTATTGGCATGCACACACACACACACACACACACAACACCACACACACACACACACACACACACACACACACACACACACACACACCACACACACACACACACACACACACACACCACACACACACACACACACAACAAGAAATCTAATACAATCCGTGGTTTGAACTGTCTGGTTGATAACCAAAGTTGAGCCATGTTGGACCAAAAACACACACAACAACAACAACACATACACTTCTCTCTCTCTCTCTCTCTCTCTCTCTCTCTCTCTCTCTCTCCTCTCTCTCTCTCTCTCTCTCTCTCTCTCTCTCTCTCTCTCACACACAAGAAATCTAATACAATCCGTGGTTTGAACTGTCTGGTTGATTACCAAAGTTGAGCCATGTTGGACCCAAAACGCACACACACACACACACACACATACACACACACACACACACACACACACACACACACACACACACCTCTCTCTCTCTCTCACACACAAACACACACACACACACACACACACACACTCACTCTCTCACAAACACACACTCACACACACACACACACACATACATACACACAATCAAACAACAAATCTGATACAATCCGTGATTTGAACTTTCTGGTGGATTACCAAAGTTAAGCCATGTTGGACCCAATTAGTAGGCCTACTTGGATGGGTGACCGCCTGGGAACACCGGGAGGGAGGGGGGTTGTTGTCATGCACACACACACACACACACACACACACACACACACACACACACACATAAACACACACACATAAACACACACACACACAAACACACACACATAAACACACACACACCACACACACACACACACACACACACACACACACACACACACACACACACACACACACACACACACACACACACACACACACCACAAAACATACACAAAATCAAGCAAAAAAATCTTACACAGTCTGGTTGATATGGCGACAGCAGCTTTAAGTTACGCACAGATAAATCAGCCATAGAGAAGTAGTATCGATTCAGAACACAGACCATGCAATAATTATGACCTGTCAACCGTTGGGACACACGAGACCATAAATCGACACTGTGACGGTATTTTGTATGTCGACAAGCAAAGTGGTGGATGTCATTATTCAAATCCAATGGGATGGTCGAGTACACGATGAAATTTTCATGCGGTCAGGATTTCTTTCAGTTTGTCGAGTTCTTGCTTTTCTCGTCTGTCCAATAATGAGTTAAGGGCCGAAAACACTTGTTTGAGGTGGGGGGGGGGGGGGTTCTCTTCTGAGGACCTTCTGCTGTCCGGCTCTCCCCAGAGTTTCTTATTGCTTTGAATCTTTACGTAAATGCGTTCACACACACACACACACACACACACACACACACACACACACACACACACACACACACACACACACACACACACACACACACACACACACACACACACACACACACACACACACACACACACACACACACACACACACACACACACACACACACAGTGTCACAGAGTCACATACACACACACATTTCCCGCACATGGTTTCTCCCAGGTCAACATGAGTGCGTGCCTGACACTCGTAGTGCCTTAACCTCCTTTGTGTGCGCACGTGCGCAGTAGAGCATTTAAAATATGCACGTTAAAGACCCTGTACGTCATGTCTGTGATAGAAACATGCAAACACCCAGCATGCACGCCCACTAAAGATGGGATATGTAAACTGTGCAACAGCATTCTGTTTGCACGGTGTGAGCAAAACACCGTGCATACATGCATCAGAGAAAAATCGGAACGAAAAACATAGAAAAAAATTAATATGTGTTGACCCAGTCTGCCACACTACTGACTCTCCACAATTATTGACGGCACGTACTGATAAGCATTCTCTACTCCCCGGGCACAACACCCCACCCTATTCCCTCTTTCTTCACTTCCCATTCATCTTGTACTTCTGCCTCCCCCTCCACAGGTCGTGTCGACCTCATCCTCCAATCAAACGACCATTGACATAACTTCCCACTTTCCATTTCTTGCTACCTATGTGTCTGTTCCCCTTAAGCTCTGTGGTTTTCCGGATGTCTTTTTCAACCTGAGCTCGCCACACACTTTGGTTTGGGCAGGTCAGGAAACTTTAAAATTCATATAGGTTAGTGTCGGTGGATGATTACGAATTGAAGTCAATTCTATTTTTCTAAACCATTCTCTGTATTGCCTCTGTGTCACAGCCCCATGCCGCTCGTTTTGGTTCGTCAACACAACTTCCATAATAACCGAAATCGAGGTCATCAAGAGAACAGAAAACGAAGAGCCACAAAAATCTGAGGCAAAATACTCACCGTGGTGTAGTGGTTAACGCAACGGACTACGACTGGAAGGTTGTGGGTTCGAATCCCCACCAGACCCTTCAAAAATATATCATTGTGGGATTTTTCGGCTCTAACCGGCTCCTACCCAGAGTTGGGCGTGCTGTGGGCTCATTGAGAAGACTGGGATCACACAGTCGAGTCTCATCCACTTCACGGATGCATCACTGAGGGTGTTTCTCAAATCTTCTGACCAGCACCGCAGGTGTCTGTATCTCTCCGGCCTGGTTGACGCCAGGCTATATTATGAGAGTAAGCATAGAGTAAACCCTGTCACGCAGTCTCAATCCTAGATGGAACTCCATAGCATCATGATTATCATCGTCATCGACATCATATCATCGCATTGTTAAAAAAAAAAACTGTGCCAGCTTGTGCGGCCATTAAGATGGCGTAGAAAACGGGACGGAAAAAAAAAGGTGAGCACAAAGGTTATAACTTCCCTGTGTTCGATGATCCTTAAAAAAAATCTGAGGCAAAATTTTCACAGTGGCTTGGTGATTTATGAAAGTAGTAATGATGGCAATGATGCTATAGAGTGGATCAAAACTGTGAGTGAGTAATAATCTACATTTTCTGTCATGACATGTCTTGCTGCCAACCAGCTTCCAAAGCAGGTAATGCTTTTCGTTCTCGGTAGAACTCATCAGACGTGTTGCCTAAGAAGAAGATCGAAATACCTAGTTGTGTCCCTTGAAGTTCCAAATGACCAATCAGTATCGCCGTGCTGGCGCCAATACTGGAAGATGACACAGATGGCGCTGCCAATGTTGACGTCAACATGACGATGCAGACCGGTCATTTCAAAGTGCGGTGCGTCAATCAGAATGGGCAGAAGCAGAAAATTTACGCGTGCGCTGTTAGCAATCTTCTTTTTCTTTTTTTTTTAACAGTATGTGATATGAAGACATGGTACAAGGAAGAAGTTGCACATTTTGTGCTTCTATATCCCCTTTACTCCCACAGCATACAAAAGATGTCAGATTTTACCGGTTGTAGCAGCAACAGCAGCAACATAAGCAGTTTCACTATCAATGACTGTTCACGCATGTAGGTCTATTTACAGTAAAAGTCAAGTTTACAGACACAGCTACCCGCTGAACGAAGAACTGGAAATGAAATTGGAAGAGGCAACAGCAACAGTTTCACTATTACTGACTCTTTGCACACATGTAGGTCTGTTTACATGTCCACAAAGTCAAGTTTACAGACATAGCTATCCGCTGAACGCAAACTGGAAATGAAAATAAAAATTCTTATTCTTATTCTTACTGTTGAAAGTCCAGCCGAATGTGCAGATATGTCAAGGCTATATCATCTCCAAACACACACAACACCTCGCTGACCCTGAAAAAAAAACACTTGGAAGAAATTAAGTACAATATCAATGCATTCGCGTATATAATCTGAGGACATGCCCCTGGCGTTGATCATTCCGCCCAATTTATCACCACTGAGTTTAAAAATACAAATCTGAATATAAATGTAAACATTACTAAGGACACTGATAGAACATATGTATAAACTGGTTTGATTTACCTAAAATTGCTTTCGCACACCACATCATTTCCTTTAGAGACAAACTGCACTTAATTAATACATCTATTTATCAACCCAACAGTAAGTATTTAAGACCATACACGCACAGGTTAACGGACCAGCCAGGCAGAAAAGTACAAGAAGAAAGGACAAAAAAACAAAGGAACAAAGCAGAAGCAAAGATAGTGACAGAAACGAGGAAGTCTCTAGCGCAGAATTAGCAGAAAGTAGGGATACATTTGTACCGAAAGAGCCCCAGGCATCTCTGCAGCGGAGAGAGTAGAGATGGAAATCAGACGAAAAAGTCACGACCATTAAATCGCAGGATTGACATTATCTTAATGTCGCCTGCAGGTGCTGCTGAGCGCATTTTGTTCCTGTTCATTCGTCCTTCCTACGATTTCCTTTCTGTCACCCCTG
>JAPXFY010000012.1:69308822-69316322 GCA_030674185.1 Monoplex corrugatus
CTTTCTCTCTGTTTTTGTTTGTTTTTTCGTGGGCGCTCCATCTCACTCCTCTAAAGATCAAATTAAAGCTTGGAGTATTCTTGCTTGAAAAGGGCACAATCACAATCAGATTCGAAATCAGAACCAATTTGACTGATCGCCACAAAAAAACTCAGAAACAATTTAGTACGTCAGACCAGGGTGCAAGTTGTTTCCTCCCCCCCCCCCCGCCCCCATCTTCGCACCGCTTCATGTCACTCGTTCCGGCTCCCTAGCTCATCACAAAACCCACTGACATAGTCTAAATCCCAGTGCTAGGAAGTTACATAGAAGCCAATGATGTTAAGGCACCACTGAGCCTCCCACCAGAGAAGACTGTGCAGTGCTGTCAGGTGACTTTATTCGATCCAATACACGCTGGCCACTGTTTGCTAGGTTCCTCACAATGACGGAAAACAGTTCAGCCACAGAGCCAGATATTTGCCAGATACTTCTTTCGTTCTTCATACAAGGCAATGAATGTGTCCCTTTTTTTCTTTTTTTGGTTGTTTTTGTTTTTTTGTTATTGTTTTTGTTGTTTTTTGTTGTTTTTTGTTTGTTTGTTTGTTTGTTTGTTTGTTTGTTTTGTTGTTTTGTTTGTTTTAGGTTTTGTTTTGTTTTGTTTTTGGGAGAGCTGTTTTTTGTTTGTGTTTTGTTGTTGTTGTTTAAGTTCCTGTTGGCCGCAATGGAGCTCGGTGGTCAGAAGACAGATTCAGAATGAGTGAGCGTCCCTTTTGTAAGGATATAACATGTATTTTTGTTTGTTTGTTGTTTGTTTGTTGTTTGTTTATTTGTTTGTTTTTGTTACGCTTGTCTTGCGGCTAGCTAGCGACGATCTGTAACTATCTAACTGCATGTGGCGTTCAAATCAAATCAGATAAACAACCAGGAACAGCAGAAACTGGTTGGGAAACAGGGATTCGTTAAGGAGCTTTAAGGAGACTCCCTAGTGTTTCTGGCCACTATTATTGTGCAGAGGATGGCGCTAATCAACAGCACTAAACAGAGAGAGACAGAGACACAGAGAGAGGGGGAGAGAGGGGGGAGGAGAGAGAGAATCGTTACCGCAGAATGACAAAGAGAGAGAGACAAAAAGAAATTGCAGACACAAGGAGGCATACACAGACACAGACACACAAACACATACTGATAAAAAAAAATCGAATCACAATTAGTGGCTTGATCGTGCCGGTATCACAGAGATAATGACTGTCATTGATGTCAGCTAGGATGAGGTTAATGAGGCTAAAGCTCCAACCCGTTGTATTTTCATTCTTTTTCTTGTCATTCACGTAGATGCCTGTCTCGAGTTGTTGTTCTCCTTCTTGACATTTGAATAGCTGGTCAGATCGTCAATCTGCGATGGAATCTGCATAGGCTGTGTCCCATACACTTTGACAAAATACTGTTCAGTACCATCTGACCCAAAGTTCCCGGGCAACCAGTGGGAACTAGGGAATTAAACGACCACATTAATCGCCAGAAGTGACCTGACCATCTAGACGGCAAACAAAAAAGAAAAAGAAGAAGAAGAAGAAGAAGATGGAATTTGGTCCTTCGAGAACATCTGGAGACTGCCTGGTCATAAGGAAGTTTCACATACATTAACACACATATTCTACAAAGCCTGACATACTTTTTTCCTAGGACTGATAGTTGGGTGCATGTATTTATTGCATTTTGGGGGGTCTAAGGAAATGGGATATGCAGAAGCAGTTTTATATTATTTAGGTCCGTTTTCAAATGCCCTAGTTTCCTCAGTTGCGTTTGAATTTGTATTCACTCTGTTTTAATCCCGTAGTGATAAATTGGACGGAGTGGTCATACCAGAGGCACATTTTTAGATTATGTTCGCGAACGCATTTATATGTGTACTTAGTTTTCTTTTCCAGTTTTTTTTTCCCCAGAGAGGTATTGTGTACTTTCTGAGATGGTTATAGCCCTGATACGACTCTGTGCAGACCGCTGGGCTTTAAACAGCAATAACAATAATGTCTCTGAAAGGTCTGATAAATAGAGCAGGATGGTGGGGGAAATGACTGTATTAGAAGGATAGTGCTTTCCTTCTACCGACTTTATTAAGAGCTCAGTGGGTCTTTCCGATTAATGGACTAATGGCCATTACGCTTCAACGAACAAGTCATTGCAAGTCTCGTGTTTTACACCATGTCCAGTGAGTCTGAATAAAAGAGATTTCAGTTCGTTCAGGCGTGCTGTATCTTCCGTCCCTGCAGTCTGTTTCATCTTATTCTTCTCTTGTACAATCTTACGATTCTGAGGGAATAACGGTGATTTCGGTTCGTTCGGGTTTCTTCTTTACCGTCTCTGATGTCTCTTTGATCTGCTGCTGCTGTTATTGTTAGCGGTATTAAGGCATTACTCCTGATGCCATTACTGCTACTCCGGCTATTACTTCTACTGCCCTCCTTCTATTACTGCTACTGTTCCTTCCTTCTATTACTGTTACTGTCCCTCTTTCTTCTGTAACTGTTACTGTCCCTTCTATCACTGCTACTGCCCCTCCAACTACTGCTGCTAATCTTCCTTATATTACTGCTGCTGTCCCTCCTTCCATCACTACATGTACTACTGTCCTCCTTCTGTGACTATTATTGACTCTCCTTCTATCACTGTCACTGCTATTGCCTCCCTTTTGTTGCTGCTGCTGTTGTCCGTCATTCTATTACTGCTGCTGTTGCAGCTGCTATTATCACTAGTATTTACTTCAAATGTTTTGTGCTGATACCGCACCTGCTCCTCCTACTCCTACTTCAGCTGCTGCTGTTACTGCTACTTTTCCTGCTGATGGTACGAATTCTACCACTACCACTGCCACTTTTAGAAAGGCTGCTGCGGCTGCTACTATGGCTAATATTATAATCCTATACCAAACTGCTGCTACGAGTTACTGACGCTGGTGCTGCTTCTGCTGTTTATGCTCTTTGATAAAGATATAAATACCAGTAATTATATCATTCATACTTCTACTACTGCTCCTTTTGCTGATTGCTGCTCCTGGTATGACTTCTGCAATTAATACTACCACTGCTACTTTGGAAAGGCTGCTGCATCTGCTATTATTGCTAATATTATCAGCTACTACCATCGGAAGGGCTTCTGCAGCTGCTATTATTGCTAATATTATCAGCCTAATACCATTGGAAAGGCTGCTGCAGCTGCTATTATTGCTAATGTTATCAGCCTACTACCATCGGAAGGGCTGCTGCAACTGCTATTATTGCTAATGTTATCAGCCTACTACCCTCACTATTATCATATATGTTTGTTGCTGAAGTTACTGAAAGGACTGATGCTGTAGCTCGTTTTAATATCCAGCTGCTGATGTTTTTGTTGATTCTGATTCTGATAAATATGAATATCAGTAATCATACTTTTATGTCTCTATTATTACAAATATTAATATTAGTAATCATACTTTTATGTTTCTCTTATTGAAGATATGAATATTAGTAATCATACTTTTATGTTTCTATTATTAAAGATATGAATATATTAGTAATCATACTTTTATATTTCTACCACCGCTCCTCCTGCTGCTTGTACTACTACTGCAAGCACAATAGCTGTCACTACCATCTGACTACTACTACTGTTCCTGGCGGTATTGTTAGTGTTCTGGCCGCATCTCTTTTCATCAATTCTGGTCACATCTCTTTTCATGCATGCACATCTCAATGGACTAATGTCGGACGGAAATGACTTCTTCCTTGACTGTGATAACTCACTCACTCTCTCTCTCTCTCTCTCTCTCTCTCTCTCTCTCTCTCTCCTCTCTCTCTCTCTCTCTCTCTCTCTCTCTCTCCTCTCTACCTCCCTTCCTGCCTCTCTCCCTCCCTCTGACTGACGTCTCACAAAAAAGGGAGGAAATGACCAATGACCAGCGACAACCGTCACCACACAAATGTTCCCTCCTGACCACCAACTTGATCACCCTTGGTCAATTTTCATCGAATTAACTATTTAAAAAAATAGCTGCTGACAGGGAAACTATATGTATCATAGATTTACTTACAACGGGCTGTTAATCAGTTTACTGGTTGGTTGCTTGGTTAGTTGGATGGTTCTTGTTTGGTTGGTCGAATCGAGTGAGTGAGTGAGTGAGTGGAGTGAGTGAGTGAGTGAGTGAGAGAGTGAGTGAGTGAGTGAGTGAGTGAGAGAGTGAGTGAGTGAGTGAGTGAGTAGTGAGTGAGTGAGTGAGTGAGTGAGTGAGTGAGTGAGTGAGTGAGAGAATGAGCGAGTGAGTGAGTGAGTGAGAGAGTGAGTGAGCGAGCGAGTGGAGTGAGCGAGTGAAAGAAAGAAAGAAAATGAATGAATGAATGAACCAATCAATCAGTCAATTAATCAATGGAAATGTCATTGAGTCAGTTGATCAGTCAGTGCCCCTTCACAAACTCATCATGGGTCTAAACACTACGAACACAACGACAGCTAAAACTCGGTAGAAAAGAACCGTCCAGATTTCTCATCATCCATTAAACTTGGGCGTGTGAAAAATGCCCATTCTTCCACTCTGATTGTCCGAGCCCTATTTGAAAATCTGTGAATCGATTCGATCGGCTTGACAGAGGAAAGAATTTTATATGAGTGTGAACGAGCGACAGAGACGGAGATAGGGAGGCTGGTGTGGTGGGTGATAGAGATGCAGGTAAGGAGAGGACAGTGAATGGAAAATGGCGAAATGGCTACTTTATTATCCAGTACAGACTGGAAAGGTTAAAAGCGTTTATTTGTTTCTAGCTTTTGTGTTGCAGCATGCTAATTTGGTTATCCCTAACTACTGCGACGGTCAAGTGGGTAAGACATCAGACTTCCAATGGGAAAGTCTGAGGTTCGATCCTACAGTGGCACTCCTGCCTAGTGGGTAAAAGGGTGGAGATTTCTACAATCTCTCAGGTCAACATGTGTGTAGACCAGTTAGTGTGTAAACCACCTTCGAGTGTATATGACGCAGAACATGAAATATGCACGCAAAGATCATGTATGTCAAGTCGGTGTCTGGTGGCTTACGGAAACATCAAAACACCCAGCATGCATGCCCTCCGAAGACGCAGACTGTGCAACAACTTAAGTGGAATGTGGTCATCTCGCTTAACGGCCTGAGTTCTATGTGCTTCAATGAAAATAAAGTCTGATCATGCGTGATGTGCGGTGTGTCCAAATGAGACTGGAGAAAAGTGCTATACAAGACTGATTCATAATCGTTTCACATTCAGAAAAAAAAGACAGCGTTTTCTTCGGGGAAACCGGACCTTTTCTATGATCAAACGTTTTTCTTCAAATTTCTTTTCATTCATTTTCAACAAGATACAAAGACAAACAAACAATATTAGTAAATCATAGTAATTTGCATCAAACATTCAAAGTTCAAAACAAATGCAAGATGCCCATAATTTAACAAAGGGTCTATGTGCTGTAGTATTTTGCTGTAAAATACCTTGTAAAAGAAACGAAATGTTTAGTCGATTTTTCTCCAGTTTGATTTTATGAATGTACGTTTTCCTTAGAAAGATTGTTAAATCAAATATTGGATCTGTGCGCATATTTTCATCAGCATCAAACAGGATTGCGTTTTCAGTTAATCTGATGTTTGTACAAGTGATGCATTCTGACCTCAACAATTATTCTATCTTCGGGAAACTAATCATTTTAGTTGAAGGAAAAAAATGTAACGACACCACCCAACCACATTGATCTGACGATCTATAAACGGCAGATAAAAGTGATAAAGTGGTCTGTGTGATGTGCGCACATTGTAATCCAAACTTATAAAAAGTAAACTTCTCATCATAAAAAAATATGCGATCAGAAAGTCAAGCCATGCCACTAGTCTTCTTTAAGCGCCGTTGTCTCTCCAACGTTTTGGTTATTTGTTATCTTGCAAACAGACAAAAGTATTCAAAATTAATTAGTGATCACCCATCTGAGTTAGATAAATAAATTTGCTGACAATCCACCAAAAAACTTCGGAAAATTTAATTGTTGATCTTTTCTCACATTTTTGGCCGCCGTGAGTAGAAACAACTGGGTCTTGATGGTTCAAAAGTATTTCATCAGCCATTTTCAACTGCGTGGATGAAACATGTGACACAAAATCAAAACTCCACTCACACACACAACACACAATACATACACGCAACACAACTATTCAGAAAAACAGTAATTAATCTCGTTGAAATGTTACTAATTCTATTGTTATATTAACATTTTCATTTTCTGCTGCAACATTTTCATTTTCCGTTGACAAATGATCAAGCAATATTATCGGTCCTTCTGTCTTTAAAAAATGTGACTGAATGTGTGTGCCTTGGCACGCTTTCAAACTCAAAAGCCATATCATCAACAGAAGACAAGGACAACCGAACAGTTACGATAATGTGTTCTGAACAGCTTTCCTCCATTTCAGATTCCCCCATCAAAAAACAAGTTTTCATCAGAACAGTTTTTAAGCCGATTTTTCCATCAGCACTAGTTTGCCTTCAGGAATGCAGAAATGTGACGATTTAAAGATTTAACTCTTACTGACGGCAATGTGAGAAAAGTTGAAAAGGAGGAAGAGCAACAGAAAGTGGACCCTGGAGCTGAAATTGCGAAATGAATGTCTTCTGCTAATGCACAAACCCACAACATGAATTTACCCAGCTATAAGAAGATAAAGAGCAAAGCCACTCTCTATCTTTCCTGTAAGCAAAGTGTTTCTTCAGACGACCTCTGAAAGCATTTCATTCAGCGTTGCCCGGGGGTTGGGTTTGGTCTGGTTTTGTTTGGTTTTGTTTGGTTTGGTGGTTTGGTTTGGTTTGGTCTGGTCTGGTCTGGTCTAGTCTGGTCTGGTCTGGTCTGGTTTGGTCTGGTCTGGTCTGGTCTGGTCTGGTCTGGTTTGGTTTGGTTTGGTTTGGTTTGGTTTGGTTTGGTTTGGTTTGGTTTGGTTGGTTTGGTTTGGTTTGGTTTTCTGTTCTGTTCTGTTCTGTTCTGTTCTTGTCTCTTTTTTGTTTTGTTTTGTTTTATTTGTTTGTTTGTTTGTTTTTTGTTTTCTTTTCTTGTCCTTTCTTGTCTTTTGAACCGATCAAAGACTGATTCAAATTCTTTGAACAGCGTGCAATCTGTCCTCGATGATGACGACAATGTGCATCATGTGTAGATCTGGGTTCCTATCTCCGACGGACTACCATAATGACGGTTTGTGTGTGTGTGTGGTGTGTGTGTGTGTGTGTGTGTGTGTGTGGTGTGTGTGTGTGTGTGTGTGTGTGTGTGGTGTGTGTGTGTGTGTGTGTGTGTGTGTGTGTGTGTGTGTGTGTGTGTGTGTGTGTGTGTGTGTGTGTGTGTGTGTGTGTACGTCATCGCTAATTCGACAGATGATAATAATGTGTGTATATGAGTGTGGGTGTCTGGGTGGGTGAGCAAACAGGGTTTTTGTTTTGTTTTGTTTTGTTTTGTTTTGTTTTGTTTTGTTTGTTTTGTTTGGGG
>JAPXFY010000012.1:69321322-69323822 GCA_030674185.1 Monoplex corrugatus
TCAATGAAGTAGACAGGGTTACAAAAGAGCAGACAAGGAAATCAAGTCTTGAAGTTTCAGACAAGAGGGGGGGGGGGAGGTTACTCAGGGATACAGAGATGGTTCTGATGGATGAGAGAAAATGCTGACTAGAGATGGGGTGGAAAGCAATGATCAAGTCTATATATAAACTGTCAAGGCCAAACATCTGATGGAATCACTGCAGTTACTACAGACGGACAGAAAGCTAACGCCCCAGTCAACACAGACAGAGTAAACACATCAAAAAGTATACCACGCTCTGTCATCTTTTGGAATACGACAGGTCTGTCCCTCATATGCCTAATTGGCCATAAATCACTTGCAGAATGTTCCACTGAAAAAAAAAAGATGGCAAGAAAAAGGATATGAAAAATTTGACACTATATTCAACATTACAAAACGTGCAACTGAAGCTCTTAATGGTGATATCAAATTTTTATTATAGACGTGCAGAATTATTGTCATTTTTTTTCCTTTCATGGATGTTTTCTTATGTAAAAGTAGCAAAGAATGTCAGGAACACCTGACACAAACAGTAACCATATAAACTGGAAAAACTGTGCCGTTAAAAAGATACAATGAACCAATACTGAAACTGCTATGAACGTTTACTGTTTTGTTCACATTGTCCAGAAAGGTTTTTGTTATCAAAGTCGGTTCAGCAGGTGTCAGAATTCCAAATATGGGTAGATATCTACTTTGTGTATACATTGTTAATGTTTGATTATAGTCAGCTAAGTGTCGATGGGAACAGCCAGCAAAATGAGCCAATACCCCAATGTTGTCTTGATTTATTGACCTATCTGTCTGAAACTTGTTGATCAGTGACCAAAACGCAGAACACATTCTTTAGCACTGCGAGAGCTATTGGTTGCTGAAGGAGGAGATTTGATCTGGCCGATGCGTTTTCGCCTGCAGGATTTTCATCTTGGAGACCAAACTCCAAATGTGTCAGGGAATGAGAAAAAGATTTACCAAAAACATGTACAGGACTATTTGTTAGACGCTAAAAATATGCTTTTGTAACTGGACATTTAGGCATACTGCTGAAATAAATTTTTTGATGCAGGATAGTTTGGGAGAATAAATATTTTAAAAAGTATAATTATCAGTAACATAGATTTCTTCCCTACACCGCAGCGTTGTTGCAACAGATACTTAAAGTTTGGGGTGAACCTCCCTTGACATCTCATTAAAAAAAAATAGGAACATAAAAGCCTTCACTTGATTTATCTCCACTGAGCGAAGGCTGAGATGACGACGGAAGACTGAAGGAAAAGGGGTAGAGAGGGATGGACGAAGTGGTTTGTAGACAAAAGAATAGAAGGAAGAGAGAAAGTTCTTCGGTCGTACTGTATTCAGATAAGGAGTACATGAAAGCGCTCTGGTTACTCTTCGACAGCTTTTGTAAAGTGGTAACCATTCAGATTATTTTCAGCGCTGTTTCACGTCCTGTTCTTCTTTTTCATCTGTAGCTCGCCTCTAGTGTGTCATATCGTCATGTCCTTGACCATTCTTTTTATTTCCTTCTGATGTTCAGTGGTGAATAGGTTTTACAGTAGAACCTCTGTCTCGCCTCATGACATCCTCTATTCGTCTCCTTTTTCTGTTCACAATGACAGTAAGCTGTTTTGGTTGCAAAACGCTTAAGTTGTAGACTGACAGTTTTTGTGGATAGAAAAACACGGTATGTGATCCTCTTCTGGTTTGTGGCTTTCCCAAAGCATTCTCTATCGTCCTTCGGCATTCTCTGCCATACAATCATGTTGTCAAATTCAGGTGTTGAATGGCTGCAGTTTGCTATGGTACTGTACTCGGCAGATCTCCGGGCCTTTTTTTTTTTTTTAACTTAATCCTAAATGATGACATTTTTTGCCATAGTGAGGTTTTAGTTTTAGGTGAATAAGGGATTAAAACCTCATACTCATTTACTTCCCTTCGAGACGTGAATGGAAGAAGGAAAGAAGGTAATGGGGGGGCGGGATGGATAACGGAAAGCAGTTTAAAGAAAACAGAATAGAAAAAAAGATAGAGAAGAGAAAGCCCGTGGATAGTAATTTTCCTTTAGACAAGGAATGTTTAAAAAGCACCCTGGATACTCTCCCCTGGCAGCTTTAGCGGTTTACAATGAAGTGGTGACCAGTCAGACTCCAGCCCGGACGAATCGACACGTTGAGCCGGCTAGATACTTGGGGTGATGCTATCATGTTAATTGTGCTGTCTGGGTTAAAATTACCCAAAACTCTTATTCCATTAAAAGTGGGTAACGGAATGTGTCAAGTTTTTCTTTTCGCTCGGAGGAGAGGGAAGGTCCAGCATGATGAGATTCCTCTCACTTTTATTCTTCAATGAAGAAAATGACTAGTCTCTCCATCGATCTGAGTCTGTCTGTCCATCTGCCTGTCAGTCTGTCCGTCCGTCTGTCTGTCTGTCTAGTAGTACCTATCTGTTTCTGTGTCTCTGTCGGTATCTACCTAAC
>JAPXFY010000012.1:69328822-69348822 GCA_030674185.1 Monoplex corrugatus
CAGCCACCCATCAGTTCCCTCAGGCTAGAGTCTCTATTATCCACCCTGCCTCCCTGCACCCTGTCGTCCATTAACAGTCAAATAAAATTCTTCCCTCTGTCAGAGTCGAATTAGTTCATAGATTGTCCGATATGGCCAAAGTGATGATATCGATGATCAAACCGAAAGAGGTTGATGCTTCCAGTGTGTCCAACTTTCGTAAGCGGCAGAAAACCTGGATGGATCCTGCATGCTGAGTTGTTTGTATCGTAAGTACTCTTTAGTAGTTAAGTAAGTATGCATCTCTTGACAGACCAGCTCAGCAACCAACCAACCAACCATCCAACCAACTGACCCACTAAATGACTGTTAATGTCGACAAACCATCCTAGCAACTGTCAACCAACAAGCAATTAACAAATAACAACTAACAAACAAATAAACTAAGCTTTTTTTTTTATCAGAAACTGACAGCAGTTGTATCAATCATCATTAATCGATCGGGACTGATCAAAGCTGGTCACGATGGTTACAGAGGTAAACAGTGAACTGGTAACGGTTGACATCAGACTATCGATTATTTCCCTTTGACGCTCTGTGTTTGTGTGCATCATCCACTGGCTTTCTATCTCATCCTCTCACCAGCTTCCTCCCACTCTATCCACCAATTTCCTCTCACCCTATCCACCAGCTTCCTCTCACCCTATCCACCAGCTTCCTCTCACCCTATCCACCAGCTTCCTCTAATCCTATCCACCAGCTTCCTCTCACCCTATCCACCAGCTTCCTCTCACCCTATCCACCAGCTTCCTCTCACCCTATCCACCAGCTTCCTCTCACCCTATCCACCAGCTTTCTCTCACCCTATCCACCAGCTTCCTCTCACCCTATCCACCAGCTTCCTCTCACCCTATCCACCAGCTTCCTCTCACCCTATCCACCAGCTTCCTCTCACCCTATCCACCAGCTTCCTCTCACCCTATCCACCAGCTTCCTCTCACCCTATCCACCAGCTTCCTCTCACCCTATCCACCAGCTTCCTCTCACCCTATCCACCAGCTTCCTCTCACCCTATCCACCAGCTTCCTCTCACCCTATCCACCAGCTTCCTCTCACCCTATCCACCAGCTTCCTCTCACCCTATCCACCAGCTTCTTCTCATCCTATCCATCAACTTCCTTTCATCCTGTTAGCAAGTTTCCTTCTCCTATCCACTAACTTCCTTTCATCCTGTTAGCAAGTTTCCTTCTCCTATCCACTAACTTCCTTTCATCCTGTTAGCAAGTTTCCTTCTCCTATCCACTAACTTCCTTTCATCCTGTTAGCAAGTTTCCTTCTCCTATCCACTAACTTCCTTTCATCCTGTTAGCAAATTTCCTTCTCCTATCCACTAACTTCCTTTCATCCTGTTAGCAAGTTTCCTTCTCCTATCCACTAACTTCCTTTCATCGTATCCTCAAGCTTCCTCTAGCTGCCTCTCACCCTATCCACCAGCTTCATCTCAATCTATCCACCAACTTCCTCTCACTCTATCTGCAGCTTCCGCCAGCTTCTCTTCCTCTCAGGAAGTCAGAAGACTGAAGACAGGAGAATTACGATTACTTGCTCACTGGAGCGTAGTGCTCATTATTCTCCCCCAAACAGAAAATAAAAACCCGACTGAACGGTAAATTAACAGTGAAAACAGGAACTATTCACTTAGCGAGTCAATAATGGTCTTCGTGTTCGTGGACAGAGCATGTTAATGATTTCTGGTCTCAGGGTGAATTACCTGCATGAGCTGTTAACTAACTGTCGTATGTCTGGCTTGTCAAGGTCAGAAGTCTGGCTATGGTGGTCAGGTCAGTCATCCTTTGTTCTTTTTTTTTCGATTTGGTTTTCTTCTGCTTATTCTTCGTTCTTTAACTTTGATAGAGAGACAGAGAAAGACTGAGACAGAGACAAATATCCACAGATTAAGACAACGGAAGGTGTAAAGACAGAACGATGTCGGGAAAATCTATTATTCGTGTGATATTCAGACTCGGCAATGTATTTAAACTGACGGAACATAGATGCACAGTGAATGAAAGTACACTGTTTCATCCCCAAGACAAGGAAAGTGGAGTTGTCGCCCTTGGAATGTAGGTACAAACACTAAGACGGAAACAAGCAAACGAAACAGACCTTTCACACAGCAGAATAAATTGTCTGGTTTGAAATATAAAACGAAAAATAAACCTCTGAGGAAGACAACCCTATAACAGAACAAACAAACAAAATATTGGGGTGGGGAGCATAATACGTGACCTCCCTAAGGCGCTCTGTCAGTATAGACCCTTCAAAGGAAAGATCCTCATGTTCCCAAAGCAGCTGACGATCGTTTCGTTCTTTTTACAATTCCTCGGACCTACTGTCTAGTATACAAGAGGAGAATGGCATTCACGCATGTGTACAGTGACTCACTAAATCTTAAGGCGGTAGAACCCCACAAAATGTAAAGACATCATGTAAGAACTAACAGAACGCCCGTGACAGTTAATAAAAAGAAAAGTATAAGGTGACAATTGTTTTTAAATCTTGGAAAGCAGTGCGGGTTAATACTTACACAGAGAAAATGATCGCAGAGACAACTTTTCCAAGTAGACTAAATGCAGGTACTTTGTTATCTTAAGCTTAGTTTAAATACTGAAGAGTGCTATAGGAAGATTTGCCTACGCTGCCCCCCAACTCCAAACTTTTTTGGTCTTCCTGACATGTATTTGTTCTGTTTTGGATACCAGACCAGGCAGTTTATTCTGTCTTGTTGTGTTTCTGTGTGTTCTAACCATTGCAAAGGAGACAACCCTAGTTTCTCTCCTTGGGATTGCAACAATATGCCTGCATTTACTGTACTTGGCAATGTTGCGCACGGTAGTCATTTTCTTTTTATGAATATAGATGCGATCAAAATACTTGAGTGAAGTGCCCATTCATTTACTAATTGGAAAGATTCAAAAAGCTGTTCAACTTAGCAGAAAATGCTTCAGGCTATGAACGCGAACATATCGTCACTATCCTACCCCTTGTTCGTCAAGCCTATATTCCACACATGTACACACACACACACACGCGCCGCGCGCGCGCGCGCGCGCATACACACACACACACACAAACACACATACACACACGCATATGTATGTATGATACATACATAACTACATATATATACATATATATATATATATATATAGTGTGTGTGTGTGTGTGTGTGTGTGTGTGTGTGTGTGTGTGTGTGTGTGTGTGTGTGTGTGTGTGTGTGTGTGTGTGTGTGTGTGTGTGTGTGTGTGTGTGTGTGTGTGTGTGTGTGTGGTTCATATCTTCGTTGTTACACCGTGGCTGGAACAAATCTTTAAGACTGACAGTCAGCTTATCAACAGACAAAAATGCTCAGACTCAGATCCACAAACAGCTAAGCATCGAATCTTTAACGGGTAGGGGGCAATGGGAGAGACAGATTGAGAAGAGAGAAAATCAGATCGACACACAGACTCAAGTCAGTCTGAAACACAATTTCAATTCTTTTGCTGAAGAATAAAGGGGTGGATTGTTCAGAAACTTCTCTCTCCAACACAGACAAGAAACCTCGGCAGATTCAGTTTCCAAGTTCTAACGGAACGAAAATTGTCCGTAAGTTTAACCCAGACAGGATGTGACAGCATCACCCCAAAGATCTAGCCGGCTCAACACGTAGATTCGTCCAGGCTGGAAATTGAATCGTCACCACTTAATTAAAACTGCCCGGGAGAGTCTGGGCTTGTTCTCATACAACTTTTGTCACGGGATTAGGGACAGTCTGGAGTTGCTCTCATGCAGTTTTTGTCCAAGGGCTGGCGAGAATCTGGAGTTGTTCTCATACAACCCTATAGTCTAATGGCAGATTACTACCTATGCGTCCTCTCTCCTCTGTGTCTTTTCTGTTGAGTGTTCCATCTTTGTGTTCAAACTAGTCTTTCCTCCCTGCCCACACAGACCCATCGAGCAAGCTTTTCTTTCCGACTAATACCTCTCCCAAAAGAGGTAGAACAGGTTAAGACATTGCGTCCCTTTTCATGAAGCTTTAGATCCCTTTTCATCAAATGCTCAGAGTCAAGAGATCTACCCTCCCAAACCTGAAATGCCTGTTGTAATGACAATGCAGTGTATGAAATAAACATGTTCTTGGTTTAGTCTGACAATAAACGTTTCCATATTTTTTTCAGTTCAGTAATGTGTATAACCATAACTTTTCCAAGGAAACAGGCTTCACGTGGACAGACTAACAAAACAGAATCTGAAAAAGACAACTTCTTCACACTGCAACGGAGATACTGGCTGCCTCTTAACACCATCAGAACAATAACCCAAAATTGTGTAATACATAGACATGCAAATAGAATTTTGCATATCTGACTCTTATTTTGCATTCCTGAAAATATTCCACTTCTTCTTGTAACACAGGTGTTTTGGCATCGTGATGCAAGACTAAATGTTCAAGACAGTCTTTAGTTCCATGTGATCATACTTTATAGTCATATTAGGTTAAAACATTCATCGTCCATGAGAGTCTCTAACTTTTTTCTAACGTTCCCATTTTAGTGGATGCATGTACGCACATTATGTTTTTACCACAACGTGCAAGCGGCGTGTTGCTGCATAGTTTGCGCACTTCATCTTTGGTGGGCATGCAAACTGATGTCTTAATGTTTTAATGCAATAGGACATCAACATAATTAGAGGATCTCTAACGTATATATTTGATGTTCTGCGTGATTATACACACGAAGGCGTTCAGGCTTTAGCAGGTTTGCACCTATGTCAAAGACATTCTATCTATAACGTCTTTGACCTATGTTGATCTAGTAGATCGGTAAAATCTTTACCCTTTACTTACCACGTGGAAGAGGAATGTGATTTTATAACGTTTTTCATACTGAGGATTTTCCGTCAGAACATTTGGGGGGGGGGGGGGGGGGGGCATCAGCATGGCAGGCATAAGAGGGACAAAACTGGCAATTGCAAACGAGAGTGTGAAGGAAAAAAAGCGGATGTGACGTGGGAACTCTTGGCGTCTTGATCTTCTCTTTACGCGGCACCACCTCATTACTCTGTATAATGTTCATCCTACTAGTCACATCTCATTCCTCACACCAACCCCAGCCTGTCTGAAATGTCAGCGTTAGCACTCGTTGGTTCCCCCCGCCTCCCCCCATCCCCACCCCCACCATTTCTTTCTTACCTCTATCCATCTGCACTAACTCTGCTTAACTCTGTCATTTTCTCTCTCTCTCTCTCTCTCTCTCTCTCTCTCTCTCTCTCTCTCTCTCCTCTCTCTCTCTCTCTCTCTCTCTCTCTCTCTCTCCTTCAGTTCGTTCTTTTGACTTTTAGGTTTTCTCTTTTCAAACGATGCTACTGTCCTTGTCTTTATTGTTCTAGATAGATATATTTCTCAACTGTGAATGAGGTTTAAATCTGCTTTGTGGTAAGCATGCGTCTGTTACGAGGCACGGATAATATGAAGTTATCTGTTACATTTTTATCTTTCTTGGGAAACATCTTCCAAATCCCTATTCTGAATATTTTTCAAAAGTTGCACGCACTTTTTCTTCCATCAACACCCTTATACTTCCATGATAATGAACGGATTTTTATAGCTGTTTGGTGTTATTATTTTAGATAACAACAAAAACCTAACCACTCTTTCACTATTTCTCTACTGCATCTCATCTTCCCTAACAAGATTCACATCAAATCATTTAATTCTTATTGAGACTCTCCCGTCGATCCTGCGGATCAGTATACACACTGATCTTATATAGCCTGGTATGGACTTTCATGTAGGATACAAGAAGACCCATCATGTTCTTTCACGGCCGTTGCAATGGAAGGGGTCCTGCGGCCTCGGGTTCTGCTTCCGCTGGTCCGTCTTCTGTTGAATTGCAGTTGTTCTGCGCTGTTCACAGGCGACTGTGCCGTGTCGATCTCCAGTTTTCTCTGTTGTAGGCAATGTCTTCATAGTTGGTGGTGTTAGTGCCACAGGTCATAAGGTTGACCTTCAGAGTATCCTTTTGGCGCTTTAGTGGCCTTCCCTGGTCACGATATCCTTGCTTCAGCTGTCTATACAGACGCATCCTCGGAATACAATTGTCTGCTATATGGACAGAGTGTGCTGCCCAGCGAAGCTGACATTTGATGAGTAGATATTTGATTCATATAAACAAACAAAATCAACATAATTTAGAAAAACATAAACCATTTTTAGATCGAACAGAAAATGTACATTCAACAAAAAAGTAGTGGACGTAGACATTCAAATAAAATGTGCATTCTAACATCACTTGTCCAAAATGACCTAGAATAAAATTTGCATACACTGCCTTCAAGCACGTCTATCCGTCTGTCTCTGCGAAGCACTGGCCTTTTCATGAATACAAATACAACTGTACATTCAGTTTATTCGCTGACGTGGTGAAATCAGATGCTACTACATTCCCTGTATCTGTGCGTCGTATATGCTGCGCGCGCGTGTGTGTGTGTGTGTGTATCGCATATGTGTGCATGTACACGTGCATGCATGCATGTGTGAGTGAGATTGACGCATAATACAATGAGAGAGAGATCGAGAGGGGAAGTATGTGTGCGTGTGTGCGTTTGCGTGTATGCGTATGTGTGTGCACGCGTGCGTGACAGTGTGGTGTGCATTGTGTGTGCATGTGTGAATGATAGAATGAGCGAGAGGGAGAGAAACAGAGAATATATAGCTGTGTGTGTGTGCGCGCGCGCGCGCGCGTGTGTGCGTGCATGCGTGCCAAGCATAGAGAGTGGGTGTGTCACTGACAAGGATGACGAAAAGTATTCATTTATTCATGTTATTCATTGACATGATCAAGACAGATCACAATCCCACACAGTCCATGTCAACCTCAGCCATCGTGGGTTGTACGAGCCTCTTGTTTCCACTAAGACTATACGGTCCAAGATCCGGAAGCCGGAATGAGGAATTCACGTAAAGGTCAATCATGATCACACTGGCATAGCTTAAACGGTCTTTCATTCAAATCTAGCAGAAGTGATATGGAAGATTCGTCAGTCCTACAGAAAATTTTGTACGGCCAGGAAGTCGATACCAGGTAAGGCCAAACTCCACCTAATAATCTTTTCCTGAAGCGGTAATGTTATCGCCAAAAAGGTTTACGGTGTTAAAATCGCAAAAGTGAACCGGAAAGCGCGTACAAATGTTATGCATCGATATATTTATTCAGGTCGTCTGCCAGTTGCACAGATGCGAAAGAAAATGTAAAACCTCTTCAGGTCGTCTGCAAGTGAAACTGCACAAATACAAAAAACAAAAAAAAAGACTGTAAAGCCTCTTGCTGAAATTCTGTACACAGTCAAAATATATATACTGTTCATTCCTGAAGGGGAGTTGGGGAGGGGAACAGAAGAGAAATAGACACCATACTTGATGATAAGGGGAAAATCACGACTGTCATTGTGGCTTAGCGTATTGCCCAGGGAAAGTGTCATTAGAGTCGGTGATCACTTCACCAGTGACACGGCAAACTACTTGAACGAGGCAAAAGCCTATTTTGTGGACGTCTGTGTGGTTATATTGTCTACGGAACGTGTCAATAGCTTCACTGATCAGCTTACCTGTGGCGTGTTTCAGCCTGTCCCGGTTCACCCGCAGGTAAGGAGATCAAGTGACAGGTAGAATTACGGACAAATCAATGAGATTTCATTGACAATTACAGATGCATTCAAAAGAAATGAAGAAATCAACCCAAACAATTAAAAATTCCAACTCAACGTTAGCAGTCTTCTTGCATTTTTGCATACTGTACACGAATCTTAATATGTGCGTGTGTCGACAACGATTTATCAAACTCATAAATATTTTTTTTTTCTTTCACAGACTAGAATCGTTTCAATATTGTTATTTTAAGAAACACGATGCTGACTCGGCAACACATTCTTTGATGTTGTGAGCAAGCAGCCCTGTCACTTACTTCTCCCATAGATGCATGTCATCTGTAGCTGTTAAGAGATCGACGGTTGGACGAATCGAGACATAAAAAGATGGATAAAAAGATCAGGAGAGAGAAAGACAGGCAGAAAGACAGAGACAGAAAGAAAGAGAGAGAGACTGATAGAACTTTACACTAAAACAATGATATAACAGTTTTTGTTAAAGCGAGAGAGAGAAGAGAGAGAGAGAGAGAGAGAGAGAGAGAGACTTTTGCTACATGAATGTTTGCAAGCGGAAGACAAAGGGAGAGAAACGAGAGAAAGAGAGAGAGCGGAGACAAGACGATAAATCTTTATTTCCGGGAGCAATAGATAAACAGATTGGAAGCATTCCCACTTCCATCCCCATTTCGCCCGCGCGCTGAAATTGATTTTAAGAAAAAAGATAAACAGACACACGGATAAACAGACAGGAAGGATACTCTGGAATCGGAAGAAACCTCACTCCCCACCCAACCTCACATAAAGACGGGTTTCTTTTTCCCGTACGAAAGTAGTCCCGCGTTTTGCTGGTCTCCCAAAACAGTATTGACAACCCCATTTTTTTCCCTTCACATCATAAAAACACCCATTACGCTGCCATTTGCACTGAGTCCTACCGCCTAAGGTCTGGCTCACACGAGCAAGGTTTTACCACACTTTATATACTTTCAAATCGACACAGTCAGAAATTCGATTTAATTATTATCTCTTAGGCCTTTATGCACTGACATTCTGTAAGTCAATTCCTTGCGATGTAAAAAAAAGAAAAATTAGCAAACAAACAAAAAATTAACAAAGGGTTGAACTTAAACTTGTCCTGTGCGCCATAACCGGTATGTTTTCGGGAGTGTATGATGGTTAAGAGACCTCAATACTGTCTGTTTTATGGTGATGAAATCCATTATTTTTCTTCGCTGCTTTACTTTTTCGACACGCTATAACTTGTCTAAGAGACAGGTGGTCATTCACGTGTGACCAGATGAACTGCAGGTACACCGTTATTTGGTTGATTGGTTTGCTGGCCGTTGGTTCCTCAACTCTGTCAACTTTGCTGTACGGCTGTGAAACGTGGCAACTGAATACAAGCCAAGAGAAGAAGTGTGACTCCTTTTATCCAAAGCGCTTATAAATGCAAGATCTTGGTTATCAAACGGAAAGACTTTGTGACAAACAATCAAGGTCAACAAGAAAACACATCCCAGTTACGAATATCTTCTACATGTGTCAACTGAATTGGCTGGGCCTTACTGCTAGACTGCCGTCTTCCAGACCTGCCAACCAAGTCCTCAGCTGGTACCGAGGTGGACAGCGAAAGAGGGGAACATCAAAAATGAACTGGCGCCAGATGGTTGACAGACACTTACAACTGTTGAATAGACGCTTAGAGTGGTGCCATCAGAATCTCTGCCTACCAAGCCCGTTAGGGTGCTCTTGTGGCCTCATGTGTCGTATGGCGCGGGAACATCAAGTAAATCTGATTGTTTGGTTGATTGATTGGCAGGTCGGTCCGTCGGTCGGTTGGTTGGTTGATTGGGTGGATGGCTAGGACCAAGCATTTACTTCTCCTCCCGTAGAGCAGGCCTCAGTGTTCGGAGCCAGTATTTGTAGTATCTTTACTGGCGTATGCTGATAGTAATAGTCTCTGTCTTTACGCTGTTATAATTCGTTTGAGTAAGCATGTGGTTCTACAAGCGGCTTCCTAGTGTCAAATCGACCGATGAAAAAGTACTTTAGTTTGAATGAACTCACAATCTGACGTCAACTGCTGGCAGAAATAAACAAACAAAAAATGAAATGCATCAGCCATGCAACTCTCAACACCAACACAATCTTAACTAATGACAACAGTTTTGGAAGGAAAAGATGAGGCCAAAAGAAATGTGGGCAGACCACCCACCTCCTGTGTGAACAACGTCACCAATATCGGCGATCTGAAGGTCTACGATGTAGCACACAGAAGGCAAAACCGGATAAAATGGAGGACAGTTGCCGTGACGTCTGCAGGTAGCTACCATCGAACTCGATGATGCTGACGGGTAACAGGTAATACATCAAGACTTACCACCTCATAAATAGTGTTAATTGTCATTATTATTATCAATATCATTATCATTATTTTTATATTATTATTGTTGTTGTATTATTATAATCATTATCATCATTATTATCATTATCAGCATTATCACTGTCATTATTATCATATATATATATACATATATATATGTACAAACATACGATCAGACATGCATTCACACACATACAGACATTCTTGCGCGTATTGACTTGAACTGCTGAAAAATACGAGTCAATTACGAGAACAATATGTGATGGTGTGCACTGATCTTCAAATGATGCAAGTTAATTATCATGCAGATTTTATATGCCGAATGAATGTTTATAAATACACGCAAACGCAGGTATGCAATTATACAGAAGCAAACACACATGCAAGCTTGCACATGTGTACGAGTACATTCACGGGCACACGTACTCCACAAATGCGTGCCCACGCATACATACAGACACACACACAGACACACACACACACACACGCACGCACGCACGCACGCATGCACGCGTACACACACACACACACACAATTTCGTCTAAAAGCACGTATGTGAATAGATGTTAAAAAAAAATAACGAAAAGCGAACACACACACAAGTGAATTATAAAAGTCATTTCATCCAATAATATACTACAACATAAAGTAATTCAATTTGCAAAATAACATACTGAGAAAGAAAGTTCTGTGTGCGATTGTCTCTTGTAAAGTAATGCAATTTCAGAAAAGCAGATTGAGATGGACAATACTACGTTTGGCAGTTATGTCTAGGCAACAACATGTTGCAAAAGAAACTATTAAAAAAAATGTTATGTTTCACCGTCCTTCAAACAAAGCCGACTTGGGGCTGATCCAGTTACACATGATCAAAGGTATCTCTTTGAAACATGCAACGTTCGTGCACGCTTCATATTGGTCGGACCAAAGAGGGTAGTATTCTCTTGGTCGGACCCACAGACTCACCCCCCAACCCTTCCCCCTCCCCACCGGGATGACTTCGTCTGTCTCAGCCACCACAAACAACCGATCAGGTTGCCAAGTTACAGACAGGTAGATCTACATAACTGCACACACGCATGCAACATAAAGCGACTGTCACCCTGAGTTTCAATGTTGTCATGAAGGTGCCACAGCATGCGGATGATTTTATACACGATGTCCAACATAATCATGGCAGATTTCATATGGCTTAATTGCTGGCAAGGTCTTGAGATTTCACCTGATACATTCAACAGTATAAACAATACTGCAATTCGTATATCCATCCACCTGCAATTAATAATCTTCCATGCATTCACATACCCCTCACTGTCAGCGATTTTATCCCGTGCAAGTTTTTAGCTAATGTCCAAGGATATCTCTACCATAACCACTGTTACAGCAACAACCTATCCACAACTGAACAGGTATAGTAATGATACTCAGACTCTATCAAGATTCACAAACCACTCCACAACATTTCTGTAGCTTCAAAACTTTCTATCCTCACCACTATCCATATCCTCAAACACGATCAAAGGAAAAGCACAGCACAAGTCCTACAATCTATGTTGACCAAAATTCCTGTAAAGTCCAAAATAAGTTACCCATGACAAGCACACATTTCCAGGTCCAGTTTGTCATACACTATAAACAAAAATCCCGGATTCCAATCTGCCATACACGCAAAATACAGCCAAAAGCATCAGCGCCACCACAGCATGCACCCATTCTGCCTCAGATACCCTACAATCCTATCATCTCTGTACCAAGCTGCCATTATCCCAACACAATTATCACAACAAAAGAACCTCTCTCTCTCTCTCTCTCTCTCTTTTTTTTTTTTTTTTTCCCCTCCCCCCTGTGCCGGCCCCTTCTTGATCCTGTAACTTCACTCAATCCTAGAACATAGCTTCAGACGAAAAAGAAAAAAGTTAAGTTTGATTGTCGTACAGCGAAATAGCATGGAGTTGATCAAGTCAGTATCTGAATACGATTTGATGACCTCTGTGAAACAAGCCCAAGCTCATGCAAATTTCACATGGTCAATCCCCTAACGCCATCCCCTACCCTGAAAGATGCTGGTTTTTGTGTCAGCCACCACCACTGGCATGCCCTTTCTTTTAGCAGGTGCGTCAAGAAAAGCGCAGCACACTTTTTTGATTCCATAATTAGCCAAGACCTCCACCACAATCACAAGTCACAACATCAGCCTGTAAGGCCGACGAAATACAACCAAAACAGTCAGCTTCACTACAACCCGCACTCCTTCTTCCATAAATACACCATGCCCCTTTCTCCACCCCCCCCCCCCCAACTCTTCACTGCCAACATTCCAACACAACCCATCACCACAGCAGAAAAACATCCCTTCTATACCAACTCTCCCTCCACCGCCCCCCCCCCCCCTTTTGTGCAAGCTCAAGTCATGCAGCTCCTGTTGAAAAAGGACACTATAACATTTGATAGTCCTACAAGAAAATGGCTTGGAGCTGATGCAGTCAATAGTTGATCAGAGTTAAGGATCTCTCTGAAACGGGCAATGTTCGTGCAGACTGCATATTGGTCGGCCCTCCCATCACCACGGTCTGTCTCAGCTATTTCAAATAACTGGTAGGGTTGCTAAGCAACACACATGTAGGACTACCCAACTGCGCACATACATGCAACAAAAAGCAAGCAGTTCCTACCTTTCACATTCACTTTTTGTTTGTTCAAGGGGCCGCAGCGTGTGGACGGTCCCATATGTGCTACACCGCAAAAACAGATGATGTGAGTTTCAAAATAATCAAACAGATTCTCTGTTACTCTTGTGTTGTTTATTCTGGCGGAGTCTAAAGATTTTGTTTTAACTTTTCTTTCTGAATCTACCTGTCAACAATATCTACTATGCAGCCACATCTCCAGTCTCTTGTGCTGAGTCATATGACCCATGACCCATCGTAACCTCCATTGCCACCAGCACCACAGTAACACATCCAAAACTGATCACGGAACATATGGAATATATCTCCACATCCAACAGACATTTCACAATCATTCCATAGTACTTCCCTAGCTCCACAAGC
The DNA here is from genome assembly GCA_030674185.1 of Monoplex corrugatus. Taxonomy (NCBI): domain Eukaryota; kingdom Metazoa; phylum Mollusca; class Gastropoda; order Littorinimorpha; family Ranellidae; genus Monoplex; species Monoplex corrugatus. Next base: position 69,341,924 of record JAPXFY010000012.1, read on the forward strand.
CCCCCACCCACCCCCATCCCCATCATTACCAATATACCTACTGTAGCAGGAGCTAGACACAAGCATATTTTTTGTTTGATTTGTTTTTAATTAGTTTCAAATACATGTTATTAAACATCTATAAGCATCATGAAATGTTTACAATGCAAAACAAGTATATACAATAAACACCAAACATTCACTGCAATGTAAACACATAACGAAATATAGAGGATGAAGACATGCAGATAAATAAGAATACAACAAAATACAAGCATAATTATCATGGCTCCCATAAACCAACTTCAGCGGCTCTACAAAAGTATATCATGACTCGCCAAATAAAAGACCATAGAAGAGCCACTCTATGGTGACCCACGCAACCAAACATCTCTGACTCCGATCTGTCACGCACACATAAAACACGATCAAAACCATCAGCGCTATTACAAGCCTACTACATCCACTGCGATCACAGGACACACATCCCCGAACAGAACTGCTCCAATCTCAACTCCATTGTTTGAAACTGTAACCGATAAAGAACGACCTTTGCTGCTCTCCCAGCCCCTATACTTACCCTTTGATTACGTTTGCCTGATACTGCGAACTTGCACGTCATGCAGCTCACCCTCTCTCTCTCTCTCTCTCTCTCTCTCTCTCTCTCTCTCTCTCTCTCTCTCTCTCATCTCTCACACACACACACACACACACACACACACACACACACACACACACACACACACACACACACACAACACAAACCTCTTGTACTGTTCTTATCTCTTTCACCTATCTCTTTCCATTCTCTGTCCGTCTGGCTGGCTGCATTCAAAACGTCATCGAGACCCTAAAAGGCACCAAACCAAATCCTCACTTGCGCACTTTAATTTAGTCCTCAAATTCAACTACTTATCAACAGCTCTCGGTCTGTTCTTCAATTTGGTTGGTTGGTTGCTTGCTTGGTTGCTTGCTTGCTTGCTTGCTTGCTTGCTTGCTTGCTTGCTTGCTTGCTTGCTTGCTAGTGCTTGCTTGCTTGCTTATGTTGATTGATTGATTGATTGATTGATTGATTGATTGATTGATTGATTGATTGATTGATTGATTATTGATTGATTGATTGATTGATTGAGTTGATTGATTCTTTGCTTTGTCTGCTTTGCTTTGCTTTTGCTTTTTTTTTTTTTTTTTGCTTTTTTTTCTTTTTAATGGCTGCTTTGCCTCACAATGCTTCTTAAGGCATTAGGTGGTTTGAAAGACCCGTGGTTGTTCGCGTATGTATATGGTATTTTCACCTTTCCAAATGCATTTCATTTCCCCATCTGTTTTGTCTTGCGACCATTCACAGCAATGCCTGCCAGTTTGCTGCGTGACGGATAAAAACAGGTGTCTACAGTAAATCAATCACATTATTTTACCCATTCTTCTCTCCGTTCTGGTTCAGTCAACTGGAATTATTGATTCTTCTGTCTGTCCCATTCATGATTTTCCTCGCTGGAGTCAACTCTGCTTTGTTCCTTTGACTGATTCATGAAACTGATTCACGGAATTGATTTTGATGATATTCTATTGATCTGAAGCGCGCGATTGTATTTGTTAATCCCCGCTTTAAATAAATAAACAAGGTAAAGCAAAACAATGCAATGCAACAGAAAAAATACAATCCATGCAAAACAACACAATACAACGCACAGAATTTTTCATATACGTATATATTTCGTTACCACATTGTATGCTGATGTCTGTTTATTGAAAAGCAAAAAAAATGAACAAAAAATGGTTTTAATAAAAAAAAAATCATGCATGTATCAGTATAGGCTCGGTCATACATCGTCTTTCTCTTGGTTTTGTAAAGGTAACGGGAGATTCTTCTCCCAATGGCTTTGGTCTTTGTGAAATGAGGTGGTACAGACCTCATTACTCTCACTCAGCTTTTTGAAAATGTCGTAGACTCCTTTCCTTCATGCTTTAGTTTCGCCAACTCTGAGCAGTGGAAGGTAACCCATTCAGAGAGACTGAAGATCTGAATTGCAAATTCTCGTAAGTCAAGAATCGAGCCAGTGTGGTTATTTACTGAAAGCCGGAAGCACTAGATACATCTAAGCGAACCAGCGAAGTTACATTTGAAGGGACCCAAAAGGTAGGGTTACAGTTTCCAAACCAAACAAGAGTAAAAGTGAACACACACACACACAACACACACACACACACACACACACACACACACACACACACACACACACACACACACACACACACACACACACACACACACACACACACACACACACACACACACACGCACACACACACGAGAGGAACATTTTCCCAAGCAAAATCGAACACACACACGTATCATCATATTATCATCAAAAACCATTTCTTGTCAGGTTAACATAAAAGTTGTACTGACAACTTTTGTGTATTATGGTAGCGCACGTCCATCACACACACACACACACACACACACACACACACACACACACACACACACACACACCCACACACACACCACACTCACGCACGCACGCACGCACGCACGCTCACACACATACACAAGACTGTAACAAAATGATATGGTCCGCGTACGTGCACATATGAAGGTGATTAAGACACTAGCAGATCTGCACATGTTGGCCTGGAAGATCAGAAAAGTCTGATCCTGTGCCCACAGGATGGGACTGAACTCAGACCTTCCCACTGAAATCCGACGTCTCACCCACTTGACTATCGCGAACGTCAATACTTTTTTAAAACTATAAAAGATTATGATGCAATATTGATAATATAAACAAACACAAGATGAAGGAAACAAGTACCCTATGTCTTGTTTCGTCTGTTGAATACATGTTCCTATTCTCTTTTCACATGTTACCAATTTTCATGAAGGACACTTTTTCTTTCAGTTGAATGACATATCACAGAAAGATTGTCTCACGTACATAAAATTTACAGCACATCCTGGACCTTAATCACCAAAGTTATTAATATTATTCTTATTGTTTATTGTGATTACCTTGTGTTGTCTGTTGTTCAATACTTTTATTTATGTTTGACAGTGAACGAAAGGTCAGACACATTTGACAAAGGTGACTCGAATGATGGCTATTGATTATTCGCCGTTTCTGCGCTATATCCGCGTACGTCACATATTATTCTTCACTGGTTGCCTTGTTTTAACATATCAACATCATGTCTATATATACATGTATATATATATTTTGTTGTTGTTGTTGCTAGTGGCTTTGGTTTTCTATTTCTTGGCTTGCTTGCTGGCAGGCTTGCTTTTTTAGCTGGTCGAATCTGTCTTCGTGAGAAATGTAGCGGATTGTGTTTTTCTGTTTGACAGCTTACGTGCAAAAATTCAACACTTTATAAATAAACCCTATTATCAGTTCTGTTCGCTTTCGCGACCATCATAATCATCATCACCGCTTCCGCATACAAAATTGAGACCCAAGACAATCATCCAATAGAATAAACAGTTCTGTTTGTTCTATGTTGTTGTTGTCTGTCCGACAATGAGTGAGCACGCATGCTTCAGTGCCTGGTGTGGGTCTTGGTGTGCCTGTTTGGCTAACTAATTAGCACGTGGAATTTTAAGTGTGGTGAGGGCGTGCACTCCTCTCTCCACCCTCTCGCCTACTGACGCCTTTAGTGCTATAGATGATCATGATGTACTGCCTGTGTAGAACAACGTATGTATGGGCAGATTTGTTGTACGGTTTATCAGTCTTCTAGCCACTGGCTCAGAAACCTTACTCTGAGACATGAGGCATTTATCCAAGGTTGAGACATATTTGTCTGTGGCCTCGTTAGCTCAGCTGTTACAGACTCATACTCATAACGCAGGGCTTGTGGGTTCAACCCTCGGGCCGGCCACGATTATATTCTGGCCATGTTAGCTCAGTTGATTAGAGCGCCATGCTGATAAAGCTGGAGATTGGGTTCAATCCTCACACAGGCCAGTTTTACCATTATGTGGCATCAGCATCATTGCATTAAAAAATTCGTTTCAAGCGCGGCAACTTTATCTTGAGAAACTGAAACTGAAATTGTTGCCTGTTCAGAGCATGTCCAAGGACCGAGGTTGGTTGTATGTCAGGGCTGTCCAGCACGCCAAGGCATTTTGTGGGTTTGAAATTAGTTTTCCATCTCCTTGTTCTTATTCTACAACTACTTTGAAACCACACAGTCGCGCGCGTGCTCACGCATATCTGCACACTCACACAAAGAGAGAGAGCACAAGACGGACGGACAGACAGACAGACAATCTTCCTCATCTCAAGGACATGTCCTGGAAACAGAATCATGAGACATCTATCGTGCTCGTTAAAGGGCGTATAGACAAATACCTAGTGATTTTTCCCTTTCTGTCCTATGTGTCGATTTGCTTGAGGCTAGTTACGCAACACGGATACCTTAACATTTTAGCCTATGTTTGCACTCCAAATAGTCAGACCACGTTACTAAGTTCTGTTTTCTCTTTTTCCACCATGTTCGCTCGCCAGAGATGGAGCTCAAAGACAACACAACTTTCCACAATGATAGACAGGTAGACGGTATGCGGGAGAGCAGACAGGAACACAAACAAACAAACATAATTCTGCTTTGGCTGAACTGAATATGTTCACCCTTTCATAGGAAATTTAAAAGCAACGAATATGGTGATGATGATGACGACGACGAATACGATAATGAAAATGATGACGCCAAAAAGAAAGAAGAAAACTGAAAAACAAAAATAAATCAGACAAAACAAAATTAAAACAAATCAAAAGTAAAAACAAGCATACACTGGAAAGAAAAAAACAACTAGTCGGCTGGTCCTACATGCAAGTAAAATAGGTGGGAGTATGAAGACAGCGTTTAGCATCGGATCCAGATACACGATAGGACAGGAAAATGAAAGATGCCTGACAGACTTGTCCATTTTTCATGCTGGCTGGAATGGATCGTTTGATACAGTCGTGCATTCAAGATCTCATGTCTCGAGTTCAATCCCATCCCAAAACATAAAAGTTGGCATGTTCACTGCCCATTTTAATGCTCCAATCGTTCTGGTGGAGTCACGTGTTTCACTGGACCCGTTCCCCTCCCTACCAGCGCCTATGAAGAGTACTAAATGACTGCAGGCAGATTTGGGTGGAGTGCACAGACAACTGTCCGACTGCGAGAGTCCCTATTGATTAATTAAAATCCAACTTCACTGAATACAGGTGAAAGGGCAGACGAGAACAAGGCACACAATGGACAGCAGGATGAAAGGAGCTCCGTGTGAGCAGGAAGAGTGAAAGGGGGGGGGGGAGAGTTTTCAGTAAATCTTATACAGAAAAATGAGAAGTTGCGGTCGAACAAGTCTTTTACAAAAAAATGAGGAGACAAGGTTGAACAACAACGAGAAGTACTAAGGATAAAACACAGATAAATGATAGATGGACCAGAAAGTGACACTCCACGATTTTCCTATCTGGACGCAGATCTATTACTTCATGTTATAGGCCTGTGAGAATAAACTTTACTTACAAAAACTACTGTTATTATTTTACGATCAAGGCCTGCAGGAAGCAACTTTTCTTACAGAAATCGTTGCTATCATTTTTTTACATTCTAGGCCTCCGGGAAGGAGCTTTTCTTCACAGAAGATATTATCATTATTTTGCTGATCTTTTTCTGTTGTTGCTGCTGCTGCTGTGGTTGTTGTTGTTGGTGGTGCTGTTGCTGTTGCTGCTGCTGCTGTTGTTGGTGCTGCTGTTCTTCTCTGATGTCAGTAAAAACATGTTACTTAAGATTATTGCTGCTGCTGCTGCTGCTGCTGCTGCTGCTGCTGCTGCTGCTGCTGCTGCTGCTGCTGCTGCTGCTGCTGCTGCTGCGCTGCTGATGATGATGATGATGATGATGGATGATGATGATGATGATGATGATGATGATGATTGATGATGATGATGATGATGATGAGATGACAAACGACGACGACGATGATGATGATGATGACGATGATGACGACGAGACGACGACGACGACGATCATAATGATGATGATGATGATGACGACGACGACGATCATAATGATGATGAGATGAGTTTGGACTTAAGGAGCATGAAGTTTATTCAAGCGGTATTCATCACCACTCGGACAATTTCAGATTCATTCCACCCAATCTGTAATCTGTTGTCTGGCAGGCTCCTTGAGAGTGCACATAATCCTACGCGCTGGTAAGGTCTTGAAACGATGAGAGTTGGGGGGAGGGGGAACAGGGCATGTGAAATACAAAGTTAACAGCACCAAAATGATTGAATACAAAGATAAGCAGCAAACAGGTGACGATGACCGTTATGAAAAAAAGGAAGGAGATTAAATCAAAACGACTTACCATTGATGCAGGAATTGTGACGAAGAAGAAAGTCATCCCTGACACTGCGCAGATGCTGTTTCAGTTTGGCCTCTTCCGGCCCCTCAATGGCGGCAAAGATGGCGGCACCAATGACGAGGTAGAGGAGATGACAGACAGCAAGTGTCACCACGCGCGCCGTGCTGCTCTTACACACCTTCATCATGCTTGTCACCACGATCAAGTAGTCAAAATACCAAGGAACTTCTTCACTGCCGCTGGTGCTTTATTTTCTGGAAGTCTTGATTTGAGGTTTTACAGGTAAGTCGACTGCTGTATTGCTACTAATTCGTAGTAACTAGAGTCTGTCTATTGTCCACCACGTGCCTGGTCTCGAGTTCTTTCCGTTTGATCCTCAAGCTCTTCTGAAAAGTGCTCGGGGAACAGCTGTCCGCTGACTTCTTCCACGCGGCTTGCAAAGGCTCACAGAATGTACCAGATGATTGCTGGCAGATTTGGATGGCGCGCACGTCAGCTGTCTAATGTAATGAATGCTTGAACAAATTTCAATTCCAACGTCCAATTTCAA
>JAPXFY010000012.1:69353822-69431322 GCA_030674185.1 Monoplex corrugatus
TCAAGTAGGCTTGACAGGTAATGGGGGGCTGAGTTATTGAGGCTTTTGTAGCACATGGTGCTTAGTTTGTACTGTATGCGCTTTGATACAGGGAGCTAGTGAAGTTGTGCCAGGAGAGGAGATATGTGGTCAGCTTTTTTCTTTTTTAGTACAAGGCGTGCAGCATTGTTTTGAATGCGCTGCAGGATGTGAATGGTGGAGGCAGGAAGACCAGACAGGAGTGAATTGCAATAGTCAATGCGAGACATTATGAAGGAGAGAACGAGTTTTTGCAGTTGTTTCGACAGAGAGATACTTCCTGATCAGGCTTATACGATGGAGGTGATAGTAGCAAGATCTGGCAGTTTGAGAAACAAAGTTGTTCATGGAGAGGGTAGAGTCAATGCAGACACCAAAGTTTTTAGCTGAATCAGAAATTGGGACTGATGTGTTACATAATGGGAGAGAAAGAGGAGGCAGCTGAGAAAGTTTCTGACGGGTACCAATGAGGATAGCTTCTGTCTTGTCATCATTAAGCTGAAGTTTGTTGAACGTCATCCAGTTCTTAATGTCCGAGTAACACTCAGTGGTGCGAGTCAAGAGGCGCTGTATATTGTCTGGTGTGTCACTGTCTAGAAGTTGGGTGTCATCAGCATAGAAGTGGTGTTTTATAGAGTGGGAGTTGATGATGGTGGACAGGGGGGAGGTGTAAAGAGTGAAAAGAACAGGGCCAAGGACAGATCCTTGTGGAACACCACAGGTCAGGTATGCAGGTTGAGAGTAAGTGCCATTAATGAGAACAGTTTGTTTTCTGTTTGATAGATATGAAGTGAAAAAGGAGAGAGCAATGTCAGAGATGCCAAAAGTATGATGAAGTCTAGAAAGGAGAATACCATGGTCAATGGTATCGAAGGCTGCAGACAGATCAAGGATGTGAGGAGAGAGACTTTGCCAGTATCAGTTGCAAGGAGGAGATTGTTGAGAATGTGTAGCAAGGCAGTTTCAGTGCTTAGGCACTGGTGGTAGGCTGACTGGAAAGGATTGAGGAGATTGTTGGCAGACAGGTGAGAGTTCAGCTGGTTGAGGACAACTTTTTCGATGAGTTTTGACAAGAAAGGGAGATTAGAGATAGGCCGATAATTTTTCAGTTCATTTGGGTCTAAATTGTATTTCTTGAGGAGAGGGTGAACAATAGCAGACTTGAAAGAATCTGGGACAGTTCCAGTTTGAAGAGAAGTGTTGATGATGGCAGTGATGAATGGGAGGAGAGTAGGGAGACAGTCAGAGTAGAGAGAACCTGGAAGAGGATCCAGTTCGCAGGTTTTGAACAACATGGATCTGATTGTGTTGAGAATTTCTTCTTGTGAGACTGGGGTAAAAGTAGTAAGAAGTGTGCCAGAGAAGGAAGGGTCAGGTGGGCATGGTTGACGGGCTGTCCTGTCGAGCCTGTCACGAAGAGTTTGTATTTTGGTGGTGAAATACTTGGAGAATACAGATGGGAGTTCTTCATTTGTGTGTTTTGTTGGGAGAGGTAAATCTTTTCGTGTGCCAAGGAGATGATTCATGGTTGTAAAGAGTTCTCTTGAAGAAGAGGCATTCAGGATTTTGGTTTGGAAATAGCTTGTTTTTGCAGATGCAATGAGGGTGGATACTTTTGTTTTAGAGGCTTGGAAAAGTTGCCTATGTACAGTGAGTTTGGATTTGCGCCAGCGGCGCTCTGCTCTGCGGCGGGCACGTTTTGCACAGGCAATCTCATGAGTGAGCCAGGGGGTAGGGGGGCGGTCAGGTTGTGGCTGGAGCATGAGTGTCCAGAAGATGGTGGAGAGTAGTATAGAATTCATCGGCAAGGTTATGTGACTTTTCAGAAAGGAGGCGGGGGGCATCAGATGAAAATGTGGAGAGGTCAATAGATTTGAGATTGCGTCGAGTCACTGTGCGCGTGGTACGGGAAGGAGGAGAAATGTCAAGAGAACAGAGAATTGCAGAGTGGTCAGATGGAAAGGCTGAAGTTAGACGGGTAGAAAGAACTAGGCAGTTGTCAGTAGCTGAATTGTGGTGATCACGAGAAATGATCCAGTCAAGAATGTGACCTTTACATTTTGGACAAAGAGATGAAGAAAAAATGACTAAAAATGTTTGGTACACATTTCCTTACATTGTTTCCATCTCTCCTCGTGGCTCGTCCTCCTACCGCCCCCCCCCCCCGCCCTCCACCACCCAGCCCCTTGTACTCACACCTGTCCCAACCTTTCAACCCCCATCTCCATTCCATTCCTCTAAGGAGCGGGTAAAGTGCAAAAAAGGAATTAAGATATTGAAGGCAATTTTAAAAGTCTGATTGCAAGAAATCGAAGAGCTCTAACATTGCTGTCAGTATTCATTCTCTCTCTCCTCAAAAGAAGATAATGGAATCTGGCTAAACCAGGAGAAAAAAAAACTGCATCTGCGCGCAAAATCAATGTAATTTTCTTGGTTTATCGACTTGTTAAAAAGATTGAATTCTTGGTTTGTCGTCACTTCTGCGATTTTATTATCAAGAATTGCGTTGTCAGTTAAAAAGGGGGCAAAAACAGCATACAAAAGCAAACAAACGAGCATGTTGGCAGATCCACAAAACGAAACATAATTCTATTTGGATTTCTAATTCTGTGCGATGTGAAATCAATATTTCTTTTTTTGCTTTTTTCTGGGAGGCAATGACGAATTTATTCAGACTGACTCATAACAGTGTGTGTGTGTGTGTGTGTGTGTGTGTGTGTGTGTGTGTGTGTGTGTGTGTGTGTGGTGGTGGTCTTTGATTTAATGTCTATTCACTAAAGTGATTTTAGACAACAACAATAAAAACAAAACAAAAAAACAACAACTTGGAAATGGTTAATCTTCAGGAAAAAGAAATGAACCAGAAAAACAAGACAAGAAAGAAAAATTCACAAATGACGTTATCATAATTAACGATTGAAACAGTAAAATTAGCTAACCATAACACTGAACACGAGAAGTAACGGCGCGTTAAAGATAATTCGCTACTGGACTTTTTGACAGGCAAACAAAAAATTAATATGTTAAGGATGGTGAGGCAAATATGTCAGAAACTGTCTTCGTTGATAACGTAGGTATAATAGGGGTGTGTGTGTGTGTGTGTGTGTGTGTGTGTGTGTGTGTGTGTGTGTGTGTGTGTGTGTGTGTGTGTGTGTGTGTGTGTGTGTGTGTGTGTACGTGTGTGTGTGTGTGTGTGTGCGTGTGTTGTGTGTGTGTGTGTGTGTGTGCGTGTGTGTGTGTGTGTGTGTGTGTATGTGTGTGTGTGTGTGTGTGTGTGTGTGTGTGTGTGTGTGTGTGGTGTGTTTATAAGTGCTGCCGTGTAATCTTATTCGGGTTGCTTAACCCTTTGACACTTTCACCCTATTCACCAGCTTCCTGCAGAAAGCTATGACCAGAAAAGAAAAAGTAGTAGCAAAGCAAAGAAAATGATCACACAGACTCTGTCTGTGTCTCTCTATCTCTATCTCTCTCGGCCTATCTGTCTGTCTGCCTCTCTCTCTCTCTCTACTCTCTCTCTCTCTCTTTCTCTCTCTTTCTCTTCCCCCTCTCTCTCTTTCTCTTCGACTCTCTCTCTCTCTCTCTCTCTCTCTCTCTCTCTCTCTCTCTCTCTCTCTCTCTCTCTTCTCTCTATCTATGTGTGCGTTCCCATCTGTGCGTATGCACTCCCATTAACCACTTCTGCTTCACAACACCTGATCATAGTCATATTTGTGTGTAAACACTCTTAACAAAATACACCAATTTTTCTATTTCCTCTCTTCTACAAGATAATTGGGTGGTTTCCTACTCAACGGAATTACATCTTGTTCGGTGTAAACTTGGCTTGTGGGAATTTGAATTATTTTTCTTGAGAGTTTTTTTTAATTTTTTTTTATTATTTTTTTTTTTTATATAAACTATTGGTTTAAGGTTCGTATGAACAGTTCTTTTATTTGGGGGGGGGGGGGGGGGTTCGCTTAGTTCGTTGGTTCGTTGTTTTATTGGTTGAGGCTTAGTGGTTGAGGTGGGGAGGTTCGTTGATTTTTGTTTTTGGTTTGTTTATTTGTTTGCTTGCTTGCTTGCTTGCTTGCTTGCTTGCTTCCTTGCTTGCTTGCTTGCTTGCTTGCTTCCTTGCTTGCTTCCTTGCTTGCTTCCTTGCTTGCTTGTTTGTTTCTTTGTTTATTTTGGGGGAGGTCCTCAAGTTTTGTTGGTTATATTTTCCTTGCTTTTTTCCACATTTCTTCATCACCTTCATCGCCATTTTCTTTTCATCTTTCTTTTTCTTTATTACTGTCTTCCTTCTGTCCTCCACCAGATTCTTTCTCTGTCTGTCTCTGTCTCTGTCTTTGTCTCTCTCTGTCTGTCTCTGTCTCTGTCTTTGTCTCTCTCTGTCTGTCTGTCTCTGTCTCTGTCTTTGTCTCTCTCTCTGTCTGTCTCTGTCTGTCTCTGTCTTTGTCTCTCTCTGTCTGTCTCTGTCTCTCTCTGCCTCTCTCTCTCTCTCTTTCTCTCTATCTCTCTTTCTTTCTCCCTCCCTCCCTCTCTCTCTCTCTCTCTCTCTCTCTCTCCCTCCTTCTCCATTTCTGTGGTTATAATCTAACAATTGCAGGAAAGAAACAACGGACAGAAAGCCGGCAGAGCGCGAGCAGCAGTGAAACAAAGTTTCCACAACAGATCATCAGAGAAACATCGGGATTAGAATCTGTCCTCTGTCCCTTGCCACTGTCACTGGCACTAGGGGCAAAAAGTTGGCCTCTCCACGAGAGCACGTGAAGCCGATAAAAAAAAATTCTAACCAAACAAAAAACAAACAAAAACAAAAAAAAACAACGATTTCTTATACGTACGTGCCCTACATCGCTGTTGTTGTGCAGAAAGGAGAACCTCTGTATTTTCCTCTCAGAATTTATAGGGCGAAAAATCCGAGGAAATTATTCTTTGTATATCAGAAATTTGATTAGTGTTGGTGTTATAATAAGCCTAAGTATTAACGATTAGTGTTGTTGTTGCTGCCGCTTGACGGACGGACGTGATGTTGGTTTTCTTTGTTGCTTTGTTTGTTTTTCAGCTGACCCGTCTTCAGTACATCACCTGTATCACCTCCTGCCACCCCCACCCCCCAACTCACCCCCCCATCCTTCTTGCCGCTCATTTCGGCTCACCAACACACATCCAAACCCACCGAAACCGAGTTTGTCAAGAGGAGAGGAGAGGGCGCAAAGGGCCACAGAATTTGATGACTTTTTTTTTCATGATGCTTTGATGATATTGAGAATAAGGATGAGAATGATGATGTTACGGACTTCCATTCTGAATCAAGACTGCGTCACAGAGATGTTCTCTATGTCTGCTTTCACACTGTATTCTGGAGTCAGCCATGGCCCAGAGATACAAACATCACACGTTCACCGGGAAGATAAGAAAAAAAAATCCACTCTTTACCTACCAGGCGGAGGTGTATGGGCGGATCGAACCCAGGGCATTCTGACTAGAAGTCTGACGTTTACCCACTAGACTACCGAGGCTGTCGTTCGTCAGTAATTATAGGTAACCTGCACTTTGTGCCAATATGCTCAACATTTCCAGTCGTTGTTCTTATCGTTGTTTAGGGCCCAGCCGACTGCGTAGAGCCATATCAGGACTAATTTTTTCCAGTCTATTTCTCCAGCGTTTCAACGTTTCTTCAAATTGCCAAGTTTCCACGTGCGGGATCTTCTGTTGGACTTAAGCCCAAAATTTTACACAGATCTATCCATAAATGTATGTAGCTGAGTATGCACATGTAATAATCAGTTTGCTTTTGTTGACAAACATGCATACGCGTGCACACAACTCTGCACAAACGTGATCGCATGTGCATCAGACATCAGCTCATACAACACACACACACACACACACACACACACACACACACACACATTATATATATATATATATATATATATATATACATGTACACACACACGAACACACACACACACACACACGCTCACATACAAACGCACACATACACACAAATACACGCACACACACACGCACACACACACTCACACTTATAGTGAAAAGACGTTAAGTCAAGAAACGAACGAACACACACAAACGCACACACATGTACACACACACACACAAACACACACACTCATACACACACACACACACACACACACACACACACACACACACACATACACACACACACACACACACACACACACACACACACACACACACACACACACACACACACACACACACACACTCACACACACACACAAAACATCTCACCTCAGACTGAAATCCAGGTGAAATATGCAAAAACAAATTTTGCAACTCCCACAAAAGAAAAATTAATCACAAACGATTGAACCAAAACAGACGACACTGCACTACACAAGCAGACGACAGTTTCCAACCCCAATACCACACAGTCGGGAGAACCAACGTGATGGTGGCTGGCGCTAAGCCGTCACTGAAGCACTGAAGCCGTCAGAAAAGTCTGCAGACTTTCAGAACAGGTTGCCCGTGCCGCAAAATACAGTCTTCATCCCCCACCAACTCGTGTGACAGACGACCACCAGACAACCGCTGCAGCAGCAGTAGAGGACAGCGGCTTCGCGTGTTAGAGCCCCGAGCCAGCAGTCATGGCGAACGTTCTGTCAGGCTGCTGTGAGCGAATCGATGAAAAAGGGTTAACTTTGGGGGCCATTTAGCGTGGCCATCACGAATGCTCTGTGGATGGGATGAAACAATTTTCCTCCCACACACACTCCTTTATTAGTATCTCCCTGTGGAGGGTTAGGAGGTGGAGAGGTCGAAATTGTACTCTAAAAAAAATTGGGGGGGGGGGGGCGTAATTCGTTTCAAATCGACTGGAGAGGGGGATGCGTGTTTGTTCGTGTGTGGAGCCTGTCTATGTGTATGTCTGTGACAAAAATGTGTTAACTGGATTTCTAAGCTGTATATGAATGGATCTTTACCAAATACCTGTAGCAAAGATGTAGAACGTTGATTTTTTTTTTTATTTGATTTGGTTCAGTTTTTACGTCGACACCCACCTCAGGTGATATGACCGATGGGGATAACCATCCCGGGGAAGTAGGGGAAAGGGGACTGATCTAATCCTATACTGACACCACCAGAACAACAATGATGTTAAGATGGGACAGTGAGAAGGCCAGTTTTAATGTAGCGCACCCCGGGATTCAAAACCACAACCATTAGCACGTGAATCCGACGCTCAAACTATCTGAGTTACTGGGGACCGCAAGAACGTTGAGGAGTCGCGAAGTCATATAAGGTCAAAGCGTTAAGGTCATGATCACACAAGTCAAACAACAACAAAAAGGGAGCCTTACATTAGCACTCTTCGAGAAGGTGTGTGAACAGCACTGTCTTAGGAACTTACACTATTTAATTCCTATTTACAATGTAAAAGACAATATGCCATTGTTCTCGCTTCATGTCTAGTTTTATTTCATTTGATGCTTTTCCAATTAACAGTGACTGTGAGAAGTACAAAATCTGACTGTGTCTTCTGAGCAGATACATTGTCAAAATAATTTTCTGGCCATTTATGATTTGACCCTTTTGATTTTTTTCCACAGTCATCATACGTATATAGGCAATCTCAATTGTTATTACAGAAATAGTTAAACCATAGGAATAAATCTGCTTTTATCGTAAGGGTTATTATGTCGTTTGTGTGAACAACGATGTCACAATGACATTAAAGTGAACATAATCAGTTTCATAACTTAAAGAGCATCTTGGATCAGACTCGCAAAAGCCGACGATTCGATGACTTTGGTACAATTCAAAGTTACAACTCACAGATGGATGAAGTATATATTCATCTTTTCATAAATCGGAGACTGACAAACCAAATGTAACCCATGTTTGATTTGTTTTGTCTATCTCCTAGCTTCTGGCTCAAGTAGCATCCTCGTCGGTACGGCGTTCTTCATCTTATTCTTCTTCTGTTGTTAGTCGAATACATATTCAGGCTAAATCTTGTGATGACTGTGACCAGATCCTGCCGGTTTCCATGCAGCATGGTCCGCATCCCCTGGAAAACAAACTGTCGGGAGGGACCTCCTGTAAATGAGGATGGATCCTTAAGAAGTGCAGGACCGATGCTGCTCCACTCTGAAGGGGACCTGACTAAGCGAGCTCGATTCTGATCTGATACAGAAAACATTTAGACGATTGCGATATTATGCAGAGTACCATGGTGTGTTAGAAGGCGCCTCAGGCCTGGTGCCTTTGACTTTGGCTATCAAGGTTTTCTGTAGGAGTTAGTCCACCCTTCACTCATGCCCCCCCCCCCCAAAAAAAAAAAAAAAAAGAAAAAGAAAGAAAGAAAAAAGAAAACCCTTCCTTATGAGCGCAAGGAGTTAGAGCTTCAAGCGGCATTCTAGGTAGTGACCGTGCCAAATGCCACTCCACCCTATCCCAACAGATAAACTGGACGGAGTGGTCAACGCCGGGGGCATTACCTTAGATTATGTGTGCAAATGCATTAATGCGAGTACTTAATTTTCTTTTCCATTTTTTTCCCCTGTTGAAGTATTGCATATGTTTTCAAACCGTTACAGGCCTGATATGGTTCTACGCAGTCGGCTGGGCTTTAAACAAAATAACAATAACAAAAGAAACCATCGCCAGTTGGTCCGGGATTTCTATACATCCAGTTAATCCTGGTTTATTTCGCAACTATCCACCATATCAAAAAACGCCATCCGCCATCCGCCACCTGCCACCCGCTGGGTCGGAGATGGTCACCTCAGTATCAAACTGAAGGTATTTTTTTTCCTGAAAACATGTATTATTGTAAATCCCAGATGGTGTTGGATATTCATGTATGTGCGTGATCTTGGCAATCTACAAAATTCACCAAGGGTTGATGAAGGCCATTCTTCATCAAAACTTCAGCGTTCCTTGGTAATGATCACCGCGGTTGATTTGCTCGTCAGTTGTATACTCAGATCCTGAGTTCCAGAGTTCAGATCCAGCACGCAACATGGAAGTTAACCTTCTCGCTGCTGATCTTAATGATAAGGAAAAGATTTTGTTGGTATCGTATACTTTCAACTCTTCTGAAGACCTTTCCCTCAATAATGTTTTTGCGTAGTCCTTCAAGTTAAACATACTTATTACTGGAAGTTTTGATGGATGATTTTTGCAAATAGCCGAGCGCGATAAAGCCCTCTTCGTATGAAAGTCTTTTGTTTTTTCTTCTGTTGAAGGTGCATTGGTATATCTTCCGTTGTCTTCTGGTTGATTTGTTTGTTTGTTTGTTGTTGTTTTTTTGTTTGTTTGTTTTTTGTTTGTTTTTTTTTTTTGGGGGGGGGGGTCTGACTGGTCAGTATGCGTTTTGTTTCAAAATGGCTGTATTAGATCTCATGCTTATTCAATGATGGAATGTGCATGCTTATTCATTTCTGGTTTTGTATCCCATTTTTATCTCCAGAATAGGAAAGTTACACATGCAAACACACGCACACACACACACACATAACACACCAACACATCACACACACACACACACACACACACACACACACAACACACACACACACACACACATACACACACACACACACATACACACACACACACACACACACACACACACACACACACACACACACACACACATATTACACACACACACACACACACACAACACCACACACACCACACACACACACACACACACACACACACACACACCACACACACACACACACACAGCGCTGGTGTCAGCATGTTCGCATTGCATACGGCTTATAGACGAAATCTGTGTAAACTGAGCATCAGACCAGGGGGCGCCACTGCAAACACGGTGGTTCACATGAATATTCATCGACAGAGAAATGACAATCCACAGCACGTGGAAATGATAGAAGGGAAAAAAAAGATCAAGGAAATTGCAGGGATGCATACTGGAAGGACACCGACGCCTGTTATGGCATATTATTGAGAAATAAACAGCCGCGACAGAGACATTGTTTTGTCATCGGCATGCGCATTGTCAGATTACAAAAGAAAAAACAATCACACACATGCACGTGCACTCACACGCAAGACGTGAAGATCACGGACAGACAGCGAGATTGTGGAAAGCGAGACGGGGGTATGGAAGGGACGTGTGGGAGGTGAGGGAGTGGGGAGAGGCTGTTTTTAAAAGCAAAGAGAACATATCATTAAACTCACAAGACATTTCTTCTTCTCCTTCTTCACCTTCTTCTGCCTGAGGTAACCATGGTTTTTGAGGCTACCTTTCTTATTTTCTATTGTATACCTATTTGCATGAGTTCTGTTTTTCTATATTCATTTCCAGTTTGTTTGCTTTAATCCAGGCGCGCATGTTGTCAGTGGCGTTTTTAATTTTCCTAGCAGTGCTTGAGATGTCTCTCAGGAAAATAGAAGAGCATGCATTTGTGAATTATTATCGAAGAAATGGTAGGTCCCTGATTGTTTAATAACAGAGCTTAGTGCTTGTATATAGAGAATGAAGAGAACAGGGCTCAGAACAGAATCCTGTGGGACACCACATTTCAGCAAAGATAGAGCTGAACCAAAGTCTTTGATGACAATAGACTGAGTTCCACAAAAACGGCATGGTTTGAATCACGTAAGAACAGTTTCAGTGCAGCCAAAAGTGACAATCCTGAAATCATGGTAACATGGTTAGCAGTGTCAAATACTGCTGAAAGATCGAGTAATAATAGAATGGACACTTTTCCGTTATCAGAAACCTTCAGATCATCAACTGTTAACAAAGCAGTTTCTATGTTGTGGGTTTTACGATAAGCTGACTGAAAAGATTCAAGGTTTATAGATGGTGGCTTAGAGATGATTCGTCAGCTGTGAGATGATACGCTCGAAGACTTAAGACAAAGATGGAATATTGGAAATATTATCATTATCATTTCTTTATCGTTCTCTCTCTCTCTCTCTCTCTCTCTACTATATATATATATATATAATATATATATATATATATATATATAATATGTTGTGTGTGTGTGTGTGTGGTGTGTGTGTGTGTGTGTGTGTGTGTGTGTGTGTGTGTGTGTGTGTGTGTGTGTGTACATACGTATATCTGGCAACAAGATATTTTAGACTGCCTGTCTGAGGCAATTACAGAATGTAAATGTGTTTTAGGCAACAATGAAGCATAAACAATGTAAAAGTACGGCCTGCAGATTCTGATCAACTCAAAAACAGAATGTGTGTGTATGCGCGCGCGGGTGGGTGCGTGTATGTACAGGTGATTGTGTGTGTGCACGGGCACAAGGGTGTGTGTGCGTAGGTGCATGCATGTATATGTGTGTGATTGTGTTCTTCTGCCGATGCATATGTGCATGCGGGTATTTGCGTATTATTATGATTCCATGTGCGATGTCATGCTTCCATGGGTGTGCATGTTTGAGTAAATGCCTGTGTTAGTGTGTGAGTGCCGTCGTGGGCTACATGTTTGCGATCATGCGTGTATGTGTGTGTATGCATATGCGTATGTGTGTATGTGTATACACGCGCACACACACAACACACACACACACACACACACACACACACACACACATACATACATATATATAATATATATATTATATATATATATATATACATATATATATATGCATATATATACATATATATATATGTGTGTATATATTTGTGTGTGTGTGTGCACGTGCACGCGCACGCGTGCACCTGTGTGTGTGCACATCAGGAAAACAGGGACTGAAGAGATAGGACGGGTTTCAGAACCAATTTTCGTGATACAATTACACTGTAGGGGAAAAGTTTCTAAAAATGGCTTTTCTTACATATCTCTTCCGTTCTTGTCTTAAAAAGTCTGCCCTGTTCATCGATCAAGATTTCACCAAATTAAGATTGCAACTCTGGCTTTGTGAAGAGCCATTCACTTCAGTTTGAATGAGTTTGGCAGCTGACGTCCGCCTCGATTGAAATGAATTAAATCAGATTACAAACGTCAATTTTAATTATTCAATAAAATTTCTTTCACTATCGAATATTGGTTTGGGTTTTATTTTGTTTTATTTTGCTTTCCTTTGCTTTGCTTTGCTTTGCTTTGCTTTGCTTTGCTTTGCTTTGCTTTGCTTTATCTGTTTTTGTTTTGCTTGGCTTTGTTTTGTTTGTCTCAACGAAGTTTTTCTGGGTGATGCATGTTTATTTATACTGAATACCACTGGTAGATGGTCGCTGCCATGTGTGTTCAGTGTCTCTGTACTCATTAGTGGTGTTAGTTTAGGAGAGATGAGTGCTGTATCAATGGTGCTGTCTGTGTCTCCTTGTCTTGAACCAATATGGGTTGGTGACGTTGTTGTGAGTGGGCTGACCTGGATATCGCACAGCATCTCTTCCAGGGCATGTCCCTGGGTGTTAGTACCGTTCTGATCCCACGTTGCAAATCTTGCAGTGAGATTGCCACATACCACAGTAATGTCTCCTAGTTCATCTTCAGTTGTTGTTGTTGTTGTTTTTTGTTTTTGTTTTTGTTTTTTCGTGGAAGTTCCACGTTGTTTTTGAGGGACAGGATCCTGGGTGTACGTAACCACAAATGAATACGAAGTTCTTCTGGTTTTGGTTCGTGTTTTGAAGGCGTACTCACTTTAGCGTAGTCAACAAGGGTCCAGACAATGATGTTTTCCTTCTTGTGTTGCAATGGCGGTTACCTTGTTCCCTGTACGTTCTAACAGGCAGTGGGGACAGCTCAGGAATGTCATTCCCTGATTCAGTTGTTGCGCACGATGGTGAAAATGTGTCTGAAGCCATTCTTGGATTACATGCATTCACTTGATGTGACAGCACTAGCGCATTCAAAGGCAAGGGCAAGATCAAACCTTTTTAGGTGATGTTAGGATCAGCTGTCTATGTCGACATCTTTGCTGGTGTGGGCCAGGAATAGGAGGTGATACAACAGCAACTGAAGCGCTTAACGTCTGCACCCAAACTCCAAACAAGAAACAAGTGCTATGGATGCTTTTCTCCTCTGGTCTGGTCGTGAACGGTTAGGACGGCCGGAATAAAGAGAGAAGAAACACAAGCTCTGCCTTCCCCGGGTCTTCTTTGTCAGGCTGCCTTACCACCTGCGCTCTTCTACCTCCTGTCTGCACCACAGACATCATATATATATATACATATTGGATGTCTGTGGTCTTCACCCTTAGCACTCACGCTCACCCGCTTATGTACTCGGATACTCGGCATGTGAACCGCAATGACGACACTGCGCGCCTGCTGGCGAATCGACTCTCTGGAACCCCTCAGGATCCAGATTTGTGTTTCTTCGTGCAAGCTCAGCGGTGTTTATCTTGCGGTGCACATAACAAACATCAACATATTATACATAAGAAAAATCTGCACAGCACACAGATTGTTGTAGTCTATATCACTCTGCATAATATTCATTTAGCTCGAAATTATGAGTGACTTAAGTCAATGGATAAACCTTGCTGAAAAGGATTTTAGCCGCACTTTTACATATTTAATCAATAAATATTAATCCATGAAAAATATCAAACAAATGATAAATAGACTATAACTCAGAAGTTTATGTGAACATATTTTAAACGGGTTTGTCAACCTGTCTGTGTAGAAATTGATCAGTGAATAGGCAATAGAAAACAAATGATCTTAATCTGGACACAAGCAGTTCGACCACAGTGCGGAATGCCAGAATCTGTTCTAATGCCTTACTACTTTGCAATATTTTAATGCAGTATCAGTTCTATTTACAAAAGGAGCAAGAATGTGTAAATGAAATTGCATCGGGTCAGCAGACCTTACAAGTCTGGTCGCCTATCACTACAAATTGCAGAGTCAGCAAGACTGACAACCAACACTCAACTGAAGTTTATATTTCAATTCGCCATGCAAAATTGCTGCAATAATTTTACACACTAGATGAAAAATGCATCGTCATAATTGGTGTGTAAACTGAATTGGAGGGTCAGATGATATGACCAACAGAAAACAATCACTAATGATAAGCCAGGCGGTTTGTTACAATGGTTGCCGAACAGTACTGTCAACAGACGCCACAACTCCTATCGATAACTTGAACTAAAACAGTTCCCCTACCTTACTAATCTGCGCCAAATTTTACACACAAGAAAAACAAAGCATGGTCTTATTAGTGATCTAATTTTACACACAAGAAAAACATTCATGGTCTTATTAGTGATTAAAAAAACAGGAGATATCAACTTTGCTGCAAGTGTGGGGAACACGGCTGTAAACACCTCGATTCACATCACAACTTCACATTAACAGCTGTATAACAACAATGATGTTAAGATGGGACAGTGAGAACGCCAGTTTTAATGTAGCGCACCCCGGAATTCGAACCCACAACCATTCGCATGTGAATCCGATGCTCAAACCAACTGAGCTACAGGGGCCCACTATGATGTGCTATGTTGTTGTTCTGTCAAGCCTTTAAAATTTTCAGTAGCATTGTGAGATACCGATGCTTTATTCGGTTCTCTTTCTGCGTACCTGAATAATGATGATGTGCTATGTTTGTTTTGTAATTTCGTCTCAGCGTGTTAACGATTAGGGACCGATGTGCTATTGTTTCTTGTTTCTGTTCTGCATTATCTTCTCGTATACTCTAAAGTGTAGGACTTTAAAACTCACTCAACTAACTAACTAATAGCACTGTCTTACGACAGTCCCTAATCGTTATCACTCTGGGACTTAATACACTGAAGAAGAAGAAGACATAGCACTGATGTGCTATTGTTTCTTGTTTCTTGTTCTGCATTATCGTCCCAGCGTGTTAACGTTTAGGGACTGTCTTGAGGATGAACCGTGTCATATAATTAAAGAAGGAGAATGATGTCTTGTAGTTTCCATGTCTAAGATAGGCGGGGTTTCAAGAAGTTAGTGCTATGTCTTCTTCTTCTTCAGTGGTATTAAGTCCCAGAGTGATAACGATTAGGGACTGTCGTAAGACAGTGCTATTAGTTAGTTAGTTGAGTGAGTTTTAAAGTCCTACCACTTTTAGAGTATACGAGGACTAGCGAAAAAAATTTTTTAAGAAGCCTTTCAATAATTTTAAAGCATTGTGAGAAACCGATGCTTTATTCGGTTCTCTGACCCATCCTGGATGGCAATCGAATGGGTGAACGACAGTTCTATGGCGCGCCTTGTCAATTTATATTCTTTAGAAACAAAGCGCGATGGTGGGAACAACGTGCGATGGTCATACTATCAATACTTTCAGATGAGAAGGTCTGAT
Organism: Monoplex corrugatus; assembly: GCA_030674185.1. Lineage (NCBI taxonomy): Eukaryota > Metazoa > Mollusca > Gastropoda > Littorinimorpha > Ranellidae > Monoplex > Monoplex corrugatus. The sequence goes on from JAPXFY010000012.1 coordinate 69,369,094, forward strand.
GAGTTATACTATGCAGTCCCTCACCAAGTCATAGTGCCTTATCTGAAACTTGCAAGGGATGTAAACTGCTGGGAGAGAAGAATGGGGGTGTGACCAAAGAGAATACTGCTTTGGTGTGACACTCTTTTTCTGTCTTTTCACGATTTCTTTCTACATGCGTGTGACTTTTACTTACCCACATGACCACATGAAAACTCTCTTTGTGTGTGTGTGTGTAAAACAGACATTAATTTGCTACAAAGAGACTTGATCCTAACCGATTTGACCTCCACGCGAGGCTTTCGTTAGGACATGCCCAGACTTCATTTCTTGCCCATGCGTACCGGTGACATTTTGACTTTGATATAGAAGGGACTGCTGCATTTGTCATTTAAAAAATCAACAATATAATTACAGTGTTACTGTCAGTGGCATTCAACAAAACTGCCTCACTCTGTGTGTCCAGATAGTATCTACCTCTTGTAATTTTCATTGTTGGAACACACAGAATGTTAAAAAATTCAAGTAAACAAATTTGAGACACTGAGTTTGTCACACATTTTTTGTAGGGGACTCTGTGTATCCAGATATTATTTACCTCTTGTAGTTTTTATCGTTGGAAGACACAGAATGTTCCAGAAATTCAAGTAAACGAATTTGAGTCACTGAGTTTGTCACATATCTTTTTTTTTTTTTTTTTGTAGGGGACAAATACCCTGTATACTGAACAAATCTGAATCTCTCTATCATTCAAAGCTTTAGAATACATTTTTATGCATTTGTATACTTTAGTTGTGCTCTTTTTGTTTCTGGTATGTATGTGTATTAAATAACAATTGTTTGTGTTAGGTGATTTTTTTTCTTTAATTGTTGTCAAGGGAAGATTTCTAATGACAATGGAAGTATGACAACCTAGCTAGGAGTGATTGAGAGTATCAAGACTGCAGGACTCAAGTCTGTCTGTCTGTCTGTCTGTCTGTCTGTCTGTCTGTCTGTCTCTCTGTGCTATTTTTTGTTTATGAAATTATGCAAACTTAGAAATAAACAACTGCACTTGGGTGAAAGCTGGAAGTAAAGATGGTGTTTTTATGCTTATTCCATGTAAAGATGATGATGTTTTTATGCTTATTCCACAACTACTGATAATAACGATTTTGTTGCCTCGGTGTTAACAGTGTGGGGTTTGGCTGTAAGTAATATGAACTGAACTGAACTGGATACTATTAATGAAAGTGTTAACTAGTACATATCCCATCCCTTTATATTATAACAAAAGTTATATTTACTGATAATAACGATTTTTTGCCTCAGCGTTAACAATGTGGGGATTTGGTGGTGTTAGCCCTGATATGGCTCTAGTAGTCGGCTGGGCTATAAGCAATAGGAACTGAACTGAACTGGATACTGTTAATAGAAGTGTTAACTAGTGCAGATCCCTTTATATTACAATTGAAGTTATATTTCTGAATAAATTATTAGTACTGAACAGGTAACTTTCACTGCGTAAATGTTTTTTTTCTGAATGGTTGAGCACCCCACTTTACTTGTGTGAATTGATTTTCACCTGGTTGAAGGTGCTCCCCTTAACCCTTTGACTCCTGCATCCTGTTCACCAGTCCTGTATTGTTGACCATGTTAAAAAACAACAAAACCTTAACTGTGCCAAATCTGTGCCACCAGCTGATATTCACATTTGGAACAGATCCATATAAACTTAAGTAAATTCTCTTAACAGGCACCTCAAGTCATCAGAAAAAAATCTGTTTGTTGTTGTTGTTGTTGTTTGTTTGTTGTTGTTGTTGTTGTTTGTTGTTGTTGTTGTTGTTGTTTTGGGTGGGTGGGTCTCTGTGTCTGTTTTGGCTATCGGTTTGTTGTTGGCTGGTTGGCTGATCTTACCCTGAAGTTGTTATTAATAGTCGGTTGGTTTTTCTGTGCATCTGTTTTGGCATTTGGTTGCTTTGTTGTTGTTGTGTTGTTGTTGTGTTGTTGTTGTTGTTTTGTCTGCAGTGGTTAATCTTTGTGTGTAAGCCATCTTTAAATAATGCTAAAACTACAGTTGCCAAAACTGCATAGAATCTATCAATCCCTTCTAAAATATCTTTACATATAATACTGACATTGAGATCCAAATAATGAATGATGCCAATGAAAAATAACAATTCAAAGAACTAAAAACAAAACAAAAGAAAACAAAACAAAAACAAAAAACAAAGGATGTTATCCCCAATTAAACAAAGCATTTACAATTACCAAACCTGTGATAAAGACTTCTCTATAGTTGGCAAAATCCTTTCCAACGCGTTTGTTTATCCACACACACCTGCTGACACATGCACACAGACACTTGACACGCAATATTGATAACAATCATTCTTCTTTTTTTGCTTTGTACATTTATACTATCATATCATTTAAGAATATTGTCTGAACTAGCCTCTGATTTTGACGAGACGAATTGACGAGTAGGAAGTTATTGTTTGTTTAACGGCTGGAACCTCACTATTTTTGTTTTGCTTGTGGGTTATCTACCTATGGGAATTCTTAGTGCTTAAAAACAATGGACCTATCTCCATTTCAAATTCATTTTCACACTCTGGAAAACAATAATGATAATGAAGCTTTATACCCATAACATTCCAGAAAGCAAGCTCCCAAGTGCTTTGCACTTTACAGAATATATTGTTTTTTGCAATAAAAAATGAAATTCAACAGTAAAATCAGTGATATTTCATGAGCATGAGATAACATAGAACATATCTTTTTGCTTTGTACATTTACACTATCATATCATTCAAGAATACTGTCTGAACTAGCCTCTGGTTTTGACGAAACGAATTGACGAATAGGAAGTTATTGTTTGTTTAACAGCTGGAACCTCACCATTTTTTTTCTGCTTGTGGGTTATTTAACCTCACCATTTTTTTTTTCGGCTTGTGGGTTATATACCTATAGGAATTCTTAATGCTTGAAAACAATGGACATATCTCCATTTCAAATTCATTTTCACATTCTGGAAAATAATAATGACAATGAAGCTTTATACCCACAACATTTCAGGAAGCAAGCTCCCAAGTGCTTTGCACTTTACAGAATATATGGGTTTTGCAATAAAAAATGAAATTCAACAATAAAATCAGTGATGTTTTATGAGCATGACATAATATAGAACAAGAAAAGAAAACAAAGGTTAACTTATCAGAAAAATAAAAATCTTATGCGTATTTATACATACACATGTTCTCATCTGAATGCGCGCACACACACGTGTACGCACCTCCACAACACACACATACACGCACGCACGCACGAACACACACACACATGCGCGTGACGCGCCGCACACACACACACACTTGCACACTCACTCGAACACAACACATACATGCTTGCATACGTACACACACATACACATACTAGAATTCACGCAAGAACGCACACTGATACAAGGCACACAACTAAGTGAATAACATTTTCTTGCACAATCATATCGCAGACAGTATGGTGGAGACTTCAGACTTCAGATGATTTATTTGTAAAGGCTATTGTCCCACAAAAAGATATAACAAAAGCAACAAAATCGCACATTTATATACAGTAATTATGTTGTGATCCAACATTTTGAATATAAAATCCAAAACAAGTGTGGCTGCCCCGTTCAAGCAAACAGGAACCAGAAAAAAAAAAACACGAAAAAAGAATAAGAACACGTATTTAATACAACAAGACAAGACAGGTGCAAATTTTCTGCCAACTGGCCTTTGTCAAGCGTAAGATCACAAACAAATAAACATCAGATACAAAACTAGGAGAAAAAGACTGAAACTTCCCTGCTGCTCCGTCCAGTGTGAGAAAAGAAAAATAAGTATGAAGAAATGTTTAACATAAAAGCTTATGCAGAACACATATCTATAATAAGATGTTTTGTGTGTGTGTGTGTGTGTGTGTGTGTGTGTGTGTGTGTGTGTGTGTGTGTGTGTGTGTGTGTGTGTGTGTGTGTGTGTGTGTGTGTGTGTGTGTGTGTTGTGTGTGTGTGTGTGTGTGTGTGTGTGTTCCAGTGAACAGTGCGGATTTGTGGAAGGGAAAGGAACTATTAATGCCATATACATCCAAGAACTATCATAGAGAGATCAAATGAAATGAATAAGGATTTGTATTTATGCTTTGTTGACTACACCAAGGCTTTCGATCGAGTAAGACATGATGAATTGATCAACCAACTGGAGAAACTCAATGTTGATGGAAAAGATCTACGAATAATCAGAAATATGTACTGGGAACAAACAGCTGCAATGAGAATAGAAAACAATGTAAGCTCTTTCCAAAACATCAAAAGAGGAGTCAGACAGGGCTGTGTTTTGTCACCAGATCTGTTTTCACTTTACAGCGAAAACATCATGAGAAACCTAGAAGAAGACCCTGGATTAAAGGTTGGAGGGAAAATGATAAACAACATTCGATACGCTGATGATACCGTACTAATTGCAGAAAGTGAAAGGGACTTACAAAACCTTGTGAATATACTAGAAAGAGAAAGCAAAGGTAAGGGGCTGGAACTAAACAGCAGGAAGACTGAAGTCATGGTGATCAGTAAAAAACATGAAATCCCCTCATGCAAAATAACAGCAATGGCACAACCTTGACACAGGTTGATAAATTCAAATACCTGGAACGATCATTTCATCAGACGGCAGATGCACATCAGAAATAGCCGCAGAATCGGCCAAGCCAAAACAGCATTCAGGAAGATGACAGCATTCTTACCAACAAATACCTATCAATTAACATCAGGAAGAGAGTTCTTGAATGTTATATAGAACCAATACTGTTGTACGGATGTGAGGCGTGGACAGTCAACAAACAAAGCCAGAACAAGATTGAGGCAGCCGAGATGTGGTTTCTAAGAAGAATGTTGAGAGTTCCATGGACAGCAAAGAAAACAAACGAGACAGTCTTGATGGAGGCAGACACAAGTAGATCACTCATAAGGAAGATTAGGAAAAGACAGGCAACATTAACAGGCCACTTTATGAGGAAGGGGGATTTGGAGCACCTGGTCACAACGGGAAAGCTGGAGGGAAAGAGAGCACCGGGTAGACCCAGGGAGAAAATGCTGGACGGACTTGCAGAGTGGCTGGGGACGAAGGGGGTGGGAGAGATGCTAGGGGCAACGAGAGATAGAGACAGATGGAAGTCCATGATCGCCAACGCCATGCGGCAAGGCACCTGATGATGATGATGATGTGTGGTCCAAATTTTGAAAGCTGTTAAACATATGTTTCCTTTACAGATGCCATGAATAAACAAAGCCTGAATGAGGAAAGTTGTTAAAAACATTTTAATGGAATCTCAGAGATCACTCAAGGCAGAACAACAAAAGTCAAAATGGACTTGACTATCTTCTCGACCCTTACAAAATGAATGTATAAGTCACAAATATTGCACTGTCTGTAACAGTAATAACGGCCAAAGTGCTCAGAAATATTGCACAGTCCATAACTGTAATAACGGCCAAAGTGCTCAGAAATATTGCACTGTATGTAACAGTAATAATGGCCAAAGTGCTCAGAAACATTGCACCGTCTGTAACAGTAATAATGGCCAAAGTGCGCACAAATATTGCACTATCTGTAACAGTAATAATGGCCAAAGTGCTCACAAATATTACACTGTCTGTAACAGTAATAATGGCCAAAGTGCTCACAAATATTGCACTATCTGTAACAGTAATAATGGCCAAAGTGCTCAGAAACACCAAGCCTAAATTTTGCCGTAACACATCTGAAATATCCATCCATTTTCATTGTAAAATATGTCAGGATTCAGTGCAATATACAAAACTGTCGATAAAAGTATAACCTACCACTTTTATGTACGCGAAAATGCCTTTCTTGCCATCTGCAGTCATTTAATCTGATATGAGACATACAAACAAATGTATGTGTATCTCCAACAGCCTATCTCATCCAAACACTCCGAAAAAAAGTTCAAATAATTTACTCCCAATTCTGTAGAGTGAAGAGGAGATAACTGCCTGAAGAAATGAGTTTTCAGAGCTGAAAAGATTGCAAGTGATGGACATCTGAAAGATGTGAGTTCCATTGTTTTGGCTCACGTTTTTCTCAGGCAAGATTCTCACCCGAGTAAACACTGCAATCAGATTGGACAGAAGGTGATAGGTAGGCTTATATGGTCATCCCTCTTTGTTCGTGCCAGTGGCATAGGGAGTGATATGACGTTTCTCTTCTCGCTGTAGCTGGTGCTATTGTCTGGTTGGTCTTCTTGGCCTCCTCATTTTGTTAGTTCATCTCTCATGTCGTTTTCTGGTATCGTATCCCGCAATGAGTAGAGATCCACTGGAGGACACTATACTAAACTGAAAGCACTTGTCCCTACAGGGGGCTGGCAGATTTAGGTTATCCAGAACGATGCAGTGACATTTTTGTTATGTTCCCCCCCCCCCCTTAATTATTCTTTTATTCCTGTATTCCTCTTGGCTGAACAAGATATTACACAGTAATTGCAGCAACCTCTCCTACAGGGCGAGGTTTAGCACAGTCAAATATGGTTGCAAAATAAATGAATGATCAGATTAACTAGTACCCTGGCATGAATACACCATCACAGTCCACCCAGCTGTAATAGGATCCTGTGCCTGTTTATGGATGGGGAAAGCAAAGCAGCAAAGGAGAGGAAGTGGGCTGCACCCTCATTGCTCAGGCCCTAAGAGAAGTTGGGGTCTCCAACATGTTTCCTTAGCAACTTTTAATGTTACTCAGAAACCTCTAGAATCTACTACTATTTTGTTTTCAACGGAAATTCCAGAAACGTGTTGTTGTTATAATTTTTGCTTATATCATTCATTTATATGTTTATCTATTTTCTTAGTTGAAAAGTGGAAGATTGGTTCTGGTGTTTCGCCCCTAGTTAGACTTCATTTTCATTTTGATAGAATTCAGTATAAAGAAGGAGGCTCAAAGGCTCGCGCGGCAATTGATTGAACTTCCGGTTTCGTTCATTCAGAGCTGTTCAAAATAGCTTTCACGCTTTTGTGTGCATTTGCTGAATTTATTTATGTTGCATCGCGATGTGCAGCTAGTGATTTAATCACGTTAGGTAAAGACAGCCGAAAACGCGTACTTTGGTAACAGGTATGCTCATTTTGAGTAACTATATTTGTCGTCTCGGCAGTAATAAATTAATTATTTAGCACCGGCTGTCACAGCAGTACGTTACTAAGTAGTAGGTATTCTAGGTAGGGCCAATGTTTAAAACCCTTTGACTCCTGCCGCCTGTCCACCAGTATCCTGCATTGTCAACCATGCAAACAAACAAAAAAACGTAATCCTCTGACTCCCTCACCCAGGAAGCTGGTGGATATGGTGAGGGAGTCAAAGGGGAAAGTTTTTGTAGTTGCTGGATAGGGTGCAGGAGTCGAAGGGACATACGTCACATAGTAATGTTACAAAAAATTTCAAATGTTTTGTAGAAAATATGCAGTTACCATCAGTAAAAAGCACACACACACATACACACACAAAAACAATGATTTTATTACATTGGATGTTAGCTTTTTTCATTTCGACATGATCCTCAGGTTTCCGGCTTTTGATGTAGATTTTGAATTTCTCCCTTTTATATTGAACTGCTTTCTCACATGCCTCTGTCCACCAAACATTACCCAATCGATTATTTGATCTAGAAGATTTGAGTTTCGGAATCGATAGGTCTGCAGCGGCTAAAATTGACTCTTGGAATTTAGAAAACATAATGTCTACATTTTCACTTTCATAATGTCTGTAATCTTGATTAGCTAGAGCAGTTCGAAATAAGGACCAATCAGAACGCTTGTAATTATATTTTGGAATAATTTCAGGAGAGCTGTCTTTCATCCTGATGTTTTTGTCAGTTATGGTTATGATGATAGGTAGGTGATCGCTTCCCAAAGTGTCTGTGAGTTTCCCAGGTACAGGATGGTGCTAATTCTGGTGAGATTAGAGACAAATCGATGGCTGTCGCCCTGTGTTTGGAAACATCAGGGATCCTAGTGACACTACCATCATTTAGAAGGTAAAGCGAACTATCAACGATATTTTCTACCAAACGATTGCTCGTAACAGTAGAACAGTTCTTTTCCCAAAATGGGGAGTGGGAATTAAAGTCTCCACCTATTAGCCATTTACCACGCTGCTGATCTTGGATAGTGCGCAGCCATTCTGTGTTGTGGTCATTTGGACCTGTTGGTAGGTAGACTGACAAAACGTTAATGTTTAGAGAATTGCTTAATTGGACAGTGGCAGCACAAGCATGCAAATCTTCGCTTGATTTCAAAACTGGGGAAGTAAGTAAGCAGTATTGTAACTCTTTGAGTATATAAATCGCGGTGGATACCTTCTTCCTGAAGAAATGAGAAAGATTATTGGGCATCATTCTGCACAAAAGAAATTTCAGATTTCAAAGATTTCCATAAAGTCTGGACGAAAATGAAACAAATGAAGGATGGAACCAACTTACCTAGGTGTCCGATAATGATTGAAACATGTAACACATTTCCTTCAGACATGGACAAAGCAGAAACTTTTGTGGATCTGTTCGCCAAAAACAGTAAAGTTGAAGGTTTATCTCCAGACTGCAAACATCACAGAGAAATGGAAGATTACAACCCAATCTACACTGATCCAGTACCACAGAATGATCTCTGGTTTAATTCTCCAATCACCTTAGAAGAGCTAAAAAACACAGTACTGTCTCTACACAACAAAAAGAGTTCGGTAGCTGTTGATGCAGTTTCGACTGAAATGATTAAACATCTCCCTGAAAGCTACCTTATTTTCCTACACAAAATTTTGCAGAAATGCTGGGTTACTGGAACTGTGCCACAAATCTGGCAAAAGTCTATAGTTATACCAATCTTAAAAACAGGAAAATCGAAAACCGATAAAAACAGTTACAGACCTATTGCTTTAACGTCCCACACAAGCAAACTAATGGAAAGATTGGTCTTAAACAGACTTTTACACTACTGTGATAAAAATAACGTTATTCCGGTAAACCAGGCAGGTTTTAGAAAAGGAAGATCCGCAGTTGAGCACCTAGTTAAACTTACAACTCAGATCAAACAACAGTTTGCCCGCAGAAAAAGTGTTTTAGCTACTTTCTTTGATGTGAAAAAAGCTTACGATCAAGTTTGGCATAAACGTTTATTGTTCAAGCTAAAATCTGTTGGTTTATCGGGCAATATGTTCAATTACATTAAATCTTTTTTAGCTAATAGAACAATTCAGGCAAGAGTGGGAGCTAGTTATTCTTCTTCACGATGCCTCGACATGGGGATTCCACAAGGTTCAGTGATAGCACCTATTTTATTTAATATCCTTATACAGGATCTTCCTAAAGCTCTTTCAAATCGTGTTGTTTTAGTACAGTACGCTGATGATATATGCACTTGGATGAATATCACTTTAAAAAAGACAACTCCACAGAGAACGCGAAATTACATCAGGAAGTTGTATCAAATTGATCTTGATAATCTTGGAAACTATATGTTAGAAAATGGGCTGTCGTTGTCAGCAGAAAAAACTAACATGATGCTGTTTGATCCTGGTGGTAACTCAAATAACTTGCCTATTTTCAAATTGCTTGGTGAAGTGTTAAATTACAAACAGGTCGTAAAATTCCTGGGAGTTTACATCACGTCCAAATTAAGCTGGAATGTCCATTTTGATTATATTTTAACAAAAGCTCGAAAAACCTTAAATTTTCTAAAGATAATAAGCAAATTACCCTGGGGAATGGATACAAATGTACTGATTCATCTGTCAACAGCGCTGGTCAGGTCTAAATTATCCTACGCGCAAGAAGTTTTCTTCAATGCACCCAAATATTTACTAAAAAAGATTCAGAGCTTGGACTGCAAAAGTCTTAAAATTGCACTAGGTGTACCAACTCATGCTTCTACTCTGGAAACGTACAAAGTTGCTGGAATTCTACCTTTAAACAACCATCGTGAGTTAGCTACAGCAAAGTTTGCAATTAGAACTACTTCACAAGTGGATAATTTTGTGAGCAAAGAAATTAAGATCAGGTCTGATACTGACTTTCCAAAACGAGCAAAAAACATTTCATCACAAATTACAGCCACAACTTACATATCTGGCCTGATCAAACAGTCCAACATAACAATGGATGAAATTGCTGAGAAACCAACGATAACGCCTATCCCTACATGGGAAATGCTAAATGCCACATTTGATCTCGATTATGCAAAAGTTAAAAAAGATGATAATGTCAACATTACGCTTTCCACAGCTTGTGAACACATCGATGAAAAGTACAGTACCCACCTCCACATTTTTACCGATGGGTCAGTCTTAGCAAACCAGAGCGCTGGAGCAGCCTTTTATGTTCCAAAATTTAACATTAAAAAGTCTTTTTTCATTGGGGCAAATGTATCTATATATACAGCAGAATTGGTCGCTGTTGTTCAAGCGTTGCATTATTTAATAAGCCTTCGGCCTGTGTCATTCAAAGTAGTTCTCTTTGTTGATTCAAAATCTGTATTATATGCCTTACAGTCTTTTGATACAGACACAAGACCTGACTTAATTATTGAGGCAAATCATCTAATACATTGTTTAAAGATAAATGGTTCGGAAATCAATTTATGCTGGGTGCCTTCTCATGTTGGTCTTCATGGCAACAACGTAGTTGACAGAGCAGCTAAATCCGGTGCCCTCCATTCTGAAAATTCCATAGAATTACATGTTAACACCTCGGTAAAAGAAGCTTACAACTCGCTAGAATTAGCATCATGGATTCGATTTCATGAACATTTAAATGAAAAATTTGTGTCTCAAAAAAGAATCAAACTTTCAGTTCAAAATATCTGTAAAAATTTGCAGTATTCCTCGTTATATCATTTGAGATTAATTGTTATGACATATTTTCGCATTCAACTGAACGCTTTGAAAACAAAATATTGTAACAACGTTTTATGTATTTGTGGCGAACAATTCACATTGTATCACTGTTTGTTTTACTGCAGAAAGCTTCGTTCCTTTTTACCAAAGACGTTTACACAAGGAAACTATCTTGAAACGCATTTTAAAGAAGTAGTATCGGATCAAGTTTTGTTAGTTAAAATTTCAGAATCATTGGTTCACAGTCCTGTTAATGCGTTACTTTAAGATTATTGTTATAATTATGATTATTTTTGTTTTGTTTTGTTTTTATGACGATTTTTCTTTTACATTATTGATGTTAGCGTTGTTCTAGTTTCATTTCTCTGTTCATCCACATCCTTTTTCTTAAGACCTTGCCGCTTCCTTTTAATTTTTTTTTACGTCCCTTACTCTGTTCCCCTCTCCCCTCCACCCCCACCCCCCTTATTTCATCCTCCATGCCATTTTTCCCCGTCTAATATCACTTATAGTGAAAAGATGTTAAATCAAGCAATGAACGAACGAACACAAAAACAACTTTAAAATGGTATAAAAAGTTCTTTGATTGTCTGTGAGGAAAGTTAAGAATTTTTGTAATTTGTCTGTGAGGAAAGTTACGATTTTTTGAATAATTAAATTTTTGACGTTTTCCTTTCTTTGGATTAGGCTACATAACAAAAACTGTGACCGTATGTGTGCCGTTTCATCACAAAAAGCACCATAACTTTGGAACGACTGAACCGATTGAAAAAAATCAAATGTCAGTTGAAAGGTCTTTGTTTAGCCAAGATGATCAAGACCTTCGTGAATCTCTGGGTCCTTGCATTAATTAGTAATTAATTCATTTATTGCATCAACTGGCGAAAGCAAAAATTTACTGAGATTCCTAAAATCTTTAGGCCTACCGTTTCCAAAATAATCAAATTTCTGACTTCAAAATTGTTGATTAAAGCCTCAAGATAAGTATCATGATAACTTACAACAATTTTATTCAATACCATTAGGCTCAATCTACCATTAGGCTCAATCTTTATGTAATAATCAATTAATTACAGTTTTTCATGAAAAACAGCCTTTAACAAGTTGTCAACCTGCACATTTATAAATGTATTTACTCTTGGTTTATAATTATATTATATTTTATTTTTATAAATAACATGTAGGCCTATGTATATTATTATGTATCATACGTATCATGTGTGTATAGATAGGCCTATATGTGATGTAAATATATTCATATTGATTAATTAAAATAAAAAAATTGAGAGCCAGTGATGGTAGTATAAAAATCCTTAAAAATAGAAATTAAAGTTGTTTAAGTATTTGACTGAGAAGACCTCTCTCAAGTTTCCTGGTAATATAGAAATTTAGTCTTTATTAAGAGTAATAAGACTAAGAGATTATAGATTAATTATTAATTAAGCTGTTCTGAGGGAAAGAAAAAGGATTCACAGACTGAATTGGTTTATAATTATTTAAATAACTTGCTTTTCTGGAAATTTCATCTTGCAGTTTTGATTTAAAAATTCTGTTGGTAGTAAGGATAGTGTATCTTTTCAATTAGGCTATTTACCCTAACAAAGAAACCTGGCTGAAAAAGTTTTAATGTTTTTTTTCTTACGTAAACACACTTTTTCATAAGCTGTCATACAACATGAAAGATGATGTGTTTTTATGTATGTAAATATGAGTGTGTGTGTTATAAGTGTGCATATGCATATGTATATATACATAAATTCTCCAATGTAGATGAGATCATACTATTTTATTGTCATTTTACCCTGAGGAAGGCCAAGGGCCGAAATATTGAGATAAACAGTCAATGCTCTTGTTGATTGTCTTTGAAAATTAAAGTGTGTATATATATATATATATATATATGTACCAGTATGTGTACACACACACACACACACACACACACACACACAAAAACACATATAAATATCTATATGTATATTACTTAAAAACACAATTAAATGCAAACAAAAACCACCAAGACTGACAATGTTTGGTTACAAATGTTTTAATGTATAATGCTATATCAAAATAAATCCACAGAACAGTTGACAAGATGAAAAGGGCATTAGCAGAAATATATCATAACATACATGCACAAACACCAGTCATAAAGATAAGCTGTAAAAAAAAAAGTATTGCAAAAATCAAAAAAAATTCTGAAACATATTTACATGAGTTATATACAAATAGTCCACACATACAAAAAAGCACAGAATCTGTAGTCACATTTACAGCTTGCTAAATGAAGAGATTTAAAAAATGTGCATTCTTAGAATGGAATCATGAAAGTCATCTGTGTAAAAACCAAGTATGTCAAATGCAAATCTAAACAATAACAAAAACGGAAAAAACAAAAGATTATACATGAAGGGTATCCGAGTGTCATTACCTAGACGCACCCCAGTCCCCTTAGAGTGTACACACTTGACAGGAAGGCTTCTCTGGTTGTCACTGTTAATCCATATTTTCACATCAAGTATTTCCCAGTGAAACAGAAGCTGAACAGTATAGATTGGTAATACAAATATACAGGGTGTTTCAAAAAGAATACGCCAAAATCATTACGCAGTTTTTTCAGGTCTATAGCATTGTAGTGGACTGAATCAGTGGTTATTTGATAGAGTAGTTATCAAAGTTTGATTGGGTGTCAGTTTCACCGCTGTTGTTAGTATAACTTCCTGTGCAGCTGAATTGTGGGAAGATCAATCAAAACGGCGACTCCTCAGCAGAAGGCGTTTTGCGTGCTTGAATTCGCGAAAACAAACGCCATTGTCACGGTGCAACGTGCTTTCAGAACAGAATTCGGCATTGATCCGCCCCATCGTGAGAGCATTCGACGGTGGGTTAGACAGTTTAAAGAGAGTGGGTGTCTGTGCAAAGGAAAGAGTCCTGGAAGACCACGTGTTACAGAGGAGCAAGTGGAGAGGATTCATGATGCATTTGAGAGCAGCCCACGTAAGTCCGTACGTCGAGCAAGTCTTCAGCTTGCCATCCCTCATACCACTGTCTGGCGTGTGTTAAAGAGACGATTACACATGAAACCATACAAACTAAGCCTCGTCCAAGCACCTACTAATGATGACAAGGTGATGCGGAAGACATTCTGAGTCAGTGCTGGAGATGGAGGAAGGTGATGAAACTCTCTTTTCACGTTTAGTTTTTAGTGACGAAGCGACTTTCCATTTGAGCGGCACAGTCAATCGTCACAATGTGCGCATTTGGGGAACAGATCACCCACATGAAACTGTTGAGCATGAAAGAGATTCCCCTAAAGTGAACGTCTTCTGTGCTGTGTCTCAAGACAAGGTCTATGGTCCCTTTTTCTTTGAAGGAAACACCGTTACAGGACAAACCTATCTCGAAATGCTCCAAAACTGGCTATTCACTTTACTGCAAGCAGATTCGAATGACTTCATTTTTCAGCAAGATGGAGCACCACCCCATTGGCATCTCGGGGTTAGAGCTTATCTGAATGAAAACGTGCCTCAGCGATGGATTGGGAGGAGAGGTGCTAAAGACCTTGCTCTCTGTGCTTGGCCTGCCAGATCCCCGGACCTCACTGTGTGTGACTTTTTCTTGTGGGGGTATGTTAAAGACCAAGTTTATGTTCCACCACTTCCAGCAAGTATCGATGACTTGAAAGATCGAATAACAGCTGCAATCAACACGGTGGACCGTGACATGCTGAGGCGCGTTTGGGAGGAATTCTCATATCGGCTTGATGTTGTCCGCGCAGCCGGTGGTGGCCACATTGAGCACTTATAAAACATGAAATGAAACTTGAATGTATATACAACACATGTGTTCATGCTAGAGGTTTGTAATTTTTTTCGTTTTTGACACATCACGTGATGATTTTGGCATATTCTTTTTGAAACACCCTGTGTAGTTCTGACAGTTTTTTTCTTTTACCTCTGTGTGTGTGTGTGTTAGTGTATGTGTAGTCACTGAGCTGTGTCTGTCAAACATCAGTCACCAAGATTGTTGTGTGGGTGTACACATATCGGGAGATGTGGCACTATGTGACCAATACCCACTGTCCCACGCCATCCTTAACTAGAGTAGTCCTGTAGATCTATACTTTGATTCTTGCTAAACTTGCCTAGTTGTATGAGTTTTAATCTTATCCAATCTGACAATTTAAAGTCCAGAAGTCTAGAAGGTGATAATGAGCAGACCTTCGAAGTTCGGCAGCCCACTGCCACAGTTTGCTGAGTCATCTAGACTGACAACCAGCATCAAACTGAAGCTTGTATTTCAAGTTACTCTTCAAATCTGTTCACCAAATTTTACACAATAAGCAAAAAATGCATTGCCTTATATGTCGTGAAAAATGAGGAAGACGATCCAATAGGCTCAGCTGGTATGACCAAAAGAAAACGGTTAATCGGCACTGATAAGTCTGACGGCAGTTGTAAACAGTGGCTGCCGAAGGCAATACAACAGTCACCACACCCACTATCTGTAATATGGCTTAAACAGTTTACTCATCTAAAACCTGCACCAAATTTTACACATGCAGGAAAATGCATGTTCTTATCGGTGATTAATACAATTGAAGACAAAATCATACCTGTAAGTTTGGGAGATACGGCCGCACACACCACGATTCACATCCCCACAGCCATGTCAGCAATTGAGAGGAAGCTCGCGAAAACGACTAGGTCATCATGGGAAAAGTACAGACTTCGGTATTCGGATCGGTAATTATCGGACACATGAAATAATGAATGTATTCATAAACAAAACAAAGAGTGATTGTTTGTGCCTACCCCCACACGAGTGCTGCCACGCCGGTCAAAGTCTTCCGCTGAATTTTTCGTGCACACGTAATCACCGATTGTGACATACCTACTTATTCAACTTAATAAACAAACTGAAAGTGAACACACACATTCTCTCTCTCTCTCTCTCTCTCTCCTCTCTCTCTCTCTTCTCTCTCTCTCTCTCTCTCTCTCTCTCTCTCTCTCTCTTCTCACACACACACACCACACATGTGTGCGTGCAGAATACACATAGTGACATACACACACACACACGTACACACACACACACACACACACATACACACACACACACACACACACATAGAATGATAGAGACTTGGGAGTGAGAGAAGGATGTGTGTTTAACTGTTTCAGGCAGACTGCTGCTTTAGTACATTTGCATGTTGGGAACCATACAGGAAATAATCTGAGAGAACAGAGGGTCTTGCTACCATCAGTCATGATCATATAAATCCCAGGGAGGCAAATCAGTCCAAGAAAAGAAACAAGACTGTGTCCTGCTATCATCAGTCATGATCATGTAAATATGGCTGATGAAAGTTACATCTCAACTGTCTGTATGACCTGACTGATTTCCCAGTTGTCAGGTGGAATGTGTGAAAAGAGCAAGAGAACAAGAGTTCCTGCTCCCTTGGCCAACCTAATCCACCAGCTTCCTGCTTGCTTCCATGTTCCATCTGACTTGACTGGTTTCTTTTGTTGTCGATTTAGTTTACATATAAATCACATTTTTATACAGTTTAAACTTTAAATGGTTTATATTTCAGGTCAGGTTTTATGATCAGACGATCAGCTAAATTATTCCTGTGATACTGCCTACATTTGGAAGATGCGGTTAAAATGTGAAGTGGATGTGGTACGTCAGTTGCCGACTGACTGCAGCTCTATGAGGAAAGCAGGTCGTCTAAGCAAGGCAATCATAACTGTTGGCAAAGAAAGGGGTGGACAGTCAAAAAGTCCCAAGATCAGTATGATCATCTCAACTGTCAACAACAGAAATGGTTCAAAGTACATGGTATGTATTGAACATTGATGTTATGCATGAGACAGTGCTGATATGTAAATTTCCACTTGTGGAACCAGCAGTAGGCTTCATTATTTGATTTATTGATCATCAGTTTGTGATTTTTGTTGTAAATGGTATCTTACTAGTGAGATAGCTCCATAACCTTAAGTTGGGTTACTTTTTTTTTTATCTGTTTTTGTTTTGCTCTGTGTGTGTGTGTATGTATGTGTGTTAAAGTTAGTAAAATTGAATTGTCTTTTTAAAAAAATTATCAATGTACACTGTAGATACAAGATAGCATTTTCGATTTTCTGTGCTCTTTTGTGCCGTATTTAATTTTTAAATTGTGCTAACACTGATTACCCATTTTAATTTCTCTCTCATATCGATGTAATCAGTTCTTCATGTAATGCTGAGAGTCTGTTTTTAATCATTGATAAACTTGTAGGTTTTGTTGTTGTTGTTTTTTTACTGAAAGACAAGAGTCATAACACAGAATTTTACAGTCGGTGTATTTGTGCAATGCATTAACACTACTGTAAAAATAAAAATCACGTAGGGAATGAAATGTGAAATGTTTATTGTCTTGCCCAGCAATCACCATGTTATCAAAAATGCATACATATATTGATATGTTGGCTTTCAGTTGTCTGGAAACATCACACGACTGCATACTCGCTTTGCGGAAGAAGGGAAGGTAACAATCGTCCTGACAGCTCCACCTGTGGAAATCTTCATCAAGAAGGTATCTTCTATATTTTGGTTTCCTTAATGTTGTTATGTATCACATAGTGATTAGGCTGTTTATATTTGTTGTCATGCTGTCCAACATACTGCCTGATCCAGGGTCTTTATTTATGTTGCAGCTCTAGCTTTAGAAATGTGCAGAGTACTATGTTACCATGTGACTATCCACAGAGTTTGGGGTTTGTGTAGAGGGATTTATTACACTCAGATAGTTCTATATAATTATGTGTTCCACCCTAATCTGCCAACAATTACCTTTCAACTTGAGTTTGCATAAGTTCCTGTTGTTGGCAAAGTCTTGCACATCTCTTGATATGGGGAGGGGAAACAGAGGTATGCTATTTCGTGTTTCCATAATTTTTTTAACACTGATATGGCTTACAGGATATTTAGATATTTTAATGTGTGTATTTGATGCTATATATGCATACACACAAAGGGGGATTAGGCATTAGCGACTGTGTGCATGTGTTGACCTACGAGACCTGAAAATCTACCTACCAGGTAGACTACACCCATTATTGTTCTGCTGTGGGTCATTTCAGTGGTGTTCATTAGTGCCTGAATAATCCGTCATTATCTGTAAATGTTCACAATACTTGTATATTACATTCACAAATTCTCATGTACATATTTCTTCAGGCTGACCCCTTAAAGCTGAAAAGTCTGCTGGGGATTTTGCGTCTGGTGGAAAGGGGAAAGGATGTTGGAGTGGACTTGCCAATCGGATCAGCAGAGCCCCCTTCTGCATCAAAAATGAGAGCTTTGCAGACATCTATGGAGGTCAAGTCGCGTAAAGAATACCCCCTCACCACCTCCTTCCCCAAAGGACTCAAAAATCTGACGGTACGCTGTTGTTAAACATGAGTGTGTCAATACAAATGAACAAATCCAGTACAGCACAGTAATAGAAAACTCAGCATAACTTTTCATTGGTGGCCTGTGAAAATCTTGTGGCTCATTGTTTGCAGTTTTTCGGCTCATTTTTTCCCTCTTAAAAAAATCTCATTTTGTGTGCAAGTCATAGGGCACCCTGTTTTTATGGATCTTTGTATTAAGTCAAAAAGTTTTTACACATTTTCATTAGTTCTCTAGCAGACTGCTTGAGCCTGCACAAAATTTGCGCTGACAAGATCTTGAATAGGGAGGGGCCGCGCATGGGGATGCCGGGGACTTTTTCAGTATAAATAGTATCCCCACCTTCTGGAAATTCTGTGCTAGAGATTTCCTCTTTTCTGTCACTCTCTTTGTTTCTGCCTTGTTCCTTTGCTTTCTGTCATTTCTTCCTCTCATTTTCTCCCTTGCTGGTCCATTCACCTGTATGTGTTTCATAATTTAAAGTCTTACATATGTTTTCTTAGAATTACATGTATTAAGTGTATTTTTACCTCTAGGGAGGTGAGATATGTCAGAGCAGTTTTTGGTAATTTATGCCCGTTTTAAGTATGTTTTGGTGTATGCTTAAATTTGTATCCAGTGTTTTTTTTTAAATCCCCTGTGCGATAAATTGGACGGAGTGGTCAATGCCAGGGCATGTCCTTAGATTATGCACGCGAATGCATTCATATGTGAACTTAATTTTCTTCTTTTTTTTTTTATTCCTGTTGAAGTTTTGTATGTTTTGAAGCGGATGTTGTCCTGATGTGGCTCTACACAGTCAGCTGGGTTTTAAACAACAATAACAATAAGAACGGAGAGGGAAAGACAGGGACCTATGAAACAGTAAGTTGAATTCACCAGAACATTGGAAATGTTAACGTGGGCAGTAAAGCAGTGAACAGGCGATTTTTAGATGCTGCAGGCTGAGATTGAATTGAGATATCAGATCTTGAGTCCATTGCTG
Source organism: Monoplex corrugatus (assembly GCA_030674185.1). Lineage (NCBI taxonomy): Eukaryota > Metazoa > Mollusca > Gastropoda > Littorinimorpha > Ranellidae > Monoplex > Monoplex corrugatus. The sequence continues at coordinate 69,388,411 of JAPXFY010000012.1, forward strand.
TATCAAAAGAACCAACTTTTGAGAAAAATAGAGGGAAAAAAGTTGAAAAGGTATAAGAACATTGGTACCTCTTGAAAAAGATGGCATCATTCCAAATTCTGAATTTGAATTTTTATTCATTTTGTATGCTTTATTCTTTTTATGCACTTGTCTGTTTCATTTACCTATTCGTTTGTTTATTTCAGGTAAATGGGTGCACAATGAAGCGTCTAGATCCCAGAATTCTTGAGCTTCAGCACCTTTGGATGCTTAACCTCACCAACAATCTTCTGACCACGCTTCCTGATAATTTTTGTCGCTTGACTAGTCTGAATGATCTGGATCTCTCCTCCAATCAGCTGTCAGCAGTGCCCTCTGTGTTGTACACTTCTTGCCTGAAAGACTCGTTGTGCACACTCAAGTTGAATAACAACAAACTGAAAACGTTGCCACTACAACTGTGTCTCATGAAAAACTTGGTCAACCTTCAAGTTATGACAATGAGCTGTCCGCTTTGCCACCCAATATTGGTTAGTTACAGGGGACGGGATCGTGTAATTATTAGAATGAGCGCGCCTGAAAGTAATCTTAATTCCTTCGCTGCTTTGTTGATTTGCGAGTGTCATGGTTTCATTATCACCAGTGCGTTTATCATCATCGAGTGCCTTGCTGCATGGTGTTGGCAATCATGGCCTTCCATCTCGCCACATCAATCGATCTTTTGTTGCTAGAAGTATATCTCTCTCCTTTCTGTCCTCATCCACTCTTCAAAATTGTCTAATATTTTCTCTCTGGGTCTACCTGCTGCTCTTTTTCCCTCTAGCTTTTCTGTTTGACTAGGTGCTTAAATTTCTCTTGCCTCATAAAATATCCTATAAATGTTGCTTGTTTCCTAATTTTCTTCACAAAAACCCCAAGGCCTTTACAAAAACATGAGTGACAGAGGCAGACACGTAATGCAAGGACATGTCAACCCCTACTGCTATGATAAAAACAGACAAAATTATGAGACATATAGTGTTAAAGAAGCAATTATAGTAGGATACTTGTTTCTGTATGTCGATTGGTCGTATAATAAGATACCTGTTTCCGCATGGCAATTGGTCATGAGAAAGAGATGAATAAAGAGGAGAGAAAAAAAAAGAGTATTGAGTACATCTCTCGCTCTTTCTTACACACATAAACGCACACATGTTTGCGTGCGCGCAACCACACACACACACTCACACACACACACAACACACACTCTCCACACACACACACATGCACAAAACCATGTTTTCATACACACCAAAGGAATGCATACGCACATGCATGAACACAGATGCATAAACACATACATTCATTTAAACACAGCCACAACACACACACTCTTAAACATGCGCCTCACACCACATCATACACACACAAATATACACTCATTCATACATGCATACATTTTATGAAAATGGTGACATTATATGGAATGACTTGTTCTGTAAAACTGTTATGGGATAGCGTAGCTCATGATGTGGTGCCCAGTGGTCAGAGCACCCACCTTAGAAGCAGTAAACCCCAGTTCAATTCCTGGATGGAGAAAGATTGTTCTTGTTTACTACTAATCTTGAGGGGTGGTCTGATGCTAGTCATTTGGATATGATACACAGAGGCATTGCACTTTATTCATGCTACACTAAAGATTACATACATAATTCACCATTAATGTCTGTTTATATTACATTTACAGACCTGGTGACATACCCCTTCCACCTCCCATCTTAGTATGCGAGTGTGTGTGTGTTTTCACATGTGTGTTTATGAAAGAGTATTAGTCGAATAAATTAATACATTTTCTTCCTTTGTAGTTTTTGTGACCTAGTATTACTACTACCTATTTTTCTGGTTTCATTTTAAGAGCTGTTATATTATTGATGAGTGATGTTTACATTACATTAATGCATATTATGTGTCCAACTATGTTTATTCTGTATGGACATGGCACTCCTGCCTCCTTCATTTATTTTTTAATAATGAAATTTTTCTTGCTATGTGAAGTGCACTAAGCATGCTTTAACATGGACTGTTTGCGCTATACAAATGGAATTATCATTTTTATTGTAAAGATGAACCCACGGCAACACAAAGATGATGTCTGGTGAAATGGTATGGAAATCCACTCTGATAGGTAAATATAAATACACATTTAAAAAAAAAAAGGGAAGGGTGGGGTAGTTGATGGTTATGTTATATAGAGACAAGCTTTTCCAGGGAACAGCATCCTGCATGTCATAAGAAATTTTGTTGTTGCCACAAAGGGAAATAGATGAATAAATGAATAAAGAAGGGAGAGAGAGAGAGAAATGAAGTAGAATCAAAAAAGGATCTACTGGAACCTAATTTAGTCCTAAGAGAGTCAAGTTTCTTCACTTTCTGTCTTGTTCAGGGGTTTTGTCAAAACTGTTCACACTCTCAGCACAGAGGAATTCAATTACCTGCTTGCCAGGCAGCATTACCAGATTGAGGCTGGAGGTGTTGGACCTGTTTGGTAACCCCATCAAGCAGCTGACCAAGAATGTGATGCTGTCTTCCAACCTGGGTACACCCTCACTGAAAGAGCTCTGTTCCAGATTCATCAGAAAAAACTCGTAAGTGCATCCAGTCTTTCTTTGTTTGTAGCATGTGTCTCTTTTGTGTTGAATATCCGTGAGTTAAACTGTTCATCATTTCAGCTATAACCCTGATTTGTAATGTTTACTAACGGCAAAGAGAATTTTGAATATGTGTGGCCTGCTTTTAAGGATAACATTGACTCAAAATGTTCCTGCAGCTTCTTTGTCTTTTACATCGTTTTAGAGGTATTCCCCACACAACACATTACCGACCAGTTTTATTCTTTCACAATCCCAATGCCAGAGAATCCACAGGAATAAGCACTGTCAAGACTCCAGTTGCCATGAGGCCATCCACTGGATCCTGCCAGCTCATTTCAGTAAGTGTTCAGTAGTGCTTGTTCTGATACAGCGCATGTCAAAGACTGCGTACTGAACTCTGATTGATGACATTGGTGGGTCAGAATCAGACTCTTGTGTGGAAACTGTCACTGTCTCTCTTGTGATTGCTTCCATCAGCCACAGACACCGTAGTTCTTGACATAACAGCAACCTTAGGTCAGTCTGTTCAGTGGAGAAAACAAAACTGACATCAACATAAAAGCTTGGGATGATGATTCTTAAGGATGGGAGCTATGGTGATGCTGTGGAGTTCTGATTTGAGACTGTTCAACTGTTAAACATTTGCTTTTTACTATTTCATATCCTGGTGTCAACCATGTGTGCTGTAGTGATGGTCAGGAAGATAGAGCACTACCCACAAAGATGCATGGATGAAAGGGATAACAACTGAGACTTTTCAGCTGAACCTGTAGCACTCTGAAGTGTAGGTAGGAGCCAGTTAGGGTCAGAAGCAAGACAATGATTTGGATTGCTGGTGTCATTGTCAAAGTCTCTAGTCTTTAGTCTGTTGTGCTAATGATTTGGATTGCTGGGGTCATTGTCAAAGTCTCCAGTCTTTAGTCTGTTGTGCTAATGATTTGGATTGCTGGGGTCATTGTCAGAGTCTCCAGTCTTTAGTCTGTTGTGCTAATGATTTGGATTGCTGGGGTCATTGTCAAAGTCTCCAGTCTTTAGTCTGTTGTGCTAATGATTTGGATTGCTGGGGTCATTGTCAAGTCCCCAGTCTTTAGTCTGTTGTGCTAATAATGATTTGGATTGCTGGGGTCATTGTCAAGTCTCCAGTCTCTAGTCTGTTGTGCTAATGATTTGGATTGCTGGGTCATTGTCAAGTCTCCAGTCTTTAGTCTGTTGTGCGAATAATGATTTGGATTGCTGGGGTTTTGTCAAAGTCTCCAGTCTTTAGTCTGTTGCGTAAATCACTACACTGTGGTGATATGTTTGTTATAAGAGGAGTTGTTAGTCTGTTGCGTTAATCACTACACTGTGGTGATATGTTTGTTATTAGAGGAGCTGTTAGTCTGTTGCATTAATCACTACACTGTGGTGATATGTTTGTTATTAGAGGAGCTGTTAGTCTGTTGCGTTAATCAATACAATACAATACAATACAATATTTTATTTATATAGCGCAAAATCTTGATAAAATCAAATCTAAGCGCTGAAACAGACACACACACACACACACACAGGGCTATAAATGGGGAGAAAGAATAAAAGCAATGGAAAATTATAGAGAGCATATTATATACAATTATATATTACAATGTGATTCCCCTCCGAGTGGAGACAGGCTGCAGAGGGGATTGAGTGAGGTCAGGATTTTATGCAGAGGAGAAAAGGTGAGTTTTGAGAGCGGACTTGAAGGAGACAAAAGTAGGTTGCTGACGGACTGAGAGAGGAAGTTTGTTCCAGGACTCCTGCAGGAGAGTGGACCAGAAACAGAGACCATAGGTATTGAGCTTAGTGTGTGGAAAGCGAAAAGTCAGAGGATTGGAGGCAGAACGGAGGGTACGTGAGGGAACATAGATCTCAAGTAGGTTTGACAGGTAATCGGGGGCTGCGTTATTGAGGTTTTGTAGCACATGGTGTCTAGTTTGTACTGTATGCGCTTTGATACAGGGTGGTGATATGTATGTTATTAGAGGAGCTGTTAGTCTGTTGTGCTAATCACTACACTGTGGTGATATGTTTGTTATTAGAGGAGCTGTTAGTCTGTTGTGCTAATCACTACCTGTGGTGATATGTTTGTTATTAGAGGAGCTGTTAGTCTGTTGTGCTAATCACTACACTGGTGACTTTTTTTTTTTTTTTTATTAGAGGAGCTGTTAGTCTGTTGTGCTAATCACTACACTGGTGACTTTTTTTATTAGAGGAGCTTTTAGTCTGTTGCGCTAATCACTACACTGGTGACTTTTTTTTTATTAGAGGAGCTGTTAGTCTGTTGCGCTAATCACTACACTGGTGGGGTTTTTTTTTTATTAGAGGAGCTTTTAGTCTGTTCTGCTAATCACTACACTGGTGACTTTTTTTTATTTTTTATTAGAAGAGCTGTTAGTCTGTTGTGCTAATCACTACACTGGTGGGGTTTTTTTTTATTAGAGGAGCTTTTAGTCTGTTGTGCTAATCACTACACTGGTGACTTTTTTTTTTATTAGAAGAGCTGTTAGTCTGTTGTGCTAATCACTACACTGGTGACTTTTTTTTTTTTTATTAGAGGAGCTTTTAGTCTGTTGTGCTAATCACTACACTGGTGGGGGTTTTTTTTTATTAGAGGAGCTTTTACTAGTTTTAGTCTGTTGTGCTAATCACTACACTGGTGACTTTTTTTTTTTTTTTTATTAGAGGAGCTTTTAGTCTGTTGTGCTAATCACTACACTGGTGACTTTTTTTTTTTTTTTATTAGAGGAGCTGTTAGTCTGTTGTGCTAATCACTACACTGGTGACTTTTTTTTTTTTTTTAATTAGAGGAGCTGTTAGTCTGTTGTGCTAATCACTACACTGGTGACTTTTTTTATTAGAGGAGCTTTTAGTCTGTTGCGCTAATCACTACACTGGTGACTTTTTTTTTTATTAGAGGAGCTGTTAGTCTGTTGTGCTAATCACTACACTGGTGACATTTTTTTTTTTATTAGAGGAGCTGTTAGTCTGTTGTGCTAATCACTACACTGGTGACTTTTTTTATTAGAGGAGCTTTTAGTCTGTTGCGCTAATCACTACACTGGTGACTTTTTTTTTTATTAGAGGAGCTGTTAGTCTGTTGTGCTAATCACTACACTGGTGACATTTTTTTTTTTATTAGAGGAGCTTTTAGTCTGTTGCGCTAATCACTACACTGGTGACTTTTTTTTTTATTAGAGGATCTTTTAGTCTGTTGTGCTAATCACTACACTGGTGACTTTTTATTTTTTTATTAGAGGAGCTTTTAGTCTGCTGTGTTAATCACTATACTGGTGATTTTTGTTTGTTTTTTTATTAGAGGAGCTTTTAGTCTGTTGTGCTAATCACTACACTGGTGACTTTTTTTTTTTATTAGAGGAGCTTTTAGTCTGTTGTGCTAATCACTACACTGGTGACTTTTTTTTTTTATTAGAGGAGCTTTTAGTCTGTTGTGCTAATCACTACACTGGTGACTTTTTTTTTATTAGAGGAGCTGTTAGTCTGTTGCCCTAATCACTACACTGGTGACTTTTTTTTATTAGAGGAGCTGTTAGTCTGTTGTGCTAATCACTACACTGGTGACTTTTTTTTATTAGAGGAGCTGTTAGTCTGTTGCGCTAAATCACTACACTGGTGACTTTTTTATTAGAGGAGCTGTTAGTCTGTTGCGCTAATCACTACACTGGTGACTTTTTTTTTATTAGAGGAGCTTTTAGTCTGTTGTGCTAATCACTACACTGGTGACTTTTTTTTATTAGAGGAGCTGTTAGTCTGTTGCGCTAATCACTACACTGGTGACTTTTTTTTTATTAGAGGAGCTGTTAGTCTGTTGTGCTAATCACTACACTGGTGTTTTTTTTTTTATTAGAGGAGCTTTTAGTCTGTTGTGCTAATCACTACACTGGTGACTTTTTTTTTTATTAGAGGAGCTGTTAGTCTGTTGTGCTAATCACTACACTGGTGATTTTTTTTTTATTAGAGGAGCTTTTAGTCTGTTGTGCTAATCACTACACTGGTGTTTGTTTGTTTTTTTATTAGAGGAGCTGTTAGTCTGTTGTGCTAATCACTACACTGGTGGGGTTTTTTTTTATTAGAGGAGCTGTTAGTCTGTTGTGCTAATCACTAAACTGGTGATTTTTTTTTTTATTAGAGGAGCTGTTAGTCTGTTGTGCTAATCACTACACTGGTGGGGTTTTTTTATTAGAGGAGCTGTTAGTCTGTTGTGCTAATCACTACACTGGTGATTTTTTTTTTATTAGAGGAGCTTTTAGTCTGTTGTGCTAATCACTACACTGGTGATTTTTTTTTTATTAGAGGAGCTTTTAGTCTGTTGTGCTAATCACTACACTGGTGGTTTTTTTTTTTTTTTATTAGAGGAGCTGTTAGTCTGTTGTGTTAATCACTACACTGGTGATTTTTTAAATTTTTTTATTAGAGGAGCTGTTAGTCTGTTGTGCTAATCACTACACTGGTGACTTTTTTTTATTATTAGAGGAGCTGTTAGTCTGTTGCGCTAATCACTACACTGGTGGGGGTTTTTTTTTATTAGAGGAGCTGTTAGTCTGTTGTGCTAATCACTACACTGGTGATTTTTTTTTTGTTAGAGGAGCTGTTAGTCTGTTGTGCTAATCACTACACTGGTGATTTTTTTTTTTATTAGATTTAGAGGAGCTGTTGTGCTAATCACGAAACGTGATTTTTTAAATTATTATTATTAAGGAGCTTTTAGTCTGTTGTGCTAATCACTACACTGGTGTTTTTTTGTTTTGTTTTTTCTTAGAGGAACATTTTGTCTGTTGTGATAATCACTACGTTGTTGTGATTTTTTTTTTTCATTACAAGAGGTTTTAGTCTGTTGTGCTAATTGCTACACTGTGGTGATTTTTTTTTTATTACAGCTTTTAGTCTGTTGTGCTTGTCACTACACTGTGGTGATTTTTTTTTTATTACAGGAGCTTTTAGTCTGTTGTGCTTGTCACTACACTGTGGTGATTTTTTTTTATTACAGGAGCTTTTAGTCTGTTGTGCTTATTGCTACACTGTGGTGATATTTTTTTTTATTACAGGAGCTTTTAGTCTGTTGTGCTTATTGCTACATTGTGGTGATTTTTTTTTTTTTATACAGGAGCTTTTAGTCTGTTGTGCTTATTGCTACATTGTGGTGATTTTTTTTTTATTATTACAGGAGCTTTTAGTCTGTTGTGCTTATTGCTACATTGTGGTGATTTTTTTTTTATTATTACAGGAGCTTTTAGTCTGTTGTGCTTATTGCTACATTGTGGTGACTTTTTTTTTTATTATTACAGGAGCTTTTAGTCTGTTGTGCTAATCACTACATTGTGGTGACTTTTTTTTTTATTACAGGAGCTTTTAGTCTGTTGTGCTTGTCACTACACTGTGGTGATTTTTTTTTTTATTACAGGAGCTTTTAGTCTGTTGTGCTTATTGCTACATTGTAGTGACTTTTTTTTTATTACAGCTTTTAGTCTGTTGTGCTTATTGCTACACTGTGGTGATTTTTTTTTTTTTATTACAGGAGCTTTTAGTCTGTTGTGCTTATTGCTACACTGTGGTGATTTTTTTTTTTATTACAGGAGCGTTTATTCTGTTGTGCTTATTGCTACATTGTGGTGATTTTTTTTTTTTTTTTTTTATTACAGGAGCGTTTATTCTGTTGTGCTTATTGCTACACTGTGGTGATTTTTTTTTTTTTTTTTATTACAGGAGCTTTTAGTCTGTTGTGCTTATTGCTACATTGTGGTGATTTTTTTTTTTATTACAGGAGCTTTTAGTCTGTTGTGCTTATTGCTACATTGTGGTGATTTTTTTTTTTATTACAGGAGCTTTTAGTCTGTTGTGCTTATTGCTACATTGTGGTGATTTTTTTTTTTTATTACAGGAGCGTTTATTCTGTTGTGCTTATTGCTACACTGTGGTGATTTTTTTTTTTTTTTTTATTACAGGAGCTTTTAGTCTGTTGTGCTTGTCACTACACTGTGGTGATTTTTTTTTTATTACAGGAGCTTTTAGTCTGTTGTGCTTATTGCTACACTGTGGTGATTTTTTTTTTTATTACAGGAGCTTTTAGTCTGTTGTGCTTATTGCTACACTGTGGTGATATTTTTTTTTATTACAGGAGCGTTTATTCTGTTGTGCTTATTGCTACATTGTGGTGATTTTTTTTTATTACAGGGCTTTTGTCTTTTGTGCTTATCACTACATTGTGGTGATTTTTTTTTGTATTAGCGGAGCTTTTAGTCTGTTGTGCTAATCACTAAACTGTGGTGATATTTTTTTTGTTTTTCATTAGAAGAGCTTTTAGTCAGTGTGCTAATCACTAAACTGTGGTGATATTTTTTATTAGAAGAGCTTTTAGTCTGTTGTGTTAATGACTACAAAGTGATGATTTTTTTATTATTAAAACAACTTGTGTGATCTTCACCTTACAGGTAGTCCTAAGTTTTTAAGAAATGTTCGTATGTTCTGAGTCCATAATTTACCCATGCTCGTTTGTGCTGTTTCAGACTGGAGTACACGGAAGAGGATTTACCACACTGTCTGCTGTACTATTTAAAAAATGCGCGTCAGTGCTGGTGTGGCCGTTACTGCTTTGAGTCCTGTGCTCGTCTTCTTCGCAAGTGTGGGCTGTCACTGTTGTCCACCATCGTTCATGCATGGGATGAAAGAGGAAGCACTGTTGTTCCTGTGGAGGTTTTTCTGTGCTCATCAGTCTGCTTACAAAAGTTCCAGAATAATCCATGCGCGTACTGGCGATAACTTTCAGCTTCAAGGTTTTCCTCAGTTACCTCAGCGTTGACTTTTGACAGTGAGGCCTGGAACTGGAAACCATGCATTAGTTTTTCCCACAGTGGGGTGCTGTAGATTGAAATGAAAGGCCTGTGTTGTGGTTAGATCATTTGATCCAGAAAGCTGAGGTCAAACACAGTTGAGTGAATAGGTTACCAGATTTTTGATGGCTTGGTGACCAGATTTATGATGGCATGGTGACCTGATTTATGATGACTTGGTGACCAGATTTATGATGGATTGGTGACCTGATTTATGATGGATTGGTGATCTGATTTATGATGACTTGGTGACCAGATTTATGATGACTTGGTGACCAGATTTATGATGGATTGGTGACCTGATTTATGATGGCATGGTGACCTGATTTATGATGACTTGGTGACCAGATTTATGATGACTTGGTGACCAGATTTATGATGGATTGGTGACCTGATTTATGATGGATTGGTGACCAGATTTATGATGGATTGGTGATCTGATTTATGATGAATTGGTGACCTGATCTATGACTTGGTGACCAGATTTGTGACCATTGGCTGTACCAGATTTATGTTGGCATAATGACCAGATTTATGATGGCTTGGTGACCAGACTTATGATGGCTTGGCTGGAACACATTACCCCCACTTCACCCCACTGTAATGGAGTACCTGTCCTCCCGTAGAGATAGGTAAGGTACAACAATGAAAGAGAAGAGATGGGCACTACTGCCCTACTTCACCCCACTGCCATGGAGTACCTGTCCTCTAGGGATAGGTACAGCAATGAAGGAGAAGAGATGGGCGCTACTGCCCTGCTTCACCCCACTTAATGGAGTACCTGTCCTCTAGGGATAGGTACAGCAATGAAGGAGAAGAGATGGGCACTACTGCCCTACTTCACCCCACTGCCATGGAGTACCTGTCCTCTAGGGATAGGTACAGCAATGAAGGAGAAGAGATGGGCACTACTGCCCTGCTTCACCCCACTGCCATGGAGTACCTGTCCTCTAGGGATAGGTACAGCAATGAAGGAGAAGAAATGGGCACTACTGCCCTACTTCACCCCACTGCCATGAAGTACCTGTCCTCTAGGGATAGGTACAGCAATGAAGGAGAAGAGATGGGCGCTACTGCCCTGCTTCACCCCACTGTAATGGAGTACCTGTCCTCTAGGGATAGGTACAGCAATGAAGGAGAAGAGATGGGCGCTACTGCCCTGCTTCACCCCACTGTAATGGAGTACCTGTCCTCTAGGGATAGGTACAGCAATGAAGGAGAAGAGATGGGCACTACTGCCCTACTTCACCCCACTGCCATGGAGTACCTGTCCTTTAGGGATAGGTACAGCAATGAAGAAGTGATGGGCGCTACCTGTATAATATGCTGGCCATGAAATTGAATAGAGTTGAGGTATGTTAACAACTTGCTCCCCAACAACCAATCGTATTGTGGGAAAACTTAAGTTTTTACTGACTTATGAATCATACAAGCAATGGATTCTTTCCTGTCCAACCCCCCCCCCCCCCCCCCCCCCCCCCTCATCACTGCCCTATTTCTGTGTTTGGTCCTTTTACCTGCCTTTTCCCCCTTTCTTGGTGTCTTCACTCGTTTTTCATATTGTTCATATTATGACAGGTGCCCAGTTGAAGATTCATGTCATTTTATTTGTAGTTATTTGGTTGTTTACATCATTTATTCCTTTGTTTTAGTGTGTCAGACTTTGATATTTTCTATCTTCAGTGTGTGTGTATGTGGTTATTTCTCTTTCCTTAAGCCACTGAACACTGATGTGGTTAAAGTATCTGTTAACATACATATCTGATCTGTGTGCATGCTTCAGATGGAATTCAGTTATTGCACATCTGCCTGTATGTTGGCCTGGGAGATCAGAAAAGGCCCCACTCATACTTACTGGACTACCAAAGTAGGGTCGGGTTGAACTCAGACTTTCCGTTTTGAAGTCTGATGTCCTAACCGCTTTGTCTTTCCAGTTCTGTGAATCTAAATCCTTACCAAATGTGGACCATAGATCCTCTTGTACCTCTTTATTGCCATGTGCTCCTTTGATTTGAACTTAAATGTGCTCCTTTGATTTGAAATGCAATTTGTCGACTTTTTTGTCCCCCCAAAGTTGTGGGTCACATGTTCAGCATACCAAGGAGTTCTAATAGTGTAAGTTTTTAAAATTTTGAATTAAACAGTTTTTGTAAGCACTGATGCAAACTTTAAAACTATGACTAAAACTAAAGAGAAATAACCATATGCAGCCATGTTGTTGCTCTCCTTGTTCCGTGTTTTTACAGATTCCTCAGGAAAAGGAAGACTGATAATATGGTTTGGATGTCATTTTTATTTATTTCTTTGTTTGTTGTTAGCCCACATTACATGACTAAAATTTTAATCTGTTGTCTTGTAATATATGACATTCTGGATGGTAATAAAGATGACTTGCAGATACTGTAAGCCTTTAGCTTGTCCATGTAATTGTGCAAAGCTAGAATTTCCTAACATCACCCTACTAAACCCTAGGACTTGAATCAAATTTATGAATTCTCAGGATCACAGTTGCTCAACAAATGTGTTACCCAAGAAATACAAGTGTGAAAGCAATGAAACATCTTTCATGAAATGGGATTTTAAATGTTTATGACAAAATGACCTAACCAAGAATGTTCATGTCAAATGCTTAATGATTTTAGATATATTAGATGCAGACCTGTCCGTTTTCATTTCATGACTAATTTGAGTAGGATGAGTGAAAGTCACTGAAAACATTTGACCGTCTTCCAAGAAATCTGAATCTAAGTGACTGGCATCGTGCAGGTGCAAACCAGAAAAACATGAAACTAGAAGAATGTGCATTCAACAGAAACAAGACAGGCGCAAATTTTTGGCCAACTGGTCGTAGACAAGCAAATATAAAACAAATATAAAAACACAGAATGAAGGGGGGGGGGGGGGGGGGGGGGGGACAGACAACTTCCCAAACGAAGCATCCTGGTAGGAGAAAATGACTGCTTACTCGGTATAGTGATATTATGCTCTAATGACTCTTGCTCAGTATTTAGCACGCCATAGACTGGAGAAGACTAGGACCATACATACATTCAGACTAAATTCTGTTCATCCATTTTCTCCTGCCAAGATGCTACATTGGGGAAGTCGTTTATTGTGTTGTGCATTTACGTTTCGTTTGTTGAGTTTAAAGTCTTACCACTCTCAGAGTATATGAGTTATAAGAATGTTGCTCAAAGAATCCGTAAAACATTTTGGTTGCATTGTGAGATTTTGAAGCTATTGTCGGATTCTTTTGAACTAATTGATAGGTATGTATATCTGTATGCATTTATTCTTTTTTTTCTTTTTTATGTTTGACAAAGGTCAGAAAGCCGAAAATTTGCTCCTGGCTTGTTATATTAAATATAATAATAATAATAATAATAAATGGTTATTTATGAGCGCTTTCCACTTGCACAAAGCGCTTTACAACAACAATAAAAGTAAAACAAACACACCAACTCACAGACACACACCAACACACACACAAACACGCACAGACACACACACACAAACCACACACACACGCACGCACACAAACACACACGCGCACGCATTTACACCCAAAAACACGCACATCAAAAATACAGAGCGGCAGGAAGAGGGTCTACAAGAAATGTTGCTGGAAGAGAAAAGTCTTCAGACTAGTTTTAAAGGAGGGAAATGAAGGGCTGTGACGGAGATTGTGAGGCAAGGAGTTCCACATCTGCACAGCAGATGATGAAAAAGCTCGACCACCATGCCTCTCTCGTTTATATTTTGGAACGCGGAATGTTCTATCATCGGTAGCAGAGCGAAGAGATCTGGGTGGCACATAGATCGTAAAGATGTCAGAAAGGTATTTAGGCGCAGTGCCAATTATGACTTGGTAGCAGAGACAAGAAGCTTTGTATTTGATTCTTTGTTCAATAGGTAACCAGTGTAACTCTCGTAGAAGGGGTGTACAATGTGCCGATCTTTTTGCTTTGCACACTATTTTGGCTGCTGAGTTCTGTACTTGTTGTAGTGGTCTGATCAGGGTATGTGGAGAACCGACAAGAAGAGAATTGCAATAGTCTAGTCTAGATAGTACACAAGAACTGACAAGTGTTTTTGTTGCATCAACTGTGAGGTAGCGACGTATAGAGCTGATGCGTCTGAGTTCATGGTAGGCTACTTGACAGGTTTTACTGATATGATGTTTCATGGACATCTCTTTATCAAGGAAAAAGCCAAGGTCACGTACATTGTCTGAAAATGAGACGGGCGTATTTCCTAGGTCAAAAGTAGGAGGTAGGGAAGTGGCATCAACTGATGGAGGAAGGAGTCTAAGAGCTTCAGTCTTGTCATCATTTAGTTTCAGTTTGTTTTCGGTCATCCAATTTTTAACTTCTGTGACACTATCTTGGAGAGATTGAATAAGATTATCGTAGTTTGAAAGCGTGTCAGAATGTTCCAGTTGAGTATCATCAGCATACATTTCATGACGAATGGAATGAGTATCAATGAGATGAGTGAGTGGAGTGGTGTAGAGTATGAAAAGAACAGGGCCCAGAACAGAGCCCTGAGGAACGCCGAAAGTGAGAGTAGATTCAGAGGATCTATTTCCGTCTACTAGAACAATTTGCTTTCTGTCAGAGAGATATGATCGAAACCAGTTGAGCACGATATTTGTAATTCCAAATGTTGTATTCAGGCGTGAGAGAAGGATGTCATGATCTATTGTGTCAAAGGCAGCAGAAAGGTCCAAAAGTAGAAGAACAGATATTTTGTCTTGGTCAATAGCATTCAAAAGATCATTTACAATGCGTAAAAGAACAGTTTCTGTAGAATGGCCAGGCCTGTAAGCAGACTGGTGATCGCTGAGAAGTGAATGCGAGGTCAAATGGGAGAAAAGCTGGCGAAGCACAAGTCGTTCAAGAAGTTTAGAGAGGTATGGAAGGTTGGAGATGGGTCTGTAATTTTTCAACTCGTTGGGGTCCAGATTTGATTTTTTCAGAAGGGGTTTTAACACGGCTGTTTTAAATTCAGTTGGAAAGACGCATTCTACTTCTATTTTTCTGGGGGTTTTTGTTGTTGTTTTTTTTTGTTTATCTTCTTAGAATAAAAGAGAAGTGGACTTGAGACATCTTATGTTATGAACTGGATACGAAAACTTCTAGAAAGATTATGCAGGCAGAGGGTTAATGAGGTGAAAAAGATATGTCTGGGCCAAGAAGGATTTGTGAATGCTCAAGTTATAATAGGCTGCTGAAGCGTATGTGAAATTCAAAGTTATTGTTAAGCTTAAGATAGAATGGATATATGGATACTCCTAAAATGGTTAAAAAAAACTTACTCAGGTGATCCTACTTATGCCCTGGTGACTCTTGCTCAGTATTTAGCATGCTATGGATTCGGGGAGGACTATATAATTCAGTGTCATACACACAGACTAGATCCTGTTCATTTACCTGATCAATACCAGATGATCAAAACTAGGAGTATCTTACCTCTCAGACCTCTCCCAGTGTAACTATTAATATTATGGCATGTGTTGAGTAGACCTACTACCTCATGTGCAGTCTCAAACCCAATTTTCAGTTTCAATTTTGGAAGATAAGAGTCTCTGGGCCTGAATTAATTCCTATGCACCAACTTCACTGATGTCATGAAAACCAAAATGGATCCCAATTGCTTCGATGTCATATAATGCATGTCTGAAGACCTCAGGAGTGTAGAGCACAAAGTTTCTGCATAGATCTCTGCCATGGAATGGATATTCTGTGAATAAAGGTTGCTCATAAGTATCATCTTCAGTTTCTTCTGAGTGAATTTTTTGATTCGTATTATAAAAAGAAAGCCTTCCTGCCTCCTACAAATTCTTGTATACTCTGGATCATCAGAGAGCCAGGCACACAGGATACTATTTTGTCAGAGGAAAGTGTCTGGATCAGACTGAAAACTTGTCAGAAGAAACAGTGAATGATTCTTGAATATCCCTTATCAGATATTGAATAGTCTACAGCCTGAAATGGTTCTAGTTGCTACTTCCATATCAAAGCAAGTTCATGTCTGAGTTGTCATGATCGTTGTTCCAGACAGGCCCATGGACATAGACATAACAGTCTGTGACAATGCAATGATTGTCATCAAGAGCAAGCATACAGTGCATTGCAGACTAGCGCCCTGCAGTTGTTTTTTTTAAACCGAAGACTAGTATGGGTTTTTTGTTTTTTTTGTTTTGTTTTGTTTGTGCTTTTTCTTTGTGTGGCCAGGCAGCACTGTGACTCTGAATTCCAAACTTTCATCTATTTGAGGGTCTGTGGTGGGATTTTTTGCTTTTAAGTGTTTCAGGATTTTTCTCAGATGTTTATTGTTTTTATCTACAATATACAGGTAGTATACTGCTGCATAGCCTGTATACGCCTGTCTTTGTAGGGTGTGCATGCTGGCTGTTTTCATGTTTCTGCATACAACTGGACTCTCACGACGCACAGGGTCTTCTGCATATTTGATATTCTGCACATATGCACACAAAAATCTCCACTCAGTACCTAACAGGCAGGAAGTATCATGCATGATCAGACCCAGATCTTTCAGATGGAAATGTAACATCTTGCCCATTTGACTATAGCGTCCATCAAATGTACCGTGACTTTTTTTTTTTAAGGAATGAATGCAAATTTGGTAGATGAAGCATGCTGGAAAGGAAAAAGATGAGATACCATGATATTAACATTAACAGGGTGCAGAAAATGGTTCACCTCAAAACATCACTCGTTTTGTGAATAACTGGCACCAGATTGTACCATATTAAAAGACTGAAGGGTACTCACAAATCATTCTCCTCCTCCCCTCCCCCTTCCAAATCCCCATGGTACTGAGATCTTTCTCAGATTGAATGACCCACAGCAGGCCATTCTGTGACAGATTCAGGGGAGACAAGTTTACTGTGTAGAAAACTTGTATTATTCTGACAAGTGCCCTTTGATCATAAGTCTTGTTTGATGTAGTTCTTTCCCATGTATACAATGAATTCCCAGCCACACATGACCAAATAATTGCAATAGTCTTTATTCTGATTTTATGTAAATGTACACTTTGTACATGTCAGCTTGACTGAAACTGTACACATGACAATTCGAGGCAAACATGCAGACAGTACATTAATCATTAAAACTACACATCTTGACCTCATGAACCCCTGAAGGCAACATTTTCTGATAGGTATGACATGTACAGCATATCACATGCTTTGCTTCCTCAGGTATCAGAAACAAACATGACAGTGACTGAATGGGAATAACACAAGCATCTTGCTTTGGTTTGCCATTTTCATCACCCCACCCTCAGTGCAGAAAAACATAGTACATAACAATATCCACAACATGACATCAAGACTGTGAAAGACCATTGCATTTTTTCCAACTGTACCATTACACAAAAAGACATAATACTTTATAAACTTACTACTACTACATCACACCAAAGTACTGTCAAAACTGCCAAGTCATATTTTTAATGCAAAGATAAAAAACTAAAACAAACTCAGTGACTTGGGGAGGTTTTTTTTTTTCTTTATTATCATTCTAATTGTACGGGGAAACATGCATCTTCAAAAACATCTATGAACTTAAGAAATGACAGGTTGTTTTTTTTCTGAAACAATTACATGACACAGAATAATGAGCAATGGGGAGAAAGCCTCCAAGTCCTGTATACATATCCTCACTATGGTGAAACAGAGAAAGATAACATGTCTGCGCAGATTGGTACAAAAACATGTCATTATATTCCCTGCTGATAGTATTGATCATTCTTAAACAACCTGACAAAAAACAAAGGGAAAAAACACCATAAAAAACATCAAGGGGAAAAACTGACCTACAACATAAAATCTTGACTCTGTGCACATAACTGGAACTTTGCTTCATACTTGGTTACACATATTTCTTAGAAACGGTAAATGTATCTGAAATGAAATGGATGTGAAAAATATTGATTCATTCACACACACACACACACACACACACACACACACACACACACACACACACGACCGACAATATATGTTTAATACATGACATTCATCGACTCAAAGCTTACATAGCGCATGGACACAATGTTGAACCAACCAACCAAACACAATTATACACGCAATACATGTCCTTCGACCCCAACATAATAAAGCAACAACATGGCTGGAAAAGTCCAGTAAACAACAAAAATGAGCGCTCCTCAAAGCCCCATCAACTTTTGTCAGGACTTGCAAAGTATCCAGTCCATCTTCACCACAAATGTGTATCAGCAACTGTGCTTACAGCAGTCTCAAATGGACACACACAAACACACAAATCAAGAAATATACCATTACAAAATACCAAAGACTTTTATCATCTCAAAACACATCAAAGCAGTTCCAACAATGAAAGGAAATGTAAGGTCTTTTGCAATAAAATCATCCAACTCATGTGCAAATTGCAAACAACTAAAAAAGCATACAAGACTGACACCAAAACACAAAAATTGCCACTTCTATTATGTATGTGAAAATGGTACGTAAGATGGATTGTAAAAAGAAGATATAAAGGCCCACTCCTGTCTGTCAGTTACACAAAGCGTGAAATAAACTTAGGGTGGGGATACAGAGCAAGGTGGCTACATACATGAAGTGAAACATTGATACTACATTTTTCCATGTCATCACATATTTGGCCCAGTCTGATAATATGAACACTTTCACTCCTCAAATTAGACACCTAAGTCAGTATTCCTGGTAAACATACACTACCGAATATTTAAAGCGTCCCGAAAGAAAGGCAAATAGCAACCATCTGATCACAGCACTTTAATTTTGAAGTATCCTGCCACTTTCCCCAATCTCTTGATATCCTCAAGGCCAGGGGGAAAATGTGCACTGTTTGTTACCTGCAGTCACTGCTATCATTTAGTATGTTCTTGTTTTCTTTTCGTTTTCTTATTTTTACCCACCTAACAACATCCCGATATAAATTTAGATTAGGAATCATGCTGAGAATTTCTCAGCTATTCAGACTGCCAATGGATACTACAACATAAAGAAAACGTACATAAACATGCATACAATTACATGCCCTCTAGACAAAACTGCTTAAAAATTCACAGTGAAGTATCAAAGACAAGACAGTGACGCTCAGATGGGTGAGGTGTTGAAAGATTAATGCAGTGTCACCAAGATGAAACAAGTTAAAAGCTGGTGCTCAACAGAATGCTTATCAAGATGAAATTGACTGTGAAATGACAAGAACATAAAATCTGCAGTTTTGATGAAGGATTTTATTAGATTTATCAGAAAGGGGGTGAAATTATGCTCTGTTTCTCAAATATAGGCAATCTGCCCATTTGAACTTAACGAAAAAGTGTGACTTAAACTGTAATATTCTGTCATACACACACACATGCTTCAGACCACAAAAAAATGAACTTGTCAAATACAGTGAAAGAAAAGGATTCTTCATTACATTTTATTTGTTCTCTCACCAATCATAGCAAGTGTTACATAGACAAGAACATTCATGCTTCCTGCACAATCACACTGCACACTGACTGATATCACATGATGTGATGACAACATTTTTCACTAGACAGCACAAACTACTGTCGCAAAAGTCTTCTCACTGGAACCCCTCTCACTTAGTAATAATTAAAATTAAATGAAATAAAACACGAACATAACCATCTTTAAACTTGGCTGTGTACATCAATAACTTGCTTACTGAAAGGTCTGATCAGAGGAACCCATAATAAGCAAGTACAAAAATCACAGATTGTGCATCAGTGCAGCAGAGCTGACAGCAAACCAGTCTGACAGCTTAAAAAGTCACAATTAATCAGATATAAAAGGGTTGTGAAAAGCCATGCTCCAATTCATCGTATACAATCTAATGCAGAAAACAGACTGACTCAAAGAATTAGTACACATGTGATGTCACCAACTTTTCTGATGAACAGTGAACAGTAAGGCTTTCACTGACAGAGGGCGAGGGAGACTTTTAAGAACTACCAAAGACACAAAAATGAAGTACAGAAGTTGAAATGGAGACAACCAAGAACTACCAAACAAACAAAAATGAAGCACAGAAGTGATCGTACCTTGAATGAAATTGTCAAGAGCATTTCCTACATGCTTTCCTTATGAACTGTTGCAATTTGTCCTGATCAAGAATCACTACAATTTTATCTAGTTAAACTATCATCATGAACTGTTACAATTTATCCTCTTCCAGTATTTCAAAGTCCTGCTTGAGAAAAAAGACAGCTCATCACACACACAACAAGACCACATGAGTATTGACATACAAGTCAAAATGAAAAAACAATTAAGAACTGAAAAAGAAACAAGGAAAAAATACACACTTTCTCACTGCAATACAAATGTTTCTCTGTCAATCCATGTATGTTTCTTGAACAGACACACCATGTAAATCTAACAGAGCAATTCTGTTCCTTATCCCAAACACATGTACCATGAAAGTACTTGGTTCATTCGGAATTTGATTACACTTTGGGGCTGACAGACTTGATCATCCACACTGCAGTATTGTGTGAGACCCGCATTAACCTGTACCAACCATACATACAAGCACACAAACACACACTGTCCAGTGAACATCAGACATCAGGCAAATCATGGTCCAAGGGGTCACTGAAGAACATGCCATTAGGGCCCACATAGGGACCCAATCCAATGGAGTTTGAGGGGGCATTGGTGGGTTTGGCCACCATGGCAGAGGAGCTGGGGGTGGAAGCACTGGCCTGGGGTGTGTCTGTCGAATATTGCTTGCCCTTTGGATCAATGGAATCGGATTCGCATTCAGACTCCAGTTCCGGAGGAGGTTTCAGCTTTGACAACTCCTCTCGCAGCTGATTGTAGTGACGCTGTTTCGGGAGAAAAAGGAAACATTAGAAAGGATTGACAAATCATATCACCTGCAATCAATTACCAGACAATGCTACAACAGCTTACTGAAACATTCTCTATATAAAATATGACTGTATTCTTCCAACCACCATGTGTTAAAACCAACACAGGGCCATTCAAATAAAGAGTGAATATAATCTACACACACACAAATAGGAACAGAGACTGATTTTCAGGGACACTCTAATGACAAGTGCTCTTAACTCTTAGAGCCCGAACGTACCGATATCGGTACCCTGCTCGCACAACGTTTCAGCCTGAACCTACCGAGTTCGGTACTTTCGCTGTCTGCATTTTTCATTCGCCGGAGCTCGACTGTGTACGAAACTAAGCACTACAGGCCTCTAGTTTATTCATTCATGAGTGCATCTGCACCATTCCCGCGAGCAACAAGGCTTCATTGTCTGTGCTGTATGCGAATGTGTAAGGGTAGTAGCTCCGTGTCAGCCTGCTGTGTGTGTAATCAAAATGGCGGTGCCTTCGATGTCAACAAAGCGAAGCAGACAAACTCGTGGCTACACGGCACCAGAAGTGCTTGAACGAATCGAACAGCTTCAGACTGAAGGCTCAGACGTTGAAAAAGAAGATGACTCGATGTGTAGTGAGTTTGTTGCGACAGACTCGGATGTCGGCCCTCAACTCAGTGACACTTCCAGTGACCAAGACTCGGTCTTTCGACTCGGTATCGAGTATGACACAGAGTCGGACGAAGCGATGCCTCCTGACGACGACAGTGCTGAGGAGATGGAAGTGGGTGGTGAAGAGAACACTGAAGCGTTTCTGGACATTTTTCTAAAACCATGGAACGAGAACTTCACATTCTTCCCTGTGATCAGCAATTTCACTGAGGACGAAGAGTGTGGTCTGCATGTCGAGCATGTGCAGAACCACGCCCCCTCACCCCCCTTGTTGGATTCAGGAACAGTGAGTAAATCTGTGTTACAAAACATGTGCAGACACAAGAAAGGCTGAGCGGAGCACAGAGAGTACAGACAGTATTGTCGCTTTGGCCTACCGAGACACAGAGGGACAAGCATCACTTGGACTGGAACTGGGTATTGGGATAGGGGTGAACCTGACAGCAGCATCTGGGGTAGACGTCTTTTCACTGATTTCTTGACCACCCGGTCTAGTATTTTGCAGTAAGTATGGTATCTGGCACTAGGTGAGCTTATGCAGTTGTAAAATATGATTAATGTTATACACTATTAAAATCATTTTATGTGCTAAAATTACCTTCAGAGCAAGCGTGCTGTGGCTGATGGAGCGACCTGTTCGTTTGTCAGAACTGAACTGTTCCATTTCAGCAATCCACTCCTCACACTGTTTCAACACTTCATGTCTCTTCACCCAGAAATGATGATGGATCACCTGAACACACAAACAGGCATATACCACACAATAACAATAACTGTCAAAAGGATCTGCTGCAAATCACAATCAGAACAGATAAGATGTAATCAAGCACGTTATGAAGTAACAACACAAAAAAATTATACTGGTTTTAACCTTCAACCTGTAATCGAACATGAATTAAGAGAAATCATAACAATCTTCATAGCAAAGTTTACTGTCAAAAAACATCTCATTCAAATGCAGCTTCCAAAATCAGTACTGATAATCAATAAATCCCGAAATAACATGCATTCTTTGTTTCTATCCTCCTGCTTACCTCCTTGAAGCAATGGGAAGCATTACGGATCTGTTCCAACATAGCCCACTTAACAGTAGCCTGTCGGATGTTGGCATCATACTCCCGTGAGCTAGCAGTACCAGATGGGGTGCAGCGTGATCGCTCGTAGCCTGGCTCATTGAAGTAAGGTTCAGAGACCAGAATGAGGGACTGGATGGAGACCAACACCTGAAGGAAGCTGGACGTCTGGGCATTCCACTTCTCCTCAGGCCTCCCATGCCATGTGTTGAGGATACTCAGGCAAACCTGCAGCAGATGGGACTTCAGTTAGTGTTCAGATAAAATCAATCCCAGAAAACCACACAGACAGAGTGTGTAGGTGGGTAAGGCTGTTCAGTCAAATCTGCTGCAGAGGATGTTTTATTTGAATAGTGATAGACAAAATCAATAATAGAGCTGTGAGAGGGCGACTGAGTGTGAAGATGCTCAGAGGAGGTTTTGCTTGCCCAGCAATACACAAAATCGAACAAAGCAGCAGATAGGAGTCACAGAGTATGTGTGTATAAGAATGTTCAGGGAAATCTATCACAAATGAGGTCTTCTTTGGTCAGAATGCATGAGAGAGAGCAAGCGTGCAAACCTGCCACAGATGAAGTTTTGTTTAGTCTCATGTGTGTGTGTGTGTGTGTGTGTGTGTGTGTGTTGTGTGTGCGCGCGCGCGCGCTTGCATAATATACAATTCAGCCTGGCCTGCCATAGAGTTGCACAAGCAGATGCTATGCCTGAAACTCACCTTTCCATCGTTATACAAATTGGGATTGAAGCGCACAGTGTGATTGCCTGTGGTCTCCAAGTTGATGTAAGGAGGGGAGTTTGGATAGTCTTGAGGGAAGTAGACATCAAACTCAAATGCTCCATTGGCATATGGAGTGTCTGACGGCCCTGTTATCAACACCTGTGTAGAAGAAAATAATAAAAGCTTATTTGACAATGAAAAGAACTTATACAAAGATATACAAATAATTATTTCTATATCTCTGTGACAATACGCAGAAACAGTCGAGACAAAATCATCATTAAAACTTAATTCAAGACAGGCATGACCACATACATAAGGCGTACAAACAGAAGCAACATTTAAAGATGACAACTTGTGGAGAAACTAGAAGCCCATTCATTTGTAATACAAGTTTCAATCTTTCAGTCATGCATAAAAACAAAACACAATGCTCTGGCAAACCAAACTGAAAACTCCAGACATAAAACCTGGTAGGATACTCGCATTCTCGCATGACCTAGGCGGTCAAATGGAGTGAAGCGCCACCTGGAGGCATCTTCTGGCCGAGTTTTCACTAAACATTGGGTTACGTTATGGCCAAAAATACAGGGCTCGTGTGCTACTGCATCAGTTGGCTATGGCAGAATGTATGACACTAAATGAAGTGTGAGTACTCTTACCTTCATGATGTCCAGACGTTCTTCATCGCACCGCACAAAGACACTGCTGTTGTAGGACAGAGGTAGGGAGGTGGACAGAGTGACAGCCTCCTGAGCTAAGCGTCGTGTGCGTGCTGGGTTGTTGAAAGCGCCTGAAGCTTTCACGTTAGACTCAAAGTGGTGAGGGATGTTGAATTTCAGTCCTCTTCCCTCATCAGTCACCAGCTCGTAGGTGTCTGCACATATGCGAGTTATACTTCTATGACAGACAGGCTGGTTCTTATGACAGAGCCATGAACTCAAAATCTGTTATCTTGAGTGCAATCCCAACCTGCAATATTTAAAACTGGCCTGTTCACTGTCCATCTTTCAGTGTTTCATAAGTCCCTCCCCTCCCCTCTCCACTTTAAGACCTTGCCAGCGTATATGGTTTCGTGCACACTCAGGGAGTCTGCCAGGTAAATGCTGGCAGTTTTGGATGGAGCGCATATGGAACTGCGTGTGATGAATCTCGTAAACAAGCTGCAAACCCCAAACCCTACATGAAAGAAAACTGAAGTTTTTTTCCCCAGTCATAATGCATGGATCAACTAAAGGTTCGCTTCTTTTAATCGCTATAGGTCAGCCCATTCTTTTTTCAAATCGCTATAGGTTCAGCCTATTCTTTTTTCAAATCGCTATAGGTGAAAAGATATCAACTTATCCTTCAATACTGTAAATGAAAACAATCTCTCTGAGAGAGATTGTTAACTTCTTGTTAACTACATATATAAGCTACTTGGCAAACCGATACCTTTGCCCCATTCTTTCCAAGACAATCACAACTTGCATGTTACTCCCCCTTCTTTTCAAGACAATCACAACTTGCACATTAACTAAAAACATTTTACAGTGTATTGTAACAGTTATTAATACAAAAGATGATTCATTGTCTTAATACTACTTTGCTATTCCTGTTCCTGTACAGTGATGTACATCAATCCAAATGATCCTCTTTATGTCTAAATTTCATTCTCTTTCCACTTACAATGAAAAAGGAACTTACCAAACTGCAGAGGTCCCATAAGAGCCAGGTATCTTTCCTCTGTTGTCTGTGCAGCTGATGCCCCATTTGCCACCTGGTCGCTGTGTCCATCAGCATGATCTGAAAACAGACCTATTCATCACCACATGAGAATATACTCATGTTTTCCATAATGTCATCTACACAACTGCACAGATCTTAAATAAATAAAGACTAACACCCTTCACCTTCTCTCTACATCACACACACACCACATCTACACATGTGGACACACACACACACACACACACACACACACACACACACACACACACACATACACACACACACACCACACCACACCCACACACACACACATACACACACACCACACACACACACACACACCACACACACCACACACACACCACACACACCACACAAAAATCAAATTACCTGCTTTTAAATTTTTGCTATGGCTGCGTATTTTCACGACTCACCTTCTGCATCTTTGAGGCGCTGTGTAGCCAGCTTGACAATCCCTGCCGTTTCCTGAATGTCTGGAATGAGGAGTGCTAGACCCTCACTCTCCTCTTCCTCTGCTTTTGTAGCGATTGTCGCTTTGCCTTTGTTGCTCCTGGAAATGACGTAGTCATTTATGCAGCATTGCAGTTTATCATCCCTTGCCCAAAGTACATATCACTACCTCAACACAGTTTTTCCCAATCATCACTGTGCAATTTTTTCCCAAACATTGTGCAATTTTTTCTCCAATCATTATTGTGCAATTTTTCCCCAATCATTTTTGCACAATTTTTTCCCACAATCATTATTTTAACTACACCCCATCCTATCCAACTCTCTTTTGAACACTGAATAATCCGAGAACTTGCTTTCATTAAAAAAAAAATCTGACAGCTTCAACATTATTTTGTTTTGTTTATTTTGTTCTGCAAAACTCTTTTCCATTAAACAAGAATGCTAATCGTGAAGTGAAGTTTGCAATACTTCAGCCACAAGTGTACAAAATCAACATAAGAAAAATCTCTGGGCTTAGGAACAGACATAAATGGCATGGTACTGACTTGAGTCTGCTGGCGTAGGTGTCCACACAGCCCTTCATCTTGGCCAGCAGCTTCTCAATGGATGTGGAGCAATCTGAGGGCCCCGCACCATCCAAGTTCTGCTGCTGTTGCTGACTTTGGGGAGAAGGCATGGGGAGCAAGAGGGGCACTAGAGGAGGGCACACAGCCATACCTGAACACATCACACACACAGAAACACATCATTTGCTCTTTCCAGGTGAGCTATTCATTGCATTTAATAACAGCTTTACTAAAACAAAGCACCTAGCCATATTATCTCCCCTTTCCCAAGCCTTCAGCCAAATTTAATCTGACATTCAAAACTAACAAGTATCAGTCAAACTGGTTAAGTCAGGAATCCCGATCTGACTGAATATTTTACTGATCTGACTGAACATTTTACCCTACATTACTTAAATCTTTCACTGAAAAGCTGAAAATCTTTATTCACATGTCCACTCCCATTCAGAAAAATCACTTGCTTACATATTCCCATCTGAATTAGACCTGTGGTCCAAATTTAGTCAAGATTAATCATCAAATGGTCCAGATCTGCTTGCACATTTTCACCTACAAACAGTAGCATTTCTATCCAAGTACCATGTCAAAAACATGAGTCAATCAAATCAATCTTACATTTTGTCACAAAGGAAAGAAAGCAAGGAAGATTTAAAAAGAACAAATCAGATGCTTGGTACAAACTATAACGTGCAGTTGCATGTTCTAAACTCTCTCACTTCACAGGTAGCCACATTACTTTTGCACCACCTATCCCATCACTGGTACAATGTGAGCTGCAAGAGGAGGCAAAAAGAAATGTCTTTCCATGCAGATCTTACCTCTCAGCAGCTGAAGCAGTGCCCTGTAAAGTGGCACATGGCGTGCCATGTCCAGCACTGAGTCGTTGCGCAGGTAGGAGGAGATGGCTGGGATAAGACAGGACTGGCTCAACAGGTCTGATACAATCTCTGGCAGCAGCCACTTCTCTGAGGGAGGGGTGTAGGTGGACCCAGTTCCTTTGTCCAGGTCTTTCTCTTCCACAGAGAAATCTTTGGGAATGTGGCCACCCGGATTGATGTAGCTGCCCAACACCTGACAAGGACAGAAGAATGTAAAAAACAAAGTCCTCAGTGTAATATCCCAATCAAACATGTCCAGCTTTTACTCAGTCTCTATTCTTAATTTCAATACTGTGTGTAAATGTAGCTCCAAACAATATAGAACTATCCATATTTTTTAACATCTTTACAGTGCCAGCACATATCTTTTCCAAGCTGAACTGTGCTGCTTTCTGTACACCACTCACCCAGAGAAACTCTTGGCTTGTTACATCAGTATGACCAATAATGTGTAAGGGATATGACTGTATATCTTAAAACTAACAGAGAATACATTCACTCGGCTGTAAAATTTCCTCTTTCATGAAACAGGTGGTCTGGCAATTTTCTTCTGAAAATTTTGTTGTTGTTGTTGTGGTGGTGGTGTGATGATCCTTTCTCAACATGGCTGGCAGCCCTTATCATTCACACAATTAAACATTTGCAGCTACAGAAACACCAAAGTTATGAATGATGCAGATAGAGACGAAAATGACATGCATCTTTCTTCTACGTTTGAAATTGGGCATGCCTCAAATGCACAGTGTAGCCATATGCTGTAGTTTATTTTATCTCAGATATATGGGTACAATTTATTTTGACCTGCGTCCTGCTGGCAAAAATACTGTTGCTGCACAGTCTTCATATTCAGACTTACATGGGCAGAAAGTTAAGAGAAAATAATGTGCAATGATTTTTAGAAAATACACAGATAAACTGATGGCAAGGCAGACAAACTGAAAGAAGCAGAGAAGAAGAGGGACAGGGAGAAAAGAAAAAGGTAAGGGAAGCCTTGATCTGACCACTTGAGATATGAGTACCTAGCCACAGAAATCATCATCACTGTCCATACAGGTCATGAGCTTGCAACCCTACTCCCATCCACACATGAATACAATAATATTACCTGTAATAAACAAGCCACATGTTCCTCCTCACTGCGCTGTCGAAGCAAGGCCTGCTCAGCATCCCAGCTGGAGGTGGTAGAGCCTGTGCCAAAGCCAGTGCCCTTGGCCCAGTAGTGTTGTGTCTTTTCCTCGTTCTGCGACAGTCCACCCTGAGTGGCTGCTGCCTGCATGGCTGTTAGGATCATCTGGGTCTGACAATCAAAACACCACTCTTGCGTCAATGTCTTTATCCAGCAATGCTGCAAATGCTGTAACAACTGAATCTACAGTTGAATGCACGATATAATAAACTCACTACCTGAAGCGTTGTGCAAAACCTAGTCAATTTGTCCTCAATTTGTATGACGAACATGAAAGCAGTATTTTCTATCTAAATATATGTTTGGCTAAATGCCATGTCAAGAAAGCTATAGCACAGAGAACAAAGTGAGACACAGAGATGGCAAACTGAAGAACAACCCGGGTAACACAATGGTGTAAATTCCTTCATGGGAGGCCCAGCGCCAGTACAGAACAGGGAGAAAAGGAGAAATGGTGTTTTTACAAAGAAACAGTGAGCAGTAAAAATTTAGGACAGCCCCACAGGTCAAGGAGGAATATAGGAAGAATCTGGAATAGACCGGGTTACTGTCTTTGTACTTCATGGAAAGCTCTGGAAGGTAGGTGGAAGAAGAGTCAAACAATTGCAGGTCATTCAAGAAGAGAAACAATAAACAGTCTGAGACAGGTATTATCTCACAAGGGTTAAAAAGTGCTCAAGGGAGTTTTAAACTGAATTAGGTAGAGATACCTGACAAGGAAAGCACTGAGGATCAAATGATTGAGAATTACCGCCAGCTGGCCAAAGTTGATGATGGGGTGAAAAAAGAAGTTTACCCCTCCTCTCTCCCATAAAAAAGGGTGAAAGATCCCCCCAAAAAGTGCAGTCTGGGTACAGTACAGTTGAAGAATGACTGGTAAACACTGATCGAAACAGGGAAAAACACTGACAGGGCTGAGAGTGAGAGCCAGGAGAAAACACAGCACAAAGAAGACTGAACAGAGAGCAGAGAGTATGTTCTTGTCGCTCTGGTGTGCCAAGACAAAAAAGACATGCGTCACTTGGGCTGGAACCGGGTATTGGGAATGGGTGGGGTCAACACCGGCACCTGGTGTTGGACATCTTTTTACCAATTTCTCAACCATCTGGTCAAGTATTTTGCAGTTAGTATGGTGTCTCCCATTAGCTGAGCTTACGCACTTGTTAGATATGATCAAGTTGTGTGCTATTAACCTCTTCACTGCGCTGTTGGACGAATGACGCTCGTCATAGAAACCGTCGTCTGCAATGCTCTGTTGACGATCGTGGATCATCCCGTATCAAACACTCTTTCTCTTTTCATCTAGCATATCACAGAATCGTTCTATTTATGATTTGATTAGGTCCCTTGACAATCTTCGCTCTTTGAGTGCCGTTTGTTCAAGTTATTTAGATCATTTGCATAATTTATCACGATCGATTGGCAAGGTGCTACGAAGTTGAGCTTTCAGTTTTTGAAGTGCTATGGCTGCCCCACAACGAACCTACACAGTTGCACAAGTTATTGAAGCGATTTTTCGAGATCAAGACAGTGGAGATGAAGACTTCAAGTCAGCTGGCTTCGAACTTCGTGAAGTTGATGCCAACGACCCAGATTTTGATGTGGAAGAAGCTTTTGGTGACTGATTGTCTGAATCAGAGTAGGCCTATGGAGATCCGATTGTTCCAGATGCAGGTAGGTGTATTTGAGAGCTTTATTCATTTTATAACATGATTGTTTTGCTTTCTTCTCAGTATATTTATAAATAGAACAGCTAAGTGTGTGTATTGTATGGCTAGCCCTTTGTTTGGGCCTGGTCAGCGAGCGAGCCAGTGACTGAGTGGGCAGTGTGTTCGACCTGTGGGCTGTCACTCGTCGCTCGCTCGTTGTCAGCCACGCTGTGTGTGTCTTGTTGATGATTTGTTTTTCTGGTCGACATCTGCCCTGTGCTATCTCCCTGGCCTCTGTGTGTTTGTGTGAGGAGTAGGCTACTATCTCCATGGCCTGTGTGTGTTTATGTGAGGAGTAGGGTAGGAGCAGAGGGTGTGTGTGTGTGTGTGTGTGTGTGTGTGTGTGTGTGTGTGTGTGAGAGAGAGAAAGAGAGACAGAGAGAGAGAGAGACTGTTGGTGTGACTTTTTATAGGAAATTGAAAGCATTCAGTGATAATACTGACAGAAACAATGTTGTAATGAAGTCACTTTGGTAGAAGCAGTACTCAATGGGTTTCTGTGGAGTGTTTGCTTGAGGAAAATGAAAGGGGGCGTGGCATGGGGGAATAGCATGCTATCTATGTCAGTGTGTGTGTGTGTGTGTGTGTGTGTGCGTGCGTGCGTGCGTGCGTGCGTGCGTGCGTGTGTGTGTGACTTTTTTTTTATTTCATAAAATATTTATGTGGATATTTGAATCCTTGCTTTCACTGTGCTACAGGTATGGTAATGCAGCATGTTGATGATGTTGGGCCTGGACCTGCTGTTGCTGGACCTGCTGTTGCTGACCTGCTGTGCTGGGCCTGCTAGAAGGGGAAGGGGAGCAAGAGGGGGAAGGAGAGGACTGTGCTTGGAAGACTGCTTCCACAACTACCACACTCAGAAGTGTTTTTACTGGGGATGAGTAGATGTCGCGCCAGCAGGCAGCAAAAGTGTGTGTGGTGTTTTACATTGATTTTATCGTGGTTCTATTTGATTTTATACATTGAATTTTGTATCAGTTTGTTGCTTTTAAATCCCGACACACGGTGATGTAAATATTTTTTTAAATTTTGAATATTTTACCAGATAATCTGATTTTAAAGTTTTTATACCTACTTTTCATCATTTTAATTCAGCCGCTCAAGTCGGACATTTTATCTGTGAAAGGAAATTTTCCTTCTAAAATTACGTTTAATCTAACATACTTACCGTGGCTCACTGATGCAATAAGCGGCAGCGATTTGCCATTCCTGCCTCATAAACAATAAAGTCCGAAGGGACTATAACTCTGAGAGTATCCATGTCTTGCGCATGCGCATGTGCTCTTCCTCTTTTCGAGGAAACCAAGACCCTGACTGTGAACGGAAGGAACCAGGAAGGCGGGGAGGACGGGAGGGACTCTGCGTGAGCCACGGTAAGTATGTTAGATTAAACGTAATTTTAGAAGGAAAATTTCCTTTTAATTACACATACTGTACCGTGGCTCACTGATGCAGAATAGCGCTACCCGGAAGGAGGGCTTACCTGGTTAACGCTGGAGGAATGAGACAAGTCAGGGCGTGCAGCAGAGTTGGGGTGTTGAGCCAACACAGTGGAAGCGATACCCCTAGATCCATCGTCGCGCAGACGGTATACATCGCGCCGGTAGGATGGAATGAACGTGCCCAGAGAACGCCAATGCGTGGCGTCCAGGACACTCAGGGGGCTGGCCCTGAGTGAACGCCAGTGACAAGGCCCATGCTCTAATCTCATGGGGCCTCAGGGAGAAGACAGCCGAATCTGAGCCCGGCCTGGCATACACATCCTTGATGACTGTTCACAGCCATCGAGAGGGGGATGCGTGGCTAATGGCCTTCTTATAACTTTCGTTGTAAGAGAGAAACAGGTGGTGCTGCTTCTGGCGAGAAGATTTCGTCATCCGGAGCAAGGATAGACGTCAGGGGATGAATGGAGATAGACAGAGTAGGAGAACCTGGCGACTGGTTCTTGGCCAAGAAGTCCGGGAGTAGGCGGAGAGACATTGAGCCCTCCGGTTCAAAAGCAACATCCCCGGGGAGTCCGCCAAGAGCGTGCACTTCGCTACAGTGCCTCCCCGATGCTACAGTGAGTAGAAAGGCCATCCGAAATGAGAGGAAGTTGGGAGAACACTCCCTGATGGGCTCGTTAAGGCGAAAGTCCCAGGGAGGAGAGGACGAGAAGGAGATCCCCAGCCGGATGCCGTGGGGGGTCAGGGCTTCCCGAAGGGAAGCCCTACGGACAATATCCAGCAGGACAGGGTTGTCCACGAATGAAGGACTACCCGACTGACTGATGGTATTGCAGATGGCTGCCCTATGTCCCTTCACTGAGGAGGACAAAAGGTTTTTCCCCGACGAAGAAGGCCGTGGTAGTTGGCCCACTGCGAGCGCGGGGGTGACTGGAAAGTTGAGGAGCACCCAGAAGGCCAACTGTGTCATTGGGCACTATAAGTTCCCTGAGTGTCCGGTCTGTGTGCTTGCACCACAGGGCCGATCACTGCCGGGGACAAGCCTAATGGAGACATTGAGGCCTGCACAGCAGTCAAGCAGGAAGGTTTAGAGCCTCCGGGTTGCTGTGCGGAATGCGTGACCTTGGTTGAAGCAAGGACCGGCCTGTGACAGTGTGTTTTACTGGAGGCACATGGAACAGGTGCAGCAGTTCCAGAAACCATGTTTGGGCAGGCCATCGAGGCGCCACGAGAACCATCGTGGCAGAGTCTGCCCGCACCTTCCGCAGAACTTTCCCAGTTAGGGGAACGGAGGGAAGGCGTAGCCCGACAGGACTGACCGTGGGATGGACTGAGCATGCACGGGCCAAGCCAAAGGATCCGGGACTGGAAAGACATACAGATGAAGGCGGCGGTGGAATCTGGTGGCAAACAGGTCCACTTGTGAGTTGGACCACGCTGCCCACACTGGCTCCAGAACTGCACAGACCCATGCCTGTTCTGAGGGAAGAATCCTGTAGGAGCTGCGGACGGAGGCCGCAAGTATGTTCATCTTTCCCGGGACATGCATCGCTGAGATCTGAAAGGATTGTTCTGCACACCAGAGTGGAAGCTGTTCCGCTCTCCGAGACAAGGATTGGGAGCGGGCGCCCCTTTGCTTGTTGATGTAACAAGCCATAGTAGTGTTGTCTGTGTCGATGCGAACATGTTTTCCCTTAAGAAAGGGGAGAAAGTCTCTGGAGGCTTGAAAAAACTGCCTCCAGTTCCAGAATGTTGATGTGACAGGAAAGGAGGTCTTGTGACCATTGAACTGCTGCTGTTAGCAGGCCTACGTAGGCCCCCCCACCCGGATTAGGACGCATCCGTGAACAAGTCCGCTGAGGAGGGGTGTGTGTGATATGGACTCCCTGGGCTAACCGGGACGGGAGTGCCATTTGCTCACTGATGATTGGTCCCAAGCAACCCTGGGGAAAAGCCCTGAACTGGAAGAACCGGTTCCTCGAAACGAATTGGAGGTACGTCCTGTCCCTTGGGTGAATAAAGAGATGGGAATACGCATCTCTGAGATCAATGGAAATCCCCCAGTCGTCCGGGAGCAAGGCATCACAGATGGACCTAGGGGTTTCCATCTGAAAGTGTCTATGTGTCGGGACAGACTGCCCACAGGATCGCCTGTGGGTGGGTGCTTGCCTAGCCCCTTTGGGGCTGAAGAAGGCGCAAAACGTCTCCTGTGGAGGCCCCTGGAAGGTGGGGGAGCCGCCGGAGCAGGGCGCTTTGCCGCGGGGCAAGCGGGACCAGAGTAAGGGCGAGGTCCCTCCTGATTTCGTCCTGACTCTTGATAGTGGCCTGCACGTGGGTCCCGAAGAGGGAACCAGAACTAAGTGGCACAGCTCTCGAGGAAGCTCTGGCAGATGAAGAGCAGGTGACCAAAGATGGTAAGAGTACTGCATTTGGCTTTGACAGGACTGAATTGAGGTACAATCTGGCGAAGGGCATTGGCCGAGTGCTTGAGGTCTTTCCGCCATGGAGTGAATGGGAGCAACCATTGCGGGAGAGACAGGTGACTGACGGAGAGAAGCGGGCTCGTAGTCTGGGTCCTGAAGAGCGGACACCAGACCATACCCAAGAAGGAATCCACCACTGGATCCACTTCCAGACCCCTCCTTGGCAGTCTCCTCCCAGTTTGCCAGGCAGCACTGCGAGAGGGAGATATGCCGCTGCTGGGCCTGAGACCTCTCTTGCGCTAAGAGGAGGTTATCCTGTGTGAGGGAGAGTGGCGACTCTGGAATGGCCTCATGGACCGTGAGGACCACTCTGTGGAAAGGGAGTTTCTCTGGCCTCAGGAATTTCCCGTAAGCCAGAGCTCCAAGGAAGTCGGGCACAGAGCCTGGAAGGATGTCCTGTGCCTCAGTGCCCCTCACCTTGCAATGGGCCCTCCTCACCGAGTCAGCCACCAAGCCTGACTCTTTTAGGAAAGGGGAGGCTGGGGCTGTGGAGTCAGTGTACCCCCGGCCCGCCTACAGAGGAGGCGATGGACTGTGGAGTGCCCAAGTGTGGGCAAACTCCAAACAGACTGGGGTCAGAAGCCCCGGGGAGGCCCCCTTGGGGAGGAATCCGACCTGGGGGGGGGGGGGGGGATCCAGAGGGGTGGTCAAGGCAGACGCCTGCGTGGGTGGGGCGCCGGGCATAAAGCAGGGCTATCAAGTATACCCTGCGAACGAAGCAAGGGGAAATCCCATAGATGGGTACTGTGTTTACATTTTATCCTACTGTGTTCGCCCAACGCTACAGCTTTCCCAAACCTTTGTGTTCTCTGGTTTTAAGTGTTGTGAACTGACCAACCCACACACCAACCTGCAAGTATCTTCCTCTCCTGACTGGCTCGCAATTATGGACCCGTCTTTTATAAAACAAATTGGACTGACACTTTTTAAACACAGCAAGTGCTACCTCGGTGGAGACGTCTACCAGCGCATACGAACACTGGGGCTGTGTCCTAAGCCCCGCACTGCGCGATCCTGTCGTGGTGGACGTCTCCACCGACTTTGGCACAATCTGCCTCCTGCTGTGCCAGTCCGACACCAGTTTTCGTCTTCTGCTTCTTCGTCTCCTCCACTGCCCCTGCACTCGACCTTGCTGCTGCAAACTTCGTCTCCTCCTCTGCCGTCTTCGCCTTCGCCTTCTGTCCCGCCGGTGCCGCCTTCGCCTTCTGTCCCGCCGGTGAAGCTTTCGTCTTCTGTCCCGCCGGCACTGACCTCATCTTCTGTCCCGCTGATGCTGCCTTTGTCTTCTGTCCCACTGGTGCCGCCTTCATCTTCTGTCCTGCGGGTGCCTCCTTCATCTTCTGTCCCGTCGTTGCTGCCTTCATCTTCTGCCCCGCTGGTGTCGCCTTCGTCTTCTGTCCCGTCGGTGCTGCCTTCGTCTCCACCTCGGCCGCCACATTGTGATAAACTAAAACTATGCCTTTTTAACGCTCAGTCAACATGCACTGATGGCAAAGCCGATGTCATTGCTGACTTTATCGCAGATGAGCATGTTGACATTGCTTTTATCAACGAAACATGGCTTAACTCCCTTGGTCATGAACCTATACATGCGAGTCTCACTCCGAGTGGTTACAGGCTTGTTTCTTTCCATCGCTCATCCCGAGGTGGTGGTATCGCCATCCTCTACAACGACTCACTCCATTCCAGCCTGTCTTTCTCGCAGTCTCTGCCTTTCTCCCATCCTTCTTTCGAGCACGTTGAAGTATCCTTCCAATCCACCCCTCACCCCATCACCTTCTCCTGTGTCTATCGACCTCCACCTAGCTCTGCCAACAAGCTCACCACATCCATGTTTCTCTCTGACTTTGACCAACTTCTTGATTACTACTGCCTCTTACCTGGAAATCTCATCATTCTAGGTGACATCAATGTCCACTATGACAACACTCACCGTTATGACACAAGACATATCATCAACTCTCTGTCCAATCACAATATGACTCAACACATTTCTGAACCAACCCATCAAAAAGGTCACATTCTTGACTGGATCATTTCTCATGATCACAATTCAGCTACTGACAACTGCTTAGTTCTTTCTACCCGTCTAACTTCAGCCCTTCCATCTGACCACTCTGCAATTCTCTGTTCTCTTGACATTCCTCCTCCTTCCTGTACCATGCGCACAGTGACTCGACGCAATCTCAAATCTATCGACCTCTCCACATTTTCATCTGATGCTTTCCGTCTCCTTTCTGAAAAGTCACATAACCTTGACGATGAATTCTATACTACTCTCCACCATCTTCTGGACACTCATGCTCCAGACACAACCCGTCTTTTACCTGACCGCCCCCCCACCCCCTGGCTCACTCATGAGATTGCCTGTGCAAAACGTGCCCGCCGCAGAGCAGAGCGCAGCTGGCGCAAATCCAAACTCACTGTACATAGGCAACTTTTCCAAGCCTCTAAAACAAAAGTATCCACCCTCATTGCATCTGCAAAACCAAGCTATTTCCAAACCAAAATCCTGAATGCCTCTTCTTCAAAAGAACTCTTTACAACCATGAATCATCTCCTTGGCACATGAAAAGATTTACCTCTCCCAACAAAACACACAAATAAAGAACTCCCATCTGTATTCTCCAAGTATTTCACCACCAAAATACAAACTCTTCGTGACAGGCTTGACAGGACACCCTGTCAACCATGCCCACCTGACCCTTCCTTCTCTGGCACACCTCTTACTACTTTTACCCCAGTCTCACAAGAAGAAATTCTCAACACAATCAGATCCATGTCGTTCAAAACCTGCGAACTGGATCCTCTTCCAGGTTCTCTCTACTCTGACTGTCTCCCTACGCTCCTTCCATTCATCACTGACATCATCAACACTTCTCTCCAAACTGGAACTGTCCCAGATTCTTTCAAGTCTGCTATTGTTCACCCTCTCCTCAAGAAATACAATTTAGACCCAAATGAACTGAAAAATTACCGGCCTATCTCTAATCTCTCTTTCTTGTCAAAACTGCTTGAAAAAGTTGTCCTCAACCAACTTAACTCTCACCTGTCTGCCAACAATCTCCTCAATCCTTTCCAGTCAGCCTACCACCAGTGCCATAGCACTGAAACTGCCTTGCTACACATTCTCAACAATCTCCTCCTTGCAAATGATACTGGCAAAATCTCTATCCTCACACTCCTTGATCTGTCTGCAGCCTTTGATACCATTGATCATGGTATTCTCCTTTCTAGACTTCATCATACTTTTGGCATCTCTGACATTGCTCTCTCCTGGTTCACTTCATATCTATCAAACAGAAAACGAACTGTTCTCATCAATGGCACTTACTCTCAACCTGCATACCTGACCTGTGGTGTTCCACAAGGATCAGTCCTTGGCCCTGTTCTTTTCACTCTTTACACCTCCCCCCTGTCCACCATCATCAACTCCCACTCTATAAAACACCACTTCTATGCTGATGACACCCAACTTCAAGACAGTGACTCACCTGACAATATACAGCGCCTCCTGACTCGCACCACTGAGTGTTACTCGGACATTAAAAATTGGATGACATACAACAAACTTCAGCTAAATGATGACAAGACAGAAGCTATCCTCATTGGCACCCGTCAGAAACTTTCTCAGTTGCCTCCTCTTTCTCTCCCATTATGTAACACATCAGTCCCAATTTCTGATTCAGCTAAAAACCTTGGTGTCTGCATTGACTCTACCCTCTCCATGAACAACTTTGTTTCTCAAACTGCCAGATCTTGCTACTATCACCTCCATCGTATAAGCCTGATCAGGGAGTATCTCTCTGTGGAAACAACTGCAAAACTCGTTCTCTCCTTCATAATGTCTCGCATTGACTATTGCAATTCACTCCTGTCCGGTCTTCCTGCATCCACCATTCACATCCTACAGCGCATTCAAAACAATGCTGCACCCTTGTACTCAAAAAGAAAAAAGCTGACCACATATCTCCTCTCCTGGCACAACTTCACTGGCTCCTTGTATCAAAGCGCATACAGTACAAACTAGACACCATGTGCTACAAAAGCCTCAATAACGCAGCCCCCGATTACCTGTCAAGCCTACTTGAGATCTATGTTCCTCACGTACCCTCCGCTCTGCCTCCGATCCTCTGACTTTTCGCTTTCCACGCACTAAGCTCAATACCTATGGTCCACGAGCCTTCTCTGTTTCTGGTCCGCTCTCCTGGAACAAACTTCCTCTCTCGTCCGTCAGCAACCTACTTTGTCTCCTTCAAGTCCGCTCTCAAAACTCACCTTTTCTCCTCTGCATAAAATCCTGACCTCACTCAATCCCCTCTGCAGCCTGTCTCCACTCGGAGGGGAATCACATTGTAATATATAATTGTATATAATATGCTCTCTATAATTTTCCATTGCTTTTATTCTTTCTCCCCATTTATAGCCGTGTGGTGTGTGTGTGTGGCGCGCGCGCGCGCGCGCGCTCGTGTGTGTGTGCATGCGTGCGTGCATGTGTGCGTGCGTGCGTGCGTGTCTGTCTGTTTCAGCGCTTAGATTTGATTTTATCAAGATTTTGCGCTATATAAATATTGTAATTATTATTTTAATTATTATTATTATGGATAGACACTGGGAGATAAAACCCTTTCATTTTATGTGTGGCTAGGCTGTGCTTATATTGTGGCTGGACACTGCTTTCTGACCTTTGTACAGTCTATATCTTCAAATCAAAGTGTGCTATAAACTGCTGTGAGCTCCTGCATCACTTGATTACATCATCATTGACTTTAACATTTTTTTTATTGCATTTCAAAGAGTACATGTGACACTCTGGTACATTATTTCATTTTGAAATTGTCATAAACACAATCTTCATTCAATTTCCTTTCATTTGATATATACTTTTATGTATCTATCTTCAATGCCTTCTGAATTATAAGCAATTGAAAATAATAAGCGTGATTTTTGTCTGTTTCTGAAAAAAATCTTAGCATGTGCCTTAGCAAAACATGATAGCAGCGAAAGGGTTAAAAATGAATTTCAAAGCTAATATCTATGCCCATATCTCAACAGTTTGCGCCCTCCATGCTCTCAGAAGCCTTGTCATGAAAACAACACCCACAGAAAACAACAAATGACAGTTACCCTTACCTCCTGCTGGAATCCTGACACTGGTACTCTGGGTCCATGGTGACTCAACACAGACAGGCAGGCCAGTACAAGGTGAAGAACCCCTATGTCCAACCCCATGCGCCGCAGAAGCACACCATCGTCAGTTGTCAATGGAGAAGCATCGAACAGAGATTTGAGGACAGTGAAGGGAAGGGTGGGGAGGGAGCTTGCAATGGGGGATGTCAGAATGTGACCTGCATGAGAAAATACGCACAAACACATTATTCATTAGCAAAACATCAGAGATTTTTATTACAATAGCAAAACATCAGTGATTTTCAATACCCACGAAAGCAATTTTGTTCTACTTTACATTTTGTTAATATGAGAAATGACCATCACTCAGTCACATACAACAAACAACACAGAAACAAAGAGCAGAAAACTGGGGAGAAGAAGGTTTCCCTTCAACTAACTCCTGCATAGATGAGAAGGGATCTCCCTGGCATCCCATGCAAGGAGGCAAGTGGGCCAGACTTGCTTGTCACTCTGGCTCCTCTTGTTGCAAGAGCAAGAAGAGAGCGCTCTGGCATCCTGTGCAACAGGAGGGCTTTAAAGGGATAGAAAGGATATAAACTGTGGCATTTTCTTCATAAGGAGAATAGATGGTCTTGCAGCAGGCTGGCAGCCAGAAGACCTGATGAGGGAGCACTGGTTAAAGTGCGCTTTAAGATATGGTCAAGTTATGTGCTATTAAAAGAAGGAAACCATGCCCAATACAAAACGGCATAACAGACAAACTGAACAAAAATGATCACAAAAGTATCAAATGTAAGGTATAAGCCCAACAAGTGTATAACGGGTGGCAAATGGAAACTTGTAATTTAATGCATTTAATGAATACTGGATGTTCACAAGAATCAGCTAGTTTCCTTTTAGTGAATTTTCAGCCTCATTTTGAGACCTCAATTAGTACATAAAATCACCAAGAAGAAAGCTGGGCCGATTTTTGAGAGTGTCCTTTCTTCATTACATATGGACGAACCAGGTACCAGTTCACATTATCACTGTATTTAGCTGAGGCATTATGAGGCTTCCACTGACCACCAACAATACCACACACAATCATATTCACCTCCATCCCCATCATCCGTGACCCCGAGGACCAGCCTCAGAAGACACTGTGCCTTCTTCCTCTCTTTCAGCAGCACCTCAGCATATCCTGGCAAACGTAGGAACAGGCCAAAGGCAATAAGGGAGTGAGGGGAATGGTGGGCATGGCTCCTGTCACATGGCGAGCAGCATGGGATGAGGCTGGAGCAGGAGACACTGGCTCCATGTATGGCTGCACAAGATAAACGTATCAATCTAATAACCATCAACAAAAATTCTGACATTTCAAAAACAATGATGCATAGACTATACATAAACACACACACACAGACCATGCAAAAATTAAAACTTGTGTATTGTGTGACATGGATACATGCACACACAGAGACCATGCACAATGTAAAACAAAATGTTTGTATTGTGCCACATTCTAATATATATACACATGACCAACATGTCAGCTAAGGCTATAAGACCTAATATATACAGATACGAGGATTCACATTTGGCTGAAGTCAAAATGAGACAACAATGTTTCCGAGAACAAACTCACATCATATAATTCATCCGACGACTCCACAGTGACCCAATCCTGGCCCAGATCAGGGACGTTGTTGTTGTCAGCGGTACTTACATCTGTTGCGGTCCCCTGACGAGTGATGTCTGGGTACAACAGAGGTAGATGTTCTGCCAACAGAGCCAGCCCACCTACACTAGCAAACACCTGTAGAGCTGATGGGAAGGCAGGTGAGGCTAACAGGATTTCATCTGGAATGTCTTCAGGATTGTTCCCCCATTCATCAATCCCACCAAAGGCACCTGAAATATACCATCATATCCAAATTATTAGCTCTTGTAGGACCAGACACAACATGAGGCCACTAAAGGGCACTATGTGACATCCTACTTTCACTTTCCATTTTTATAATACATATATGACACAGCATGGGGAAACCTGTCTAATGAGGCAGCCAACCACTCCTAGCCATTGCTAAAAGCAAACTGGATAGGGTCAAAATTGGGTCAACTGAGGTCTTTCCAAATTTCAATCTTTCATTTTCAACTTCCCTTAAGTTTTATCATATGTTATTACTGAAAACATAC
Organism: Monoplex corrugatus; assembly: GCA_030674185.1. NCBI lineage: Eukaryota > Metazoa > Mollusca > Gastropoda > Littorinimorpha > Ranellidae > Monoplex > Monoplex corrugatus. The sequence continues at coordinate 69,428,998 of JAPXFY010000012.1, forward strand.
TTAAAAGCAGATAGATTTTCATTATAAATTTTTTTTATATAATTTGAAGAGTGTGTTACTTCTTTGTCAAAAACAAAGTTAACTTGAGAAAACTATAACAAATAAATTAATCCCAGTTTCTGCATGTTAATTTATAAACTTTGAAATTTTAAGATGACTTAAAAAAATCCAACATGAAAATTTTGCACTTCAACCTGGTTTTCCTATGCTGGGTCACATACAAACAATGCTATTAAAAACAATACTAATGCACTGTTCAAAAAAGATTACAGTTCACACAATGTAACAGAACGACACTACTGGTTGCAAAGAACTGAAGCTAACACAAAAGCCAATTCTACTGGAGGAGTTAGCCTTAAATTCTACATTTTCCAAAACTTATGTCTCATGTACACAGGGATGTCTCATGTATAGCAGGAAGTCAATAAACAATTAAAAATACTGGGTTCCAATTGTTGCTGTTTTTTTCATTGCAACAGTATTCTGTACAATTACACAAATTCATTATACACAAATTTATTACTCATACTGACATCAGAATGTACCTGAACATGAATCCTATTCATTATGTAGGGGTACTGGCAGGGAGTGTATGTCTGCGTTGTGTTATAGCATAATCCCACTGCAGTGAGAGAACAGTGAATTTTTGTGTCCACAGCAGTGAATGTATAGTGAAATTTTGAGTACTCATTTAAAAAATAACTGAACATTTTGTTTTCTGGTTGTTCATTCATTTAGTAATATCTCTGTTGAAAAGAAAAGAACCTTCACTACAAGACAAGGGGAAAGGGATGAGGGTTCTCCAAAAACGTTCAGTGCCTTAAGTTGTTTTTTTTTAAAAAGGAAAATTATTTCACACTGACTAGAGGTGTGAGTGTGTGTGTGCACGCGCATTTTTTTTTATAAAAACGAGTTGACACAAGTTTCTCAGCTTTTTCTGGATGAATCTTTACCAAATTTTGGTCAAAGGTGTGGACCGCTAAAGGGTCAGCAAGGGCAAGTTTGAATGGCACCAAGGTCAAGTTCATACAGACCCAAAAAAAGGGCCTAAAATCAGCAATTTTCAAGGAAGGTGTGTGAACAGCACATTTTCAGGGACTTCTCACAATATTCATAATTTGTTTTCACAACTATGACAGTCTACCATGTGGCCTTAGAGGAGACGTTTTCTGACAAAGATGAAAGGTGGTAGTCAGTGACAAACATGGGCCTTATACTAGTTATGACAAATGTGACCTTATAGGAGACGTTTTCTGACAGAGATGAAAGCAAGTGGTCAGTGACAAACATGGGCCTTATACTAGTTATGACAAATGTGACCTTATAGGAGACGTTTTCTGACAGAGATGAAAGCAAGTGGTCAGTGACAAACATGGGCCTTATACTAGTTATGACAAATGTGGCCTTATAGGAGATGTTTTTTGACAGAGATGAAAGGTGGTAGTCAGTCAGGAACAAACAGTGGATGCATATACACCTACCAGTTATGACAAATGTGGCCTTAAGGAGATGTTTTCTGACAGATATGAAAGGTGGTAGTCAGTGACAAACATGGGCCTTACACCAGTTATGACAAATGTGGCCTTACAGGAGATGTTTTCTGACAGATATGAAAGGTGGTAGTCAGTGACAAACATGGGCCTTACACCAGTTATGACAAATGTGGCCTTACAGATGTTTTCTGACAGTGATGAAAGCAAGTGGTCAGTGACAAACATGGGCCTTATACTAGTTAGAGCCAATGTGGCCTTATAGGAGAGGTTTTCTAACAGAGATGAAAGCTGGTGGTCCATGACAAACATGGGTCTTATATTAATAATAGGCAAAAGATTTTGACACACAGATGAAAGCTGGTAGTCGATGACATGTAGGCCTTATACTATTTATAGGAAGTTATTTTGCCAAGGCTGAAAGCTGGTGGTTGACGACAAACATAGGCTTACATTAGTTAGTGGAGAAACATTCTGACAAGGATGAAAGCTGGTGGTTGATGACAAATATGGGCTTACTGTAGTTATAAGAGAAACATTTTGACAAGGACAAAAGCTGGTGGTCAGCAAACGACACAGACTATTTTAAAGGGCAAGGTAAGGAAAGAATTTTCATTCTACAACCAAGACAAGACCTGAGAATACACTGTTGATTCTAGGATTTTCAAAAAGGGGGGTCAGCCCCCCCCACCCCCCCCCCAGTCAAAAAAAGGGGGGCCTGACAAAACCAGTGGGGGTCAGCGGTGGCAGGGCAAAAACAGAATTCACTTCATTTTCACATTTGGCGCTCAAATTCTGACAATGGCGGCTGTGTCATTTCCATTCGATAGGAGTG